>OU342740.1:45434129-46134024 GCA_910589775.1 Avena eriantha | reverse complement strand
CTCCAGTTTAATGCATATGTACCCAACGCATCCGTCAGGATTTTCTTCATGTCATAGACACGGTATATATCTGGTAGAGCCCAGCGGATGCGGTTGCCAGGCCATCAGATTGTATCTGTAGGTCTTATCTTTACATCATGGACACAACATCCGAAGGTTAATGACCGTGGAGGTGTTTCGGGTGGCCAAGGAGACGTTGTCTCTGAACTTGACATTGTAGTGTATAGCGAGCGAAGTCGACATTGTGGACGCAGTCGACACAATGGACTGTATTGTGAATCTTTTGTTTTCTATAGGGTGCACGACCAGTGCTCCCTATGAGAGTAGCCCCAGAGTGTTTGTTCGAGTCATAGAGTTGAGCAGAGACTTATAGCCATCGGTTGCATAGACACAACAATCCAGAAGTGCTTCGGATGATATTGCGAGTGCCATCAACGTTGGCGCTTTTTCGAATGCGCAACCAACGCTCCCTATGGGAGTAGCCCCCGAGTCCTTAGTCGAATCGTTGATTCGAGTGAGGAATCAGAGCGTGCCACTCGGAGATTTTGCATGTGCGTGACTAGCGCTCCAGTTTGGAGTAGCCCATGAGTGTCTAGCAGAGTCGTAGACTCGGGCAGAGACTCGAGTCTTGTATCTTGCAGTCGTAGTTGAAAATCATGAGAGGAGAAACCACTGACCCGGATGTGCATCGAGTCAGTGTGTCATGCATAAGGAGTTTGAATCGATGACACAGTTGGAGTCAACAAAGTCATTTCTGTCGGGTGCGTCGCTAGCACCATGTCTTTGTAGCATCAAGCAATGCAACTATCCGAGGAGGAACTCGACTCGGGTCTTGAGTGTATGCCGTAGTCAGTTGTTTTGTCGACTTATGTTGGAGGACCCGATAGAATAGCTTGACGCAGTCGATATCCTTGTAAGCTGCATAAAACATTAAAAAGTGTGAAGACCTTATATCTTGTAAAGACTATTTGCATGTTGGCTTGGAAAGTTAAATTCTAGTGCCAATTGATTCAACACTTTTGTATTGTATGCTAGGACTTTTCGTTAGCCTGATTACCCTTAATCTTAGTACCTTGCCAGGGTACTCAGAGTTCAAGGATTCAACGATCAGGCAGAATCAGCTACTCGAGCTATCACGTATGAGGTGCTCGAGTGCGCGGAGTCGATGACACATTAGGTTACTCAAAGAGGGCGCAGTCCCGAGTGTTTCGAGTGCGAGTTTAAAAAGAATCAGTTCTAAGTAGAGGTAAATTTAGCTTTATCAGTTGTTGATGTGGCGGACGGACTCGACAACCGCACACGACTCACCACCAACTGAAGATTGTAGTGGGTAGCCGCAGTCGAAAACTGTAGCGTGTCGCTGGCCGATGGCGGTGATGGGTCGTGATCACGGGAACCGATGCAACCTGCAGGTCACCGGAGTCGAAGACCACGGCGGGTCACTGGAGTAGAAGACCGCAGCGGGTTGCTGGTGTCTAGGGAGACCCCGAGTCGCTGGATCCAAAGAACGCAATGGGTCAGTGGATCCGAACACCGCAGCGGGTCGCTGGATCCGAAGGTGCCCCCGAGTGTAGCATCGTGGTGGTTGATGGAGTCGGGACGATGTTCGTGAGCCGATGCGGCGGACCGGAGTCAACGTGACAGCGGTTCACCGAAGCCGATGGCGATAGCATGTTGTCGCAACCAAATATTGTAGTGGGTCAGCATTGCCCCCGGGTCGTCGGAGCCGAAGGGCGGAATGGGTCACCGCAGCCGAAGGGCGCAATGGGTCGCGCGGAGGAGTCGATGCATCCCCCGGGCACAGAATCAGTGCGCTCTAATAGAGTCACGTGGAGAAGTTGACAATGCTTGAACTCAAACACCGCTCAGAGTCGCGGGCTGTCGCCGGTCCCGAGTGCTTAGAGATGTGTCGACTGGGTCGATCTACCCAATAATTTTTTGCACGTATATATGTATATATGTACCAGATTTTGGGATGACCATGATAGCATTTTACTATAATGACCAAGTAGTACTCCTATTTGTCATGAGCAACTCCCCTTTTTTTTGCATGCAATATCCCTACTCACGAGGACGTGACTCGTGTAGTCTGGATTTCCTTGTCTCTTCAGTTTTTTTGTTAGATGCCTCTGTACGTGAAGTTGCACATACAAACTGCCTTGTCTTGTCCCGGATTAACACGATGGATGTCCAAACTGAACTAGGACACTCCTACCAATACTTGTACGTAGCATATTCCTTCTTTTGAATTTAAACTCACATCGCGTCGTTGGTCCGTGACGAAGAACAATCGTGGCCGTGGCTTGTATTTGACCGCAAGGACTGAGTTATCTTTTGTTGAAACTCTTCCGACTTCTCCGCAAGGACGTGAAGCATCAATTCCGATCGATCTCAGATATTCCTCAGACAGAAAAGACAGCAAGCTGGAGCCGGCTCGGCTCCCATGTTGACTTGAAGAAACCTTCGGGTGCGTGAGGCATGTGTGCTTGCGATGAACATGTCTTTTTGGTCGACTTTCTAGTCGTAGATTTCTTCTTTGTTGAATCCGTCGATCTGACTTGAAACCGGATGACGATGAAAAAGCTTGCCGATGTTGGCCACCGCCGAATATCACGGAAATTTCGATCTTGTACATCCGATTGGAGCCGATGAATCGTAGATTGCCGATGATGGAAACGTCGAGATCGTAACATCAGCGCCCCCAGTTCCCACAGACGGCGCCAATTGACGAGGGATTAACTCATCAATACTAATTGTTATGGACTTAGGTTCGAGGAATTGGGGCGCACTGGAAATCTCGATCAGCTAAAAGACAAGCACATGGGGAGACTCGAAGATTTACCCATGTTCATGCCTCGTAGAGGACCCTACTCCTGCTTGTCTGCCCTTGATTGATGATGATCCGAAGGATTACAATGTCACCGATGGCGGTGTATGTGCAGATTAGATCTAGCGTATGTGTGTGCGAGAGATTGATGTCTAGATCTATTGTCTATTGTGGCGATGTGGGAGATCGTAGATCTATCTATTGGGGGAGTCGTGATGCCTTTCTCGTTGGACCCTCCTAGCCTTTATATATGGGGAGGCTAGGTCTCAGGTACCAATACGAGTTGGTTACAAGTTAGATTTAAACTCTAGTATTGAGACTTCCTTGTCTTGTGCGTTTGGGAGTCCGTGTCCATATAAGCTTCATACCACTCAAACCGTCATAGACGTCATGGACCTTGGCAAGTCATCGAGTGGGCCTTCCGTCGAGCCGCACCAGATAGGCCAATAGTAGGTGCCTATAGGGCATACCTATGTCACTATTAGAGTCGGAGTTCAAACTTTCCCGGTTTCGAAATTTTCATTTCCTTCCCAAACATCCGGAGGAAAGGTTATTCAAAAGATATTTGGTGCACAAGGGGTTGTCTATACTGTATGCAGTATGTCCCATCACATTCGATGCACTCCATTATGATATGGCCAGTTTTACCACTATACTGTAGTACTCCATTCTCGTTCCATTTCACACCCTCGAGAGAAAGCCACCAAGCACAACTGCGGCATGCTGGTTCGAAAGTAGTACAGTAAGAGTAGTACGAATGGTATGGCTCAGCCGCTCGCTCGAGAAGGACCCAGACCCGATAGCTTTTCATTTCTTCATTTTATGGCCCTTTGTCCTAAATGTATGGACCTCTATGTGATTTTCTATTTTTTGAGGTCTTCCATGTAAAATGTACTCCCACCGACCTTCTCAAATTTTAACTAAAAGTAAGCGCAATAGATTGTTCTTAAAATTTTCCAAAAATCTTTTGAAGCTAAGAAGGAATTTGGTACATCGAAAACCACTGAAAGTTCTAAAAAGATCATGTTCTTGCTATGCATCCGCATCCCGACAAAAATGACACGGTTTTGATAACATTTCAAATAAAGAATAAAAAGTATAGTATTTTTTTGTGGCATCATGTTACTTGTCTAGAAACACGCGTTATAAAAAGTAAGTGGTAAAATTTAAACGTATTTAAGCTTAGTTGTCAATGAGTATGAATATTCTTGGATTTCAAGCCGAACGACCAAGGTCGTGGCCATATCTACATCATACTTTAAGCTCATGATTCATGATACCATATCCAAGCATTAGCACACCGCCAAAATTAAGCTATATTTTGAAAACAAATAAAGAGGAAGTAGTATGAAGACTATAGCTCAATTAGCTTCTCTCCCAAGAAGGAGCCGAACCTGACTTTTTTCCTTTCTTAATTTTAGGGTGCTTCGTGCTAAATGTGTGGACCTCGATGTAATTTCCATCCTTTTTAGGTTCTTGATGTAAAATGTACTTCCACCGTCCGTGTAAAATTCAAACCTAAATGTAAGTGGTAAAATTTGAATGTATTAAGCTCAGTTGTCAATGAGTTTGAAAATCGTGATTTATAGCTGAAATACCAAGCTCATGGCCATACCTACATCGTCCTTTATCTTGATAATGATCCCATATCCAAGAATTTGCATGCTGCCAAATTTGGACATATTTAGAAAACAAATGAAGAGGAAGTAATATGAAGAGTATGGCTCAATCAGCTGTTCTCTCGAGAAGGAGCCGAACTCGTCTGTTTTCCTTGCTTAATTTTTGGGTACTTCGTGAAAAATATATGGACCTTGATGTAATTTTACCTTTTTTAGGTCCTTGGTGTAAAATGTACTCCCACCACCGTCTGTGTAAAATTCGAACCTACAATTAAGCATGATAGTTTGCTCTTAAAATTTTCCAGAAATCTTTTGAAGATAACTAGGAATTCAGTACATCGAAAACCACCAAAAGTTCTCAAAAACCATGTTCTTGATATGCATCCGCATCCTGACAAAGTTGACACAGTTTTGAAAACATTCAAATAAAGAATAGAAAGTATAATATTTTTGTGTGTGGCATCCTCTTATATGTATCCAGAAAGTATAATATTTTTGTGTTATGAAACATATAATACATATTATGAATTAATCTTTGGTAAGCTTAGTTGTCAATGGGTATTAGCATTCTTGGATTTTGAGTCGAACGACCAATTAGGTCATGGCCATCTCTACATCATAGTTCATGATAATGTTCCCATATTTTCTAGATGGGTGCATCTTGCCATGGTAAACAATGCTGGGGGTGGTAGTTTCGAACTAGTATTAAGAAAAACATATTCAAAATTCCGAGTGTATCTTCAGGGTCCGTGCTATAAAAGTGTAGGTCCCAAATGTATTTTGGTTTTCTTTCTGGACGCTATGTAAATTGTATGCCCACCCTTGGATATTAACGTGCACATTCTTGGTACTTTAGGACAGATTCCTCATTATAAATAAAAATAAAAAGTTTCCAGAGACAGTAATTATTTTGCTATAAAGCAAGGATGAATATTTTGGATCTGAATGCCACTGTCGTGGTGGTGGCACGATAGATGCCATGGATAGGCTAAAGATGTGGCCAATGTGTGCTAGGGGAACACAGGGAGGGAGAGCGTGGTGATTCCATGCACGGAAGTTCTTGTATTCTCTCTATCAATGGTGTTTACAAGTGATCTTGAGGCCTTTAGCAAGAAGGAGACAATGTCTCTTACCCCCACTAACTAGCCCTAGAGTTCTACCTTAGACAGAGAGTGATTCCTCTATTTGCCGTCCCCTCTCTATGGAGGCCCTGGTGCTCCTTGTATAGGGGATCCCGGGTTACAATTCTAGGGCACAGGTGGCAGCATATTCTACGAATATGCTCCTTTCCTAAAGGAGACGCTTCTTTATTCTTCTTTAATGGCTCGTCCGGTCTTTGGACGTAACCCACAGCGTCATCCTTGTCTTTTGATGTCACGGGCTATGTCATCCAGCTTTGCCGGCGTCACCTTGGTCACCACTGACCCGCTGGTCATCTCCTTTGCTTTACTTTGCACATCCTTCAGCTAATAAAGCCACATTTTGACCAGCGGGGGATTCCTTCTCTTTGAAGTCAAGATAATCTGGCTAGCATATAGCTAATCCGGCTTACCCACTTACCTGCAAAACAGACAGGCATGGCCGGCATAGATCTTATGCCGGCCGGACCATTGTCAAGGAAATGCCCCATGGGTCGGGCCACACGGTGATCCGGCCTGCCTTGAGGTGACCCTGTCACTTTGCTTTGACCGCTCTGTACCCCGGCTAACTTGGCCTTTATACCCCGGCGTTGCCCTACCCGGGGATATCCCCCCAACATTAGTCCCCAAAGCTGGTGCGGTCTTAGCAACTTTTTAGTTGTTAAGGCCACATCAGGTTCCCATATCTAAATCTTTTATTCCTTGGGCCGAGTTATCTCGTAGCCCGGAGTTTCTTTTCTTGCGATCCTTTCGCTCTGTCCGGGTTATTCCTCATTGGCTAGGTACTTTGTTTGCTTATACGGGTTTCCTTTCCTTCTCTCGTATGCTTCTCCACATCCTACGTGGAGGGTAATCATCATTTGCCTCATTTTAAGGGCCATACGCATTTACCCCGCCAGGTACTGTCGCTGTGTTAGGCATAACTGTTGTAAACGTCTCATCACTGCAGCGCCTCGTTAATTGTAACGCCATGTCCCGTCATGGGACCATTTTCTCAAGTGGCCCCTCTTGTGGCCTTGCTTTGATGGGTTGCTTGGGCCGCAGACACGCTCGCTGCATGCGGCATGCCTCCCGCAAAGGATCCGACGACGCGCGGGGCACGGTTAAGTAGAGGGTGCGGTGCACTCCCGGGGGAAGTTCTCCCATTCGTGCCGCGCTCCCTTGCTTTCTCTCTTCTTCACTGCGACTTCGCCGCCGCTGGTTTTCTTCTCCACGAGCGCCACCACGACCGTGCTCCGGCGGTATTTCAGGCCAACACCACTGTTTCTAGTGCCAATTGATACGTCCATTTTGCATCACTATTCTATGTCTTAATTCACTATTATTCATTGATATATTTCATATTGAGAAGAGATACTTATGTTATTTCATCTAATTTTGCATGGTTGATGACTTTTGGAGCATGGAGCGCTGCAGTCAGGATTCTGATGGAGAATGTGTTGTTTGGAGGCAAAATTCGCGAAGATCAGAAAATCCGGGAAAATATACGGAAAATCCTATTTTTCCAGAAGACTAAGGATGCCAGAAGACGGAGTGGAGATTGGCCACAGGGGGCCCACACCACCCCATGGCACGGGCAGCCCTAGGCCGCGCCAAGAGGTGGTGTGGCCACCCTGGCCCACTCCAGCCTCTCCCCTCTGGCGTATATCATCCTCCCGAAACCCTAAGACTCGGGAGCAACCATAGAAAGATTCTGCAGCCTCTGCGGGGCGGAAAACACCGAGAGAGAAAGATCTCTCCGGCAGACAGATTTCTTCTGGGGGAATTCCTTCCCGGAGAGGGGAGATCGTCGCCATTAACACCACCATCAAGCTGGACTTCGTCGGGATCATCATCATCATCATCACCATCAGCACCCTCATCACCATCTCCATATTGCTGTAACAATTGTGTTGAATCTTGCATAGTTCATAGGGGAAACTTTCCCGGTGTTGATTACCCTTTGTAGTTAATGCTATTGAGTGAACCATTGAATTATTGTTTATGTTCAGATTGTTATACATCATTATTCCATCTTTGATCATGATCCATATGATGTCTTGTGAGTAGTTCGTTTTGTTCCTGAGGACATGGGAGAAGTCTTGTTGTTAGTAGTGGAGTTGCGCTGAGAAAGATTCAATAGATTGTTATTTAAGTTGTGGTGTACTTCTTCTAGTGGTGTCATGTGAACGTCGACTACATGACACTTCACCTATATGGGCCTAGGGGAATGCATTGTGTATTTGGCTACTAATCGTAGGGTTTGCCGGAGTGACAGAAACCTGAACCCCTGTTAGGAAACCATTGCACAAGGGACGTAAGGGTCTTAGAGTTTAAAGTTGTGGTTAGGTTTCTACCTTAATTACTTTCTTGTACTTACGGATGTTTGCAAGGGGTATAATCACAAGTATGTATTAGTCTTGGATGGGGCGGTACATTAGCACAGGTTCACCCACACAACACTTAGCAAGCTAGAGAAGATTAATCAACTATATGAAGCGAAAGCACTTAACAGTCTTCCCATGTGTCCTCAAGAACGTTTGTTCATCTTAATTAATACAACCGTCTTGTCCTTTGCTGCATAAAGGATTGGGCCACTTGCTGCATTTATTCCTATTGTCTTTTATTTACTCGCACTTTGTTTACTTGCTATATCAAAAAACCCTAAAAATCCGTTTGTTAAGTATTTGCAGAGAATTCCTGATCCATACCACTAGCCAACATCTTCTGCTCCTCGTTGGGTTCGACACTCTTACTTATCGAAAATACTACAATACACCCCCTATACTTATGGGTCATCAAGACTATTTTCTAGCGCCGTTGCCGGGGATTGAAGCGCTATTGGAAAGTGCAACTGGTAAAGGAAACTTCTACTGTGAGTATTGTTTACTTTTGCTAGTTGCTTTATTTTCGTTATGGATAATTCATTGAGTTTCTTATTTGGTAATGCTACTACCACTGCTAAGGTAGTAGATAAGCCACCACCTGTTGAGAAAGATGTTTTCAAAATACCTACAAGAATTATTGATCGTGTTATGGATAAGTATTATGTTGGGGATGGAACCGTCCATCCCGGTGATCATTTACTCTTTATACACGAATTATGCGGGTTGTTCAAGTGTGCAGGTATTACTACAGATCAAGTTAAGAAGTAGTTATTCTTATTATCACTGAAAGGAAGAGCTGAGGAATGGTATAAGCTGCTGAAGAATGGTCAAGCTCTGGAATGGGAGGAAATAGTGCCTCTCTTTTATTCAAAGTTTTATCCTCCTAGTGAGATTCATAAAGATCAGAATCAAATATACAACTTTTGGCGTCTTGATGGAGAGAGTACAGCTCAAGCTTGTGAGAGATTTAAGTTACTAATGCTCAAATGTCCCATTCATGAGCTCCCCAACAATATTATTATCAACAACTTTTATGCAAGACTCCCTCTACATGATAAAGATTTACTGGATGCTTCTTGTGCTGGATCATTCACTCGCATGGAAGAAGAAGCTAAATGGGACCTTCTAGACCGTATTCAAGACAATGTTGAAGCCTGGGAGAATGACAAAGGTAGAAAGTCAGGTATAAATTATGATTATGAATGCATTGAATCTTTCATGGAAACTGATGACTTTCAAAATATTAAACATGCTTATGGTCTAGACTCTCAAGCTATTGCTTCTTATTTTAAGGCTTTTGCTTCCTACATTGAAGTGCCTAAAAAGAAGTGGAATAAGTATCATGAACCTTATAAAGATGTTGCTAAGAGTGTTCCTGCAAGAAATACTGAAGTTTATACTGCTAATCATGTTTTACCTAAACCTTATATTCAGAAAATGCCTTTCCCAGTTAAGATAAAGGAACATTCTATGATAGCTAGTATGGTTAATGAAAGTACAAATAAAGTTGTTGAACCTGATAAACAAATGGTTGATGAACCTATAATATCAAATGTGAAAGACTTTGTCACTAAGTATGAAAAAGAGGGATACACTATCCTTTGTAAGGATACCTCTAATATTGTTTCACATAGTAGTGTTATGAGAGCTAGTATTCCCATGTTTTCTGTTAAAATAAGTGATCATTACTATGATGGTCCTTGTGATAGCTATATTGTTAAGTTTATGCATCATACTGAAAGTTACTATGAGAGAGGGAAAAGTGTTCCTATGTATCTCAATAATATCAAGTTTCCTCGTTTTATGCTGAAAGTTTTTATGTTGCACTTGTTTTGCCTTCTTATGCAAGAAGCCTCTGGTTTCAACAACTTGTTTGTTTACAAAATCCCCTTGCATAGGAAGTGGGTTAGACTTAAACGTGTGTGTGTGTTTTCTTCTTAATGCTCTCTTTCACTTCAATCCATATCCCTACGAGAGCTTCTTCAAAATTATCATGCCCATCTTAATGGCTATAAAGAAAGAGCTTTATGGGAGACAAGCCAATTTGTTTTTTATTTTAGTTTGTTTTTGTTTCTTCGAGTCTTGGAAGTTATTACTTCGGTAATAACCGCTCCTTATCTGTTTTGTTTGGTTTTTGTGTCAAGATCAACCTCTAATGAGAGAGAAGTAAGATTTGGGGAAGTTGTTGTCCCAAAACAGATTTTTGTGCTTCACTGTAAAAATTCGTGAGAGATCTCTGTATGTCGGATTGAGCTGTAATTTTTTGTTCCTCTGCCTCAGGTTGTTATTTAACTTTCGTTAATTTTGCACTTTTTGATTTGAGCAACAGAAGATTTTCGAAAAAATTGATCTTTACCTGCTGGTCTGTTTTGACAGATTTAGCCACTCTTGCATTTGCTTCTTTATTCGATTTCCTTTTTGAATTCTTTTTGGGTTTTCGGAAGGAGTTGCTACAGTAGCTTATGTTTTTATGGTTTTCAGTTGAAGTTGGACTCAAAAGGTTTTATCACTTCACTTATACTAATGTTGCTAATGAGAACTGTGTGAAGTTTTGTGTGAAAGAAATTTCCAGGTAGTGGAGATGTTGGTGTAATAAGGAAGAGAAAGGTTTTATGACTCAAGTAGTAAGTGTATGAAGATGAAGATATTGATGTTATTCAAGTGGTGACTCCGGAAGAATCTACTAGATACCAAATTCAGAGACCTGCAGAGTCCGTCTTCAAATAGGTAACAGTTCTGGTAAGAAAAGTTCCGCGAAAATACAATCCAACTATATTTTTGCAGTTTTCAGTCAATAAGGGAAACTACGAAGCGAAAAAGGGACGGAAACGGAGGCTCACACCACCCTGTGGCGCGAGCCCTCCCCTGGCCTCGCCACCAGGTGGTAAGTCCACCCCAGACTTCGCCTCCTCCCAGTACCTCCCTTTTGATATGAAACTTCGTAATATATAATCCCCCGAGGTCCGTATCGTGTTTTCGTCGTGTTTTTGTTTCGATCTGTTTCTGTCAGGACATACTCTTTGAAAGCTTAGAAGCACAATGGTGTCCACCAAGGATAAAGGGAAGGAGCCCATGGAGGAAGACCTCCAAGACCCCGGGAAGGAGAAGGAGATCAAGAGTGAAGGTGAAGAGGAGCAAGGCCAACATCCGCACACCGGCACTACCATTGCAAGCATTGGAGTGGTGACGAAACCTGCCAGGGTTAGAAGGACTGCACGGATGCATACTGGGGGGAAAGTTCCCCGTCACAATTTGGCTCCAAGGTCACCTCCTCCACACACCAAGAATCCCTTCCATACCTTTATCCATAACCATCCAGGAAAAGAAGACTCAAAGAGGGAAGAATGGAAAAAGAATCACAAGAGCTGGGATCCACAAACTGAAATGATTATGGGCTGTATTGAGCACAACTCGGAGTTGATTCGTACTCTCACCTTCGAGATTGAGGAATTTGGGAAACTAATCAAAGAGCTCATCGAGAGGATACCACCACCACCAAAGGAGTAATTTGTCATCAGGTTTGGCATCCCCTTGGTTTGTTCCAAGCTTGGGGGAGTGTCGCGGTATCATATCACTATCTTCTATCTTTTTACCTTATTAATAGAGTCATATCAGAGGAGTTATTATGTAGGATGGTTTGCATTATGGAAGTGTCCCCTCTCTCGTTAGATATGTATCCCTTGGTGTGAGTTGCCGATATGGAATATTAATGAGAAGTTCTATCATCCACTCTTTTGCATAGCTTACTATATTAGTTTTCAATTCGTGGTTATATGATTGATCTTGTTGTTAGTATTGGTATCACTTTGGGATCATTGAGTTAATTTAGTTGGTTTTGGCAAACCTGGCTCGGTCAGTAGCAACACTTTTTTTGAGAGTTGAATGAAAAAGATAAAAGTACCTTTAAAGAAAAAATATTTCATCATCTTTCTTTCTTGATTTGCTCATAAGTTTACTATTCTCTAGTTAAGATATTTTGCGCTTCCAAGGAAGATTGCATGTTTGTCTTTATCACTTGTATGTTTGTTTGTTTCCTTCCACTCTTGTACTTGCTACCCAGCCTTGCTAGCCAAAAACCTGTACTGAGAGGGTATTCTTCTCGTGCATCCACCTCCTTTAAACCAAAACCTTTGCCATTTGTGTCCACCATACCTACCTAGTAGCATTATTGCTATTCCAAGTAAATTCTTGTTTTATCTACCTCCCAAATTAAACTTGTTATGTGAAAATTAGTGATTAAAGCTCTCACGAACTTGATGGCACACTTTACTTTCTTGCATTTAATAAACTTGAACCATTGGGTCCTTCTTTGTTGCGTATATGCTTGCGCTTTATGAGTTGAAGTTAGCCGAACCATGTATCATGGGGACCGCTTTCAACACTTCATTGGTACTTCTACCTAGTTGATATCATGTTCTTTTGCTTATGGATCCCGACGGTGTGAAATAAAAGTGGAACTTGTAAGATCATGGAGTTTATATGTGTGTTAGAGAAATGCCAAGGCCGCTAGCCTAAGCCATGCCTAATCATGGTGGAAACTTGCAACATAACTATAGTGAGCATTCTATGAAGCATCCTCAATAAAAACATATGCAAATAGCAAATAAAAAGATCGCTGAGATGCCCACTGTCTGCTTGCCTGTAGTGATTATGGGATAGCTCCTGTGTCATGTGCAAGGGGTACCCCGTTGGCGGTTCTCAATGATACACATGTATTTACAATGACAAGAGCTTGCTCGTGACTGAAGTTGAGTAGCATGAGGATCGGTACTCATAAGTAAGGGGATGAGATTTCAATTTATAACTTGTCAAGCATATCCTCTTAGTTGTGTCATTTTAACCTTAATCACCAAAAGATGCCTATGATAGGGGCAATGAGAGCTGAAAGCTAGTAAGTATCATAATTTTTGGGAGCTCTTTATGAGACTTGCAATCCCTGCTTCCCTATGCGAAGGGCCTTTCTTTTACTTTGCAGTTGAGTCAGTAAACCTATTCCCTTCTATCTCAACAAGTATTTTGAGTTGATGTGTTTCATTCATTTATATGATGATTTATGCATTCATGTTTCTTATGTTCCTTGTTTTGCACATTGCTCTTATCTTGAAAGTTTACTACTTTGATAGATTTCTTTGAAAACCAGCTATTTGTGAACTCCAACAAATTATCAACTATTCTTCGACCAAGAGCTAAGTTTGCCATTACCAATTATGATTCACTTTATGTATCCTTATTGTGCTTCCTTTACTCATTGCAAGTTGAGTTATATAATAGTGAGTTGTCTTCTATTATGATCTATGTATTTGATGAATGTGATGCTTCTTGTCCGTATTCTTTTATCGACTCTTCACTCCATAAACCTGAGGCCATGTTTATTGAGCTTAGTTTCGCTTGGGGACAAGCGAAGTCTAAGCTTTGGGGGAGTTGATACGTCCATTTTTCATCACTATTCTATGTCTTAATTCACTACTATTCATTGATATATTTCGTATTGAGAGGTGATACTTATGTTATTTCATCTATTTTTGCATGGTTGATGACTTTTCAAGCATGGACCGCTGCAGTCAGGATTCTGATGGAATATGTGTTATTTGGAGGCAAAATTCGCGAAGATCAGAAAATCCAGGAAAACATACGGTAAATCCTATTTTTCCAGAAGACTAAGGATGCCAGAAGACGGAGTGGAGATGGGCCACAGGGGGCCCACACCACCCCATGGCACGGGCAGCCCTAGGCCGCGCCAGGAGGTGGTGTGGCCACCCTGGCCCACTCCAGCCTCTCCTCTCTAGCGTATATCATCCTCCCGAAACCCTAAGACTCGGGGAGCAACCACAGAAAGATTCTGGCGCCTCTGCGGGGCGGAAAACACCGAGAGAGAAAGATCTCTCCACCAGATAGATTTCTGTCGGGGGAATTCCTTCCCGGAGAGGGGAGATCGTCGCCATCAACACCACCATCAAGCTGGACTTCGTCGGGATCATCATCATCATCACCACCATCATCACCATCAGCACCCTCATCACCATCTCCATATTGCTGTAACAATTGTGTTGAATCTTGCATAGTTCATAGGGGAAACTTTCCCGGTGTTGATTACTCTTTGTAGTTGATGCTATTGAGTGAACCATTGAATTATTGTTTATGTCTAGATTGTTATACATCATTACTCCATCTCTGATCATGATCCATATTATGTCTTGTGAGTAGTTCGTTTTGTTCTTGAGGACTTGGGAGAAGTCTTGTTGTTAGTAGTGGAGTTGCGTTGAGAAAGATTCAATAGATTGTTATTTAAGTTGTGGTGTACTTCTTCTAGTGGTGTCATGTGAACGTCGACTACATGACACTTCACATATATGGGCCTAGGGGAATGCATTGTGTATTTGGCTACTAATCGTGGGGGTTGCCGGAGTGACAGAAACCTGAACCCCCGTTAGGAAATCATTGCACAAGGGACGTAAGGGTCTTAGAGTTTAAAGTTGTGGTTAGGTTTCTACCTTAATTACTTTCTTGTACTTACGGATGTTTGCAAGGGGTATAATCACAAGTATGTATTAGCCTTGGATGGGGCGGTACATTAGCACAGGTTCACCCACACAACACTTAGCAAGCTAGAGAAGATTAATCAACTATATGAAGCGAAAGCACTTGACAGTCTTCCCATGTGTCCTCGAGAACGTTTGGTCATCTTAGGTAATACAACCGGCTTGTCCTTTGCTGCATAAAGGATTGGGCCACTTGCTGCATTTATTTCTACTGTCTTTTATTTACTCGCACTTTGTTTACTTGCTATATCAAAAACCCCTAAAAATCCGTTTGTTAAGTATTTGCAGAGAATTCCTGATCCATACCACTAGCCAGCACCTTCTGCTCCTCGTTGGGTTCGACACTCTTACTTATCGAAAATACTACGATACACCCCCTATACTTGTGGGTCATCACCAATCGCCACCACGGGGCCTTGTGCTTCCCGTTTCCCCTCTTCGGGCTACTATTACTCAAATTATCCCCTTGAAAGCTTCAATCTCACCATGAATGAAGCGGAAGCTTCGATGGTGGCGCAGCAGGAGGAAGGGGCGGAGGGCCGGGAGCGCGGATGCTGGGATGGCTCCATCGTCCGTGAAGAAGATTTGGCTTGGCTCCACGCCTCTCATCGCATCCCCGCCGGCATCGCCTGCCGCCTCCCCGCTGGTGAGATTACTCCCACCCCCAAATCTATGGAGTACATAGTTTTCTTGTCGCATTTCCAACGCGGCTTCGGCCTTCCCACCTCTGATTTCTTCTTCGATTGCATCTCTACCTATCAATTTCAACCGCATCATCTTCCCACAAATGCTATCACATCTCTGTCCTCCTTTGTCTCTAGCATTGAGGGATATATCAGCCTCTGGCCAACCAAAGAACTATGGATCAAGTTCTTTGGTCTGGGGAGGAATATGGTTCCGGATAAGGAGCTTGCCCCGGAAGATAAGCACTTGACCCAATGTGGCACCACCTCCATTTCTCCCCGGAAACAATCTGTCTTCCCCCGGGTCATGGGGCTCGAATCTTGCAAGGGCTGGGCCCGGACCTTCTTTTATGTCCGGGACACCACCAAGGAGGACCAGATCCGGCTGCTCCCCTTCAGACTCGGTCATCCAGACACTTCGCTTTGGGAAAGCATTCCCAAGTGTGCCACGGCCCTGGCGAATCTAGTGGATCATTGGTTCACTGAGCTGCTCAAGGAGCACCTCCGGGGGGAGGATATCATGATCACTTTCCTCCGCAGCCGGGTCTCCCCCCTCCAGAAGCGAGCCCACAAGATTTGCTATCTTAGTGGTCCTCTTGACCCTCACCGGACCTCCTCTTTTGAGCTAGACAACTCGGCGGTTTTCCGCCGGGTTAAGTCCATCTTCAACGTGGAGAAGGAATTCTCCAAGGCCTGGGAGTGGGGACTTTAGCCCTTCACTCGCACCAACCCTCCTCCAAAGGTAAGTTAACCTTCTTCTGTGATCTGAATTTCCTTTGTATGTTGATTTCCCTTTGTAACTTGGTGATTACTTTTTTAGAAATTTCTCCAGCAACCGCTAGAGGATGGTGAGGTTCCTGCCAGCAAGTGGTTGGAGGACCGCCCTGAGGGAGACGAGGTGGAGACTGACCCGGAGGCCTTCTTGCCTGCCCCGGACATCGTCAAACACAGCGCTGGTAAGGCCTCTTCTCTAAGGGATTGGCCAGATGATGATGATGATTCGGACGTTGAGGTCCTTGAGGTACTTGATCCGGTTCTTATTTCTTATTTGCATTTGGCTTATGTTCGAATGTTCAGCTAACCCAGACGCTCAGGTCCATGAGGTTCCTCTGCTTGCCACCGGTGGCCCGGCCTCGGCCCCTTCCCAGAAGCGCGCAGCTACCTCAGCCGCAGCTTTGGAGGCGCTGCCGCCCAAGAAGAGGCAAAAGAAGTCCGGGGTTAAACCCTCGGCCAAGCCTGCCGCCAAGAGCATAGTCTAGAGGGCACCCAAACCTCGGGCTCCTCCCACCATTGACGAGTAAGTCTTTGTAGCATTGCTACTTCAGATTCTTCCATTACTTGCCTTAGCGTCTGGCTGGTTCTTTCTTTTTGACTGGCTATCCTTCCTTTTTTCTAGAGCTCCTGTGGACATCTCCTAGAGCGGTTCTGGCATAGCCTCCCCACTCCGGCACGATCCCTCTCCCCCCGCAACGATGATCATCATCTGCTTAGTCCAATTCATGAGGGTTCTACGACCGTGCCTGACCAGAGTCCACCTCGTCAAGAGGAGGGCAACATCGACGCGGGGGGTAGTGGGCCGGATCTAGATATGGCAATGTCGGATCTTCCCAGCTCTTCGGCCTCTATGCCCAACGTTGAGGCGCCAGCTTCATCAGCGCCGCCCCTAGTATCCCTAGTACCAGCAACATCACCAGCAACACCAGCAGCAGCACCAGCAGCAGCAGTACCAGCACCAGCAGCAACAGCAGCATCAGCGTCAGCAGCAACAGCCGCAGCAAGAGCCTCCAAGCCTCCTAAGGGGAAAGCTCCTTAGGCCCCCATCGGGTCCGCCCCTTCGATCACTGATTTCTTTCAACATGCTCCTCAACCCTCATCCGGCAAAGCTAAGAAGACTTCTAGGTCAGCTTCCGGATCAGAGGGCAGCAAACACCTAGTTTTGCACACCAGCCCCGCTACGGCTCAGTCCGCCAGGAGCGAGGCCCATGTGCAGGGCCTAGTGATGAGCCATTCTGCGAGTGGCGACAGTTACAGTCCGCATGTCCTTGAGTATGTGAAGAACTGGAACAACGCCGATTCGTCGACCCTTAGGGTGATCTCCTAGAAAGGTTCGGCCCTGCTGAGTTCTGCGCGCAGATGAACTCCGCTACTCAGGATATCTCCCTGGCTGGCCGGATGATGGAGGTAATCCTTTTTCTCTGCTGTTGATGTTTTTCATAACTTAGTATTTGTAGGTATATCCCAGTCCCCGAGCCTCCAAGGGAATAACTTGTTATTCGGTCAGATGCTCCCTAGTTTTTGTTTATATTGTCATTAATTTGCAATAAATTTTGGGCCAGGTCTAGTTCACTTGGCCGGGATCATGTAGTCTTCAAATATCCACACACCTAGACCCGGGTTAAGTTCCACTTGGCCCGGATCTTGTAGACTTCAAATATCCACACACCTAGAGCCGGGTTAAGTTCCACTTGGCCCGGATCTTGTAGACTTCAAATATCCACACACCTAGAGCCAGGTTAAGTTCCACTTGGCCCGGATCTTGTAGACTTCAAATATCCACACACCTAGAGACGGGTTAAGTTCCACTTGGCCCGGATCTTGTAGATTTCAAATATCCACATACCTAGAGACGGGTTGAGTTCCACTTGGCCCGGATCTTATAGATTTCGAACAATTTCCACTTTGTCTCTGAACTTTTGTCTTTTCTTGTTTCAGATTACCACTAACCGCCGAACCGCTGAGTTCTAGCGCCTGCTGGACTCCTACAAAGACATACGAGGCATTATGGTAAACTCCTGGAGGAGTACCAGAAGAGGAGTTAGTTTCCACTTCTCTCCCTTCCTTGTTCATTCAAATTTCTTAGAACTTATATGAATGTTTTGTCCAGATTACGTAGTCGAGGTTGAGGCTGAGAATATATTCATGAGGAAGAATCTTGCTGAGATCAAAGGTAACTTCATCCCCTTACATGATCATTGTACCCTCCGTGCCTTATCCGGTGGACACTCATATTTTGGTTCCTCCGGGTCACGTTGCAGTTTCTCTTGAGGATAGTGTTCCTATGCCTGAGCTGATGACCCACTGCCTGGAACAATCAGGGAAGTATGAAGCTAAACTGAAGATGAAGGACGCTGAGATAGCTCGGATCCAGCAGCACGACTTGGAGATTAGTCGGCGAATGCCGAAATCCAGAGGCTCAAGAGCTCTCATCAGTCCGTGTTGGAGAAGGCCGATCAGGAGTTTGCCGAAGAGAGGGAGCGTCTAGTTACACAAATCTCTAAGGACAAGAGCCTACTGGAGGAAGCCGACGTTGATGGCTCGTGGTTGATGTAGAGCTCATTGGGAACCCCAAGAGGAAGGTATGATGAGCATAGCAGCAAGTTTCCCTCAGATATGAAACCAAGGTTTAATCGAACCAGTAGGAGCAAGGAAACACACCAAAGGTGTTACTAGCTGAGCTTTGGCAGGGCGCACTACCGGTGCTAGTAGCAACGTGGAGACCTGCACAACACAACCACAGAACTTTTTCCCCAACTTGCGATGTGGTTGTCAATCTCACCGTGTTTTGCGGAAAACAAAGTATTAAACGTATCGAATGGAAGGAAGTAAAAGTTTGCAGAAAGTAAACACAAAGCAGTAAAAGATTGTAGATTGAATGTAAAATACAAGGACCGGGATCCATAGTTCACTAGAGGTGGCTCTCCTTAAGATAGATAACATGCTGGGTGAACAAATTACAGCAGGGCAATTGACAAACACCGAGAAAGCAATACATGCATATACTAATCATCTTGACTCCTTTGAGACTTGATTGGGCATTACAACATAATACATAGACCGCCATCCAACTGCATCTATGACTAATAATCCACCTTTAGGTTATCATCCGAACCCCCTCCAGTATTAAGTTGCAAGCAACAGATTATTGCTTTATGAACTACGTGTAAAGTAAACAATACGATTGTTCTATGAACAAAGGATTTTTGTTTTCTCCCTAGTAGCAACAGCACATCTAGTACCTTAGAGATTTCTGTCACTTCCCAGATTACCAGAGGCATGAACCCACTATCGAGCATAAATACTAACTCTTGGAGTTGCTAGCATCTAGTTGGCCAAGATAGCTACTAACAACGAAAAGCGTGCAAGATCTCAAATAACGAAGACATGATAGAATCAATAATCAATCTGAAATAGCATCTCAATATCCATCGGATCCCCGCAAACATAACATGCAAAATTACAAATAGATGATCTTGATCATGAACGGAGCTCACAAGATCTAAACATGAAAGCACAAAGGAGGAGAACCAGCCATCTAGCTACTACATGGATCCATAGTCCAAGGATGAACTACTCACGCATCACACCGGAGGCTTGCATGGTGATGAAGAAGGCCTCTAGGGTGAATTCCCCTCTCCGGCAGGGTGCCGGGAAGAGCTTCAAATCCCTCCCGATCTAGGTATGGAGATGATGGCGGTTACAGACTCTTTCGTGAATTTTTGATCGGGTACTTAGGGTTTTCGTCCCGAGGGCAATATATAGGCGGAAGGAGAGGCCGAGGGGGTGCCGGGAGCCACCACACCACCCCTTGCACGGGCCCAGCCTGGCTGCGCGGCCAGGTGGTGTGGCCGGCCCCTGGCCCTTCTCCGTCTCGTATTCTGGCACTTGATCACTTCCGGAAAAATAGGCACTTTGGCTTTTGTCCCGTCCAATTCCGAGAATATTCATTTTCTGACTTTCCTGGAGCCAAAAACAGTAGAAAACAGGCAGCTGGCACTGTGGCTCTTGTTAATAGGTTAGTCCAAGAAATCATATGAAAAGTACTCCAAAGTTGGAACAAAACACAAGAAAGTGGATAAAACCAAGCATGGAACATCAAAAATTATAGATACATTTGCAATGTATCAACATCACCAAGCTTCACTCCTGCTCGTCCTCGAGTAGGTAAGTGATAAAAAGAAAGAATAATTTTTGAGGTGACATGCACCAACAAAGACTTGATCAAAGTATTTGTAAAACATTCAAAGTTGGGATCATAGTACTTCAATCATAACATGAAAGACAAAGTTCTAGCAATAAGCAAAGAAACTATGATGCAACATGAAAAGGCGCAAACAAAGATTCATGAATAACATTGCTTTGCAATACGTTTGTTTGTTTCACATAAAGAAAACATAGCATAATAGTATTCAGCTTGTCCCTCAATAGAGTAGCAAATATAAATGCATAACACACCTTCAAAGTTCATAAGAGTGACTAGATACAATAGTTTAAAACAAGCAATAACAAGTTATGCATCATTCAACTAGTCTTGGGACAATGCACATAGAACTAAGAATGGCCACTATGCTCTCAAAGTAGGTGCATAAAGATAGAAGGTGGAGACTCAATATAATGGTGGAAGAAAAGCCTTTTGTAAAAGGAAGTAGGGATTCAAGTCTCATAAAGAGCTTCCAAAAGTTATGGTACTTATAGCTTTCAGCTCTCATTGCCCCTATCATAAGCATCTTGAAGTGATTAAGGTTAAAGTGAACAAACTATGGTGTACATGCTTGACCAAGTATAAGTCAGAAATCTCATGTCCCTTGCATACGAGGGCCGCTCCTCATGATACTCAAGTTTAGTCACCGGTAAGTTCTTGTCATCGTAAGTACATGTGTATCATAGAGAACCACCAATGGGGTACCCCTTGCCCGATGATACGGAAGAATCCCCATATCAAAATGACAAGGCAAGCATACAACGAGCATCTCAGCATTCTTCTTATTTACCATGGGAATATGGTGCTTTTTTCTCTCTTTCCTCTTTTCATAGTATCTCTTTTTTTCTCAATATAGGACTCTTTTTTTATAAGAAGAATGCTTCATAGACAGCTCATTATGGTTACGCTGCAGGTTTCCACCATGTCAGCATGGATTAGACCAGCGACCCAGGCATTTCTCTAACACATATACATAACTCCATGGACTTACAAGCTCCCCTTTCATTTCACATCGACGACATCCATATACAAAAGAGCATGATATCAACTAGGTACAAGTACCAAGTGCAATGTTGAAAGCGTTACCCATGAAAGCATGGTTCTGCTAATTCCCAACAAATAAGTGCAAGCATATACAACATAGAAGACACAATGGTTCAAGTTTATTAAGGGCAAGTAAAGTAAAGTGTGCCATCAAGTTCGTGAGAGCTTTAATCACTAGTTTTCTCATAACAAGTGGAAGGTAAACAAAAGCATGAATGTACTTGGAATAGCATAAGCTAGTAGGTAGGTATGGTGGACTCTTTGGAATAACTTGGTTTAGGGAGTTGGATGCATGAGTGGAAGTCATACTTGTTGTGGAGGCTATCAAAAGACTGGGAGCGACAAACTAAGAGAGCAATAATGGCCATAATCATGCAGAGCGACAAAACATCATTGATCAAAGCATAAAGTGATACTACAAGTTGAAAACTAAAGGATCATAAAGGCTATGGTGACTTTGGATAGTCATAACATGGTGTGAGAATGCGCCAAGTCAACCCAAATAAAGCATCAAAGGAGAATACCACTATCATATGCTTTAATATGCTAAAACAACGCATGATTCATCCAAGGCACATTAAGCAATCTCAATTGTTTATAACAAGTCATGATACAACAAAGAATACTAAGCATAAAGCCAAAACAATATCAAGCATGGCATGACAAAGCATAGGCCACAGTCAAAAACAAGCTCTCTTTACCACTTAAGCATGAGCTTTCCTACTCTTTTCCAAACCAAACCAAACCAAACTATTCGAAAACTAATGTATAAAATAGGGGGTCCAACCAATTTATTCAGCAAACTAAGAAAACAAAGCAAACTAAAAACCAAAACAAAAACGAAAAAGAAGACGCTCCAAGAACAACACAATTGTGCATGAAACAATAAAAATGAAGCGTTTGGAAGAAACCTGGGATTTTTATTGATGAAGAAGGGGGTGCCTTGGGCATCCCCAAGATTTGACTCTTATACTTCTTGGATATTTCTTGGGGTGACACACGTGGCATCCCCAAGCTTGAGATTTAGTCCATCCTTCATCTCATTACTCATTCCTTCCATACACCTGAAAATTTTCCTTCATACAAAACATCACACAATCTCATTAGCAACATTAGTGCACTTAAGATAAATAAGTCTCAAGGTTCAGTTCTAACACCAAATAAACTTCCATTAGAACACTAGCTACTGTAGCACTTCCCTCAAAAATCTCAATTCCCCAAAAGAACTCAAGAAGGAACCCACAAGAAGCAAATGCAGAAAATGGCAGAAATCTGTCAAAACAGAACAGCAGGTAAAGACGAATTTTTTGGAAGACCTTCTGTTGCTCAAATCAAAAATTGTTGAACTAACGAAAGTTAGATAACAACTTGGGGCAGAAGCACAAATCATTACAGCTCAATCCGACATACAGAGCTCTCTCACGAATTTTTACGGTGAAGCATAAAAATCTGTTTCGGGACAGCAACTTTCCCAATCATTACTTCACTCTCATTAGAGGTTACTCTTGGAACAAAAGGCAAATAAAAATGATAAGGAGAGGTTATTACAGACGTAATAACTCCAAGACTCATCTAAAACTTTTGGGTTATCTCCCAATAAGTACTTTTCTTTAACGCCTTTAAGTTAGGCATAAGAAGCAAAGAAAGAATCAAGTGTTCTCAAATGAAGAAACATTAAGACCAAATTTTGTTTTCATAGGAGAAGCAAAAGAAATCTTTTCTCTCTTTTTAGGTAAGTGTTCTATACCTTTCTTGAGTGAGAGTTGATATTTAATGGTGCCTTCTTTCATATCAATGAGGGCACCAACAGTTCTAAGAAAAGGTCTTCCCAAAGTAATAGGACAAGAAGCATTGTATTCAACATCCAAAACATAGAAATCAACGGGGACATAGGAATCGTTAACCATAATAAGAACATCATTAAGACTCCCCATGAGTTTGCTTTTAGCATTGGCATCAAGTGGGACATTCAAATAACAATCTTCAAGAGGAGGCAAATCAAGCATATCATAAATCCTTCTAGGCATAATAGAAACACTACTATCAAGATCACACAAAGCTTTGAAATCAAAGTCATTCACTTTCATATTAATGATGGGTTCCCAACCATCTTCTTGCTTTATAGGAATAGAAGCTTTATGTTTCATCTTTTCTTCTTTAATCTTTATGAGAGCATCAGTAATGTGTTTTGTAAAAGCCATGTTCATAGCACTAGCATTAGGACTTTTAGCAAGCTTTTGTAGGAACTTAATAACTTCAGAGATATTGCAACCATCAAGATCAAAATCAAATTTATCATCTAAAGTAGTAGAACTATTACTAGCCTCAACACTAGTGGTGGTGATAGTAGAAACACTAATGTTTCTAGCAATTTCATCTTCTCTTTCCCACTTAGCATGTAATTTAGCTAATAGTCTAACATTTTCATCAATTCTTACTTGTATGGCATTAGTAACTGCAAAGGGATTCTCATTAGTTTTAGGTTTAGCAAACATTTTATTCAAAGTAGATTGAGCTTCAGCCAAAGATGCTATATTTCTTTCAGCATTAGAGAGTTTTTCCTCAATAGTTTTATTGAAAGCAGTTTGTTTACTAATAAACTCTTTAAGCATAACTTCAAGTTCAGAGGGAGCACTCTTATTATTGTTGTAAGAATTTCCATAAGCATTACCATTGTTGGGAGGATATGGCTTATAATGGTTGTTACCAAAATTGTTACTATAAGCATTATTACCATAAGCATTGTTGCCAAAGTTGTTATTTCTTATGAAGTTCACATCAACTTGCTCTTCTTGAGCAACCAAAGAGGCTAAAGGAACATTATTTGGATCAAGATGGGCTTTCCCATTAACAAGCATAGACATAATAATATCAATTTTATCACTCAAGGAGGAGGTTTCCTCAACAGAATTTACCTTCTTACCTTGTGGAGCTCTCTCGGTATGCCATTCAGAATAATTAACCATCATATTGTCCAGAAGTTTTGTTGCAGCACCCAAAGTGATGGTCATAAAGGTACCTCTAGCAGCTGAATCCAATAGGTTCCTTGAAGAATAGTTCAATCCTGCATAAAAAGTTTGGATGATCATCCAAGCAGTCAGTCCATGAGCGGGACAATTCTTTACCAAAGATTTCATTCTTTCCCAAGCTTGAGCAACATGCTCATTATCAAGTTGTTTAAACTTCATTATTTCACTTCTCATGGATATAATCTTAGCAGGAGGATAGTATTTTCCAATAAAAGCATCTTTGCACTTAGTCCAAGAATCAATACTATTCCTAGTTAAGGAATTCAACCATTCTTTAGCTTTTCCTCTCAAAGAGAAAGGAAACAATTTCAGTTTAATAATATCACCATCTATATCCCTATGCTTTTGCATCTCACAAAGTTCAACAAAGTTATTTAGATGGGAAGCAGCATCTTCATTACCAATACCAGAAAATTGCTCTCTCATAACAAGATTGAGTAAAGCAGGTTTTATCTCAAAGAAAGTATTTTCAGCCACAACTGGAGCAATAGGTGTGCTCATAAAATCATTGTTGTTGGTGATAGTGAAGTCACACAACTTAGTGTTTTCAAGGGTAGTCATTTTTTTGGGTTTTCGAATAAGAAAGCAAACAAGTAAAACTATTTTTTTTGGGTTTTTGATAAAGAAACAAACAAACAAAGCAAAAAGAAACTAAGAAAAACAAAAACAACAAAGTAAAGAGATTGGTTATGAGGGACTCCCCTTGTGAAGATGTCCTTGACTCCCCGGCAACGGCGCTAGAAAAAATGCTTGATGGCTTGTGGTTGATGTAGAGCTCGTTGGGAACCCCAAGAGGAAGGTATGATGAGCATAGCGGCAAGTTTCCCTCAGTTATGAAACCAAGGTTTAATCGAACCAGTAGGAGCAAGGAAACACCCCAAAGGTGTTACTAGCTGAGCTTTGGCAGGGCGAACTACCGGTGCTAGTAGCAACGTGGAGACCTGCACAACACAACCATAGAACTTTGTCCCCAACTTGCGATGAGGTTATCAATCTCATCGTGTTTTGCGGAAAACAAAGGATTAAACGTATCGAATGGAAGGAAGTAAAAGTTTGTAGAAAGTAAACACAAAGAAGTAAAAGATTGTAGATTGAATGTAAAAGACAAGGATCGGGATCCATAGTTCACTAGAGGTGGCTCTCCTTAAGATAGATAACATGCTGGGTGAACAAATTACAGCGGGGCAATTGACAAACACCGAGAAAGCAATACATGCATATACTAATCATCTTGACTCCTTTGAGACTTGATTGGGCATTACAACATAATACATAGACCGCCATCCAACTGCATCTATGACTAATAATCCAGCATCAGGTTATCATCCGAACCCCCTCCAGTATTAAGTTGCAAGCAACATATTATTGCTTTACGAACTGCGTGTAAAGTAAACAATACGATTGTTCTATAAACAAAGGATTGTTGTTTTCTCCTTAGAGATTTCTGTCACTTCCCCAGATTACTAGAGGCATGAACCCACTATCGAGTATAAATACTAACTCTTGGAGTTGCTAGCATCTAGTTGGCCAAGATAGCTACTAACAACGAAAAGCATGCAAGATCTCAAATACCAAAGACATGATAGAATCAGTAATCAATCTGAAATAGCATCTCAATATCCATCGGATCCCCGCAAACACAACATGCAGAATTACAAATAGATGATCTTGATCATGAACGGAGCTCACAAGATCTAAACATGAAAGCACAAAGGAGGAGAACCAGCCATCTAGCTAGTATATGGATCCGTAGTCCAAGGATGAACTACTCACGCATCACACCGGAGGCTTGCATGGTGATGAAGAAGGCCTCCAAGGTGAATTCCCCTTTCCGGCAGGGTGCCGGGAAGAGCTTCAGATCCCTCCCGATCTAGGGATGGACATGATGGCGGCTACAGACTGTTTCGTGGATTTTTGATCGGGTACTTAGGGTTTTCGTCCCGAGGGCAATATATAGGTGGACGGAGAGGCCGGGGGGGTGCCGGGAGCCACCACACCACCCCTTGCACGGGCCCAGCCTAGATGCGCGGCCAGGTGGTGTGGCCGGCCCCTGGCCCTTCTCCCTCTCGTATTCTGGCACTTGATCACTTCCGGAAAAATAGGCACTTTGGCTTTTGTCCCGTCCAATTCCGAGAATATGCATTTTCTGACTTTCCTGGAACCAAAAACAGCAGAAAACAGGCAGCTGGCACTGCGGGTCTTGTTAATAGGTTAGTCCAAGAAATCATATGAAAAGTACTCCAAAGTTGGAACAAAACACAAGAAAGTGGATAAAACCAAGCATGGAACATCAAAAATTATAGATACATTTGCAATGTATCAAACGTCAAACTTATGTCGGCAACCACTCAGTACGATAAGCTCTGGACCCACAACACCAACACTGATTCCGAGCTTCAGCGACTTCTCTTCCAGATTGCGTGTAAGTTCTCCGCTCTTGCTTGATCTGTTATTATTCAGATTTGGTCCATTCAATTAACGTTGCTCCTCTTATCCTTAGGCAAATTTCCAGAGAGCTATACATTCGCCGCCTCCGCCGTACGCGAATCTCGTGAGCAGCGTGGAATTTCTGCTGGCCCTGATGCCGAGCCAATTCCCTACACCACAGAGGATCTCCTGGCGAGTCTCACCGCTCGGCTTGAGATAGTAAAGAATTTCAGCGTGGACATTATCCCAGCGGCGACACGGATGTTTGGCTGCCTCTGGCCCAGTGAGACCATTCCCAAGAAAACTTTCGACTTCATAGCCAAACTCATGGAATGCGACACTCAACTGCACCTGTGGCGCGAATCTGCAGCACGGGCTGGAGCCGACATTGCTCTGAAGTTTGCACTTTCATGGTATGAAGGGATTGACTTGGCCTTGTTCAAGCATATGCGCACTGGGTCTATGTGGTGCGAGGATACGGAGTGGATCGCGTGCCGCCGGGCCTGTGCGAACAATCTTATCCAGTATTCCTTCTATCATGCCTGGAATGAGGGGCCGAGCTTCCTTGATGTTGCTGATGACGAGGTTGTCTCTGGAGCGGAAGAAGAAGGGAGTGAGAGCGAGGGCTCCGAGTTAGGCGACGAGGCTGAAGACCCGGAGAACAACGAAGTTGATCCGGAGGATGAAGTCGAAGCTAGCACTCCTCCCGCACACTCTGGATTACCTCCTCCCATAGATGATTCTCCTGCTGCTTCTGGCCCTTGAAAAACACTCATCATATTTATCAGATCCCCGGAATGCCGGGTGCAGATGTAATTAAATACTTTGGTTTGTTTGTGCTACAATTTCATGTTTCCAACTAAGTTTTTATTTCAGATTATCGTGGGCGAAGTCCCCGAGTTTCATTTTCTTGTTCCACCAATTTTTGACTCGGCTCGCGTCTACCTTGCTTTGGCTTTTTGACTTACGAGTCCATGGTTCAAAAATTGACTTAACAATACTTGAAACTTTGAGATTAGCTCAAAATGATTCGGCATATTAGTGAAGAAAATAAACTAAGGGTTAGCGAAAAAACCAACGTCGGCCCGCTTAAGTTCTTTTTCCTTAGTTGTTTTTCATGTGCTTTGCCATTCCAAACTTGTGCTCTTGCTTGCATGAAGCCAATTCTTGTTGGACAGCAGCAAAGTCGAAGAGTTAGGTTTTTGGTGCTAACACATTACTAATCCAACTAAGACATAAGCGACTTAACCCAGCCGACATAAAGGAAACGAAAACAAGACAAGTGCTATAGCAGGTGGCAAAGTTTTTATTGATAAGCTCACTGCCGACATACATACCGACATACGAGTAGTTCAGATACATTCACCTCTTAGGTGTACAAACGATGCAGCAGTGCTACGTTCCTTGGTCTTTTGGATTCCTCTCCTGACTTATCCGCCTTGTTCTTTTGCTGGGGCTGTGCATCAATAAGATAGTAGGAATCATTGTGCAAAGCTTTGCTCACAATGAAGGGCCCTTCCCATGGGGGGATAACTTATGCATGCCAGCGGTGCGCTGTATTAGCCTCAACACCAAATCACCTTCCTGAAAAACTCGGGGGTTTACTTTCCGGCTATGATAGTGTCGGAGATTTTGCTGGTATATGGCGGACCTAGACAAGGCTAGTTCTCTCGCTTCTTCCAGTAGATCAACATCATTCTGCCGGGCTTCGCGCACTTCGGCTTCTGTGTATTGGGTGACCCTAGGCGAATCATGCTCTATGTCGGCTGGTAATACAGCTTCTACCCCATATACCAGAAAGAATGGCGTATAGCCCGTTGATCGATTCGGAGTTGTTCTTGAACTCCACAGTACCGCTGGTAGTTCTTCTATCCAGCACCCCGCTGATCTTTGTAGCGGCTCTATGAGCCGGGGTTTTATCCCGGACAATACCAGTCCGTTGGATCTTTCCACTTGCCCGTTCGACGCGAGGTGGGCGACTGAGGCGACATCTAACCGGATCTTCTTTTCCTGGCAGAATCTCGCGAATGCTCCTTCGGCGAAAAAATTCCCGTTATCAGTTATAATGTTATGGGGATAATCGTACCTTAAGATTATATCCTTGAGGAATCTTACTGCTGTTGCCCCATCACATTTCCGAATTGGTTTCACTTCAATCCATTTGGTGAACTTGTCAACCAGGACCAGCATGTGGGTCATCCCTCCTTTGGTCGGCTTAAATGGTCCTACCATATCTAGGCACCATATAGCAAATGGCCATGTAATTGGGATAGTTTTCAGCTCCGACATTGGCAGGTGAGTCTTCGCGACGTACCTTTGACAACCGTTACATTTTCTCACCAGGTCCTCTGCTTGCTCCAAAGCACTGGGCCAATAATATCCGTGCCAGAACGCTTTTGCTACCAAGGCCCTTGAGGATGCATGGTGGCCACATTCCCCTTGATGAATATCCCGTAGTATGTCAAGTCCTTCTTCTGGAGCAACGCACCGTTGTAATACCGCTGTGACACTTCTTTTGTATAATTCGGCGTTGATAATTGTATAAGCCTTTTCCCTTCTCTGAACTTGCCTCGAACTTATTTCATCATCCGGCAAGATTCCCTCTTTCAGGAAATCAAAATTTGGCTTGGCCCAAGATGATATAGGTCGGATGGGAAATGGTTCCTCGTCTACTTCCATTGCATCCACCGACATAAGTACCGCCGGATCAAACTGCATAGTCCCTGGGTTTGCTGAAGTAGTCCCCGAGTTTGCTGAAGCAGTCCCCGGGTTTGCTGAGATGCTTCCTCATTCTATCTCCATAGGTGCAGCTCCTGATCCGGTGAGCGTCGGGATATAAATTGAATCTGATTCGGGTGACGGTGTGATAGACGGTTTTCTCAAGTGCTCTAAAGCCACATTTGGCGGAATGGGTTGCCGGGATGAGCCGAGCTTGGACAGTGTATCTGCTGCCTCGTTCTCGCTCCGAGGTACGTGATGGAACTCACACCCTTCAAAAAACTCGCTTATCTTTTGGACATGGAACCTATACAAGGCCATGTTAGGATCCAGGGCATCTCAATTTCTAGATACTTGTTGTACCACCAAATCCGAATCTCCAAAGCACTGTATCCGACATATCCCCACTTCCTTCGCTACTTTGAGACCATGTACCAATGCCTCGTACTCTGCCACATTGTTCGAGGTGCTGAAATGGATATGTAGGACATACTTTAGTTGATCCTTCTTGGGCGAAGTAAGCACTACCCTAGTGCCTAATCCATCTTTAAGTTTGGATCCGTTGAAGTGCATTTGCCAGTAATTGGAGTCCGGCAGGGGTGGCTCGTATTGCATTTTAGCCCAGTCCACAAAGAAATCTGCCACAGCTTGTGATTTGATCGCATCTCTTCTGTCGAACTGTGGCGTGTACGGAGCTAATTCGATAGCCCACTTTGCTATTCTGCCACTTGCGTCCTTGTTACTCATGATCTCCGAGATAGGCGCCTCGCATATCACCTTGATGGGGTGTTCCTCAAAATAGTGCTTGAGCTTCTTGGCCGACATATATACACTATACGCCATCTTCTGATAATGAGGATAGTTCTGTTTTGACGCTGACAATACTTCGCTCATATAATACACCGGCCTTTGCACCGACTTACCTTCCTCTTCGTGTTCCACTACGATTACTGCACTTACAACTCGGTTTGTCGTGGCTACGTAAAGCAACATAGGTTCCTTTGGTAGTGGTGCAACTACTATTGGCACGGTAGATAGCATCTTTTTCAATTCTCAAAAAGCAAGATCCTCATGTGGTGTCCATGTGAACTTGTATGCCTTTTTCATTAGCTGATAGAGGGGCAAAGCCTTCTCTCCCAGCCGGCATACGAACCGACTTAACGATGTCAGGCAACCAGTGAACTTCTGGACATCGTTAAGACACTTTGGCAATTCCATTCTTTGTATGGCCTAGATTTTCGTTGGGTTAGCTTCAATGCCGAGGCTAGATACCAAGAAACCGAGTAACTTTCCAGCTGGTACGCCGAAGGTGCATTTCTCCGGGTTCTGTTTCATTCGGAACCTTCTCAAGTTTGTGAATGTCTGTCGGATATCCTCAAGGAGCGTATTGCTTTCCTTGGTTTTTATCACCACATCATCCACATACACCAGCACATACCGACCTATTTGGTCATGCAAGCATTTTTGCATACATCGTTGGTACGTTGCTGCTGCATTACGTAACCCAAACGGCATAGTTCGATAGCAATAATCCCCGTACGGGGTAATGAACGCAGTCTTTATTTGATCATCCGGATTTAGGGGTATCTGATGGAAACCAGAATACGTGTCAATGAATGACAGTAGCTCACATCCGGCAGTTGAGTCTATGACCTAATCTATTCTAGGGAGTGGAAATGGATCTTTTGGACACGCCTTATTCAGGTTCGTGTAATCAATACACATGTGCCATACCACTGCCGCGTTCGAATCATCTTTCTTTTTCTCCACCAGCACCGGATTAGAGAGCCAATCCGGCTGCTAGCAATCTTGCTATCTCATCTCTAATTACTTTTCTTCTATCTTCTGCGAAACGCTTGTGAGGCTGTTTTACCGGCTTAGCCCCAGGTCTTACATTCAATGAGTGATCAGCCAACTCCCTCGGTACACCTTGCAAATCTTGCGTAGACCAAGCAAAGATATCCCGATTCTCATGGAGGAAGTTGACGAGCTCACTTTCCTATTTGCTTCTTAACCCGGCACCTATGGTGACGGTGCGCTTTGGGAACAGATCATCAACTGGCACTTTTTTCGTATCCTTAGTCGCTTGGAACGATACGCTCCCGTGCGGGTTGGTCAGGGCCAGCATATGTTGCTGGGTGGATTGAGCCAATGCCGCCACCTCTAGTATCTTCCTTTTTTCTTGAGCTATCATGAGTGACTCAGCTAGATTAGACCCGGCTGATGCGCATTCGATTGAAACGCCGAAAGTCCCCTGATATAGTTATCACACCCCTTGGTCCGGGCAACTTCATCTTAAGGTAACTTACGTGGGTAGTTGCCATGAATTTGCTTAGTGCTGGCCTGCCGAGTAATGTGTGATAAGCACTTTCCAGATTCACTACCTCGAATTCTAAGTTCTCGGTGCGGCAGTTGTCTCTTGTGCCGAATAACACGTCAACCTAGACCTTGCCAATTGGCTCACAAGAGATTCCTAGCACAATACCATGAAAAGTGGTCCTTGTTGCTTGCAGCATATTTTCAGTTATCCCCAACTTGTGCATAGTATCCTTGTACATAATGTTGATACTGCTGCCATTGTCAATCAACACCTTGGAAAACCTCCTGTTGAGATTCGGTCCGATAAATGTTGGATCCAAGACTAGAGCGTAGGTTCCTGGGCTTGGCATGATCTTTGGGTGATCCTTGACATTCCACATGATCTCTTGGTCCGCCCAAGGCATATATCTCGGCACAGCCGGCATTACTGCGTTCACCTCCATATGCCGGCGCTGTAAGCTTTTCCGGTCATTCTCTTCCGTGGTGAACACACAATAGCTTTGATGATGCTCCCTGTACTCATTTCGTCCCTCATTCTCGTTGTAACCTTGGCCTTGTTGCTGGTTATTACCCACTTGATGCACAGCTTCCCTTCTTTCTGGATTTTCGTACCTCGGCGGAGGTGGTGGCAACGTCAGTTGATGTCCATTTCCCCCTGTTAGTAACGGTGGCCAGGGTGCTTCATTTCTAGGTGTTTCGTTCCGAGGTGCCTGAGCATTCCCTGAACCCACCTATTCCAATTTCCTCATCCATTCACACTGCCTGGTCGTATGATTCGTTGGACTGTTCGGACTTGGCATATGAAACTAGCAAGGTTGATCTAGCATAGACTCAAATGTATACCTTGGCCTATCCTTTCGTTACTGCCATTGCTTTTTCTGCTCCGGGGTCCAAGGCTTTCTCCCTTCACTTTTCTGCTGCCAGTTTTGCCCTCCAGTTTTCTGGCGTTGGCTTTCTCCGGCATTGGGCTGATCTTGGTCCACTGCCGCAACCTGCTGCGAATTATACCGATAATCCGGACGCTCATCCCTTATTTTTCCTTGGAATTCATTCCTCCTTGATGAGCCGGAGACATATTGGTTGTAATATTCTTCATTTGCTTTTCTAGACATTAGCCGGGGTTGAGTTGGATCTCCCAAGGCATATGAATCCACAATCCGGATTGTTTCGGACAAGGTAGTTGGCATATCTCGCTGTAACCTTTTCCACAGCATACTTCCATATCTGCATCCCTGAGCGAACCATGCAATAGCTTGTGATTCAATCACCCCTTCGCACGAGTTTCGCACATATTACCATCGAGTAAGGAAATCTCTATCTAGCTCATTCGGTCTCTGCCGTCATAACGCAAGGGTATGTGGTCTATTGGGTCTCTTGTAAGTGCTTGAAAAGTTGCTAACGAATAGCTCCTAGAAATCCAACCAACAGTTGACACTCCCTGGTGGCAAATTGTTCAGCCAAACTCGCGCTGGTCCTTCTAGCATTTGTGGTACATATCTCACTGCCCATCTCAAATTTCCAATCACGATCTTGATGGCTGTGGCATAATCAATCAACCAATCCTCTGTCCTGGTACTTCCATCATAGGTTCGGGTTCCCCTGGCCAGTTGGAAGTTCAGCACTGGTGGCTCATTCATGATTCGGGGCCCAAAACATGCTGGACCCGGTGGACCTTGTTACTCGATTTGCTCCAACCTATAAATCCTATCCAACTTCAACCTCGCATCATCTGGATGGAAGTTCCTGCTTCCCAACTGTGATCCAATCACATGATGATCTGGTCTAGGGTATCCATCGTTAACCATAGCCGAATAACCATCATTGTATCTTTCTTGATCCGGATGTGCAGGACACTGTTGTGCTGCTTGTCCTACACTTCCTCCTTGCCGAGGTTCGCGCAGTTGCGCATGAGGCACATTTTCCCCGGTTCCATAGGATTACACTGTCCCGCATTGCCGTTGGCAGCATTTCTTTGACCGGTATTGCCTTGGTCATAGTTACCTCGGGAAGCCACACCTTGGCTGGTACTGTGGCGATCCTCATCAACTAGCACTGGTTTTCCTTTTCTAGCTCTTACTGGGTCATAAGGGACCATTTGCTTGTTTCTTCTCCCGGAGTCCACTACCTCTTCTCTCCTAGGATCATGACCCAGAGATGATGCGGCTCCTCTAGATCTTGTCGGGTTATTTCTGGCTGAATGTGCCACCTGTGAGGCTCCTAGTGGTGTCGGGTTAGCTTTGTTTATTTCCTCATTTTGTTGGCATGCGACCCTCAACAAGTGATTCACTCTTTCTTGTTGCCTCTGCCGAGCCTCACCGGTTAAGCCTTCTAACTCGGATGTGGCCGCATTTGCTGCTCTGAGGTTCTTTGCCGGGGTACTGCACCGATCCAACCCTCATGTCACTATAGTAGCTGTCTGACCCAGCCTAGGCTCGTACTCCTTGTCTATCTTAGTGATCAGGTTTCTACCTCGGACTTTCACTCCATCGATACGGTTCGCCTTAGCGTACTCTCTCAACGTGATGTTCAGCGACTGATGCAGCTCTGCTACCTTCTTTGCTCCAGCTAACATATTCTGCCTAGTTTCCTCTAACTCAACTTGCGCTTGAGCCGGATCTATGACAGGTGCTATTGGTGTTGCTAAGCTACCTATTGCTTGCTGGAACACATTCTCTGGCTTTTCTAGTGGAGGAAACCTAGACCTAGTCTGCTTTGGCGTTACCTGTGGCTCAGGCGCCGGATCTTTGCTTGGTCCCGCATCTAGCGCGGTCATCAGGACTTCAACGCTGCTAGTGGGGCGAGTGATATGCACTCCATGAGCGGCGCTGAGAGATGGTTCGCCTCCTTTGACGACCTGCCGCGGGTGAACGTAGGACTCATCCACCCCGACGTAGATCTTGTGCGCACCAAGCTTGATGAAGACGCCGTTGCGCGGTGGAGGGTTCCTACCGAAGCTTCCCGCGTTGTCGCTGACGTAGTCCAGCACTCCAAAACGCTGAACCAAGCCAGAGACGATACGCTCACCGGTGCTCGAGAAGTTTCCCATCTGGATTTTCACCCCTGCTAGCACCGCTAGCCCCACGGTGGGCGCCAACTGTCGTGGTGGTGGCACGGCAGATGCCATGGATTAGGCTAAAGATGGGGCCAATGTGTGCTAGGGGAACCCAGGGAGGGAGAGCGTGGTGATTCCACGCATGGAAGTTCTTGTATTCTCTCTATCAATGGTGTTTACAAGTGCTCTTGAGGCCTTTAGCAAGAAGGAGACAATGTCTCTTACCCCCACTAACTTGCCCTAGAGTTCTACCTTAGATAGAGAGTGATTCCTCTATTTGCCGTCCCCTCTCTATGGAGGCCCTGGTGCTCCTTATATAGGGGAGCCCGAGTTACAATTCTAGGGCACAGGTGGCAGCATATTCTACGAGTATGCTCCTTTCCTAAAGCAGATGCTTCTTTATTCTTCTTTAACGGCTCGTCCGGGCTTTGGACGTAACCCGCAGCGTCATCCTTGTCTTTTGGTGTCACGAGCTACGTCATCCGGCTTTGCCCGCGTCACCTTGGTCACCACTGACCCGCTGGTCCTCTCCTTTGCTTTACTTTGCACATGCTTCAGCTAATAAAGCCACCTTTTGACCAGCAGGGGATTCCTTCTCTTTGAAGCCAAGATAATCCGGCTAGCATATAGCTAATCCGGCTTACCCACTTACCTGCAAAACAGACAGGCACGGCCGGCATAGATCTTATGCTGGTCGGACCATTGTCAAGGAAATGCCCCATGGGTCGGGCCACACCGTGATCCGGTCTGCCTTGAGGTGACCCGGTCAGCACTTTGCTTTGACCGCTCCATACCCCGGCTAACTCGGCCTTTATACCCCCGTGTTGCCCTACCCGGGGGTATCCCCCCAACAGCCACAGATCCAATTTTCAGACAAAGAGGACTATTGTGCAAAACTCGAGTAGTCCGTACTTCTACTGAACCAGGGGCACCATAAAATTAACCCCAAAGCTGCCAAAGGAAAAATGAAGAGCAAGAAGAGATTATATGAGAATATACTAAATGGGAGGTTGCGCGAGAGCAGCGAAGGAGGAGTTGAAGGCGATGCGATGTCAGAGTAAAGCTAGTTTGACGGGTTTCTGACACGAGGTGCAGGTACCTACTAGTATCTGTTTTCTCTCTCCTTCGTTGTCTCTCACCATCCGTCCTCACTCTCCCCTCATGTGCAGAGCCCGCATGCATTGCCCGGCAGATCTCTCCCTCATCCCACAGCGTGGCGCCACGCACGTGTGCCCTAGTATGTCGTGTTGTGTGTGTTTCTATGGCGTGTTTTTTAAGAAGAGTCTCTAGCGTATTGGTCAGCTGCCTTGGTGTGCATATATAGGAAGAGGACAGTGCATATTTCACTATGTCCTGCTCTACGTGTTGCACAAACCACCACTTGGACATTTTTTTGCAATTTTCACTAGCCATTGGTCTTATCCGTTGCAATTTCCACCACTTGGTCATCTGACCTATTTATCTCTGCTGACAACATAACAGATAGTTGAGTCCACCTTGTTAACACTCTCATTAATTAACAAATTTGTAAAAACTTACATATTCATAAAAGGTTAATAATTCATCCAATATTTATAATGTTTAAATGATCTGTTGAATTTAATAGTCTCTACTCTATATGTAGCACCATTTTGGGGCTTACCAGTAGAAGATAATATTAGAGTCAGAGTTCAAACTTTCTCGGTTTTGAAATTTTCACTTCCTTCCCAAACATCTGAAGGGAAGGTTATTCAAAAGATAGTGGTGCACAAGGGATTATTTATACTATATGTAGAATGTACCATCATATTCGATGCACTTCTTTATGATCTGATCAACTTTCCTACTATACTCCGTATTACTCCATTCTCATTCCTTTTCACACCCTGCAAAGAGGAAGCCACCAAGCTCACCCGCATCACACTCGTTCGAAAGTACAGTTGGAGAAGTAGTACAAAGGGTATGGCTCAACTGCTCGCTCAAGAAGGATCCGACTAATTTTCATTATATTGCTTCATTTTAGGGCCCTTTGTGCTAAATTTAAGGACCTCTATGTAATTTTCTATTTTTTGCGGTCTTCAATGTAAACTCTACTCCCACCGACCGTGTCAAATTTTAACTAAAACAAAGTGCGATAGATTGCTCCTAAAATTTTCAAGAGTAAACTATACGCAGGAACCTGGGTCCAAGAGTATGGCTCGATAAACCGCTTTCTAGAAAAGAAGCTGAACCCAACTTTTTCCCTACTTAATTTTAGGGTGTTTCATGCTAAATGTATGGACCTCGATATAATTTTCTGCCTACGGAGGTCCTTGATGTAAAATATACTCACACCGTCCGTATAAAATTCGAACCTAAAAGTTAGTGGTAAAATTTAAACAATTTTAAGCTTAGTTGTCAATGAGTATGAACATTCTTTGATTTCAAGCCAAACGGCCAAGGTCAAGGCCATATCTACATCATATTTTATGCTGATGATGATCCCATATCCAAGAATTTGCATGCCATTTAAATAATTTTTCCATATTTTGAAAGCAAACAAAGAGGAAGTAGTATGAAGAGTATGGCCCGATCAGCTGCTCTCTCGATAATGAGAGATGAACCCGACTATTTTTCTTGCTTAATTTTAGGGAGCTTCATGCTAAATGTATGGACCTCTATGTAATTTTATGTTTTTAGGTTCTTGATGTAAAATATACTCCCACCATCCAAGTAAGTGGTAAAATTTAAAAGAATTTAAGCTTAGTTGTCAATTAGTATGAAGATTCTTCGATTTCAAGCCGAACGACGAAGGTCATGTGGCCATATCTACATCGTACTTTATGTTTTTGATGATCCCATATCCAAGAACTTGCATGCTACCAATTTAGCCATATTTTGAAAATTATCGAAGAGGTGGTAGCTAGTATAGTGATGATTGATACATTGCAAATGTATCTATAATGTTTGATGTTCCATGCTTGGTTTTATCCACTTTCTCGTGTTTTGTCCACACTTTGGAGTACTTTTCATATGATTTCTTGGACTAACCTATTAACAAGAGCCACAGTGCCAGCTGCCTATTTTCTGCTGTTTTTGGTTCCAGGAAAGTCAGAAAATGAATATTCTCGGAATTGGACGGGACAAAAGCCAAAGTGCCTATTTTTCCGGAAGTCATCAGATGCCAGAATACGAGACGGAGAAGGGCTGGGTCCGGCCACACCACCTGGCCGCGCGGCCAGGCCTGGCCCGCGCCAGGGGGGTGGTGTGGCCGCCTCCGGCACCCCCTCGGCCTCCCCTTCCTCCTATAAGATGCCCTCGGGACGAAAACCCTAAGTGCCCGATCAAAAATAGACGAAAGAGTCTATAGCCGCCGTCATCTCCATCCCTAGATCAGGAGGGATCTGAAGCTCTTCCTGGCACCCTGCCGGAGAGGGGAATTCACCCTGGAGGGCTTCTTCATCACCATGCAAGCCTCCGGTGTGATGCGTGATTATTTCATCCTTGGACTACGGATCCATGTAGTAGCTAGATGGCTGGTTCTCCTCCTTTGTGCTTTCATGTTTAGATCTTGTGAGCTCCGTTCATGATCAAGATCATCTATTTGTAATTCTGCATGTTGTGTTTGCGGGGATCTGATGGATATTGAGATGCTATTTCAGATTGATTATTGATTCTATCATGTCTTTGTTATTTGAGATCTTGCATGCTTTTTGTTGTTAGTAGCTATCTTGGCCAAGTAGATGCTAGCAACTCCAAGAGTTAGTATTTATGCTCGATAGTGGGTTCATGCCTCTGGTAATCTAGGGAAGTGACAGAAATCTCTAAGGTACTAGATGTGCTGTTGCTACTAGGGAGAAAACAAAAATCCTTTGTTCATAGAACAATCGTATTGTTTACTTTACACGTAGTTTATAAAGCAATAATCTGTTGCTTGCAACTTAAACTGGAGGGGGTTCGGATGATAACCTGAAGGTGGATTATTAGTCATAGATGCAGTTGGATGGCGGTCTATGTATTATGTTGTAATGCCCAATCAAGTCTCAAAGGAGTCAAGATGATTAGGATATGCATGTATTGCTTTCTCGATGTTTGTCAATTGCCCCGCTATAATTTGTTCACCCAACATGTTATCTATCTAAGGAGAGCCACCTCTAGTGAACTATGAATCCCGGTCCTTTTCTTTTACATACAATCTATAAACTGTTTACTATTTTGTGTTTACTTTCTGCAAATTATTACTTCCTTCCATTCGATACGTTTAATCCTTTGTTTTCAGCAAAACACGGTGAGATTGACAACCTCATCACAAGTTGGGGACAGAGTTCTATGGTTGTGTTGTGAAGGTCTCCACGTTGCTACTAGTACCGGTAGTGCGCAATGCCAAGGGTCATCTAGCAACACCTTTGGGGTGTTTCATTGCTCCTACTGGTTCGATTAAACCTTGGTTTCATAACTGAGGGAAACTTGCTGCTGTGCTCATCATACCTTCCTCTTGGGGTTCCCCAACGAGCTTGTTAATACACGAGCCATCAATGATATGTCAGACGTCTATTATCTGAGTCTCACATGCAGGACACGTGCAACTTACTAGTAGTAGAGAAGAGAAATCGAGGGCAATGCAAGAGCAGCGAAGAAGAGTTGATGGCGGTGCGATATCAGAGCAAATTTAAGATGTGTTACTAACACGAGGAATATATAGTTTAGTAAAATTCATGACCTAGTATATACTAGTAAGTTGCACATGCCCTGCATATGAGACTTGGGTAATAAACGTATGACATATCATCATATAAATATAATATGTAAATCACACAAATTTACATTTTTGATCGACATCAAATTTAAAATATTTGGTTCTTGTACTTTGTATAATCATGTAGAAGTCGAATATTATTAGCTACCTAACACTTGAAATTTTTGGTAACATGTTCTAGAGAAACTAGGGAGAAGATTCTAGTATGATGGATGATGTCTACGCACTTCTATTCTTGTATACAGTTGTTGGGCCTCCAAGTGTAGAGGTTTGTAGAACAGAAGCAAGTTTTCCCTTAAGTGGATCACCAAAGTTTATTGAACTCAGGGAGGAAGTGGTCAAAGGTATCCCTCTCAAGAAACCCTGCAATCAAGATACAAGAAGTCTCTTGTATCCCCAACACACCCAATACACTTGTGAGGTGTATAGGTGCACTAGTTCGACGAAGAGATAGTAAAATACAAGTGGTATGGATATAAGACAATGGTGCTAGAAAATAGCTTGATGGCGTGGAAGAGTCTAAAGGCAAACTGAAATAAAGATGGCAACAAGCAAACATGTAACAGATCTAATTGCAAACGGTGTTTCAATGCTTAGAAACAAGGCCTAGGGATCATACTTTCACTAGTGAACACTCTCATATAAATATATTATCTTCATTATACTACTCTGAACTACTCTCCGATTGGACACTCTAATCCATGGTAGGGCTATAACAGCACACCTCAAAGTAAGCCTTTCCCATCTAGATAACCCCACACTGTCACCTTGAGTACTAGATGGTTCCAACAAACACCACAATTTCATAAAGATATCCAACTCCAAATATAACTCATAACAAGTATTTGTAATCTCTAGCCTAAGTGCCACCATGGTGTGCACGCTGTCACTTTCACACACATGGGGAAAGCAGAGATCTATTAAAGCACTTGAGTAGCAAGGTAGATCTACTTGATTACAAAGCTCATGATCACACTATGATCATGCATAGAGAGAGATGAACACATAGCTACCGGTAGAACCCTTAGCCTCGAGGAAGAACTACTCCCTCATCATCATGGGAATCAACAACGGCGATGGATATGGTGGTGGAGATCGATGGAGATGGCTCCGGGGGCACTTCCCCGTCCTGGCAGGGTGCCAAAACAGAGACTTTCTATCTCCTGAATCTCCCCTTCGGTGGTGGCGGCGCTGCCAAACTTTTCGTGGATATCTGATTGACGACTTCGGGTTTTTGCATCGGGAGGTATCTTATAGGCAAAGAGGCATGGTCGGTGGGCAGCCAGGGGGCCCACACCACTTGGTTGCGCGGCTAGGGCTAGCCCCCGCCACCACATGGTGTGGCCACCCTGTGGCCCCTCTCCGTCTCGTCTTCTGGCTCCGTGAGTCTTCCGGTAAATTATCAACTTTGGCTTTTGTCCCGTCCAATTCTGAGAATATTCATTTTCTGACTTTCCTGGAACCAAAAACCGCAGAAAACAGGCAGCTGGCACTGTGGCATCTTGTTAATAGGTTATTCCAAGAAAGTGTATAAAATACTCCAAAGTGTGGGCAAAACATAATAAAGTAGATAAAACCAAGCATGGAACATCAAAAATTATTGATACGTTAGCAACGTATCAATGGAGAAGCAGTGTGTTTTGAGGTTTGTGCATAGCATTCATTATGCTGAAGACTATCAATAGGATCTTCTAGATGCTAGAATGGAAAAGAAGATCCAACCATAGAAATGTTGGGATTCGCGAGTCTTAATCCAACGGTCAACATCAAAGTTATTCGTACACTATATAGTGGTAAGAGGTAAGATAAGATAAGATATGCACACAAAACAAATTGGGTTTCCTGTCTCATTCCTTGCCCCGCACCGGCCGACTCATCACTCCCTCATCCACAACGGCCAATGCGCACGTTGAGTCGACCTCCCTTGTGTCGGAGGCTCTGTGTGTTTTTCGTTGGCATCTTGCTTATTCGCCACTTGTGTTGGCATGAATAGGAAGGAGTAGTAGAAATTCAAACATTCATCTTTCCAGTTTTTATATTTTAACTTCCTTCCTTTACCAAATGGCTCAACCGCTCAGTGGAAGGAGCTTTACCAAACTATCATGCCTTGCTTCATAGCGCTCTTTTTGATTCAAAGGATTATTCCCGTATAAATCCTCGAGGATTTTGATGCACTCAAGCCTCACATATTTAAAATTATAAAGAGCATCCTAAATTTTGTAAATAGTCTAAAAAAATTCAAACTATAAAAGCATCACATAGTTGTAAACAGTCTAACAAAACACGAATTCATAAATTTTGAAATAGCCTCACAAGTTTCCAATTCTAGAAAGCAACACGAATTCATAAACAGCCTCAAAATTTTCAAATTATAAAAAGCAACACAAAGAGCCTCACAAATTTCAAAATATAAAAGGTTCATATATTTATACACATCCTCAAAAATTTCAACTTATAAAATGGATCAAAAACTCCTCACAAAATTTAAATTATAAAAGGAATCCTATATTTGTAAACATCTCATAAATCTTAGCTTATAAAATGGATCACAAAAAGACTCACGGATTTAAAATTATAAAAAGCATCATAAAAAGCCTCACAAATTTTAAATCACAAAGGGAATGATTCCCAAAAAACCTCACAGATTTCAAATTATAAAAAACATCACCGGAAAAGAAGCCTAGGGTTTTTCGTAGAACTTTTTTATGGCTTTGGTGTCAAACTAGTGCTATGGTGCCAAATTTGAACAAAAAGGGAGATACCATGGAGATATCAAGCTCATTGGATCATAGAGGATCCTAAAGTGGGTGGCCACGATCCGTATGAGGTAGGTATCGATCAATTAGGGAGTGGCCCTACCACACATAAAAGAACACCTTGTGCACCCAAAAAGTTGTTTCGTGAATTATTTTTTGGGAAATTTTGATGAAATGACATATTGTGGAGCTATCAATGTTTAAAAACATGAGAAAAACTATGCGACACTTGTAGAGCAAATGGAGGACATTTCTAGTGAAAATCGGCATGAACTTAGAAAATGGAAGAGAGAGGAAACAGGGAAAATCAATTTTCTACTCCTTGTGGGCAACCCACAAGCTTGAGGTGCACCTTAATGCTGATGTAATCGCAGGTGCCTCGTGGGTGAGCATCAAAGGGACCGAGGCTAGCTACGACTATGATTCTAATGTTTGTGTGTCTGATGGATTCTTCTAGCATATAGACCGATGTTTCGTGCTTGCTTGATTTTGCAAGTGACGTAGCCTTTTTGACGTGCCACGGTGATGGCCAGGGGATAGGGAGAGCACGTGGAACGTTGGGCGCAATTGAGTTTTCAAATTAGTATGACATTAAATAATTTCAAATCAATGGCGCGTAAGGAGAGGATTTACGTGAAATGTATAGAGGTTATTTTTTATCCATGGACTTGGATATACTACTACTCCGTATTTCACTTATAATGATTGATATTAGTAATTAAAGGAGCACTACGAATACATGTGGTTTCCTAGGATTCTTCCTTTTAGTATTAATTACCTAAATTCACGTGAGTAATTAACATGGTTTTATCTATATTAGCACCCTTCTTTCCTTGAATGCATGCAGAAATTAAAGGGAGGAAGTAATTTCACCTTCCTCGGTAATACAAGAGGTTTTATTGCATCGCAGTGGGAGATGAAATGACAAACGGAGTACTTATGCTAGTAGATCATAACCACCGTTCCAATTTTCAATTGATAATAATATTGAATCTCCGAACATTATTATAGAAAGGAAGTAGAGGTGAAATTAAACAGCAATAATCCTCAGACTTCTTCTTCTTCTTGGACCTAGATCCTTCCGTTGTCACCTTTGTGCTAGCGCCGTCCTTCCGTTTCTGGTAGCATCCCCCAGCTCTCGACGTCTTCGTCTTCTTCTTCTTCTTCAAGCCTCCCACCTCCTTCTCCTTACTCTTCTCATTGTCGATGAAGGCGGATCGAGTGCACTCTTCTTGGAGACAAAGTCTCATACCTGGAGAAATGGCCATAAATCTTCTGACCTCTCATCCTCACGCTTCCTCTTCTTCTTTCCGATGAAGGATGGATTGAGTGAACTCTTGTTGAATATGATGTCTCCTTCATAGAGGAAAGACCAATCATCCTCCTTTCCCTCCTCCTCCCACCCTCCTTCTCCTCTTTTCTCTTTGTCGGCGGCGTCCCCTCCATCAGATGACGGTAAGGAGGGTTCTCATCGAAAAAATTACCTTCCAGTGTATCGGAATAGTACGGCCCATTGATGAGTGCATATTTGCATCATGTTTTACATTATTATTTTGCATTGTAGATGTAGGATCTGGGTATTTTATGGTGCTTGCATACACATTTTATGTCTGTTTTCACCAGGATTAGGACAGATGATGGATTCAATGGATACAATTATTGAAGAAGTTGTACTATGGATAAAAGGAGTCAAAAAACAACATAAATCACTTATTTGGGAAATATTAATAATACCAGAAGAAAACCATAAGCGAACAAAGGAGGAAGAGAGCCAAACGACCAACTATACAGTGGGAGCAACTCTTCCGCCCGTATAGCTCCTGTTGTATAGTTGGCGTCGCCTCTGCCTCATCAAATAGTTTCACCCCGTGCAATTGGTTCGAGGAGACGACATACAGAACACCCAGAAATCTCAGAAACCTCACCTCCATAAGGCATCTGGAGGGGGAACTCATCCACAAGGGATCCATCTTCGCCTTGCGCAGATCCGGGAGGCTAAGGCATCGATCTTCATCATCCACCGCTGAATCACCACCATCTCCATCCATCCCGTCTACATCTTGTCTAGATCTTGTTGTAATTCCTAAATTTGTTGTGGATTTATACAAGTACTATTCATCTATGATTGTTTCCATTATCATTGCCATGATGTTGATTGCCTCCATGTCTGAGTAGATCATTAGTTCTTGGGGAGATGGAGAAACCCTAGTATGAGATTGAAATAAGATAAAGTCTATTATGATATTCATCGTTGTGACCATGTGTTAGATTATCTACATCTTGATGTTGAGAGAAGTTGACCTCTCAATATTTGCCTCTTGCGGGGACTTGATGGAGGAACTACTTGTTGGTAGACGGAGGCGTGCTAGCACTTACAGTGACTATAAAGCTGTTGGCACTCCTTACGTATCAACTTGGGAAATCGAGGAAACTCATGGAACACTATCCATGTCATGGTATATGTCCTACGGGATTATGTCCCTTAATAGCGTAGTAATTTGATTGATGTCGATTGCTGACTGCTATGGTTATGAGGATGATGTGAGCAGCGATTGTTGCCTATTCGTCCATATACGGAGTTCCTCCCACACATACATAGTTGATAATGGTCATGATGATAATCTCAGTGGTGTATCCGCTACTCCCTGAGAACGCCTTTTCCCTATGACAGTTCCAATCTCTCTTACATATGTGATACTTACTTTCTGTATTAAGTTATTTTACTTTACTTTATTATTGCTCTTATACCCAAAACCCAAAAACACCTTTTTACACAATACTCGCATTTTATCTTGTTACTTAGAACTTTATCTAGCATTTCTATTGCAATATTTATTTCAAGAATTATTAGACTTCAGACTCATGCTCCCTGTGGGATCGATATCTTTATTTCGAAACTAGCTACAAATGATCTGTGCACTTGCAGTCATCAAGCTATTTCATGGCGCCGTTGCTGGGGAGATAAGAACTGTAGCTCTTTTAGTTTTTGCTTATTTATTTTTGTCTTGCTAAATTTTGTTTTGAGTTACAGGTTTCCACCAACATGATGGAGTTTGAGCATATGACTAGTGCTAACCCACTCAACCACTTTGGGAAGCCCTATGATATTTATAAAAGAGACAACTCCAATGAGAAGACAAGGGGGTTTGAAATAAATTATCTACTACTTAGTATTCTACATAAGAAGCAATTTACTGGAGATGAAGAAGATCCTGATCCATATCAGCATATTGCATGTTTTAAAGATATATGTGGCACTTTTCTATTGACAGGATATACTGCTGATGAGGTAAGGGTTAAACTTTTTAGTCAAACTTTGACAAGTATAGCCCTCTCATGGTATAGATCTGTACCCCCTGAAGCCACTACTACTTGGGATAATTTAGCCAGTGAATTTCTATCAAAATATTATCCATTATCAAAATCTTTTGGAATCAGGCGTCTTACAATGACTTGGAAGAATCGTTCTAATGAAGGACTAGTAAGAGCTTATATTAGATTTAAAGATTTACTACGACTATTTCCTCATGATGATTTGCCTGAATGGTATTTACTACATATCTTTTATGGAAATTTAATTGAACCTAATAAAATTGAACTAGACTCCTTCGTGGAAGGAACCTTTATGAATCTTCCTATACCTAAAGCTTGGGCTTTACTTAATACAATTTGTGATCATAGAGTTTCATGGAATTTTGGTCTAGGAAGTGAAGGATACGTAGAAATAGAGAATGATTGTATTCATGACTATAATAAAAAAGGCCATATTAAATAATTATCTAAAGAACTTTATCTGGATTCAAATCTCGTGTTGCAAGTTGTTAAAGCTTTTATAGAACATATTAAAGCTCCAAAGGAGGGTCCAGTCAAGTATGATCCACCACCCGAACCAGAAAACAAAAGAGAAGATAAAGCAACACTTGCCTTCGTAGAACCAATATATGAAGTACCATTCCCTAACACTGCACAAAAGCATATTTTTGAATATGAACATGTCAAAGCAATACAGGAAAATAGGGAAGAGGAAAGCGTGCCAGAAGTTGTGGAACATCTGAAGGAAACCAAAGATGAAGAGGTAACCAAGGAAGCAATTATGGCTATGTACTCACACTGTAAATAGTTGAACTTGATATAGAGACTTCCATATTGGTTGAAGGTAAAACAAAGGTAAAAGATGTGGGTAAGCCTATTCTTCCCTGCATATTTAAAGAAACCTCTCATTACGGTTTATGTGATCTTGGCACCGAAGTTAATGTTATATCTTATGATTTCTACCTAGAAATAAAAGAAGAAATAGAATTGGCTACAATTGAAAATACTGATATAACAATTATGCTAGCCAATAAAAACCTTAGAATTCCAATGGGAGTAGTTGACAATGCAACTATCACAATTGGCAACAAAAACTTTCCTATCGATTTTGTAGTTGTTGATATGCCAGCTGACACTTTTTGCCCTATTATATTTGGAAGAACATTTTTGGGTGATATAGGTGCCTATGTTAATTTCAAGGAGATTGTGTCTCTTAAGCTTGGGGAACGGACAATAAATTCCATTTTCCAAATTTAAAGACAGACCTCCACAAATACAAGAAGAGGAAGAGAGAACTATTGAGGAAATGGCGGCTCTTTTCTTTGTTAATCAAGAAGAAGAAATAAATGAAGATCCAGATTATGAAGAAATAGTTATGGAGGACAAGTCCCTAGAAGAACTAGAAGATGAATTCGATTCACTTCCTATTTTGGGACCTCCAACTGATGAGGCTTTTGAAGAGCCAAAAAAGAGAGGGGACGAGGAATTACCTCCCCCAGAGTTGAAGACTCTACCAGATAATCTCAAATACAGGTTTTTAGATAATACTAATAAATTCCCGGTTATTATTAGTGCTAAACTTTCAGGAGAAGAAGAACAAGAACTCGTGAGGATACTTAAGGAGCATCGCCAAGCCTTTAGGTACTCAATGGATGACTTGAAGGGCATTAGTGCCATGATAGCCATCCATCGAATATTCATGGAAGAAGGTGCAAAACCAGTTGCGGAATTTAATAGAAGATTGAAGCCTGAAATGAAAGAAGTGGTAAGAAAAGAAACTGTATGCCTACTGGACGCAGGTATAATTTATTTTGTCAAAGAGAGTGATTAGGTAAGTCTTGTTCATTGTGTCCCTAAGAAGGGCGATTTTATTGTTGTTCCTAATGAAAACAATGAACAAATACCTACTAGAACTATTGTTGGGCACAGGATGTTCATACATTTCAGGAAATTAAATAAATAAACTAGGAAAGGTTACTATCCATTACCGTTCATAGATCAAATTTTAGAAAGGTTAGCAAACCATACTCATTTTTGTTACTTGGACGGATATTCTGGTTTCTCTCAAATAGTTGTTCATCCGGATGACCAACTTAAAACAACTTTCATTAGTCCTTACGGTTTACATGCTTACCGACATATGCCTTTTGGTCTATGTAATGCTTCAGCTAGTTTTCAACGATGTATGACTGCTATTTTTGCTGATTTTATAGAACTTATAATGGAAGTATTTATGGATGACTCTGTCTATGGAACTTCATTTACTAGTTGCTTGAATAATCTCAAGAGAGTTTTGTAGCATTGTGAAGAAACTAATCTTGTTCTAAACTAGGAGAAGTGCCACTTTATGTTCAAAGAAGGTATAGTCCTCGGACACAGGGTATCAGGTAAGGGAGTTGAAGTTGATAGAGCTAAGGTTGAAGCAATAGAGAGAATGCCACCACCTAGGGATATTAAAGGTATAAGGAGTTTTCTTGGTCATGTGGGTTTTTATAGAAGGTTCATTAGAAATTTCTCTGGGATATCTAAACCTTTGAATAACCTCTTGCAAAAGGGAATGCGATTTAATTTTGATGATAAGTGTCTCGAAGCCTTTGATAAACTGAAAAATGCTTTAACTCGAGCTCCCATCATTAAACCACCTATCTGGGATACAACCTTTGACTTAATATGTGAAGCTAGCGATGACGTTGTAGGAGTAACTCTTGGACAACATATTGGTCGTGGATTTAATATTATACATCATGCTAGTAGAACTCTTAATGGTGCTCAAAAGAATTACCCGAAGGAATAAAAGGAACGGTTTGCTATATTTTTCTCTTGTGATAAACTTCGTTCCTAGATAGTTGATGCAAAGGTAAGAGTTCACACGGATCGTGATGGCTTAAAAGAACTCCTTGAAAGGAAAGACCATAAGCCAAGACTAATCTATTGGATTCTTTCACTACAAGAATTTGAGAAGTAGATTATGCAAAGGCAGGAAATAAAGATCTTAGATGTAGTGTCCATGCTTGCCTAGGAAGACACTAATCTTATTGAGAGGAACTTTAGTCCTGGTGATTTTTGTTTACGGGAATTATTTCATGAATTAAAGTCAATTCCTCCACAATAGAAGGAGACCTTGTTGTGGGAGGAACTTTTCATCCCCGATTAAGCAAATGGTAAGTACAAGGTAAGTGTTCTTACCCAAATAAGTGATTTATTTTCACAATTTTTACTCTTGAAAATTCTGTTTTCGAATTCCTTGTGTTTTCTGAAGTTTTAGAGGGGTTTTACCAACTATAAGGGCGGAGCTATACGACCGGAGAGGGGGGCTCCCGCCGTATAGTTGGTCGTTAAACTCTCTGTATCATCTTTGTAAAATTGTTTTCGATATCTGAGCCTATACGGTCGCAACTATACGACCGAAGCAAAAATTCCGTCTGTATAGTTGGCCATTGAACTCTCAGATAGTTTTGCATTTTGGTGTTTGTATCTATATGGTCGCAACTATATGACCGGAGCAAAAATTCTGGCTGTATAGTTGGTCGTTAAACTCCTAGGCACTTTTGATTTTTGGTGTTTGAAACTATACGGTCACAACTATACGACCAAAGCAAAAATTCCGGCCGTATAGTTGGTCGTTAAACTCTCAGAGACTTTTTTATTTGATCTTTATTTTATATTATAAAAAACGTAATTTTCGGTGCCGAGTCATGATTTAATCGACCTGGACTCGAGATATTTGGAAATATCTGCCTGAAACCAACTATAGGCCGGACCTATACAGGCCGCACCCGTATAGTTGGTCATTACGCGGCAAGTTACTTCCAAATCCTTGATTTCTTTCTCTATTCCGTTTGGATTCTTTTCTTGGACGATAATTTGGTGTTTCTCGCGAGTTTTACCGACCTCTTACCCTCTTATATACTGCCATTTTCTATCTCTCTAATCACAATCTACAGAAACCGATCTAGTAATGCGCTATCCTGTCCTAGGCCGTGGTAAACCCATGGGTCTCATTGCTCTTTCCAGGGACCGCTCTAGCAGCCCGTCCATGGAGGACGATGACGAAGAGGTGGAGACGTTTAGCCTGAAGTACAAGGAGCATGTCAAGCCAAGCTACTTCAACAATGATTCCAATGATGACGTAGTTGATGTCTACATCCGCCGCGACATCTATGATCCACCGGAGATCAACTGGGCGGCAATGAAGAAAGCTCAACAAGAGAGAGAGAAGATCGCAAGCCACATGGAAAAGGGCGTGTGGAGACGGTCAAGTTCATCACCACTGATCCAAGGCCACACAAGCATAAGAAATTATATAATATTGGTGCAGGTGCTAGCAAGGAAGGGGATGTTCCACTCTTGAAGCCAACCATTGGTGCTCGTATGAAGGTTAAACCTCAAGAAGTGTGGAGGTACGGTTTCCACTTCCCCGATCCATCAATTATGGATGAGGAAGAAGAAGTTGTCCCCAGGACCAAGGATCGCGTGCGGGCATTAGAGATATATCAGAAGGAGGTACTCCATCACGTCGAAGTCCGTCACCGTCTCAATGAGATAGACAAGAAGGAATACCTCCTTCCATTGGTGACCAAGCTCGCAGATAGAGTGGACACTCTGCAATCTGATCTGCGTAGGTGCTACACCCGCATAACTACTCTGGAGGAGACCAACAAGAAGCTATGCACCACGGTGTTACATGCCATGGCGCCAGAGTGATCTACAACAATCACAGTATCAAATAATCACAAGGGATTATTTGATCCCGCCTGGCTTGATTTCAAGCTTGTGGAGATCTTTAAGACATTGTAATATATCTTATAAGTTTTTATTATTATTATTCTTGCATTAGTTCAAACTAGAAATAAAGTTTGCATCATTAGAATTCCCTTCAGGAATAGTCAATCCCTTTTATGAAATTCTGAGTTTATTATTATATATGGAGCAAAATTGAGTTTGTGTTTGCTTTATTGATATATGAAAGGATTGAGTATGATTTTACTTGCACTTGATGATACCAATAGGAGTCTTCCACACCATTGGTATTAATGGAACACATAAAGATAATTTGGTCAATATGCTGTAAGTCTACGGTTTGATTCACACAAAAAAATTATCTATACAATTAATTTGAAAAATAATACCCTGAACAAAGGAAAATGAAAGTGCTATTGATACGTCCATTTTGCATCACTATTCTATGTCTTAATTCACTATTATTCATTGCTATATTTCGTATTGAGAGGTGATACTTATGTTATTTCATCTATTTTTGCATGGTTGATGACTTTTGGAGCATGGACCGCTCCAGTCAGGATTGTGAAGGAAAAGGTGCTGTCTGGAGGCAAAATTCGTGAAGATCAGAAAATCCGGGAAAATATATGGAAAATTCTATTTTTCCAGAAGACTCGGGATGCCAGATGGAGTGGAGGTGGGCCACAGGGGGCCCACACCACCCCATGGCGCGGGCAGGCCTAGGCCGCGCCTGGGAGTGGTGTGGCCGCCCTGGCCCACTCCAGCCTCTCTCCTCTGGCGTATATCATCCCCACGAAACCCTAAGACTCGGGGAGCGACCACAGAAAGATTCCGCCACCTCTGCGGGGCAGAAAAACACCGAGAGAGAAAGATCTCTCCGGCAGACAGATTTCTGCCGGGGAAATTCCTTCCCGGAGAGGGAAGATCGTCGCCATCAACACCACCATCAAGCTGGACTTCATCGGGATCATCATCACCATCATCACCACCATCATCACCATCAGCACCCTCATCACCATCTCCATATTGCTGTAACAATTGCGTTGAATCTTGCATAGTTCATAGGGGAAACTTTCCCGGTGTTGATTACTCTTTGTAGTTGATGCTATTGAGTGAACCATTGAATTATTGTTTATGTTCAGATTGTTATACATCATTATTCCATCTCTCATCATGATCCATATGATGTCTTGTGAGTAGTTCGTTTTTTTCTTGAGGACACGGGAGAAGTCTTGTTGTTAGTAGTGGAGTTGTGTTGAGAAAGATTCAATAGATTGTTATTTAAGTTGTGGTGTACTTATTCTAGTGGTGTCATGTGAACGTCGACTACATGAAACTTCACCTATATGGGCCTAGGGGAATGCATTGTGTATTTGGCTACTAATTGTAGGGGTTGACAGAGTGACAGAAACCTGAACCCCCGTTAGGAAACCATTGCACAAGGGACGTAAGAGTCTTAGAGTTTAAAGCTGTGGTTAGGTTTCTACCTTAATTACTTTCTTGTACTTACGGATGTTTGCAAGGGGTTTAATCACAAGTATGTATTTAGTCTTGGATGGGGCGGTACATTAGCACAGGTTCACCCACACAACACTTAGCAAGCTAAAGAAGATTAATCAGCTATATGAAGCGAAAGCACTTGACAGTCTTCCCATGTGTCCTCGAGAACGTTTGGTCATCTATAGAAATACAACCGTCTTGTCCTTTGCTGCATAAAGAATTGGGCCACTTGCTGCATTCATTCTTACTGTCTTTTATTTACTCGTACTTTGTTTACTTGCTTTATCAAAAACCCCTAAAAATCCGTTTGCTAAGTATTTGCAGAGAATTCTGATCCATACCACTAGCCAGCACCTTCTGCTCCTCGTTGGGTTCGACACTCTTACTTATCGAAAATATTGCGATACATCCCCTATACGTGTGGGTCATCAAGACTATTTTCTAGCGCCGTTGCCGGGGAGTGAAGCGCTATTGGAGAGTGGAACTGGTAAAGGAAACATGTACTGTGAGTATTGTTTACTTCTGCTAGTTGCTTTATTTTTGTTATGGATAATTCGCTGAGTTTCTTATTTGGTAATGCTACTACCACTGCTAAGGTAGTAGATAAGCCACCACCTGCTGAGAAAGATGTTTTCAAAATACCTACAAGAATTATTGATCGTGTTATGGATAACTACTATGTTGGGGATGGAACTGTCCATCCCGGTGATCATTTACTCTTTATACAGGAATTACGCGGGTTGTTCAAGTGTGTAGGTATTACTACAGATCAAGTTAAGAAGAAGTTATTCTCATTATCACTGAAAGGAAGAGCTGAGGAATGGTATAAGCTGCTGAAGAATGGTCAAGCTCTGGAATGGGAGGAAATAGTGCCTCTCTTTTATTCAAAGTTTTATCCTCCTAGTGAGATTCATAAAGATCGGAATCAAATATACAACTTTTGGCCTCTTGATGGAGAGATTACAGCTCAAGCTTGGGGGAGATTGAAGTTACTAATGCTCAAATGTCCCATTCATGAGCTCCCCAACAATATTATTATCAACAACTTTTATGCAAGTCTCCCTCTACATGACAAGGATTTATTGGACGCTTCTTGTGCTGGATCATTCACTCGCATGGAAGAAGAGGCTAAATGGGACCTTCTAGATCGTATTCAAGACAATGCTGAAGCTTGGGAGAATGACAAAGGTAGAAAGTCAGGTATAAATTATGATTATGAATGCATTGAATCTTTTATGGGAACTGATGACTTTCAAAATATTAGTAATATTTATGGTCTTGACTTGCAAGTTATTGCGAATTGCTTTAGAGCTTTTGCTTCCTATATCGAAATTCCAAAAAGGGGATGGAACAAATACCATGCACCTTCTAAAGATATTGTTCACTATGCTCCTATTGGAAGTGCTGGGTATTGCGTTATTGATCCCATCTTACCCGAACCTTATATCGAGAAGATTCCCTTCCCCGAAAAGGTAAAGGACCATCCTATGATAACTAATGTAATCACCAAAAGTGAAAAAAGAACTGTAAAACCTGATGAACAAATAAACATTGAACCTGTGGTAGCAATTGTGAAAGACCTTTTCACTAAAAGCGTAGAAGATGGGCACATAGTCTTTTGTGAGGATGCTTCTAATATTGTTTCACATCCCAATAGAACTAAAAAGGCTAGTGTTCCTGTGCTTTCTGTTAGAATTGGTGATCATTGCTATTATGGTTTGTGTGATATTGGTGCAAGTTCTAGTGCTATTCCTTATGAGCTTTACAGAGAAATTATGCATGAAATCAGTCCTTGCGAGTTGGAAGAGATTGATGTGGTTATTCACCTTGCTAATAGAGAGACCATCTCTCCAATTGGTATTGTACGAGACATGGAAGTTCTTTGTGGTAAGATTAAGTACCCTGCTGATTTTCTAGTACTTGGTTCAGCTGCTAGTAAAACCTATCCTATCATTTTTGGTAGACCTTTCTTGAGTACTTGTGGAGCTATTATTGATTGCAACAGGGAGAAAATCTTGACTAAGTTTGATGGGGAATCCTATGATTTTAATTTTTCGAAATTTGCTAAAGAACCTTGCGAAGAGGAAACCAGTAATGAGGATTTTAGGGTTGAACAACTTGCTTCTATTTCTCTTGCTCCTAACAATGCTTTGTAGCAATTTATGGAAGATCATGAAAGTGAAATCTTCATGGAAGAAAGGAATGAGATTGACAGGATCCTCCGTGATCAACCTAAGATGCTTAAGCATGACTTGCCTATGGAAGACTTGGGTACCACGATGCCACCTAAAAAGGATCCGGTTTTCGATCTAAAACCTCTCCCTGATGATCTTAAATACGCTTTTATTGATGATAAAAAATATATATCATGTTATTATTAGCTGTAAACTTTCAGGGGAGGAAGAAGAAAGATTATTGGAAGTTTTGAGGAAACACCAAGGAGCTATGGGTTATACTCTGGATGATTTGAAAGGGATTTCACCTACTATATGTCAGCATTCTATCAACATAGAACCAGATGCGAAGCCAGTAGTGGAGCACCAACGACGTTTAAATCCTAAGATGAAGGAAGTGGTAAGGAATGAGGTATTGAAACTCCTTGATGCTGGTATTATTTACCCTATTGCTGATAGTGAATGGGTTAGCCCTGTTCATTGTGTTCCTAAAAAGGGAGGCATTACCGTTGTCCCTAATGATAATGATGAGCTTATTCCTCAAAGAATAGTGGTAGGCTATAGGATGTGCATCGATTTTAGGAAAGTCAATAAAGTTACTAAGAAAGACCACTACCCGCTTCCTTTTATTGATCAAATGTTGGAAAGGTTGTCTAAAAAGACCCATTTTTGTTTTCTTGATGGTTATTCTGGTTTCTCTCAAATTGCTCTTAAACAACAAGATCAAGAAAAAACTACTTTTACTTGCCCTTATGGAACTTATGCTTATAGACGTATGCCTTTTGGTTTATGTAATGCTCATGCTACTTTCCAAAGGTGCATGTCTGCTATCTTTCATGGTTTTTGTGAAGAGATTGTAGAAGTGTTCATGGATGACTTTTCTGTCTATGGAACTTCTTTTGATAATTGTCTGCACAACCTTGATAAAGTTTTGCAGAGATGTGAAGAAACTAATCTTGTTTTTAATTGGGAGAAATGCCACTTCATGGTTAATGAAGGGATTGTTCTTGGGCATAAAGTTTCTAAAAGAGGCATAGAGGTCGATAGAGTTAAGGTTTAGGCAATTGAGAAGATGCCATGTCCAAGAGACGTCAAAGGTATTCGTAGTATCCTTGGTCATGCGGGTTTCTATAGGAGGTTTATTAAAGACTTCTCTAGGATATCAAAACCTCTCACTAATCTTCTTCAAAAAGATGTACCTTTTGTTTTTTATGATGATTGTAGGGAAGCTTTTGAAACTCTTAAGAAGGCTTTAACTACAGCCCCTATTGTTCAACCACCTGATTGAAGTTTACCCTTTGAAATAATGTGTGATGCTAGTGATTTTGCTGTAGGGGCTGTCCTTGGGCAACGAATTGATAAAAAGTTAAACGTTATCCATTATGCTAGTAAGACTCTAGACGTTGCTCAAAGGAATGATGCCACTACTGAAAAGGAATTTCTAGCTGTTGTTTTTGCCTATGATAAGTTTAGGCCTTATATTGTGGACTCAAAAGTAACCATTCATACAAATCATGCTGCTATTAAATATCTTATGACAAAAAAGGACGCTAAGCCTAGGCTTATTAGATGGGTGCTGCTTTTATAAGAGTTTGATCTACACATAGTAGATAGGAAAGGTGCTGACAATCCTGTAGCTGATAATTTATCTAGCTTGGAAAACATCTCTTTTGATCCTATGCCTATTAATGATAGTTTCCCAAATGAACAGTTAGCCGCAGTAGGGGTGAGCTCCCGAGGAAGCCCTTGGTATGCTGATTATGGTAACTTTATTGTCTCCAAGTATTTGCCTCCAACTTTTACAGCTCAGCAAAGAAGAAAGTTCTTTTATGATTTGAGGCACTATTTTTGGGATGACCCACACTTATACAAAGAAGGAGTTCATGGTATTATGCGAAGATGTGTTCCAGAATATGAGCAAAAAGAGATATTGCGTAAATGTCATGGTAGCGCCTATGGAGGACATCATGCAGGGGATAGAACTGCAAAAAAGGTACTACAATCAGGTTTCTACTGGCCTACTCTTTTAAAAGATGCAAGAAAATTTGTTTTATCTTGTGATGAATGTCAACGTGTTGGTAATATTTCTAGACGCAATGAAATGCCTATGAACTACTCTCTAGTTATTGAACCTTTTGATTGTTGGGGATTCGACTTTATGGGTCCTTTCCCTCCTTCGAAGGGTTACACTCATATTCTTGTCGCTGTTGATTATGTTACTAAGTGGGTAGAAGACATTCCTACTAAAAGTGCTAACGGGGAAACCTCTCTAAAAATGCTTAAGGACGTTATCTTTCCTAGGTTTGGAGTGCCTAGGTATCTCATGACTGATGGGGGTTCTCATTTCATTCATGGAGGTTTTAGGAAGACCCTCGCTAAATATGATGTTAATCATAGAATTGCTTCAGCTTATCACCCCTAAACTAGCGGGCAAGTAGAGTTATCAAATAGAGAAATTAAATCTATCTTGCAAAAGACTGTCAATAGGTCTAGAAAAAACTGGGCTAAGAAGTTGAATGATGCTTTATGGGCTTATAGAACTGCTTACAAGAATCCTATGGGAATGTCCCCTTATAAAATGGTTTATGGGAAAGCTTGCCACCTACCCTTAGAATTAGAACATAAAGTTTACTGGGCGGTGACAGAACTAAATAGAGATTGTAAGCTCGCTGGTGAGAAAAGATTATTTGACTTAAGTTCTTTAGATGAATGGAGGAGTGAAGCCTATGAGAATGTCAGGCTCTTTAAGGAAAAAGTTAAAAGATGGCATGACAAGCGAATACTTAAGAGAGAGTTTCATGTTGGTGAGAAAGTTCTATTGTATACGTCTCGTCTCAGATTTTTTGCAGGTAAGCTACTATCAAAGTGGGAAGGACCTTTTATAATTGAACAAGTATACTGTTCAGGAGCAATAAAAATTTCCTCTCTAAAAGATAATACTACACAAGTAGTGAATGGACAGTGACTCAAACACTATATTGCCGGAGATTCTTACAATGAAGATGTAGATGCCCTTCAAGTTATAACTCCAGAGAAATTCATTGAGGACCAAATTCAGGGACCTGCAGAGTCCATTTCCAACTAGGTAAGAGTTCTGGTAAGAAAAGTTCCGCGAAAATACAATACAACTATATTTTTGCAGTTTTTAGCCAATATGGAAAGCTAGGAAGCGAAAAAGGGACGGAACCGGAGCCGGGGTGGCTCAGCCCACCCCATGGCGCGGGCCCACCCCTGGCCGCGCCACCAGGTGGTGAGGCCACCCAGGACTCCACCTCCGACTCGTTTTTTCCTAGTACCTTCCTTTTGATATGAAACTTCGTAATATATAACCCCCAGATCCCCTGAGGTCCGTATATCGTGTTTTCGTCGTGTTTTTGTTTCGATCTATTTCTGCCTGGTAGAATCCCAGATTTGGAGCCACAATGTCTTCCTCTGGATCATCCAAGGGAGATTCTTTAGAGGATATCATCAACCCATACATGAGAGAATTGAAGATTCATCCCAAGGAGTTGTTGCTCGAAGGTGGGGAGGTCCGGATTAAGGAGGTTCAAGGCCCTAAAGGTGAAGGAAGTCTAGAGGACAGGATGGAAGCACTGGAGCAAGAAGTCTTTAGGTACATGAAGATGGCGAAGCGCGAAGTGGACATCATCCACAAGATTTGTTCCGAACTCATCGCCGAGCACCAAAAGGACACTACTGAACTCAAAGACGAAGTCCTTTCACTCCGCCAAACAACCAACGAACTGCAAGCAAAGTTTTATGACGTTCAAAATCAAAACTGTGAGTATGAGGCTAGATTTAAACGTATAAGTGCTGCTGCAAGTTTCAGGATGTTGGAAACCACGATGTCCTTTGTTGACGGGAAGCCTTTACCCTGGAAGACGGACGAAGATGAGAGGATACCACCACCACCGAAGGAGTAATTCGTCATCAGGTTTGGCATCCCCTTGGTTTGTTCCAAGCTTGGGGGAGTGTTGCGGTATCATATCACTATCTTCTATCTTTTTACCATTTTAGTAGAGTCATATCATAAATAGAGGAGTTATTATGTAGTATGGTTTGCATTATGGAAGTGTCCCCTCTCTCGTTAGATATGTATTCCTTGGTGTGAGTTTCCATTATGGAATATTAATGGGAAGGTCTATCATTCACTCTTTTGCATAGCTTATGTTAGTTTTCAATTCGTGGTTATATGATTGATCTTGTTGTTAGTATTGGTATCACTATGGGATCATTGAGTTAATTTAGTTGGTTTTGGCAAACCTGGCTCGGTCAGTAGCAACACCTTTTGAGATTTGAAAAGAAAAAGATAGTAGTACTCTAGAGAAAAATTATTTCATCATCTTTCTTTCTTGATTTGCTCATCAGTCTAGTATTCTCTAGTTAAGATCTTTTGTGCTTCCAAGGAAGATTGCATGTTTGTCTTTATCATTTGTATGTTTGGTTGTTTCCCTCAACTCTTGTACTTGCTACCCAGCCTTGCTAGCCAAAAATCTGTACTGAGAGGGTATTCTTCTCGTGCATCCATCTCTTTTAAACCAAAACCCATGCCATCTGTGTCCACCATACCTACCTAGTAGAATTATTGCTATTCCAAGTAAATTCTTGTTTTATCTACCTCCCAAATTAAACTTGTTATGAGAAAATTAGTGATTAAAGCTCTCACGAACTTGATGGCACACTTTACTTTCTTGCATTTAATAAACTTGAACCATTGGGTCCTTCTTTGTTGCGTATATGCTTGCGCTTTATGAGTTGAAGTTAGCCGAACCATGTATCATGGGGACCGCTTTCAACACTTCATTTGGTCCTTTATACCTAGTTGATATCATGTTCTTTTGCTTATGGATCCCGGCGGTGTGAAATAAAAGTGGAACTTGTAAGATCATGGAGTTTATATGTGTGTTAGAGAAACGCCTGGGCCTCTAGCCTAAGCCATGCCTAATCATGGTGGAAACTTGCAGCATAACTATAGTGAGCATTCTATGAAGCATCCTCAATAAAAACCTATGCAAATAGCAAATAAAAAGATCGCTGAGATGCTCACTGTCTGCTTGCCTTGTCATTTTGATTATGGGATAGCTCATGTGTCATGTGCAAGGGGTACCCCGTTGGCGGTTCTCAATGATACACATGTATTTACAATGACAAGAGCTTGTTCGTGACTGAAGTTGAGTAGCATGAGGATCGGTACTCATAAGTAAGGGGATGAGATTTCAATTTATAACTTGTCAAGCATATCCTCTTAGTTGTGTCACTTTAACCTTAATCACCAAAATATGCCTATGATAGGGGCAATGAGAGCTGAAAGCTAGTAAGTATCATAATTTTTGGGAGCTCTTTATGAGACTTGCAATCCCTGCTTCCCTCTGCGAAGGGCCTTTCTTTTACTTTGCAGTTGAGTCAGTAAACCTATTCCCTTCTATCTCAACAAGTATTTTGAGTTGATGTGTTTCATTCATTCATATGATGATTTATGCATTCATGTTTCTTATGTTCCTTGTTTTGCACATTGCTCTTACCTTGAAAGATTACTACTTTGAAAGCTTTCTTTGAAAACCAGCTATTTGTGAACTCCAGCAAATTATCAACTATTCTTCGACCAAGACCTAAGTTTGCCATTACCAATTATGATTCACTTTATGTATCCTTATTGTGCTTCCTTTACTTATTGCAAGTTGAGTTATATAATAGTGAGTTGTCTTCTATTATGATCTATGTATTTGATGAATGTGATGCTTCTTGTCAGTATTCTTTTATCGACTCTTCACTCCATAAACCTGAGGCCATGTTTATTGAGCTTAGTTTCGCTTGGGGGCAAGCGAAGTCTAAGCTTGGGGGAGTTGATACGTCCATTTTGCATCACTATTCTATGTCTTAATTCACTATTATTCATTGATATATTTCGTATTGAGAGGTGATACTTATGTTATTTCATCTATTTTTGCATGGTTGATGACTTTTGGAGCATGGACCGCTGTAGTCAGCATTCTGATGGAAAAGGTGCTGTTTGGAGGCAAAATTCGTGAAGATCAGAAAATCCGGGAAAATATACGGAAAATTCTATTTTTCCAGAAGACTCAGGATGCCAGAAGATGGAGTGGAGGTGGGTCACAGGGGGGGCACACCACCCCATGGCGCGGGCAGGCCTAGGCCGCGCCTGGGAGTGGTGTGGCCGCCTTGGCCCACTTTAGCCTCTCTCCTCAGGCGTATATCATCCCCACGAAACCCTAAGACTCGGAGAGCGACCACAGGAAGATTCCGCCGCCTCTGCGGGGCAGAAAAACACCGAGAGAGAAAGACACCGAGAGAGAAAGATTTCTGTCGGGGGAATTCCTTCCCGGAGAGGGAAGATCGTCGCCATCAACACCACCATCAAGCTGGACTTCATCATCACCATCATCATCACCATCAGCACCCTCATCACCATCTCCATATTGCTGTAACAATTGCGTTGAATCTTGCATAGTTCATAGGGGAAACTTCCCCGGCGTTGATTACTCTTTGTAGTTGATGCTATTGAGTGAACCATTGAATTATTATTTATGTTTAGATTGTTATACATCATTATTCCATCTCTGATCATGATCCATATGATGTCTTGTGAGTAGTTCGTTTTGTTCTTGAGTACATGGGATAAGTCTTGTTGTTAGTAGTGCAGTTGCGTTGAGAAAGATTCAATAGATTGTTATTTAAGTTGTGGTGTACTTCTTCTAGTGGTGTCATGTGAACGTCGACTACATGACACTTCACCTATATGGGCCTAGGGGAATGCATTGTGTATTTGGCTACTAATCGTAGGGGTTGCTGGAGTGACAGAAACCTGAACCCCCGTTAGGAAACCATTGCACAAGGGACGTAAGGGTCTTAGAGTTTAAAGCTGTGGTTAGGTTTCTACCTTAATTACTTTCTTGTAATTATGGATGTTTGCAAGGGGTATAATCACAAGTATGTATTTAGTCTTGGATGGGGCGGTACATTAGCACAGGTTCACCCACACAACACTTAGCAAGCTAAAGAAGATTAATCAGCTATATGAAGCGAAAGCACTTGACAGTCTTCCCATGTGTCCTCGAGAACGTTTGGTCATCTATAGAAATACAACCGGCTTGTCCTTTGCTGCATAAAGTATTGGGCCACTTGCTGCATTCATTCTTACTGTCTTTCATTTACTCGTACTTTATTTACTTGCTTTATCGAAAACCCCTAAAAATCTGTTTGCTAAGTATTTGCAGAGAATTCCTGATCCATACCACTAGCCAGCACCTTCTGCTCCTCGTTGGGTTCGACACTCTTACTTATCGAAAATACTGCGATACACCCCCTATACTTGTGGGTCATCAGCGATCCAAATAGAGTGAGAACAAGTCATGGTAGAATCTCAAGTCATAAGAATGCTTCATATAGAGTTGGAATTTGATAATTGAGATCGTTGAACTTTGAATTCCTACATAAGGTGGAATATATGGCTAGCTCCTTTGCATAGCACTTAAAACAAAAGTGTGAGCATATATGCAAAAGAAAAGGAAAAGAAAGAAAAAAAAGAGCGAATATGCAAAGAGCAAAAAGGCATATACCACTGCATTGTAGTATGACAAAGAGACACTTTTGAGATTTTGAATCCCAAGTGAATACGTTGATCCTAAAACACTTGGGACTACCTCGTTAACTCATTCGGTTGAACCAGATTCTTTTACATTATGTTGAGATTCATCTTTTATGAACTATTGATAACTAAGGTGTGGAAGCCTTCCAATACTATTCGATGGTTCGAGTAAGGAACTATTCATGAACTTATTCCCCTATATCGTACATGATAAACACATGTTGCAATTGCCTCATTTATTTTATCGATTCTGCTTCATGAATATGGGGATCACATCCATTAAGCTAAAAACTTGCTCGGGACAAGCAAGAGTCTAAGCTTGGGGAAGTTGATGAGTGCATATTTGCATCATGTTTTACATTATTATTTTGCATTGTAGACTTAGGATCTTGGTATTTTACGGCACTTGCGTGCACAATTGATGTCTGTTTTCACCAGCATCCGGACAGATGATGGATCCAATGGATACAATTATTGAAGCAGTTGTACTATGGAGAAAAGGATTCCAAAACAACGTAATCGCTTATTTAGGAAATATTAATAATACCAGAAGAAAACCAGAAGCGAACAATGGAGGCAGAGAGCCCAACGACCAACTATACGGCGGGAGAAACTCTTCAGCTCGTATAGCTCTGGTCGTATAGTTGGCTACCTCCACCTTGTCAAATAGTTTCACCCCGTGCAATTGGTTCGAGGAGATGATATACAGAACACCCAACAATCGTAGAAACCTCACCTCCAGAACGCATCTGGAGGGGGAACTCATCCACAAGGGATCCATCTTCGCCCTACGCAGATCCGGGAGGCTAAGGCATGGATCTTCATCATCCACCACTACATCACCACCATCCATCCCATCTACATCTTGTCGATCTTGTTGTAATTCCTATACTCGTTGTGGATTTATACAAGTACTATTCATCTATGATTGTTTCCATTATCATTTCCATGATGTTGATTGCCTCGATGTCCGAGTAGATCATTAGTTCTTGGGGAGATGGAGAAATCCTAGTATGAGATTGAAAAAAGATAAAGTCTATTATGATATTCATCGATGTGACCATGTGTTAGATTCTCTACATCTTGATGTTGAGATAAGTCGACCTCTCAATATTTGCCTCTTGCAGGGACTTGATGGAGGGAACTACTTGTTGGTAGACGGAGGCGTGCTAGCACTTACAGTGACTATGAAGCTATTAGCACTCCTTACGTATCAACTTGGGAAATCGAGGAAACTCACGGAACACTATCCATGCCATGGGATACGTCCTATAGGATTACGTCCCTTAATAGCACAGTTATTTGATTGATGTCGATTGCTGACTGCTGTGGTTATGAGGATGATGTGAGCAGCGGTTGTTGCCTATTCATACACATACGGAGTTCCTCCCACACATACATAGTTAAGAATGTTCATGATGATAATCTTTATCTTAGATCTTCACAAATACTAGTGGTGTATCTGCTACTCCCTGAGAACGCTTTTTCCCTACTGCAGTTCCAATCTTCTATACATACGCGATACTTACTTTCTGTACTAAGTTATTTTTCTTTACTTTATTATTGCTCTTATACCCAAAACCCAAAAATACCTTTTTACACAATACTCACATTTTATCTTGTTACTTAGAACTTTATCTAGCATTTCTATAGGAATAACTATTTCAAGAATTATTAGATTTCAGACTCCTGCTCCAAGTGGGATCGATATCTTTATTTCGAAACTAGCTACAAACGATATGTTCACATGTAGTCATCACCCGTCAACGGACTCCCTGCTATCACCCGGGTAGGGATTGATATCCCTATTCACTCATGTGTTGGACTCGTCAATGGAGGTTCACTGATCGGAGCAGCTGCACGGCATTTTTATGTGAGCGGTGGCTTGGCTGTCCTAAAGGGACATGGAGAGACACAGAGAGACATCTTTGTTGTGTGCGTCGTGCCTAGATGGGAGAGGTGGTTGTTGTTAATGGCCGCTTAAAAAGGCTTGCTCGGTACATCCAGGAGTTGCCATGTGCCATAGGACCAGCCTGACAGTTCCTTTCCATCTTTTTTTTACAAGAGTTCCCTTCCATCGTTTTTTTACAAGAGTTCCCTTCCATCGTTGAAACAAGATCGAATGGTTAGTACTATTTCGCCCCAAGAGCATCAGAAGAGAGGATATTGAAAGTACCACCACATGTTGGGGAGGTTTTTGCGCATAACAACAACCATACACCTTTTCTGAGCAAAATACAGACATTTCCTGTAATCGTTGCACATGATACATAACCAGTCATTGAATGTTTCTTAGTTTTTTTATGGGAAACATTTCATAGTTAATTAGATAATATAGTACTAACATATCATTTTTATCTAAAATAATCATAGGTAAAGTGATGACCCACAAGTACAGGGGGTGTATCGCAGTATTTTCGATAAGTAAGAGTGTCAAACCCAACGAGGAGCAGAAGGTGCTGGCTAGTGGTATGGATCAGGAATTCTCTGCAAATACTTAGCAAACGGATTTTTAGGGGTTTTGATAATGCAAGTAAATAAAGTACGAGTAAATAAAATACAATAAGAATAAATGCAGCAAGTGGCTCAATCCTTTATGCACCAAAGGACAAGCCGGTTGTATTACTTAATATGACCAAACGTTCTCGAGGACACATGGGAATATCGTCAAGTGCATTCGCTTCATATAGTTGATTAATCTTCTTTAGCTTGCTAAGTGTTGTGTGGGTGAACCTATGCTAATGTACCGACTTTCCTAGGAATAATACATACTTGTGATTATACCTCTTGCAAACATCCGTAAGTACAAGAAAGTAATTAAGGTAGAAACCTAACCACAGCTTTAAACTCTAAGACCCTTATGTCCCTTGTGCAATGGTTTCCTAACGGGGCTTCAGGTTTCTGTCACTCCGGCAACCCCTACGATTAGTAGCCAAATACACAATGCATTCCCCTAGGCCCATATAGGTGAAGTGTCATGTAGTCGACGTTCACATGACACCACTAGAAGAAGTACACCACAACTTAATTAACAAACTATTGAATCTCTCTCAACACAACTCTACTACTAACAACATGACTTCTCCCATGTCCTCAAGAACAAAATGAACTACTCACAAGACATCATATGGATCATGATCAGAGATGAAATAATGATGTATAACAATCTGAACATAAACAATAATTCAATGGTTCACTCAATAGCATCAACTACAAAGAGTAATCAACACCGGGAAAGTTTCCCCTAAGAACTATGCAAGATTCAACCCAATTGTTACAGTGAGATGATGGTGGTGATGATGGTGATGATGATGGAGATGATGGAGATGATGGTGGTGATGATGATCCCGATGAAGTCTAGCTTGATGGTGGTGTTGATGGCGACGATCTTCCCTCTCCGGGAAGGAATTCCCCCGGCAGAATTCTGTCTGCCGGAGAGATCTTTCTCTCTCGGTGTTTTCCGCCCCGCAGAGGCGGCGGAATATTTCTGTGGTTGCTCCCCGAGTTTTAGGGTTTTGGGAGGATAATATACGCCAGAGGGGAGATCCAGGGGTGGACCGGGGCAGCCACACCACCTGGTGGCGTGGCCTAGGCTGGCCCGTGCTAGGGGGTGGTGTGGGCCCCCTGTGGCCCATCTCCACTTCCCCTTCTGGCTTTCTTCGTCTTCTGGAAAAATAGGATTTTCCATGTATTTTCCTGGATTTTCTGATCTTCACGAATTTCGCCTCCAAACAGCACCTTTTCTATCAGAATCCTGACTGCAGCAGTCCATGCTCCAAAATTCATCAACCATGCAAAAACAGATGAAATTACATAAGTATCATCTCTTAATATGAAATATATTAATTAATAACAGTAAATTATGATATAGAATAGTGATGCAAAATGGACGTATCAACTCCCCCCAAGCTTAGACTTTGCTTGTCCCCAAGCGAGACTGAACTCAATAAACATGACCTCAGGTTTATGGAGTGAAGAGTCGATAAAATAATATGGACAAGAAGCATCACATTCATCAATACATAGATCATAATAGAAGACAACTCACCATTATATAACTTAACTTGCAATAGGTAAAGGAAACACAATAAAGATGCATAGAGTAAATCATAATTGGTAATGGCAAACTTAGCTCTTGGTCGAAGAATAGTTGACAATTTTCAGGTGTTCACAAATAACTACTTCTCAAAGATAGCTTTCAAAGTAGTAAACACGAAGATAAGAGCAAAGTGCAAAACAAGGAATGTAAGAAACATGATTAAATAAATCATCATATGAGTGAATGAAACACAATAACTCAAAATACTTGCTGAGATAGAAAGGAATAGGTGTACTGACTCAACTAGAAAGTAAAAGAAAGGCCCTTCACAGAGGGAAGCAGGTATTTCAAGTTTCATAAAGAGCTTCCAAAAATTATGATACTTACTAGCTTTCAGCTCTCATTGCCCCTATCATAGGTATCTTTTGGTGATTAAGGTTAAAGTGACACAACTAAGAGGATATGCTTGACAAGTTATAAATTTAAGTCCCATGCCCCTTACTTACGAAGACCGAACCTCATGCTACTCAACTTCAGTCACGAGTAATCTCTTGTCATTGTAAATACATGTGTATCATAGAGAACCGCCAACGGGGTACCCCTTTCACATGACACAGGATCTATCCCATAATCAAAATGACAAGGCAAGCAGACAATGAGCATCTCAGCGATCTTTTTATTTGCTATTTGCATAGGTTTTTATTGAGGATGCTTCATAGAATGCTCATTATGGTTATGCTGTAAGTTTCCACCATGATTAGGCATGGCTTAGGCTAGCGGCCCAGGCATTTATCTAACACATATACGAACTCCATGATCTTACAAGTTCCCCTTTTATTTCACACCGCCGGGATCCATAAGCAAAAGAACATGATATCAACTAGGTACAAAGTACCAATGCAGTGTTGAAAGCGTTCCCCATGATACATGGTTCTTCTAACTTCAACTCATAAAGCGCAAGCATATACGCAACAAAGAAGGACCCAATGGTTCAAGTTTATTAAATTCAAGAAAGTAAAGTGTGCCATCAAGTTTGTGAGAGCTTTAATAACTAATTTTCACATAACAAGTTTAATTTGGAAGGTAGATAAAAACATGAATTTACTTGGAATAGCAATAATGCTAATAGGTAGGTATGGTGGACACAAATGGCATAGGTTTGGGTTTAAGGATTGGATGCACGAGAAGAATTCCCTCTCAGTACAGGTTTTTGGCTAGCAAGTATAAGAGTTGAAGGAAATAAACAAACATACAAATGATAAAAAAAACGTGCAATCTTCCTTGGAAGTACAAAAGATCTTAACTAGAGAATACTAAACTCATGAGCAAATCAAGAAAGAAAGATGATGAAATTATATTTCTTTAGAGTACTTTTATCTTTTTCATTCCACTCTCAAAAATAGTGTTGCTACTGACCGAGCTAGGTTTTCCAAAACCAACTAAATTAACTCAATGATCCCAAAGTGATACCAATACTAACCGAAAATGCTAGAAAAAGGGCGTCCTCATGGGAGTACGCTCCGCGACGCTGATGCTGCATGCACGTGGCGGGCGCGGAGTGCCTCACGCGTTGTACCAGCCTTCTCCCGTGCGACACGTGGTGGATGCAGAGAGGCTCCCGGGTCCTTTTTTTCTTTTCTTTTTGTAGATTTGAACATGAAAACTATGATATATTTCAAACAGAGAGTCCAAATCGATATCCGTTTTCATAGCATTCCTAGTCACGTCCAGATCTTCAAAATAAGATCCATTGTTGATATGTTTCGATGAACTTTTTTCTCGTACTGCCTTTGATGCGTAGGTTGCACTGCCTTTTGATCTAGTACACGGTGCCTTTCGGTTGCAATGCACTGCGCGGTGTCTAGGCAGTGTACTACGCACTGTCCAGGCAGTGCACCGTCCATGCACTGCCTTGTTGTTATGTGTTGCACTGCCTTAGTTCAAAGTGCACTACGCGGTGTCCAGGCAGTGTACTACGCACTGTCCAGGCAGTACACCGTCCATGCACTGCCTTGTTGTTCTGTGTTGCACTGCCTTAGTTTGCAGTGTACTACGCGGTGTCCAGGCAGTGTACTACACACTGTCTAGGCAGTACACTGTCCATGCACTGCCTTGTTGTTCTATGTTGCACTGCCTTAGTTCGCAGTGCACTTCGCGGTGTCCAGGTAGTGTACTACGCACTGTCCAGGCAGTGCACCGTCCATGCACTGCCTTGTTGTTCTATGTTGCACTGCCTTAGTTCACAGTGCACTGCGCAGTGTCCAAGCAGTGTACTACGCACTGTCCATGCACTGCCTTGTTGTTCTTGTTGCACTGCCTTAGTTCGCAGTGCACCGCGCGGTGTCCTGGCAGTGTACTGTCTCGTTGTACTGCCTTGCACTATCTTCGGTCGTAGTGTACTGTGTGGTGTTCAGGCAGTGCACCGTCCATGCACTGCCTTGTTGTACAGCATTGCACTGCCTACGTGTCGGGCTGCCGTGTGGCCGGAAATACACGTGCTACCGTGCGGCCGGAAATACACGCGCTGCCGAGCGACCGGGAAATACGCACTGGTGAAGTTCCACACGCCACGTGCCGGGCTGTCGTGCGGCCAGAAATACGCGCACTGCCGAGCGGCCGGAAACGTGCGCGCTGCGGCCGAAACGCGTGCTTCGTGAAGGGCGCGCTCCCGCTAGTCGTCCTCAATACTAACAACAAGATCAATCATATAACCATGAATTGAAAACTAATATAAGATATGCAAAAGAGTAAATGATAGAAATTCTCATTAATATTCCATAACGGTAAATCACACCAAGGGATACATATCTAACGAGAGAGGAGACACTTCTATAATGCAAACCATCCTAGACGATAACTTATCTATTCATGATATGACTCTACTAAAAAGGTAAAAAGATAGAAGATAGTGATGTGATACTGCGGCACTCCCCCAAGCTTGGAACAAACCAAGGGGATGCCAAAATCTGATGACGAATTACCCCTTCGGTTGTGGTGGTATTCTCTCATCTTTGTCAGACTTCCAAGGTAAAGGCGCCCCATCAACAAAAGACATCCTGGTCTCCATATCCTGAAACTAGCAGCAGCACTTATGCGTTTCAACCTAACCTCATACTCACAGTTTTGATTTTGAACGTCGTGGAGCTATGTTTGCAGTTGGTTGGTTGTTTGGTGGAGTAACAGGATTTCATCCTTGAGCTCAGTAGTCTCCTTTTGGTGCTCGGCGATGAGTTCGGAACAAATCTTATGGATGATATCCACTTCGCGTTCCGCCATCTTCTTGTACCTAAAGACTTCTTGCTCCAGTGCTTCCATGTTGTCTTCCATACTTCCTTCACCTTTAGGGCCTTGAACTTCTTTTATCCGTACCTCCCCATCTTCAAGCAACAACTCCTTCGGATGAATCTTCATCTCACGCAAGTATGGGTTGATGATAACCACTGAGGAATCTTCCTTGGTTGATCCAGAGGAAGACATTGTGGCTCCAAAATTGGGACTCTTCCTATCAAAAACAGATCGAAACGAAAACACGATGAGAACACAAAATACGAACCTCGGGAGATCCGGGGGATTATATATTACGGATTTTTACAACAAAAAGGAAGGTATTGGGAGAAAATGGGTCGGAGACGGTGACCAAGGTGGCCTCACCACCTGGTGGTGCGGCCAGGGGAGGGCCCACGCCACAGGGTGGTGTGAGCCACCCTGGCTCCATTTCCATCCCTCTTTCGCTTTGTAGCTTTCCTTGTTGGATAAAAACTGCAAAAATATAACTGGACAGATCTTGCACGGAACTTTTCTTACTAGTATTGTTACTTATTCGAAAACAGACTCCGCAGGTCTCTGAACTTGGTATTTAGTAGGTTCTTCTGGAGTCGCCACTTGAATAACATCAATATCTTCATCTTCATACACATATTTCTCGAATCATGAAACCTTTCTCTTTCTTATGACACTATTTTCTCCACTAACCTGGAAACTTTTTTCACACAAAACTTCACACCGTTCTCATTAGCAACATTAGTGCAAGTGAAGTGATAAAACTTTTTAGGTACAATTTCAACTGAAATCCATCAAAACATAAAATACTGTAGCATCTCCTTCCGAAAACCCAAAAAGAATCCAAAAGGGAAGTCGTTTTAAGAAGCAAATGCAAGAATGGCAAAATCTGTCAAAACAGGCCAGCAGGTAAAGATCAATTTTTTCGAAATTCTTCTGTTGATCAAATCAAAACGTGCAAAACTAACGAAAGTTAAATAACAACCTGGAGCAGAAGCTCAAAAAATTACAGCTCAAACCCACGTACAGAAATCTCTCACGAATTTTTACGGTGAAGCACAAAAATCTGTTTCGGGACAGCAACTTCCCCAAATATTACTTCTCTCTCATTAGGGGTTGATCTTGACACAAAAACCAAAAAAGGATAAAGAGAGTTTATTGCCGAAGTAATAACTTCCAAGACTCAAACAAAAAAAAGCAAACTGAAAGCAAGAATAAATTGGGTTGTCTCCCAAAAAGCTCTTTCTTTATAGCCATTAAGATGGGCATATGATAATTTTAATGATGCTCACAAAATAATATGAATTGAAGTAAACGGGAGCATTAAGAAGAAAAAATACACATGTTTAAGTCTAACCCACTTCTTATGCAAGGGAATTTTGTAAGCAAACAAGTTGTTGAAACCAGAGGCTGCACGCATAAGAAGGCAAAACAAGTGCAACATAAAGACTTTAAGCGTAAAACAAGGGAACTTAATATTATTGAGATGCATAAGAACACTTTTCCCTCTCTCATAGTAACTTCCAGTATCATGCATCAAGTTAACAATATAACTATCACAAGGACCATCATAGCAATGATCACTTACTCTAACAGAAAACACAGGAATACTAGTTCTTATAACGCTACTTTGTGAAACAATATTAGAGGTATCCTTGCAAAGAATAGTGTGTCCCTCTTCTACATATTTAGTGATAAAGTCTTTCACATTTGCTATTATAGGCTCATCATTCATTTCTTTATTAGGTTTAACAGCTTTATTTGTACTTTCATTAACCATACTAGCTATCATAGAATGTTCCTTTATCTTAACTGGGAAAGGCATTTTCTCGATGTAAGGCTCAGGTGAAACATGATTAGCAGTATAAACTTCAGTATTTCTTGCAGGAACACTCTTAGCAACGTCTTTATAAGGTGCATGGTACTTATTCCACTTCTTTTTAGGCAATTCAATATAGGAAGCAAAAGCCTTAAAATAGGTTGCAATAGCTTGAGAGTCTAGACCATAAGCATTTTTAATATTTTGAAAGTCATCAGTTCCCATAAAAGATTCAATGCATTCATAATAATAATTTATACCTGACTTTCTTCCTTTGTCATTCTCCCATGCTTTAGCATTATCTTGAATACGGTCTAGAAGATCCCATTTAGCTTCTTCTTCCATGCGAGTGAATGATTCAGCACAAGAAGCATCCAATAAATCATTATCATGAAGAGAAAGCCTTGCATAAAAGTTATTGATAAAAATATTATTAGGGAGCTCATGAATGGGACATTTGAGCATTAGTAACATCAATCTCCCCCAAGCTTAAGCTGCACTCTCTCCATCAAGAGGCCAAAATTTCTAAATTTGATTCCGATCTTTATGAATCTCACTAGGAGGATAAAACTTTGAATAAAAGAGAGGTACTATTTCCTCCCATTCAAGAGCTTGGCCATTCTTCAGCAGCTTATACCATTCTTCGGCTCTTTCTTTTAGTGATAATGAGAATAACTTCTTCTTAACTTGATCTGTAGTAATACTTGCACACTTGAACAACCCGCATAATTTGTGTATAAAGAGCAAATGATCATCGGGATAAACAGTTCCATCCCCAACATAGTAGTTATCCATAAAACGATCAATAATTCTTGTAGGTATTTTAAAAGCATCAATCTCAGCAGGTGGTGGTTCATCTACTACCTTAGCAGTGGTAGTAGCATTATGAAATAAGAAACTCGGCGAATTATCCATATTGAAAATAAAGTAACTAACAGAAATAAACAATACTCACAGTAGAAGTTTCCTTTACCAGTTCCACTCTCCAATAGCGCTTCACTCCCCGGCAACGGCACCAGAAAATAGTCTTGATGACCCACAAGTATAGGGGGTGATGACAGTATTTTCGATAAGTAAGAGTGTCGAACCCAGCGAGGAGCAGAAGGTGCTGGCTAGTGGTATGGATCAGGAATTCTCTACAAATACTTAGCAAACGGATTTTTAGGGGTTTTTGATAATGCAAGTAAATAAAGTACGAGTAAATAGAAGACAATAAGAATAAATGCAGCAAGTGGCCCAATCCTTTATGCACCAAAGGACAAGCCGGTTGTATTACTTAATATGACCAAACGTTCTCGAGGACACATGGGAATATCGTCAAGTGCTTTCGCTTCATATAGTTGATTAATCTTCTTTAGCTTGCCAAGTGTTGTGTGGGTGCACCTGTGCTAATGTACCGACCTTCCTAGGACTAATACATACTTGTGATTATACCCCTTGTAAACATCTGTAAGTACAAGAAAGTAATTAAGGTAGAAACCTAACCACGGCTTTAAACTCTAAGACCCTTACGTCCCTTGTGCAATGGTTTCCTAACGGGGGTTCAGGTTTCTGTCACTCCGGCAACCCCTACGATTAGTAGCCAAATACACAATGCATTCCCCTAGGACCATTAAGGTGAAGTGTTATGTAGTCGACGTTCACATGACACCACTAGAATAAGTACACCACAACTTAATTAACAAACTATTGAATCTCTCTCAACACAACTCCACTACTAACAACATGACTTCTCCCATGCCCTCAAGAACAAAACGAACTACTCACAAGACATCATATGGATCATGATCAGAGATGAAATAATGATGTATAACAATCTGAAGATAAACAATATTTCAATGGTTCACTCAATAGCATCAACTACAAAGAGTAATCAACACCGGGAAAGTTTCCCCTAAGAACTATGCAATATTCAACCCAATTTTTACAGTGAGATGAAGGTGGTGATAATGGTGATGATGGAGATGATGGTGGTGATGATGATGATGATCCCGATGAAGTCTAGCTTGATGGTGGTGTTGATGGCGACGATCTCCCCTCTTCGGGAAGGAATTCCCCTGGTAGAATTCTGTCTCCCGGAGAGATCTTTCTCTCTCGGTGTTTTTCGCCCCGCAAAGGCGGCGGAATCTTTCTATGGTCGCTCCCCGAATCTTAGGGTTTTGGGAGGATAATATACTCCAGAGGGGAGAACTAGGGGTGGACAAGGGGGGCCACACCACTTGGTGGCGCGGCCTAGGCTAGCCCACGCCAGGGGGTGGTGTGGGCCCCCTGTGGACCATCTCCACTTCCCCTTCTGGATTTCTTCGTCTTCTGGAAAAATAGGATTTTCTATGTATTTTCCCGGATTTTCGGATCTTCGCGAATTTCGCCTCCAAACAGCACCTTTTCCATCAGAATCCTAACTGCAGCGGTCCATGCTCCGAAAGTCATCAACCATGCAAAAACAGATGAAATTACATAAGTATCATCTCTTAATATGAAATATATCAATGAATAACAGTAAATTATGATATAGAATAGTGATGCAAAATGGACATATCATAAAGCTCAAAAAATAATTGTTATTTTGAGCCACATCCATAAAGTATATTAATAATAACTATCTACACATATTGAGAATACAACCTACTGTGCTATGAATTTTTTTGGAGGTGGGGGTGACATTATGCGGTGACCTAGCATACCACTGCATGTGTAGTACACTATAGTCGTTGACATGACATCGACAGAACACCGTTCTGTAAATATCACATCCCTCAGAGTGGTACAATAGAAACATTGCGGGTCCATATTACAAACATACACAACTTATTATTATTACAAACCAGAAGTTCCAAACTTCAAGTGTTACAAATTATAAACCAAACTTAAGTAGTTTCAGTGGAAAATATAAGATTCAAACACATACTCCAAATTGAGCTCAGTAACTTATTTTATAAAGGTTATGCTGCTCGGCTCAATAGTTTTACTAATAACTAAGGCAACTACTCGGACTCGTTACCCTCCACTCCATAGCATATTTCGTAGTCCACCCCTTGAACTCCTCTAAACAGGTCTGGCTCTTCGTAGCAGACATCCTCTTGTTCTTCAACTGCGTACAACGAAGGGTCTTCTGGATTCTCAGAATCTACGCAGGGGTTCAAAGGAAAGAGTGAGTAACAGCGTTACCTAGCAAGTTTATTATATGCAAGGTGGGAAGTTTGATGCTCTATCTACCACCTCGAACAATACGTCCTTGGTACTATGCAGTTTTCGTAAACATTTCTTCAAAGATTGATTTTATTAGCAAAAACTATGCCCATCAGCCTTCACAGGTTGACCAGAACTTCATGGATTTCCTTTCCTGTCACGTTCGTAGCTCCTTCCCGGAACAGTGAGTAACATGTCACAATTCTTACACTTTGTAGAGGTGCATTGCTTTACCCATGAGAGACCAACTCCTTATTGCACAACCGGGCGTACTTTCTCGTCCACAATTCCGTGATGTGGGGCCCAGTAGGTGATCCAAGCCAATCGTTGCCCTCTCTGTGACCCCATATGTCTGCATGATCCTCCAGGGATGACTACACCTCCGTTAAGCCCCCATTTTGGGCAAGCTACAACCCTGGTGAGTTCTCGAAAACTCTATGAGCTGGTGATGCCCCTGGCAAGCTGCATAAAGGTCCGACTATACCTCCGGCAACCACTCAGAGATAATCTAGACACCAAAATCGTGGGGCCTAAGGGTTCCCACCCATATGTTGGATCCACACCAGGAATCCCAACGTCATGATAAGGTCATCTTGCCTCCATATGAAAGGAAAAAGATACAGCTGACTTATCTGTCCCATTCCAAATCTCATGGTTAACGCGTAATATACGGCGCTAGAATCACTGATGTCATGGGTTGTTAATCCTACGGTGACTTGTGCACCTGGAACCCTAAGTTCCATTGCTCATCTTTATCATCACTTAGGATGATAACTATATCTTATTTATTAAAGAAGATAATATTTTATTCCTCCATATCATAGGTGATAACACACAATTTGCAATATCTTTGATAAAGACTCTTCAAAGGACATGAGCAAGTTATGAACTTGCCTTGTGACTGCAAGGCAGTGAAGTCGGATGCTTCCACCTGACCTTGAGCTCCGGTTTCTACAAAGAACCATTATTGCCTGGTAAGGACAATATTTAAAGAAGCAATATGTAATGCATAGTAATGTCATGCAATGGTTTATTATCTGCTTCTTTGCGTGTTTTACCCTCTTAGTAAAAGTTTGTTATTTTCTTTAATTAATAAAATAAAAATATCATTCTAAGAGTTAAAAATATGAATTTATTTAATTTTATTACCCTTTTAAATATTTACTGAAATTCCTTTAAGTAAATAAGACTTTATTTTTATCACACTAAATTTACTTTTCAGAAATACAAACTAGTATTTTTTTTCTATAATAGTATAGCCATTTAGGATCTTAAAAATGATTTTTATTCAATTTTAGGTGTTTCATATATTTTTATAAAATTCAAAAGTAATTGGCACAATATTAATAATGGACCTAAATTTAAAAATCCTATTGTTTATTTTTATTTAATAAGGAATATTTTTGTGAGTTCATAGACATATTATTTATATTTTTAAGATTTTTTTTTCTAGAGTTGTTTTTGTTTCAAGGGCATATTTGTAAATATTTGTTTTAAACAACTCTCTTAAAATATGGGCCTAGCCCGCTGGTCTGGCTCGACCCACATGGCCTGGTTAAGCCCACCAGGGTAGTACTAGGCTGCCCACTAGCCCAGTACCCCCACGCACTCACTCTCCTCTCCCCTTTCTCACTTTGTCGCTCACGCGGTCACCTCCTCCGCTCGCTGCCCCCACCGTGCACGATTCTGGCTTGGTCCGGCCGCCGTTACCGCTGCCACGATGCAATATGGCTAAGTTGATGACGCCGCTCAGTTCTGTCCGAGCATATCTACCGATGGTGTCCTCTCCTAGTCGCGCTAACCCCTGCCCGAAGCTAGGGTTAGGGTTTGGCCGCCCTAGAGCTTCGTCGATGGTGCGTCGGGGTGCTTACGGTGCTCTTCCCTTCATCTCCGGCTGGTTCTGACAGGCTGCATGCGTGGGTTGCAGTGCCCCTTCACGGTGCTCCCCACGCTGCCGCTTCTGCACTGCCGCCGGCCATTCCTTTGCTTCCTCTTCAATTACTTTTGCGAGAACCTCGAGTAAGTTTGGGTTCTTCCCTTTTGTGCTCCTCTCTTGTGCTCTAGCTATCTTTCCCTAGCATGATTATAGTTTACTTGTTATTGGCCTGGTGAAACGTGCCTCTCTCTACTTGGCTTCTAATGTGGCATTTGGGCTATTTACTTAAAAGAACAGATACTATACCTTTGGTGAAACTCGCCCCTTTATTATTTACTCAATGATGTAATATGCACAGTGCACTTCACTTTTCACCACTGAGAGTAAACTTAACTAACTACTAACCCCTTCTTTCATTTAGTTGTATTTCTTATTTGCAGGAACAAAATCTAGATATACAAGAGCTAATATAGGAGTAGATATGTAGTATAGGTTGTAATTGTAACCTTGTTGTTATTCTTTTTGTAAAGAATCTTGGAAGGATATGATTATAAGTTAATAAAGTTTTATTTCTATTTTCTGTAATATTCAGTGTTTTGGTGTATTTATCACCATTTGTAATATTATTATGTAATCAGGAAATAAGATTCCATTTCTTATTTAACTTTCCTTATCTTAAATCCTTATTGTGGTCTACTATATCTACAATTTAACCAAACAATGCTAATAAGAAATTTTGGAAAACAAATCAATATTACTAACTTCAAATTCTTTCAAATTGATTTAAATTTCAAATTTGAATTCAAAGTAACTTCCCCAAAGACATAATAATTCCTAAAGTTCATGTCAAAATTCATAGCAATCACTAACAAGAGATATTCCTACCTCCAGTTAATGAAAGAAACTATTATCCCTTTAGGTTTTTGTTTGGAAAAAAAATTGCCCTGATTTTACAGATGCATGCATGCACAAATCTTAGATTCCTAATTCTACCCTTTGTTGAATCCTAATGCTGGGGTGTTACAGACTTCCCCCCTTAAATTAAACTTCATCCTGAAGTTTGCGAATGAGTACCTGAATATCTCTGGATATGTTTCTCTTAAGTCGTCATCTTTCTCCCTGGTGGGTTCTCGCTCTAGGTGATGTTCCCTTTGTACTTTGCAGTTCTTGATTGCCCTGTTTCTCAACCATTTCCAGTTTTCCTCTAGAATCTTACAGGGTTTCTCGACATAAGTAAAATCTGCTTGTAACTCAATTTCTTGATGTGTGATGGCATCATCAGGAACTTTAAGACATTTCCGGAGTTGCGAGACATGGAACACATTATGAACCTGAGCTAGCCTTTTTGGTAACTCGGGAGCTTAAGCTATTGTTCTATTCTGACTCAATATCTTGAATGGTCCAATATACCTTGGGCTTAGTTTTCCTTTGACTCCGAATCTCTTCACTCCCTTCATCGGACTTACTTTGAGATATACCATATCTCCCACTTCTGGATGCCATGATCTATGACTTTGATCAGCATAACTCTTTTGTTGACTCTGAGCTATCTTCAACCTATCTTTAATGAAATCGATGATATCTTGCCTTTCCTTGATATAGTCTAGTGCAAATTCCTTGCTAGTACTAGGTTCATACCAGCAGATAGGTGATCTACACCTTCTTCCATATAATACTTGATAAGGTGCTGCCTTCAGACTACTCTGATAGCTATTGTTGTAAGAAAATTCTGCCAACGGTAGATGATCTTCCCACGAACCTCCAAAATCTAATGCACAAGCTCTAACCATGTCTTCCAATATTTGATTGGTCCTTTCTGCCTAGCCTCCAGTTTCTGGATGATAAGCTGTGCTAAAATCCAACTTTGAACCAAGTGTTGTATGTAATTGTTTCCAAAATGCCGATGTAAACACAAATCCTCTGTCTGATACAATTTTCTTGGGTACCCCGTGCTTACTCACAATATCTTTAACACAGATTTCCACTAATTTCTCAGCATTATCCTTTTGGTTCACTAGAAGAAAATGTGCACTTTTTGTGAGTATGTCTACAATCACCCATATCATATCCTTCCGCTTCGATGTCATGGGTAATCCTGTGATAAAATCCATACCAATTTATTCCCACTTCCATTCTGGAATTTCCAAAGGCTGCAATGGTCCTGCTGGACTTTGATTTACCCTTTGGCAAGTATGGCATTCAGATACATACTTTGCAATTTCTCTTTTCATATTATTCCACTAGAACAACTCTTTTAAATCCATGTATATCTCTGTACTACCTGGATGTATGGAATATGGTGTTTCATGGGCTTCTCGAAGTATCACTTCTCGAATTTCTGGCACATCGGGTACACAAAGGCGGTTTTGAAACCATAAAGATCCATAATCTCCTAGGTGAAAAGCTGATGCTTGACCCTGAGAGTTTCTTCGAACTTCTTCATCAATAAAAGCATCTTCACCTTGATGTCTATAGATTTCATGCCGAAGATCACTACTTCGCTCTTCAATTACCTGCATGGTAGCTAATCCTCCAAGAACTGTTGTACTTATAAATTGTATTTCCATCCTTTCCAAATCCATATGTAGTTCTTTTGGCAATTCTCTATTCATAGGTTGCGTATCTGTGCTTTTCCGACTTAAAGCATCTGCCACAACATTTACTTTTCCAGGAGTATAATTGATTGCTAGATCATAATATTTAATCAACTCCAGCCACAACTTCTGTCTCATATTCAATTCCTTTTGAGTGAAGAAATATTTGAGACTTTTGTGGTCAGTGTATAACTCACATCTGCATAGAAAAACGGTATCCATCCTTTTAAAGCAAAGACTACTGCTGCTAACTTTAAATCATGAGTTGGATAATTCACTTCATGTGGTTTCAATTGTCTAGATCCATAAGCAATTACCTTACGGTCTTGCATAAGCACACAACCTAATCCTTCTTTGGATGCATCACAGTATACTGTGTAATCTTTTCCTGGTTCTAGAATTGCTAGGATTGGTGTTGTGGTTAATCTGGTTTTCAACTCCTGAAAACTCACTTCGCACTTCTCATCCCATATGAAAGGTGTATTCTTTCTTAATAATTTGGTCATTGGTCCAGTTATCTTGGAAAAACCTTCTATGAATCTCCAATAATAACTGGCCATGCCTAAGAAACCTCGTATTTGCTTCACATTGGTTGGTGCCTTCCAATCCAATACTGATTAAATTTGGACAGATTTACAGCAATTCCATCCTTACTGATCATGTACCCAAGAAACTCTAATTCATCCAACCAAAATTCACATTTACTGAACTTAGCATAAAGCTTATGTTCTCTTAAGATTTGCAATGCTATGATCAAATGTTCTCATGCTCTTCTTTATCTTTGGAGTATATCAGAATATCATCAATGAATACTATGACAAACTTCTCCAAGTAAGGCATGAAGATTTTGTTCATCAAATTCATGAATATTGTTGGTGCATTGGTCAGACCAAAAGGTACTACTAAATACTCATGATTTCCATACCTTGATACAAATGTTGTCTTAGGAACATCTTCAGGTTTAATTTTTATCTGATAATATCCTGATCTTAGATCAAACTTGGAGAATACTCCAGCTCCCTTGACTTGGTCAAATAGATCTTGGATCCTTGGTAATGGTTACTGGTTCTTGATAGTGGCATTATTGAGATTTCTGTAGTCCCCACACATTCTTCGTCCACCATCTCTTTTATGTACAAAGATTACTGGAGTTCCCCACAGGGATACACTCTCTTGAATAAATCCTTTTCTGGCTAACTCAGCAGTTTGTTCCTTAAGCTCTTTTAATTCTTTTGGCCCCATTTTATATGGTGCTTGAGCTATTGGTGTTGTACCATGTATCAGGTCAATAGTGAACTATATTTCCCGATCAGGTGGCATTCCTGGTAACTTTGCTAGAAAACATCTTGAAATTCCTTCACTACAGGAATATTTTCCAATTTGACTTCCTTCATTGAATTCAATTGCAGATCCACCATGATATGACTATGTTTATCCGCCCGATAGACTATCCTTCCTCCACTTGGAGACTTGATTGAAACGGTTTTCTCCTCACAATTGATCTGAGCTATATAGTATGTCATCCAATCCATTCCCAACACTACAGCTATTCCATTTAATGGGATCACATAAAGATCCGCATAATAGGTTTGACCACATATGGAAATGACTTGGTTTACTTTAATGTTTCTAACTACTACGATCCCTCCAGCGGTGACTACGGTCATAGGTTTTTCTAACGGTGCCCTTCTAATCCCGAATTTATCACAAAATTCTTCGGATATGAAAGAAGTAGTTGCACTCGTATCAAATAAAACTTTTCCGGGATTTGTGAGAATATTGAGCGTACCTATCACCGCTTGATCCGAGTTATCCACCTCCTCCAAGGTTGCGCAATTCAGCTTTCCAGTAGGTCTACCTCTCTTGCCATTGTTATTTTTGGCATAGCTTCCACCTTTGTTAGGCTGTCCACCTCCGCCTCCACTGGCTTTTCCTCCACCTTTTGTGGGCCAACCACTAGGTGGTTTCTTTGGGCAATCAGGCTCAATATGACCCTTTTGTCCACAACCAAAGCAAATAATCACTAGCTGTCTGCAATCCTTGCTAAATATGTCCCGGAATTTTGCAATTGTGACATATAACATTCCTTCTCGGATTGAATAGTCCTCCAGTGTTGTTGCTACTCCTGTTGTTGTTGTAGGGTCTGTTTCTAGGTTGGAATTCTAAATTGGTTTTGGGTTTACTTGCCTGAATCCTCTTTGTTTCCTTCTTTGCTCTCTTCATGCGCTCCTCTTGGACATTTTTGTAATCATCTTCAAAGGTTATAGCTGCATCAAGCAACTGTTGAAAAGTTTGAGTGTTGGCAAGCCTCAACTGCATCTTCACAAATGGATTTAGTCCACTCATGAACCTCTTCTTCCTTCTCGCCTCCATGCTAACTTCTTTAGTAGCATAACGAGATAAATCACTGAACTCCTAAATATACTTCATGTGCTGTGACCTTGGATCGTTTAGGATCCTAAGTCCCTGTGATGGAACCCTCCCTCCTAAATATAAATCACTGAACTCCTAAATTTTGAGTCTTTCGAACCCTCCCAACGGTACTTGATATATACAAGTATATAGCATAGCAAGAATAACTTAGAAAAACAGGATAACCTATTGGGATGGAAAATCCTAAGCATAGAGCTACTCATGGCATACTACAAAACCGCACTTGCGAAAAATAGTACTAAGAAAATCTACCAAAATCCTACACATGCATACTACAGAATTTGAAGAGTAAAACATGCATAGTAAAAATTGGGACATAAACATGAACAAGTGGTGTAACTTGCCTTGATCCGAGCAGCACTCTACACAACAGTACTCCTCAGTGCACTCCGAGCAATCCAACGAAACAAACATGGATCCAATCACAATTTGCACAAAACAAAGTCACAAAGTCGAATATGCATGCATGCAAAATGGTAATATGCAAGGATGGATTCGATTTCGACCAAGGGTTTTATTCAGAGGTGTTGTTGAGTTGGGGATGTCATTAGAATCGATTCCCGACAGATTTTAAGTATTTTGGGTTAAACCCTAAATAACCAAGCTCAAAACTAGATCTACAACTCCAATCTACCTCGAGACAGATCTGAACACCCTAAGCATGATATGACAATTTTCTACAGAAGGTCTCGTCGATACAAAGCCAACGCAACAAGAATCAACTAAAACGGAGCTATGGATAATTTTCTAAAATTAAAATACTCTAATCTAAACTTTAAATCCTACTGCAATATTTCTGTGGTAAAACAGAAATATTATTGCATATCTGTGTTCTACTCAAAAATATGAATCCAACGGTATATTATACGCAAATTTTGGACTAATACTCGAATTACTATGGATTTTACAAGATTAAAGTATTTTCTGCCTATTTAAAAGAAAATAAAAAGGTGGCCACCTACGCGGCGACAAGTGGCGGCTCGGGATTGGCCAGCGTGGCACGCGTGACGCCGACGCGGTGACGACGCGGCGATGACGCGGCGCGACGCAATTGGCCGGGGGCGGTTGGACCGTTTTGTGCCGTTGGATCTCGATCTAACGGTCGGAGAGGGGGGTGGTGGCTTACCGGCGGTGGCGACGGTGGGTGGCGGCGGAGCGTCGGCGGCGGTCGACGGCAGCGAGGCGGTGCTCCCCCGGCCCGGTAAAGTAGACGACGGTGACCGGCTCCTCGCCGCGGTTCCGTTCCCGGGGGCGGCGTCGGCTCCTCCCTCCAGGTGGCGGCGGGCGGCGACTGGAGGCGGCGGAGTCCGGCGGAGCTCCGGCGAGCGATTGGTGGCGGCTCGGTGGCGGTGGGGTAGAAAAAATCTAGGGTTTCGCGGGAGGCGTGTCGGGGCTTTAAAAAGGCAGGTTTTCTTGGCGCGGGGACTACGGAATCCGCCCCGATTCGGCCGGAGTCGGTTGTGCCGACGCGGCGACGACGACGTGCTCGAGCCGGACTCGAACGGAGGAGGCGGATGACGGGTGGGTCCAGCCTGTCGGTGGCTGCGGCTGGAGGCGGGCTGGCGGATGGCGCGGCTTGCTGGGCCGGCCCACACGCTGCGGGATGCCCACCCGGCCAGGCGGGCGGTAGGTAAGTCCCGGGCTGGCTCGGCCGGCCCGGTTAGGCGAGGTTTCTTTTTTTTTGTACTTTTTATTTTTTTCTGTTTTACTAAAAGTCGCATAACTTTTGCAAACGGACTCCGATTTAAACGAAATCGGTCTCTAAAATTTTATAAAAAGAAGAGGGTTAGGGTAGGATTATAAAATAACACTTTTGCAAGGGTGTTGGTGGTTCAAAAAGGTTTTACCCCTTTTAGTCTATGTATGACTATGGGATTTAGGAAGAAATATCTATGCAGTTTTTATTATGCGATGCCATGATGCAAGGATATGATGCATGCTTCTAGTAACATCTGTAATTCCAAAAAATTTGGGATGTTACAAACCTACCCCCCTTAAGAAGAATCTCGCCCCCGAGATTCAGGTTGGTTAGCAAATAGGTGTGGGTGTTCTTTCTTCAGGTCTTCTTCATGTTCCCACGTGGCCTCTTCCACGGAATGGTGATTCCATTGAACTTTGCAAAACCTGATAGTCTTGGTACGAGTAATTCTCTCGGCTGTTTCCAAAATCCGGGTGGGTTTTTCTTCATAGGTGAGATCGTTTTCTAGTTGGACCTCGTTCAACGAAACCGTATCCTTTAGTGGGGTTTCAGCCATTTTCGGGTGACACTTCTTTAGTTGCGACACATGGAAAACATCATGAACAGTTAACACTTCGGGTAATTCCAACTGATAGGCAACTTCCCCTCTACGACCCAAGATCTTGTAGGGCCCTATGAATCGGGGTGCTAACTTACCCTTGATTCCAAATCTCTTAACTCCTCGTAGCGGTGAAACTCGGAGATACGCACGATCTCCCACTTCATAAGACACATCCCTGCACTTGGAATCAGCATAACTCTTTTGTCTGGATTGGGCTATTTTTAACCTGTCTTCGATCTGGCTCACTTTTTCTTCGGCATCCTTGATCAGTTCAGGTCCAAACAAACTCCGTTCTCCAACTCCATTCCACAGTAGCGGGGTTCTACACTTTCTGCCATATAGAACTTCAAATGGAGCCATCTTGATACTAGTTTGGTAGCTGTTATTGTATGAGAATTCCGCATATGGCAAGTTATCATCCCAACTAGACCCATAGTCTAGCACACAGGCTCTTAACATGTCCTCCAAGATCTGATTAACTCTTTCCGTTTGCCCATCTGTTTGTGGGTGGAAGGTAGTACTAAACTCCAGTCGTGTCCCTAGAGACTCATGTAGCTGTCGCCAAAACTTAGAGGTGAATTGGGTACCTCTATCATAGACAATCCCCTTGGGTACACCATGAAGACTTACGATCCTTGACATATAAATCTTGGCAAGTTTAGCACTCGTATAGGTGGTCTTTACGGGAATAAAGTGGGCCACCTTTGTGAAGTGGTCTACCACTACCCAGATGGAGTCATACCCAGAACGAGTCCGCGGTAGTCCTGTGATAAAATCCATGCCTACCTTGTCCCACTTCCAATCGGGCACAGGTAATGGTTGCAGCAGTCCTGCGGGTTTTTGATGTTCGGCCTTGACTCTGTTGCACACGCCACACAAGGAGATATATTCAGCAATTTCTCTTTTCATGTTGTTCCACCAGAACCTATCTTTCACATCCATGTACATCTTTGTATTACCGGGATGAATTGAGTAAGGTGAATCGTGAGCTTCCTGAAGGATTAACTTCCTGATATCAGGGTCATCGGGAACGCACAGACGCTTCTCATACCAAAGTGTTCCCTGTTCATCCGTATGAAACCCTTTTGCTTTGCCCTTGCTTATATTAGCTCTTATCTCTTCCAACTCTTTTCCCCCTTCTATGCCTCTTTGATTTGGTCCAGAAGCGTTGGCACTATCTCCATAGTTGCTAAGTATCCCTCTGGAACTATTTCCAACTTGAGGTCCTTGAATTGTTCACACAAATCATTTGGAAGTTCTCCCACGGTAAGTCCATTTACATAGACTTTCCGGCTTAAGGCGTCAGCCACAACGTTGGCCTTTCCAGGATGGTACTGCAGGTCCAAGTCATAGTCCTTGATGAGCTCAAGCCATCTCCTTTGCCTCATATTTAATTCCTTTTGAGTGAAGATGTATTTAAGGCTTTTGTGATCCGTGAACACATCACAATGTTTGCCCATTAGGTAATGTCTCCATACCTTGAGCGCATGCACAACTGATGCTAGTTCCAAATTGTGCATGGGGTAGTTATTCTCATGGTACACTACCAAGTCCTTGCCGGGAAGCGTCGCAATAGACCTGGAAGTCCTTTTGGATGTCAGGGAGGCACAAAACTGGTGTTGTTACTAGGCGCTTCTTCAACTCTTGAAAACTTGCTTCACATGCCTCGGTTCATTGGAACTTCTTCTCTTTCTTTAGCAACTCTGTCATAGGCTTTGCTATCTTGGAAAAGTTTTCAATGAATCTTCGGTAATATCCCGCAAGGCCCAGGAAACTCCTAATATCACCCACATTCTTAGGAGACTCCCATTCTGTCACGGAAGCTACCTTACTTGGGTCCACGGCAACACCTTTAGCTGATACAATATGACCAAGGAATCCCACTTCTTTCAACCAGAACTCACATTTACTAAATTTGGCATACAACTTGTGTTCCCTTAACTTTTCCATGATTAGGCATAGGTGCCTCTCATGTTCCTTCTCGTCCTTGGAGTATATGAGTATGTCATCAATGAATACCACAATAAACTTATCCAAGTACTCCATGAACACCTTGTTCATCATAGTCATGAAGTACGCTGGGGCATTGGTTAAGCCAAACGACATCACGGTGTACTCATACAATCCGTATCTTGTGGTGAAGGCTGTCTTGGGTACATCCTATTCTCGGATCTTTAACTGAAAATAACCTGATCGGAGATCAATCTTAGAGAACACACTAGCTCCCTTTAATTGGTCAAACAGGTCGTTAATATTGGGTAGAGGGTACTTGTTCTTGATTGTCACTTCATTCAACGACCGGTAGTCCACGACTAGTCTCTTGGTTTTATCCTTCTTCTCCACGAATAAGACAGGTGCTCCCCAAGATGACGCACTTGGTTGAATGAAGCCTTTGTCCAATTGCTCTCTAAGCTATTTCTTAAGTTCCTTCAACTCATCCACATCCATCTTGTACGGTCTTTTTGCTATTGGTCCAGTACCTGGCATCAAGTCAATGAGAAACTCGATGTCTCGGTCGGGAGGCATCCCTGGCAATTCTTCCGGAAACACATCTGGATACTCCTTCACAATTGGCACATCAAGCTAACCCCCTTAAGAGAGTTCACCACACTTCCTTTGAGTGCGAAAGCTGACTTAAAGCGGATCCTTTTCTTATCCGGTGAGTGCGATAGTCCTTTTGGCACAATCTATGACTCCCTCATATTCGGTCATCCAATTCATGCCCAAAATTATGTCTAAGCCTTGTGATTCCAGAACGACTAGGCTGGTGGGAAAGGTGTGCACCCCAACCCTTAGTTCTAACCCACGGCATCCAGAGTTTGCCACTATTTCTCCTCCAGGAGAACTTACCCTTAGGGGAGTACTAATAATCTCCGTAGGTATCTTGCCTCTATCCACAAATACCCTTGATATGAATGAATGCGATGCACCAATATCAAAAAGAACAACTGCAGGGGTGGAGTTAAGCTTGAACTTACCAATCATGGAGTCAGGTGCCTCACGAGCATCCTCCATGGAGATATGATTCATTGTGGCTTTGACGAACGGATTCGTCTTCTTCCCATTTCCATTACCATTGCCATGGTTGTGTCCGTTGCTGTTTCCATTACCATTCCCATTCTTCATCTTTTCGGGGCAGGTAGTTGCATAGTGCCCTGTCTTGTTACACTTGAAGCATGTCACTTCACTCAGATCCTTCCCATTGCCATTTCCATTGCGGTGTTTATGGCCATTATGGTTATGTCCTCCATGACGATGACCATTGTGGTTGTGGCCATTGTGGTTGTGGCGTGGTGGTGACGAAGTGCGTTGCTTCTAATATGGGGCAGAGTTGTGCTTGTGTGAGGTGGACTTTCTCTTTCGGTTCTCTATACTCCGTTGCTTTGCTTCAACCACCACTGCCCTGTATAGGAGTTCCTGGTAGTTATCAAACTTCAGAGCCACAAGCTAAATAGATATTTCATCATTAAGTCCCCTTAAGAACTCCTCCTGTCTCTTGGCATCAGTGGATACATCATCAGGTGCATAACGTGCCAGCTTGTTAAAAAGGTCCCCATACTCGGAGACAGAGCGGTGCAGTTGTTTCAAGTCGCGGAACTCACGTCTCTTAAGTGACATGACTCCCGCGGCTACATGATGAGTACGAAAGGCCGCCTCGAACTGGTTCCAGGTGATAGCTTCAATATCGGGGTGGGTGACCTGGTAATTATCCCACCATTCAGCAGGTGGTCCCTCAAGTTGGTGCGCGGCAAAGCGCACCCTATCAGCTCCAACAACTTGGACGGTATCTAACTTCTTGTTGGTGGTGTGGAGCCAGTCATCTGCCACAATTGGCTCAGAACTACTTGAGAAAATTGGAGGGTTCAACCTCAAGAATCGAGTCAAGCGATCCTGTTGGGGCGGTGGAGGTGGTGGAGGCAGCGGGTTGTTGTTGTTGTTGTTTTGCATGTTTTGAGTGAGGAGTTGGATCAGCTGATTTTAGGATTTCAGAAGTTGTGCTATCTCTGGGGGCATGTTGTTATTGTTTCCACGTCTCGCCATCTGTGGGGTTCGGGAGACAAGTTAAGAAATAGATACAAAGCCTAAGGAATAAACTCCTACCCTTATGTAAACAAGAGAAAAACACACGAGAAAAGCAAGGAACACAAGGCACATAGTTCAACACACTCAACCAAGTTTAACTAAACCAATATAATTTTTGGTACTCATTACAATCGCGAACAACGTTTGACTATAGAACTAAAGGTGGTCCAACTACTCTACTCATCATCCACTTCCTCTTCCTCAATGATGAAGCCTTCCTTCTCCAGTAGTGAGTTGTATAACTCCATGTCCTTCATCGTGGCTTCAAGCTTCTCTTGAAGTTCCTTCACCTCCTGTGGCTCCGGTGTAGCAACTTCGAGCCTCTCTTGAAGTTCCTTCACCTCCTGCAGCTCCTGGGTAGCAGATTCTAGCCTTTTTTGGAGTTCCTTCTTCTCCTTCTGTAGCTTCTTGATCAAACTTGACCCCATAGTCACGGGCGTGATCTTCTCCTCCAAGCTCCTCTTAGCTGCTCGCAGGTCCTTCAACATGGTGGCAAAGTTCTTAAACTCCATCTCATTCTTTACGAGCACGAGACTTTGCTCCCTAATCCTCTTGTTCTTATCTTGCACCCTCTTCTCTTGATTAGCGAACCTCTTGTCTTGGGCGGTGAGCACCCCTCCTAGGGACTTGATCTTCTCTTCCAGCTCCTCGATCTTCTCGTCCTTCTCCTTGACTAGGGCACAAAGCTCGTCATTCCTCACGATCTCAAGGCAGCTCCCCTTCTGAAGGTCATTGATGTGGACTCCAAGTCTTGATATTGGATCCTTCGACGCTTGCATGTCTTCCTTTCCTCTGGGGTTAACTCGATTGGAACTCCCTTCTCATCACGTCTTCCAAAGAGTTTGATGTAGTGGCCTTCAATCTCTTCATGGTGGTGTCCGCAAAGGCGTCCAATGAGCTCCTGCAAGCTGATGCTAAGTCCTTTCTCCTTGGAGTCGCTGGTGACGTTGAGTACAATGGCCTCTGTCTTGGGTTCTGACTTGTTGCGACCCGGTTGGATGACTTCAATCGCCCAGCATCCTTCCTTGTGCATCTTCCTCAACTCGCTTCCCTTGATTGACGGCATGGGTAACTGCAACGTCTTGATGATGTCCAGAAGGCATTCTCCAAAGCGCAGGCACTTGATGTCTTCAGTGGTGTCGTAGTAGAAGGCCGTCATATTTAGGTTAGGAGAAAGAAAATTAGGCACAAGGTGATAAGGAAGAGAAATACTAGAAGAGTACAAATAACTTTGAATAATATAGAAAGCAAAAACACACATGGTAAAGGTGGTTTCCAATCCTAGGGGTCATGTCCTACAGGCAACTTTGTGCTTTGATACCATCTATTGTGACCTCGGATCATTTAGGATCCTAAGTCCATGTGATAAACATGCTAGTCCCTGGATCATTAGCTAGCACTTCACAGTCGATGAATATCATGTAAAACACAAGTCATTATTACACGAATAATCCAGAGTATAATTATTACAACTTGCATAGCTTAAAGCAAGCTTATGAATTCTGAAACATGGCAGACTTCTTTGATTCCTGGGCGGCCGTCCTCCACCAAATATCCACTCGTTGACCCAACAACCATTCCGCCCAGAAGAAAACTTAGTTTTATTTTGAAGGGGGTTTAGAGAGGAAAAGTTCGCTCGAGAGAGCTCTCGTACTTAGAAAATGTTTGAGTCTTTCGAACCCTCCCAACGGTACTTGATATATACAAGTATATAGCATAGCAAGCATAACTTAGAAAAACAGGATAACCTATTGGGATGGAAAATCCTAAGCATAGAGCTACTCATGGCATACTACAAAACCGCACTTGCGAAAAATAGTACTAAGAAAATCTACCAAAATCCTACACATGCATACTACAGAATTTGAAGAGTAAAACATGCATAGTAAAAATTGGGACATAAACATGAACAAGTGGTGTAACTTGCCTTGATCCGAGCAGCACTCTACACAATAGTACTCCTCAGCGCACTCCGAGCAATCCAACGAAACAAACATGGATCCAATCACAATTTGCACAAAAAAAAGTCACGAAGTCGAATATGCATGCATGCAACATGGTAATATGCAAGGATGGATTTGATTTCGACCAAGGGTTTTATTCAGGGGTGTTGTTGAGTTATGGATGTCATTAGAATCGATTCCCCACAGATTTTAAGTATTTTGGGTTAAACCCTAAATAACCAAGCTCAAAACTAAATCTACAACTCCAATCTACCTCGAGACAGATCTTAACACCCTAAGCATGATATGACAATTTTCTACAGAAGGTCTCGTCGATACAAAGCCAACGCAACAAGAATCAACTTAAACGAAGCTATGGATAATTTTCTAGAATTAAAATACTCTAATCTAAACTTTAAATTCTACTGCAAGATTGCTGTGGTAAAACAGCAATATTATTGAATATCTGTGTGCTACTCAAAAATATGAATCCAACGGTATATTATACGCAATTTTTGGACTAATACTCGAATTACTATGGATTTTACAAGATTAAAGTATTTTCTGCCTATTTAAAAGAAAATAAAAAGGTGGCCAGCTACGCGGCGACAAGTGGCGGCTCGGGATTGGCCAGCGGGGCGCGCGTGACGCCGACGCGGTGATGACGCGGCGAGTGCCACGTGGCGCGACGCGATTGGCCGGGCGCGGTTTGACCATTTTGTGTCGTTGGATCTCGATCTAACGGTCGGAGAGGGGGGTGCTGGCTTACCGGCGGTGGCGACGGAGCGTCGGTGGCGGTCGGCGACGGTCGACAGCGGCGAGGCGGTGCTCCCCGGCCCGGTGAAGTAGACGACGGTGACCGGCTCCTCGCCGCGGTTCCGTTCCCAGGGGCGGCATCGGCTCCTCCCTCCCGAGGTGGTGGCGGGCGGCGGCTGGAGGCGGCAGAGTCCGACGGAGCTCCGGCGAGCGATTGGCGGCGGCTCGTTGGCGGTGGGGTAGAAAAAATCTAGGGTTTCGTGGGAGGCGTGTCGGGGCTTTAAAAAAGCGGGTTTTCTTGGCGCGGGGACTACGGAATCCGCTCCGATTCGGCCGGAGTCGGTTGTGCCGACGTGGCGACGACGACGTGCTCAAGCCGAACTCGAACGGAGGAGGCGGATGACGGGTGGGTCCGGCCTGTCGGTGGCTGCGGCTGGAGGTGGGCTGGCGGATGGCGCGGCTTGCTTGGCTGGCCCATGCGCTGCGCGACGCCCACCCGGCCAGGCGGGCGGTAGGTAAGTCCCGGGCTGGTTCGGCCGGCCCGGTTAGGCTAGGTTTCTTTTTTTTGTACTTTTTATTTTTTTCTGTTTTACTAAAAGTCGCATAACTTTTGGAAACGGACTCCGATTTAAACGAAATCGGTCTCTAAAATTTTATAAAAAGAAGAGGGTTAGGGTAGGATTATAAAATAACACTTTTGCAAGGGTGTTGGTGGTTCAAAAAGGTTTTACCCCTTTTAGTCTATATATGACTATGGGATTTAGGAAGAAATATCTATGCAGTTTTTATTATGCGATGCCATGATGCAAGGAGATGATGCATGCTCCTAGTAACATCTATAATTGCAAAAAAATTGGGATGTTACATCATGACACTAGAGTAACCCTGTTGCAGTTCTTCAAACTCCCTACGCTTCAACTCTATGATACTCTCCGGAACATGGTATTCACGAAATCTTTGTTTGAACTCCTCCCAGTTGTACTCTCTTCCTGGAGGTTGCATATCTAACGGACCCTCCCACCATGATGCTGCAGGTCCGGTCAATAAATGTGTTACATACCTCAACTTTTCTTCCTCATTGCATCCTACATTTTTCAACTTTCTTTAACCAGTCCTCTGCATCCATTGGTTCTGGAGCGGATGCGAAAGGTAAAGGCCTGGTATCCTGGAAATCCGAAAGACTAACACCACGTCCTTGAGGTGCCCTCTGTTGTCCCACTCGGTCTACTAACCCCTCCATGAACTGGTTCTGGGACTCTTGCTTCATTTGCATGTATTGCATAAAGTTCTGCTCCATCAATGGCCTCATTGGTGGTGGTGGTGGTAAATTTGCTTGCATTCTGGCATCTTCATCCGCCTTTTCTTTAGCTTCGCGCTCCATGCGATGCTGCTCAGTCTTGTTTTCTACACCCGTTTCCATTCCCCCCTAGTCCTGTAACATAAAGCGAATACTCATAATTACATCATGCATATGTGTTCTGATCTCAACTTCATGCACAGAACTAGTCACACAATGGAAAACAAGATCCAAATAAGAACGAAATATGCATTACACACATATTATACATTACAAACAACATAGTTTATTCAACGTGATTACAAGTCCTTACTAATTAAGCATTATAAGCGCATGTGGATTCTATCCACTTATTTATTTACATCCAGTCCTCAGACTCTTACTCCTGCATCCTGCGGAAATACTACAAGTCAAAGTCACATTCCCTAGAAGTTGCGTCGTTCATCGTACATACCCGGAGTACAACTGTGCTGACGTGAAGTACGACACACCGTCTGTGGAACGTTTTGCCTCTTCGACGGACGATATTCAGTATCAGAAGTCTCTAGACTAGGCACATCATTTGGCTGAAGTGCATCCATACCTTCCAACTCGTCTGAAGTATCTTCAGAATCATCCTCATCACTGTCTTCTTCATCCAACTCCTGCATCCCAATTCTATAGGAATCAATAGAGTATTCCCCTTCTAGTGCTCCCCAAGTACTCTGCTGGGTATGATAGTCCTTAGCTATTATTGGATAGTGCACGTTGTCTGGGGTAGGATAATTTTCTAGTGACTCGGACACCCTTTCTTCAGGATCTTCCTCATCGGACTCTACATCCTCCACATGGACATCTCTTCCATCAACGGAATAAGATCTCACGCCCATGCGACTAGTCTGCCTGGTGTCCCCAACTGAATCTTCCACAGGAATAGGATTCCCAGCAGATCCATCCATCGATCCGTACCTCCATCCCTCGGAATTTCCAATAGGTAGTTCCGAGTCCTCAGTTCCCCAAGAACTCTGTGGTACTGGATGACTAGTGCCCTCATCAGGATATCTAGTGGGTCCTGGTATAGGTGAGTAAGGATATGGTGTAAAAGATGTTGGATCTATAGGTATATCCTTAAAAATTGGGTTAGCCCTATCCACTGCTTCATTCTCCAGTTTAGATGCTAACTTCTTCCTTCTTTCAGGATTTGTTAAATCCTCTAACATATCAACCTGATCTTCTACGATAACCTGATATGTCTTATACAAAGATCCAACCATCAGTCGATACAGATCCATAAACTTAGAAGCTAGTTTTGGATGCTTCCTTACTAAAGTAAGATGATCTGGTTCCGGTTCCTCATCTATAGAGTCATGAGGAATCACAGAGTATGTGCTTCCAGCTAACTCTTCTGCTTTGTGTTCCCGAACATTGGCTATCGCCTGCACAATAGCAACATGGTATGCTGCTAGGTGACTTCTACCTTCCCCCATAGGTAAATTGTGATATAAACCAAGATTCTTTGGTAGTTGGATGCTAACACGATATTTGGCTAACATTCGCCCATCATGGTATGTCATGGTATTGACTGGGATATTAGTTGTGCAACCAAAAACCCTTAGAAGTTCTCGAAGTTGTTCAGTTAAAGCCCCCTGGTAGTCATCGAGAGTCTCTTCTTTTCTTGCCAAAGTCTGTTTTGGAAACTTTGGTGCCATTTCCACTCTGCAGAAATAAATATAATTAGTATTCATTAATTTTAATGATGCATCATAATAAAGAATTATCACTCTAAAGAAATATAATGAAATATTCACAATTGAATACTCATCATATAATCTAGAGAACTCTTTACTGTTGCTCCTAGACTCCGACAGTTATATCCCGTTACTAGGTTTCCAACCTAAGGTCAAAGCAATTGCTCTGATACCAGCTGTGGTGACCCAACATACCACTGCATGTGTAGTACACTATAGTCATTGACATGACATCCACAGAACACCGTTCTGTAAATATCACATCCCTCAGAGTGGTACAACAGAAACATTGCCGGTCCATATTACAAACATACACAACTTATTATTATTACAAACCAGAAGTTCCAAACTTCAAGTGTTACAAATTACAAACCAAACTTAAGTAGTTTCAATGGAAAATATAAGATTCAAACTCATACTCCAAATTGAGCTCAACAACTTATTTTATAAATGTTATGCTGCTCGGCTCAATAGTTTTACTAATAACTAAGGCAACTACTCGGACTCATTGCCCTCCACTCCATAGCGTATTTCGTAGTCCACCCCTTCAACCCCTCTGGACAGGTCTGGCTATTCGTAGCAGACATCCTCTTGTTCTTCAACTGCGTACATCAAAGGGTCTTCTGGATTCTCAGAGTCTAAGTAGGGGTTCAAAGGAAAGAGTGAGTAACAGCGTTACCCAGCAAGTTCATTATATGCAAGGTGGGAAGTTTGATACTCTATCTACCACCTCGGACAATACGTCCTTGGTACTATGTAGTTTTCGTAAACATTTCTTCGAAGATTGATTTTATTAGCAAAAACTATGCCCATCAGCCTTCACAGGTTGACCAGAACTTCATGGAGTTTCTTTCCTGTCACGTTCGTAGCTCCTTCCCAGAACAGTGAGTAACATGTCACAATTCTTACACTCTGCAGAGGTGCATTGCTTTACCCATGAGAGACCAACTCCTTATTGCACAACCGGGCGTACTTTCCCGTCCACAATTCCGTGATGTCGGGCCCAGTAGGTGATCCAAGCCAATCGTTGCCCTCTCCGTGACCCCATATGTCTGCACGATCCTCCGGGGCTGACTACACCTCCGTTAAGCCCCCATTTTGGGCAAGCTACAACCCTGGTGAGTTCCCGAAAACTCTATGAGCTAGTGATGCCCCTGGCAAGCTGCATAAAGGTCCGACTATACCTTCGGCAACCACTCAGAGATAATCTAGACACCAAAATCGTGGGGCCTAAAGGTGCCCACCCATATGTTGGATCCACACCAGGAATCCCAACATCACGATAAGGTCATCTTGCCTCCATATGAAAGGAAAAAGATACAGCTGACTTATCTGTCCCATTCCAAATCTCATGGTTAACGCGTAATATACGGCGCTAGAATCACTGATGTCATGGGTTGTTAATCCTACGGTGACTTGTGCACCTGGAACCCTAAGTTCCATTGCTCATCTTTATCATCACTTAGGATGATAACTATATCTTATTTATTAAAGAAGATGATATTTTCTTCCTCCAGATCATAGGTGATAACACACAATTTGCAATATCTTTGATAAAGACTCTTCAAAGGACATGAGCAAGTTATGAACTTGCCTTGTGACTGCAAGGTAGTGAAGTCGGATGCTTCCACCTGACCTTGAGCTCCGGTTTCTACAAAGAACCATTATTGCCCGGTAAGGACAATATTTAAAGAAGCAATATGTAATGCATAGTAATGTCATGCAATGGTTTATTATCCGCTTCTTTGCTTGTTTTACCTTCTTAGTAAAAGTTTGCTATTTTCTTTAATTAATAAAATAAAAATATCATTCTAAGAGTTAAAAATATGAATTTATTTAATTTTATTACCCTTTTAAATATTTACTGAAATTCCTTTAAGTAAATAAGACTTTATTTTTATCACACTAAATTTACTTTTCAGAAATACAAACTAGTATTTTTCTATAATAGTATAGCCATTTAGGATCTTAAAAATGATTTTTATTCAATTTTAAGTGTTTCATATATTTTTATAAAATTCAAAAGTAATTGGCACAATATTAATAATGGACCTAAATTTTAGTTACCAAAAATCCTATTGTTTATTTTTATTTAATAAGGAATATTTTTGTGAGTTCATAGACATATTATTTATATTTTTAAGATTTTTATTTATTTTTCTAGAGTTGTTTTTGTTTCAGGGGCATATTTGTAAATATTTCTTTTAAACAACTCTCTTAAAATATGGGCCTAGCCCGCTGGGCTGGCCCGGCCCAACCTGACCTGGCTCACACGGCCTGGTTAAGCCCACCATGGCAGTACTAGGCCACCCACTAGCCCAATACCCCGCACACACTCACTCTCCTCTCCCCTTTCTCACTCCCTCGCTCACGCGGTCACCTCCTCCGCTCGCTGCTACCACCTCGCATGATTCCGGCCTGGTCTGGCCACCGTTGCCGCCGCCACGGTGCAAGATGGCTAAGATGATGACGCCGCTCAGTTTTGTCCGAGCAAATCTACCGATGGTGTCCTCTCTTGGTCGTGCTGACCCCTGCCCGAAGCTAGGGTTAGGGTTGGTCGCCCTGGAGCTTCGTCGATGGTGTGTCGGGGTGCTTACAGTGCTCTTCCCTTCACCTCTGGCTTGTTCTGACGTGTTGCAGGCGTGGGTTGCAGCGCCCCTTCGGGGTGCTCCCCGTGCCATCGCTTCTGCATTGCTGCCGGCCATTCCTCTGCTTTCTCTTCAATTACTTTTGCGAGGACCTCGAGTAAGTTTGGGTTCTTCCCTTTTGTGCTCCTATGTTGTGCTCTAGCTATCCTTCCCTAGCATGATTATAGTTTAGCCCCTGTCTAGGGTTCATCCTTGAACCCTAGGGTTCATACCCTGTGTAGTGATGTTTTGTTAGTTTCTCTAGTTCATCCCACAAGTGATATCCTTCTAGAGTTTATTTTGCTAGTGGTATCTGTTGCACGCTACTGGTTCTAACCAATTACTCTCCCTTCTGCCAGTTGGTACTCTGCTGAATATTTGTTACCACCTTGTTCTCTATCAGAGAACCCTCTGTGAAGGTATACTGAACCTTATGTGATCACCCTTGTTGCATCTGTGATGGTTTCATTTTATTGGATTGAAACTCACGGTTATGCTAGAGTTGGAATGTTCTCTGTTAAAGTGATGTTGTTAACATTTGCTTATGAAATAGTGATGTGCTGCAGAGATGTTTACACATATGATTGATTCCTATCTGCTTTATAGGAAGATGATTGATGGCTTGTGGCTTAGTGATAGACACTGATGATGTTTACTAGCTCATTTGGCACAAAGTGCCAAGTATGATTCCTAAATTAATTTAGGAAAGTGATTATAAGTTTTTAATAGCTACTATTGAACCTGTTGGTACAGAGTTGCTACCCAGTTGTGGATATGCCATGTACCAGCAGTGTGATATGTGTTGATCTAGTTAAAACTAGATCCACAGGTTTATGATGCTGGTCTGAAACCATCTTTGGACTTTGGTAATCAGTTTAAGACAATGATTCTCATAGCCTTTTAAGAAAATGTTTGGTAACCATGCTGTGTAGTATAGAGCTTTAAGGTGAACCACTTCTGAGGTGCTACCATCCATTGGATGTGCCTAGAAGCATTCAGTTAAAGCTTCTGTACATGTGGATGTAATAATATGTTTTATTCTCCAAGATTCATGATGCACAGGCTGAGATCTTGGAGTGGTTTGCAAAGATATATAGTTTGGCCCTTTTAATCCCTTCTGTGATGGATTCACCTCACTTGGGTGCACTCTGAGAAGATCTTATATGAAACAACACATGCTCATTATAGATTTAGCATGTGAGGGTTTTGTATCAACTTACCACACAATTTGCTTGCTGGTGCTGTGTTGATCTTGGTATGCACCTCCTGGTGTTTTCCTGCTCCTCCCAATCTCCTATGATCTTGAACTTGTTCTTTCTATCCTCCTATACCACCCCCTCCTTAAGTCACCATTTTATGATGAACTGGTGGTTGTTTTGGTGAATTAGCTAGTGGGTTTTATCTGGGTCTGGCAAGCTCACTGAGCTCCTGGTGCATGCTTGAGAAGGTGAAATGAGCTTCATGTATCTGTGCTTTGACAGGGTGCCCTATTTGAGTGTTTGTACTGCTCCTTTTGTTTGGACAACACATTGCATGCATTTAGGTGACTCACCTGTGTGTCTGTGTGAGTTGCTCATGTGGATCAGCTCAAGTAATCCGACTTTCACTGTTACATGTTTACTTGTTATTGGCCTGGTGAAACGTGCCTCTCTCTACTTGGCTTCTAATGTGGCATTTGGGCCATTTACTTAAAAGAACAGATACTATACCTTTGGTGAAACTTGCCCCTTTATTATTTACTCAATGATGTAATATGCACAGTGCACTCCACACTGTTCACCACTGAGAGTAAACTTAACTAACTATTAACCCTTCTTTCATTTAGTTGTTTTTCTTTGCAGGAACAAAATCTGGATATACAAGAGCTAATATAGGAGTAGATATGTAGTATAGGTTGTAATTGTAACCTTCTTGTTATTCTTTTTGTAAAGAATCTTGTAAGGATATGATTATAAGTTAATGAAGTTTTATTTCTATTTTCTGTAATATTCAGTGTTTTGGTGTATTTATCACCAATTGTAATATTATTATCTAATCAGGAAATAATATTCCATTTATTATTTAAATTTCCTTATCTTAAATCCTTATTATGGTCTACTATATCTACAATTTAACCAAACAATGTTAATAAGAAATTTTGGAAAAGAAATCAATATTACTAACTTCTAAACTTCAAATTCTTTCAAATTGATTTAAATTTCAAATTTGAATTCAAAGTAACTTCCCCAAAAACTTAATAATTCCTAAAGGTCATGTCAAAATTCATAGCAATCACTAACAAGAGTTATTCCTACCTCCAGTTAGCGAAAGAAACTCTGATCCCTTTAGGTTTTTGTTTGGAGAAAAATTTACCCTGATTTTACACATGCATGCATGCACACACCTTAGATTCCTAATTCTACCCTTCGTTGAATCCTAATGCTGGGTTGTTACACATTATGGTTTTAGAACATGGTGGAGTTTCCTCTAGGTACTATTCAACACGAATCCAGCTGCTCTGAACCATTGGATCTAACAGCTGAAAGGGCATGTATGCTCCCATGTGTGGTTTTGGTAATTAATGACAATCCCTATGGACTAATGTGCAAATTGAGTTTCACTTGTAGGTTTGTCCATTGGCATCGCTTGGACCATGTGTTGGTTTCAAGGATGAAAAAGAAGAAGCAATGTCCAAGGGCTTTGTGCCTATTGGAATCAAGTAGAAGAAGAAGATCAAGACATCATCAAGAATTGAAGTGCAAGCTCAAGATGCATCATCTCTAGAAGATCTCATTCTTGAAGCTTTCCATCCTCGGCAATCATGGACTGATGAAGACAAGTTCGAAGAAGAGGCTTCCCCATGGAGTATGGGGGAGCATGTCTCAAGACTTCATCAAGCAAGTGCAAGCAAGTGCAATGAAGAAAGGTGTTCCATCTTGAAGGTGACAAGATCGTCTACATCAAGCTCAAGTGGGATGCTCAAGGCAAAGGTATGATCTTGATAGGGTTTCTATTTTACCGGTCTCTTGTAGTGTTGGGAGACCGGGTTTAGGATAGATAGTCGTACTATCAAGAGGGGCTCTCGAGTGGGTGACTCCTTCGTATGTTTCGGAGAGAGCTCAAACCTTTGCATACATAGCATCATCTTTCTTGGTTGTTGTTTGGTTCTTGTCCATGTGAGGATCTAGATCTTGTGGTTATCTTCATAACAAGCTCTAGTTCATCAAAAACGGATTTCCCATGCATATCTTATTGCGTTTTTGATCTTGTGGGTTTTCCGGCTCCACACCTTGGGAGGTATCTCACATATATATTCATGGTATTTTCTCCACACCTTGGGATCCTACACGTCGTTATCTTTCCAACAAAATTGGTTTCATCTCGTTTGGACTTCGGATGCAAAAGTTGTGGCAGTTCTGGTTCTGAAGTTTTTGCCTGACCGGTAGTTCCGGCGGGCCACCGGTAGTACTGCCAGGGCAGTTTGGCGCCGGTAGTACCGGTGTTAATTCTGGCCCAACTTCCGGCAACCCCGTTTTTGGTTCTGTACCATCTCTGTCTTGGTGTGCGTATTTGTCGGAACTTCGGTCGGAATCTTGGGCGGTAGTACCGGCCCAGGCGGTAGTACCAGTGACCCACCGGTAGTACCGGCCGGCCTCGTTTTTGTGTTCGTTTGCACCTTGTTTTTGGACCGTTGGCTGAGTGCCACTGGTAGTACCGGCCATCCACCGGTACTACCGGCCGTGCGCGTTACTGTGTGTAACGGGCAGATCGGGGAGCCCTTTAAAAGGAGCTCCCCTTTCCCCTCCGGCTTTAACTTGCTTCTTCTTGGTTTTGCCCTTATCTCTCTCCTCCATTGTTGACCTTGAAGAGCTTGCCCTTTCCCCTTCTCCCTCCTATGATTCTTGCATCTTTTTTAGGGATTTGAGAGAGGAGATCTAGATCTACAAGCCCCACCAAGCAAAATCCCTTCTTTGTGAAGGAATCCTTGGGATCTAGATCTTGGAGAGTTTTGTGTTCTCCTCTTGTGTTCTTCCTCTCTTATTCCCCCAATAGCTTTTGTAGCTTTGGTGGAATTTGAGAGAGAAGGACTTGCCTCTTGCATTTGGTGCATAGGTTTGAGTTCTCCTCGGAGATTCGGCGAGTTCAAGCCCTTGGGCTTGTTTCTCTTAGGTTCTTGGAACCCTAGACGGTTGTGTGGAGTTGTGGTGTGTTCTTGGGGCTCCAATTGAGTTGTGGAGGTTACCCAAGCTTGTTGGCCTTTTGTGGCATTGAGGAGCCTTTGTGGCATTTCTTGGGAGCCCTCCAATTGAGTTGTGGAGATTGCCCCAAACCTTGTACGGGTTCGGTGACCGCCCTCAAGTGTCCCATAGTGGAACGTGAGTAGGCCTTTGTGGCGAGCTCACGGGAGAATAGGGTGAGCCTTTTGTGGCGTTGGTGAGTTGCGTGGCTTCGCATCCTTGGTGAGGCCTTGTGTGGCGTTGGGTGAGTATCGAGCCACCACACCTCGAGGTGAGCCATTTGTGGCGTTCAAAGTACATTGCGCCCCCGCACCTCTCCAACGGAGACGTACCTTCTTTGGAAGTGAACTTCGGGAAACAAATCATCGTCCCCGCGTCCATCGGTTTTCTCTCAACCGAGCCCTTTACTTATGCAATTTACATTGTGATAGCCATCGTGCTTGAAGTACTTTATCTTGCTATCACCTTGTTGCTTGTCTTGCTTAGCATAGGTTGTTAGTGCACTTAGTGAAACTAGTGGATATAGGTTTTGGCTTGATAAATTAATCGTTAAGTTTTATTCCGCATTTATTAGAGCCTAAACCATATTATTTTTAAAACGCCTATTCACCCCCCCCCCCCCTCTAGGCGACGTCCATTTCCCTTTCAACCGCCCAACAGTCAGGATTGGTGCTATGGATCCAATTCAAAATTGCTCCATTATAGTAGTAGAGATAATTCGAAAACATTAGTGATGATGCTATATGTGCATGACCGAACAACTTTGGATAATCTCAAGGAAAAACAAGGCCGCATGTATCAATGAGCGTGAATGGACACTAAGAGTTGTGAGGACAGATTACTTGTGGGGCCTAGCAACTCCACATTTTTTCTTGTTTTTTAATGAAAACATTGTCATTGATTACCTTTTGGGTGGCCTTGATGTCGTTGCTTAGGTGCACTAGATTATTCATGTTAGTGGACTAGTGGGTTCCCAAAATTTTCTTTTAAACATAAGGTTGAACACTCCCAGCCATAGTGATTCAAATTTTATTGATAAAGAGTGATTTATTTATTGGGTGGACGAGTGGTTGACTCCACATGTCATTGTCATGTAGACATGATTTTTGCTAGGAAGGGCAAATACTAATAAATGCTTATAGGAAGGCTAGGAAATTGTAAATTGTGTTCCATTGATAAACCTTCATGCACCTCTTTCTATAGTCAGATTTTAGCAATTCAATACAAAAAGGTTGTCGGACATGCTCTAAAACCCAATGATTTTTTGTTTTTAAATAAGAAAAATAGTGATTATCTCGACTAATTAATTGTTTTCTTACTACTATACTTCATAAAATATGCTATGTGTACATGACCGAACAACTTTTAAAAAACCTGAAGGAAAATGTGGCCGCATTAATCAATGAGCGCGAAATAAGGATGGCAATGGGAAAGGTATGAGTAGGGTAGAGCAATATCATACCCACGACCGTTTAGTCAATGGGTAGAAAATTTTACCCATGCCCATAGTCGCGGGTATAAAAATTTACCCATGCCCATACCCGACGGGTACCCATACCCGTTGGGTAGGTTCCCGGTGGGTTGATCCAATAGTATACAAGCCATTTAATCAGGTTATTGGGTCCCATATGTCATCCTCTCATCAGAAGAAACATGTGCATGATGGATTTTTCACTTGGCTCGTGCCTCCCTGATGTGAACTCGATAACGTTGCTCGATGCATCTGCCATTTTGTCACGCTAATGGGTCCCCATGTCAGCCTCTCATTAGAAGAATCGTGCATATGATGGAATTTTTGCCTTCGCTCGCGCTACCCTTTTCTGAACTTGATAACGCTGCTCGATGCATACATCGTTTAATCATGCTGCTAGGCCCCACATGTCATCCTCTCATTAGAAGAAACGTGAGTATGATGGAATTTTTCCCTTGGTCGCACCTCCGTGTTCCGAACTTGATAGTGTTGCTCGCTGCATCATTAGTTTATTCATGTTGGTGGGTCCCCCTATGTCAGCCTCTCACCATAAAAAGTGTGTGTATTCTAGCGCTACCCTATTCCAAACAAAATAGCGTTGCTCATCAAATCTTCCGTTTGGTCAAGCAGTTGGGTCACACATGTCGGCCTCTCGTTAGAGGGATCGGTTGTATGATTGAATTTTTTTCTTCACTCGCACCTCCGTGTTTCGAACTTGATAATGTTGCTCGATGCATCAGCCTTTTTTCAGGTTACTAGGTCCCCCATGTCAGCCTCTCATTAGAAGAAACGTGTGCATGCTGGACTTTTTTCTCGCTTGCGCCTCACTGTTTCGAACTTGTCAACGTTGCTCGATGCAGCACCTATATAAGGTCACGCTACTAGGTACCACATGTCGGTCTCTCTCTAAATGAAATGTGTGTATGATGGACTTTTTTTGGCCGAGTCCATTGTTTTGACTTTGGCAACGTTGCTCGATGCGGTAGACATGTATGGTCTTGCTGCTGGGGCCCCCATGCTAGCCTATCGGCTATGTTCTGGCTTGTGGGTCCCTAATGCAGCCTTGTATGTTCTAGCCGGTGGGTTCCCGATGCCAACCTCTCTATATAAGTATTTAACTTTTTTTCAAACCCGACCATTAAACTCGAGGGATGCTGCATGCTGGTGGGTCCATGATGTCAGCCTCTCCGTAATGCAATATTACTAGAAGAAAAAATGTAAACCCAAGATATATATATGTACGCATAGGGGATTTGAACTCAAGACCTTCAAATCAAATAGACGTAAACTGAGTACTTTGCCACTACACCAAAGATATTTATAGAAGATATATCATTAAACCTGTATTAGTACTACAAGTTATATATTAGTCTTCTAAAAAATATTTTGTGTATCTATATCTCTTTTAAAATATAAAATGACAGCGCTCAAGCATCTCAATTTATAAAATGCTACATATTGGAACAGTTTCTTTAAAACATGGGTAGGCAGAGTTTTTTTATTTTGAGAGGTGGGGGGCAATGCCCAAAAGGCCGAATTAAAAAGAGTTTGACTATCAACATAGGATGCTCTACATGGGTTATACTACATAGGATATGCTCCATGGGCTCCTTTCTCAAATTTCACTGGGATGTGCTTAGTAGTCATGACCCCTAAAAGTTCGAACTAAAATGTTTTGGGCTATGCTCCCTGGACTCTTTTCTCAAATTTCTCTAGGATGTGATCAGCAGTCCCCATGTCCCTCTCATTAGAAGAAACGTGTGCATGTTGGACTTTTTCCTCGCTTGTGCTTCCCTATTTCGAACTTGGCAATATTGCTTGATGCAACACATGTATAAGCTCTCGCTGCTGGTTCCCCCATGTCAGTCTCTCTATAAATGAAACGTGTGTATGATGGACTTTTTCGGCTATGTCTGCTGTTTTGACCTTGATAACGTTGCTCGATGCGGCAGCCACATGTGGTCTTGCTACTGGGGCCCACAGTCAGCCTCCCTGGTATGTTCTAGCTTGTTCATGTCAGCCTCCCTGGTATGTTCTGACTTGTGGGTCCCTGATGTAGGCCTATCTGTACAAGTACTTAACTTATGTTTTTCAAACCCACCCATTAAACTCGAGGGACGTTGCAGGCTGGTTGGCCCACGATGTCAGCCTCTCTATAAAACAATATTGCTACATAAAAAAATGTAAACCTAAATAAATATATGTCAAGCACATAGGATTCGAACTCAAAACCTCAACAAATATAAACCGTATGTGTTGCCACTATGCCAAAGAAATCAGATAAAAATTATCATTAAAAGCTTTATAGTACCTATAACTTATGTATTAGTCTTATTAAAAATATTTTGTGTGTCCATGTTTATCTCTCTTAAACTAAAAGGGCAGTGCTACTGGAACCTCAGTTTATAAAATGCCGCATAATTGACTAGTTTTTTTTAAATATGGGTAGGTAGAGTTTTTTTATAGGTGGGGGTAATGCCAAAAAGGTCAAATTAAATAGTTTTTGGACTATGGTCCATGGGCTCCTATCTTGGGCTATGGCTCGGCCGGATTCAAACACGGACCTCACTAAGGGAGGAAAAAACCATAATTCCTTTGACAGATGTTCATGTAAAAATATCTAAAAACCCAGGGAGACAAGCCGCGTGGGGCTGGTATCCAATGACTTCACTTGGTGAAATCACATTGTATCTTTACCCTCTCATCTCTGTCCAAAACACACCCAACGTTCCAATGACACACAGCCAAAAGCTCTGCAAGCATCCTAGCAGCAATGACATAACTTTTGACAAATTTAGTAGCATTTGAAAGATTAAGCAATACAGAACAAGACATAAAAAATATCGACAGATTCCTAGTTCATATTCAGTAGCACTTGACCAATTCATCAGCATTTCAAAGTGAATGATTCGGCAATACAGTAATTGAAATTCAATGGCAGTATAGAGAGAGTCGGTTCTTGTTTCAGCTCTAAAAACCATGTCACGCGATCGGTTGCCCTTTTCTCCTAGTTGGAGGGTGACCTCCTAGTTGTCTTGGCGGTTGGTGTTGCGGTGTTCTCTTCGTCGAAGAACGTGAAGAGGCCTGAGCTTATCTCTCGAGAACTTTGTGAAGTGGTTGTCGAGCTTGCCATCTCCAGAGTGGAGGAAAGATAGACATAAGGAAAGTTGCGATTTCTTCATCGGGATAGCCTCGGAGAATAAGGTGCCCTTCGTGGCGTGGAGAAATCCTTCGTGGAATAGCACACCTCTCCAATGTGACGTACCTTATTTGTACGAACACGGGAATACATCTTCGTCTCCGCGTGCCTCGGTTATAATACATGAGTTTACTTTCCTTACGATAGTCGTCGAGCTTGAAGTACTTATATCTTGCTTATCACTTGTAACATATATACCTTATTCTACCTTGTTTAGCTTAACTTGTTGTTGGTGCACTTAGTTGAGCCTAGCTTATTTAGGTTTTGTGCTTGTAACATAAACATTAGTTTAATCCCGTATTCTTTCAAGCCAAAATCGTAATAGTTTTTAAATTGCCTATCCACCCCCTCTAGGTGACATCTCTGTCCTTTCAGTATCCCCCTATCGCATCGCGTGCCTGGATGTCGAGGTGGCAGTGCTCGTCAGTGCGCTCGCGTAGGTAGCGCACACATAGTGCAAGCAGAGGCAGAGATAGCGATGTGCGTGGCCTGACGTGAAGGGAGGGAGGGAGGGATTAGTGTTGTGTGTGGTGCAGTGTACTAGCAATGTCACTCTGGCGTTTAGCACGCGTGGAGATTGGGTCATGTATGTGGCACTCCAATTCCGTGCTATATGGCAAGATCTGCCCAACGGCTGGCGCAACTCTCACTCATGCATAGGGGCATTGAGGACGTTGGGGTGGCGTCCCCGAGGATGCTATCATCGATGGTCTCACTGACGAGGAGTCTGGGGTGGTTAGATTTCGCTTCACATCGATATGATGTCCCTGTGGACTGATATTGTGTGGCATTTTTATGCGACGCCTGGTGCTGCAGCAGGTGCATCAAGAGGTGAAGCTTGGTGGACGTCGCTGCATACGTGTGTGTGCAATCTAGTCCCTCTTTGGTGCCACTGATATGTCCGGACGCTCACCCCATTCAGAGGAAGTGGAGGCGCTCTAGGCCAAAGCTTAGCTTCAGCATTTGGTCGGTGCCAACAACGTTGGTGCCCTAGATAATCTACCTTCTTGAAGGCAATGTCGCAGAGCTCCGCTTCTCTCCCTAGTGGAGTTGTGGCTCTCAAGAGAACTCCCTAGCTTTGGATTGCCGAAGCAGGTGACGGTGACGACTAGGTCGCAACCTCTCTAGAGGGTCTGCTTGTGCAGCGGCGGTTTTATCGGCTCGGTCGGCACCCTTGATGTGGGTGTCAGAGTTTATGTCCTCCCGGATGAGTTGGTGCAATGGCCAAAGCGAAAGGGAGTACAACAAGTAAAGAACCACTGATCTGGGCAGTGTTTTTTCGAAGGGAAAAAAGTGTTCAAAGGGGGAAAAAATGAAGCCGATGATTTATCAGCTAAATCATAGGAACAGGGCAGTGAAGTTGGGTTGCCCCTGATCATGGAATCGAAGTTGTAAAAATACGAACTGAGCCGAGGGTACCAAAGTTACTTCCCAAGGTAATTTTGAAGATCTCCAATAGCCATATTCATTATCTTTCCCTTGTCAAGGAAACTGCATCTACTGCAAAATTTAAGAATACATGAAGGTATGACCCCGATCAGAAATAAACCCATTCTACGGTGCGTCACAACAGTTTGAAAATTAGAGGTGGTAATCTGGTAATGCAGATTACAAATTTTATTTGATTCGGTGTTACAATTTCTAAAATTATCTTAATACTCCAGCAACAGAACTGGACAAACAATTCCGGCGCGGTGAAACAGTAGAACATATCACAAAAAAATGGAAAAATATCAATCTCAAATCTACTGCCAAGATGTCGTGATAAGAGTCAAAAAGAATTGACGGTGCTATGCAAGATGCTGAAGCTGTGAAAACGGCATACATAATTGTCAGTTCTTTAATCTACTGTGCATAAGACGAAGCTATGGGAGATTACGGCGTGGCTATCATATAGCGTATTTTAAATAACAATAATAATCAAATTGCATAGCCAAAACTTTTCAAGCATAAACGATTTTCACTCCATTTCAATTCAGCAAACTTGATGTTCGATAATAGTATGCATCAGCTCCATGGCCAGCGATGCATTACAGTACTTGAGGCACCAGAACCAAGAGTAACGAGCAACAAAGGAAACAATACGGCAACTAAATACTGATAGATAGGTATGACTTGCTGCAGAGTAAAGGAAACACAGCAATCAGATCTGACGGGTAGCAGCGCCTAGTGGCTCTTGTTGGGGCACTCGCGGGAGAAATGGCCAGACTCGCCGCAGGAGAAGCAGCCGCCGCCGCCACCACCACCACCACCTCCGCCGCGGTAGCCACCGCCGCCGCCACCACCACCCTGAGGGCAGTCCCTGGAGATGTGGCCCTCTTCGCCACACTTGTAGCACCCACGGCCGCCGCCGCCACCGCCTCCGTAGCCACCACCACCGCCTCCGTAGCCGCCGCCGCCACCACCACCCTGAGGACAGTCCCTGGAGATGTGGCCCTCCTCGCCACACTTGTAGCAGCCACGGCCGCCGCCGCCGCCACCTCCGTAGCCACCGCCGCCGCCTCCGTAGCCGCCACCACCACCTCCGTAGCCACGGTCACCCCCGCCGTAGCCGCCGCCGCCACCTCCGTAGCCGCCGCCACCACCTCCGTAGCCACCTCCGCCACGGCCTCCTCCATCGCCGCTGGGACGGGAACCGCCGGCCAGCGCGCCTCCTCCTGGCGCGGTGACGTCGGAGGCCTTGGCGCGTCCGTCGCTCTCGGTGATGACCTCGTACTCGACGGTGTCGCCCTCGTTGAGGCTGCGGTAGCCGTCGGCCTTGATGGCGGACTGGTGGACGAAGATGTCCTCGCCGCCATCCTCCGGGGAGATGAAGCCGAACCCCTTGGTGACGTTGAACCACTTGACGCTTCCCTTCACCCTCTCCCCCATCTTGCGCCGCCGCCGAAAAAACCTAAGCTGGTAAACCCTAGATCGGAGTGGAGGCGGAGGGAGGGAGGAGGTGTTGTGGTCTGGGTAGGTAGGGGCGGGCGTGATTTTATAGTGGCTCGGGAGAGGCGGGTCGACAAAACCCTAGAAGGCCGGGGGTACGACGCGCTGAAAATGACTGACTTGTGGGGCAGCACGTAGTGGAAGATTGGTAGGTCCGACTTCTCAGCGAGTCAGTGTCGGGTCAAGAAAGTGAGTAGGCGAATCGGGTCCTCTTGGTCTCGAATTCCGCACCGGCGTTATCTTCTGCCTTAATTGCACGGAGAAATATCTGGCGAGAGGAGAGGAGAGGAGCGGGCGGGATGGGTTCACGGCGCGGTAGGTGTGGGCGACCCGGTCAAAGAGGCGGTCAAAGTAAGGGAGGGGAAGGCTAGCGAGCGAGCGAGGGCAGAAGGTAAGTCTCGTCTCTCTGTGCGCTCTTTGCCCACGCTACGCTGCTCTGTCTTTCCGCGCTCTGCCTCTGCGGCACCCACCCACCTGCTCTCTGTTGCCGTCTGCGTGCTAAAGCTTCCCGTTTTCCATTTCTTTTTGTTTCTTTTTTCGGGGGCTCTGAAATGAACGTTGGAGGAAAGTGTCCTTTTTACTGTGTGGATCGTGATCGAGCGCTTGCTTTTCTCTGGGGATCGGCAACGGTAACTTTTCCACGGCAGAGGAAATCATGGTTCTGTTCGCGATAGAACGTCTAGGGCATCTTCACATGGCCGACACAAACGGAACTGGTGACAGAAATGGTCTGTTTAGATCGAGCCGTGGTCGTTTTTGAACGTGGTCTAATTTGTTTGGCCACGATCCATTGTCCAGCGCTGGCCATAATTTTAATTTTTTATATTTAAACATAAAGTACGTAGAAATTTATATTTTGACAAGCAAATAAACTAGATTAGATAATCCAATTAAAATAGTGCTTACATATGAATAGTTCACACTCACATGGTTCGATAAAAATTAACCAAACGTCACTAAAATTATAGAAAATAAATAAGGGATTAACCGTTTTGGTTTTCCGCACGAGCACATATATGCTCAACCAAATCTAGTTGAAGCCGATTATGGGTGTGCCGAATTCTTCCCAAGACGCTACACCTGGCTTTGCCTCATCCAGTTGACCCTGAAAATCCTAGCCTTGATCCAAGACGTCGTCATCATGCTCGTCCTCGACGATCATGTTGTGCATGATCACACAAGCAGTCATCATATCCCACATCCTCTTCGTGCTTCAGGTTCTAGCAGGGTATCGAACAATAGCCTACTTTTACTAAAGCACACCAAATGCTTGCTCCACATCCTTCCTAGCGGTCTTTCGTAAACCTCTTGCATTTCTCATCTCCAGTGTTGCGGATTGTCTTCACAAAGGTGGCACAGGAGGGGTAGATATCGTTAGCTAGATAGTAAACCATATCATATAGATTGTCGTTGATCTCATAGGAAACTTGTGGGACATTGCCTTCTGCCAATCTAGCAAACATCGGAGACCGCTGCAGCACATTAATGTCATTGTTTGATCCAACCATGCCAAAAAAGGAGTGCCAAATTCAGAGATCATATGATGCAACAGTCTCTAGTATGTGATACATTGCAAATGTATCTATAATTTTTGATGTTCTATGCTTAATTTTATCCACTTTCTTGTGTTTTGTTCCAACTTTGGAGTACTTTTCATATGATTTCTTGGACTAAACTATTAACAAGAGCCACAGTGTCAGCTGCCTGTTTTCTGCTATTTTTGGTTTCAGGAAAGTCGGGAAATGAATATTCTCGGAATTGGACGGGACAAAAGCCAAAGTGCCTATTTTTCCGGAAGTCATCAAGTCCCAGAATACGAGACGGAGAGGGGCCAGGGGGCCACCACACCACCTGGCTGCGCGGCCAGGCCTGGCCCACGCCAGGGGGTGGTGTGGCCGCTCCCGGCATCCCCTCGGCCTCTACTTCCGCCTATATATTGCCCTCGGGACGTAAACCCTAAGTACCCGATCAAAAATCCACGAAAGAGTCTGTAGCCACCGTCATCTCCATCCCTAGATCGGGAGGGATCTGAAGCTCTTCCCGGCACCCTGCGGAGAGGGGAATTCACCCTGGAGGCCTTCTTCATCATCATGCAAGCCTCCGGTGTGATGCGTGAGTAGTTCATCCTTAGACTACGGATCCATGTAGTAGCAAGATGGCTCGTTCTCCTCCTTTGTGCTTTCATGTCTAGATCTTGTGAACTCCTTTCATGATCAAGATCATCTATTTGTAATTCTGCATGTTGTGTTTGCGGGGATCCGATGGATATTGAGATGCTATTTCAGATTGATTATTGATTCTATCATGTCTTTGTTATTTGTGATCTTGCATGCTTTCCGTTGTTAGTAGCTATCTTGGCCAAGTATATGCTAGCAATTCCAAGAGTTAGTATTTATGCTCGATAGTGGGTTCATGCCTCTGGTAATCTGGGGAAGTGACAGAAATCTCTAAGGTACTAGATGTGTTGTTGCTACTAGGGAGAAAACAACAATCCTTTGTTCATAGAACAATCGTATTGTTTACTTTACACACAGTTTGTAAAGCATAATCTGTTGCTTGCAACTTAATACTGGAGGGGGTTCGGATGGTAACCTGAAGGTGGATTATTAGTCATAGATGCAGTTGGATGGCGGTCTATGTATTATGTTGTAATGCCCAATCAAGTCTCAAAGGAGTCAAGATGATTAGTATATGCATGTATTGCTTTCTCGGTGTTTGTCAATTGCCCCGCTGTAATTTGTTCACCCAGCATGTTATCTATCTTAAGGAGAGCCACCTCTAGTGAACTATGGATCCCGGTCCTTGTCTTCTACATTCAATCTACAAACTGTTTACTGCTTTGTGTTTACTTTCTGCAAACTATTACTTCTTTCCATTCGATACGTTTAATCCTTTGTTTTCTGCAAAACACGGTGAGATTGACAACCTCATCGCAAGTTGGGGACAAAGTTCTGTGGTTGTGTTGTGCATGTCTCCACGTTGCTACTAGCACTGGTAGTGCGCCCTACCAAAGCTCAGCTAGTAACACCTTTGGGGTGTTTCCTTGCTCCTATTGGTTCGATTAAACCTTGGTTTCATAACTGAGGGAAACTTGTTGTTGTGCTCATCATACCTTCCTCTTGGGGTTCCCAACGCGCTCTACATCAACACCGCCATCAAGCATTTTTCTGGGCATCGTGCATTGAGCCATCAGTATGACGGTGCAACCCTCTCCATGCCCTTCGAACTGCCCTTGCCAACCAAAAGGACAGTTCTCCCACTGCCAATGCATGCAGTCGATGCTGCCAAGCATCCCAGGAAACCCCTACTCTCGTTGATGGACAAAAGGCGGGCAGTGTCTTTGATGTTTGGCTATCTCGGATAAACTTTGCCAAACACCACAATAACTATGCTACAGAATCGGTACATGGCCTCATGGCATGTGGACTCACTCATACGCATGTAGTCATCGAGGAGATCACCGAGCACTCCATATGCAAGTTGCTGAATTGCAGCATAACATTTCTGGTAAGAGGAGAAGCCAATCTTACCGGTACAATCGTGCATGGCCTTGAAGTAGTCATTGTACTCCCTCAACCCATTGAGAATGTCCAAGAACAGGTTCCTGGACATCCGATAGTGACGACAGAATGCTTTCTCTTTGAAGACTAGATTAGTTGGGTGGAAGTAGTCCTTGTAATAAGACCATGAAGTGCTCTCCAACCAAAGATTTTACTTTCGCTGGATGTCGGTGCATAGATCTGATAGATGCTACTAGGGGTAGCTTTCATGAGGTGGTGAGTGTGGGATCTTAGGCCACAGCGGTACGAGATGAACACGTGTGGTTTTACCTATGTTCGGCTCCTCACTTAGGAGGTAAAGACCTACTCCTACTATGATTGTATTGATTATGAGAGTATAGGCAGTCATCATAGGCAACAAGTGGATGGAAGTAGAGAGAGCTCGCCCTATGGCGTGAGATGTGTTTTGTGCTATTAGGGTTCCCTGTGAAGGTTTTTTAAGGACCTCGGGTAGGGTTTTACAAAAAGGATCCGGGATGGTTTCAAATCTGAGCCGCCTAAAGGGCCGAGTCAGCCCGCTAATTGAGCTCCAAGTCTCCACTCCTGGGCCTTTTGGATGGATCCCTTCATGTTATGGGCTTCCAGACTCCAAGCATGCTTAACTTAGAGCTCCTTTGAAGTATAGCCCCGAAAAATAAGTTGCAACTTGTTGGTATGAGTATCCTATCAATTAGCCATGCGATAGGATCTCATAGTGGTCGCACTTGAAGTTGCACTGCGTTTTTTGCATTAGCGATGAGCTCATTGTTGTCGCCCTTGCGCTTCCCACCGTTGTGGTGGCTGTCATGGTAGTTGTTGTTGTTGTGGCAATTGTGGGAGTGCCATCGGCCTCTTTTGTCTCGTCATCCGGTCGTGTCGTCGTCCTCCTCATCATGGGTTTTGTCCAACTTGGCGTACCAACCTGCGAGCTCCATGAACCCGGCGATGCTACTAATTGACTTGTTCGACCATATGAGCTTGAGGATGAGTGGGTCGAACCTGCAGTTCCCCCTGAATATGAGGATCAGGACGTCGACGTTGATTCCTAAAGAGGAGTTCCACAAGTCGGCTCATCTTTGGAGCCAACAATCCCTACAAGAAAAGTTGGATTTTACAACAGATGGTTTTCATGGTTGAAGGCCTGTTTTCCGTGGTTAAAACATCTTCTGCCACAAATGGCAAAGAGTTTTTGGCAAAGAGTTCACGGAGCTCCTTGACCGTTTCACGGGAGCTTTTGGCAAAGAGTTCATGGAGCTCCTTAACCAAATAAGTCTTATCGTCATCCTCATTGGAGAAAACCATCTTTTCTCTTAGGCGGTGAAGCACTTAAAAGAGCCGTACACACTGATACAAATTTAAAGTGTAAGATGGTTAACCTAGAAGGCGTGAATAGGTTTCTACAAGTTTCTTTATAATCTTTTGCAAGTTTTAGGCTTTGCAGAATATAAGTGTTCCTAAATGCAAACTAGGTGAGGCAACCTAGATGATGATACAAGTTACTTCAAGCACAAAGGTTGTCACAAAGTAAACAACACAAGTAAGAGACCGGTTAAGGGATAATCGAAGCACGGGGAGATGAATATGTATTCCCGTGTTCACTCCCTTTGGGAAGGGGGCTACATCATGTTGGAGAGGTGTGAGGTCCCACAAAGGATTCCCCAATGCCACGAATGCTCGCCTTCTTCTCCGAGCCTATCCCACAAAGGAATAGCTCCCTTAATCGTGGTAGACTTTAAGGTAGTCTCCAAACCCTCACAAACTTTCCACGGAGAAAATCACAAGTTGAATGCCTCTGGGTGACCCTACCACCTAGGATTTCCCACAAACCCAAGAGTAACAAGCAAACTTGATTAACTCAAGGGGGAATGAACTTTGGCTTGGTGGAAACGTAGATCAGGACCTCCTCTTGCTTTCTACCAAAGGGATTTGACTTTGGTTGGGTAGAATGGGAGATCCTCAAGCTTTGGTGTTTCAACAATGGAGAGAGAGCTCAAGAATAGAATCTGAAATAGTGCCTAACCTCTCAATGGAGAAGAAAGGGATATATATAGTCCGGGAGGGAAACTAGCCATTTTGGGGAGCCTACGCCAGAACTGACGATAAGTCCGGCAGAGCCGAAAAGTGCACCGAAATGTTCGGCCTAGACCCAGTGGGTCAAGTTCCTAGCCGAAACAAACCAGCGACCGCCGGAAATTCCGTCGTCAGCCGAAACGCAACACATTGAGCAGTTTTGGTTAAGCCTAGGAAAAATTGGCGACTGCCGAAATGTTTCAGCAGGGATTCTGGTGGTGCTGGATTTCTCGTTGATTTTATAGAAGCCCCTTTTTAGCTAGTTTCTCTTTTGGCTACTTGCTCTTCTCGATTGGGTGTGATGGCTATTTGGTGTTAGGATGTGTATGTGATGGAATGGCATCCCCAAAGAGTTCATCGAGACCACCCCTCTTAGTAGTGCGGTGTTTCCTACTTGACTCAAAAAAAGAGAAATGTAAAGCAAAACACTGACTCTTCTCTTGAGTAAACGAATGGGGGGTCTCACACCACCTCTCATCACCAACTACGAATAATTCATATGTATGCACTTAATAAAATCATTAGTCCATATTCTAACTCCGGTGTCAACATTAACCAAAATAATAGATAAGGGCATTCTTCCCCTACAATCTCCCCCTTTTTGGTTAATGATGACAAACCAATCTAGAGTCACACAAAGATATTATGATAAGCTAAAAAAACAAATTCTATGGAAGATTTTAGGAGAACTCCCCCATAATGTATGCAAATGATAATGTTGCGTTTGAATGCAAGGTGCAACACTTAGGAAAATGAAGAGCTCCCCCAAAATCCCTAGGATACTAGCATGGCATGATAAGTTAATAGAGCAAGGATATCTAACACAAAATAAACAAGATAGCATAGGATATCCCAATACTTAAATAGTAATACCAACTTGTCCATCCCACACAATGTTTGATAAAGAACTTCAACTAGTCACACAAGCCATAAACATACCAAATAGAGAATGTAAGGCTTGTGCAAACGGCAACAGTGATAAAAAGTACTCTACTCTCTTCGTCACCTTTGGCATCTAATAAGGGGTGGCCCGATCTTCTCAGTAAGCGAGGTGGTTGTAGAATGATATGGGGTGGAGATAACTTGTATGTCACCCACAAACCTCTTGATCGATCCCTGATGCCAATGCAACAACTCTCAACCCTTGTAGATATTCGCAACTTTGCACACTTGCGCATGTAGCCGCTGACCACGAAGCGGTTTGCAATCTTTCAATTCCCAATGGAACAGCATATCACACGAAACTTGCAATTGGAGATCCCAATGGACCAACTAATCACACTAGATTGATAGTAGCAAACACAGCAGATCGATACGAATTGGTGTGGGAAGATTCAATGTTTTGCCTTGGCAACACAAGAACTAGGGTTTATCTTAAACGTGGTCTAAACTACTCTAAGGGACGTCTAGGGCTTATATGGCCGCTGGAACATCGAAACGACGTGAAACAAAAACGTGTCTGATAGAGTCTTGTACGTCCGGATCGGACGGAAACTTGTAGGGCCGGATTATCCGGTCTAGTAGGGCCGGATTATCCAGGGCCCGGATGTTCTGACGAATTGTCCGATCAAATATCCCCCCATCTGGGTGACGCACCGAAAGTCCTTAGCCGTTTGTCCTGAGGTGGACTAGATTATCCGGGGTATGGGGGCCAGATAATCTAGGGTTCTTCAACTCATCCTTGTTGTTCTTGATGAGATCCTCCTCGTCTAGTGCGCCTACCTCCTGCTCCCCCCTCGCGCATTCTTGGATGATCATCACGTCGGGCTTCACTTGTAGCAGCCCTTCTCCTCTGTGTGCCATGCTTGTTTCTTTAACAAACCTGATCATACATAAGTGCATAGACTTAGGTAGTATAAAGTTCTCATTAATAAAAACACTAGATTCGTTTAGGAGTGAATTCACCTGTTGTTCAAGTAGCTTGGGACGAGCTCGAGTAATAGGTCCAATCCTGATATCATTGGACTTGGTCTTGGTAGCAACATCGACAACTTCATTAGGAGTTGGAGATAACAAATCTGTAGGGATGTCCTCATCATCTCCTCCCCCCTTTAAAAGGCGTCGGCCTCGACGCTCCAAGGTCTTCTCCATCATATGGTGTCAAATTAGCAACATTGAAACTAGCACTGACACCTTCAAATACATCTTGAGGAATATCTCTCTTGTAGGCATTATTATCATTGATCTTGGCAATCACTTTATAAGGACCAACACCGCGTGGAAGTAACTTGGATTTATGCAACTCCGAAAATCTATCCTTGCGAAAGTGTACCCAAACCATATCTCCAGGCTAAAACAACACCTCCATGTGCTTCTTGTTAGCTCTCTCGGCATTGTTCTTGCCCTTCTTTTAAATAGCCTCTTTTGTCTTGACATGTATCTTCCTCACAAAATTTGCTCTCTTCGATGCTTCCATGTTAACTCTCTCTTGGATAGGAAGAGGCAGCAAATCAAGTGGCGTAATGGGTTTAAAACCATATACCACCTCAAATGGACAAAGTTGTGTGGTAGAGTGGAATGCTCGGTTATATGCGAACTCCACATGTAGAAAATACTCCTTCCATTCAGTAAGATTCTTCTTGATCATAGCTCGCAGCAATGTCGACAGTGTATGGTTCACCACCTCCGTTTGACCATTAGTTTGGGGATGGTGGGTAGTACTGAATAGTAACTTCGTTCCTAGCTTTCCCCAAAGTGTCTTCCAGAAGTAGCTCATGAACTTCACATCTCTATCAGAAACAATCATCTTGGGTACTCCATGTAGACGTACGATGTCCCTGAAAAATAGGTTAGCAATATGCGACGCATCGTCGCTTTTGTGGCAGGCAATAAAATGTGACATCTTAGAGAATCTATCCACTACCACAAAAATTGAATCATGGCCTCTTTTAGTTCTAGGCAAACCTAATACAAAATCCATGCTTATATCTTCCCATGGTTTAGTAGGTGCAGGTAATGGCGTATACAAACCATGAGGCTTTAACTTGGACTTTGACTTATTACAAGTAATGAATCTCTTGACAAACCTGTCCACATCACGCCTCATCTTAGGCCAATAAAAATGATCAACGAGCATGAGTAGCGTCTTCCCATGCCCAAAGTGACCCATCAATCCTCCAACATGTGATTCATGTAGCAACAACAAACGCACAGATGACTCTAGAACACATAGTTTGTTAGCACGAAACAAATACCCATTATGAATATGAAATTTATCCCATGCCTTCCCAATAGAACACAAAAGGTATGGTTCAGAAAAATCATGATCAGTTGCATACAAATCACACAAACTCTCTAAACCAAGAAGTTTGATATCCAGTTGTGTTAATAACATGTTCTTCCTAGATAGAGCATCAACAACAATATTATCTTTTCCCTTTTTATGTTTAATAATGTATGGAAAAGACTCAATGAACTCAACCACTTAGCAAGACGCCTATGCAAGTTAGATTGAGCTTCCAGATATTTCAAAGCCTCATGATCAGAATGTATGATAAATTCCTTTGGCCACAAATAATGTTGCCAAACCTCAAGAACTCTAACAAGTGCATACAATTCTTTATCATAGACATGATAGTTTAGCTTTGCACCAGAAAGTTTCTCAGAAAAATAGGCAATGGGATGCCCCTCTTGCATCAACACACCATCAATTCCTATGCCACTAGCGTCACATTCAATCTCAAATTGGTAGTGCAAGCAATGGTGCAGAAGTTAATAATCCTTTCAGTTCATCAAATGCATGATCTTTGGCTATGCCCCACTCAAAAGGTACACCTTTCTTAGTTAGTTTATTTAAAGGTGCAAAAATAGTACTAAAGTCTTACACAAAACGCCTATAGAAACCAGCTAGACCGTGAAAACTTCGTACTTGACTCACATTCATGGGAGTAGGCCAATTTTGAATAGCTTCAATTTTAGATGAATCTACCTCAACTCCATGTTTAGAGACAACATAACCCAGAAATATGACCTTATCTTTGCAAAATGTATACTTTTCAAGATTACCATACAGCTTAGCATCTCGTAACACTTGCAAGACTTGTCTACTATGATCACTATGTTCATGTTCATTGCAGCTGTAGATTAATATGTCATCAAAATACACAACCACAAATTTGCCAATAAAATTATGTAAGACATGGTTCATTAATCTCATAAAAGTACCAGGTGCATTAGTTAACCCAAAAGGCATTACTAACCACCCATATAAACCAAATGTAGTCTTAAAGGCAGTTTTCCATTCATCGCCTTCCTTTATCCTAATTTGTTGATAACCACTACGCAAATCAATTTTAGAGAAAACAACAGCACCACTCAATTCATCTAACATATCTTCTAAACGAGGAATAGGATGATGATATCGAATAGCGATGCTATTTATAGCTCTACAATCTACGCACATGTGCCATGTACCATCTTTCTTAGGAACTAAAATCACAGGAACAACACAAGGGCTTAATCTTATACGAATATACCCTTTGTCGAGAAGCGCTTGTACTTGTTTCTGAATTTCCTTCGTCTCCTCGGGGTTTGTTGTTGGAGATATGCCCAAGAGGCAATAATAAAAGTGATTATTATTATATCTTTGTGTTTATGATGAATGTTTACATCCCATGCTATAATTGTATTATTAGGAAACAGTAATACTTGTGTGTTTTGTAAACATATGAGAGTCCCTAGTAAGCCTCTTGTTGAACTAGCTTGTTGATTGATTGATGATCATGGTTTCCTGATCATGGACATAAGGATGTGATTAATAACAAGGTTATATCATTAGGAGAATGATGTAATGGACACACACCCATAGTAAGCGTAGCATAAGATCAAGTCATTAAGTTCGTATTGATGTAAGCTTTTAAATGCATAGTAACCTAATCCTTCGACCATGAGGTTGTGTTAATCACCATCACCGGATGGGTACTTTGATGACATCAAACACCGCTTCGTAACTGGGTGGTCATAAAGGTGTCATTGGGTATTCTGAAAGTATGTGTTGAAGCGCATGAACCAAGATTGGGATTTGTCCATCCATATGACGGATAGATATGCTCTAGGCCCTCTTGGTGGAATGTCATCTAGTTAGCTTGCAAGCATGTGACTGGGTCACAAGGGATGACATATCACGGAACGAGTAAAGAGTACTTATCAGTAACGAGGTAGAACTAGGTATGGAGATGCCGACGATCAAACCTCGGACAAGTATAGTATCGCGTGACAAAGGGAATTGGTTTCATATGTAAATGGTTCAATCGATCACGAAGTCATCGTTGAGTATGTGGGAGCCATTATGGATCTCCAGGTCCCGCTGATGGTTATTGATAGGAGATGTGTCTCTGTCATGTCTACATATTCACGAACCGTAGGGTGACACACTTAAGGTTCGAAGTTTTTTTTAAGTAGATATGGAATGTGCGTTGGAGACCAAATGTTGTTCGGAGTCTCGGAATGGATCCGGGACATCACGAGGAGATCCGGAATGGTCCGAAGAATAAGATTCATATATATGGGATCATTTTTTGAGTTAGGAAATGTTCCGGAGTGTTTGTATGAGGATTCTAGAAGGTTTCGGAATGTTCCGGAAGGTTCTAGAAGATATCTTGGAGTTTGCTTGAAAATCAAGATAGGGATCAAGGAGTCCTGGTGGGTCAAGACAAGGAGTCGTGGGGGAGGAGGACTCCTCCCCCCACTCCCCAATCCGCCGGCCTAGAGGAGGGGAGTCCTACAAAGGAGCCCTCCCCCCAAAAATAAAAGGGTAGGGGCGCCCCCTCCTTCTGGCTCCCATAACCCCAATCTCTGCCGCCTCTCTCCTCCACCTTTCTTCTGCACAGGCATAGGCGAAGCCCTGCAGAATTCTCTACTCCACCACCACCACCACGCCGTCGTGCTGCTGGGATTCCGTGGAGAAGATCTACTACCTCCGCTGCTCGCTGGAACGGGGAGAGGAAGGTCTGCTTCGACTCCGCACGTGTGACCGACTGCGGAAGCGCTGCCAAAACGCGGCGCCGGAAGGATCGTCCACTTGACCGACTGCGGAAGCGCTGCTGGAACGCGACGCCGGAAGGATCGTCCACACGATCTTGAGATCGGCAAGTGATCGACTACATCAACCACGAGATCTAATCTCGTTAACGCTTTCGGATCTACGAGGGTTAGTTCCTATGTATCTCGTTGCACATGTCTAATAGATTAGATCTTGGCTTTTATCTAGATTAGATCTGGGTTTTGTTCGTTCTTGCGGTAGAATATTTTTGTTTTCCATGCTACGAACCCATCAGTGGTATCAGAGCCGTATCTATGCATAGATCTGTTGCACGAGTAGAACAAAATGTTTTTGTGGGCGTTGATGCTTTTGTTGTCGGTGTCTTAGCGTGTACTTTGCATCTTGCGGCATGGTGGGATGAAGCGGCTCGGGCTAACATTACATGTCATCGCACATGAGACTTGCTCCACGCTTGACGTGCAACTTGCTTTGCACAAGTGGCTTTGTGGGTGTCTGTCTCTCCCACCATAGTTAAGATTCAATTTACAATGAGCATCTTGACAACACTTGTATCAACGTTGTGGTCCTTGTTCGTAGGTAAGATCGGTCTTATGCGAAATCCCCAAACCACGTAAAACATGCAAAGAAAATTAGAGGCGTCTAACTTGTTTTTGCAGGGGTTTTGTGATGTGATATGGCCAACATGTGATTGTGATTGTATTTGATGTGTGCAATGATCCTTGTTGTAATATGGCAACCGGCAGGAGCCTAATGGTTGTCTTTAATTCTGTTAAGACCTGCGTGTCTATTCATCTTGTAATAGCTTTATTCCAAGTAGTTGTAATAGTTGCTGGTGATGATGGACAACCATGAAGCGGCGCCACTGACCTTGACGCAATGCTGGTGATGATGGAGATCATGTTCGTGCTTTGGAGATGGAGATCAAAGGTGCAAGAAGAAAAGGCCATATCATATCACACTAATTATGAATTGCCTGTGATGTTAATCCTTTATGCATCTTGTATTGCTTAGATCGCGATAGTAGCATTATAAGACGATCCCTCTCACTAAAATATCAAGTAATAAAGTGTTCACCCTTAGTTGGCACCGTTGCTAAGACTCGTCGTTTCGAAGCATCTCGTGATGATCGAATGTGATAGATTCTACGTGTGCATACAACGGGTTTAAGCCAGATTTGCACATGCGGAAACTAAGGTTGTCTTGACGAGCCTAGCATGTACAGACATGGTCTCGGAACACGGAATACCGAAAGGTAGAGCATGAGTCATATAAATGATATGATGAACATGAAGATTGTTCGCCAATGAAACTACATCTTCTCTCGTGAAGATCGGACTTGGTGTAGTGGACTTGGTTCGTGTAATCACTAAGACAATGTGAGGGATGTTGTTTTGAGTGGGAGTTCACCTAGTTAGTTTAAGAATTAAATTTGAACTCAATTTATCATAAACTTAGTCTAAACTACTTGCAAATTGTTGTAGATTATGGCGACCCCCTCCATCAATTTCAATGCGTTCCTAGAGAAGGAAAAGCTTAAGAACAATGGAAGCAATTTCACGGACTGGTTCCGTGGACTGAAGATCATCCTTAGGGCTGGTCAGTTGACCTATGTGCTCGATGCACCGCTAGGTGACCCACCTGCAGATAATGCCACCGATGACGAAAAGAATGTTTTCGCCACTCGGAAAAGCATTACTCCACAGTTCAGTGTGCCATCCTGTACGGTTTAGAAGCGGAGCTCCAACAGCGTTTTGAGCACCACGACCCATTCGAGATCATTAAGGAGCTCAGGCTAATTTTTGAGACTCGCGCGGCCATGGAGAGCTATGAGGCCTCCGAAAAGTTCTTTAACTGTAAGATGGAAGAAGGAAGCTCCGTCAGCGAGCACGTGCTCACCATGTCTGGGTACGCAAAGAAGCTCCAAGAGTTGGGAATATCGATTCCTAATGAATTGGGGATTCACCGTCTCCTTCAATCACTGCCACCAAGTTACAAGAACTTTGTGATGAACTACAACATGCACTGCATGAACAAGACGTTGCCTGAACTGTCGTCCATGCTGAAAACTGCTGAAGTGGAGATAAAGAAGGAGCACCAAGTGTTGATGGTCAATAAGACCACCAATTTCAAGAAAAAGGGCAAGCCTAGGAACAAGGGCAACTTCAAGAAGGATGGCAAGAAAGCTGCCGCACCTGCTAAGAAGCCCAAGGCTGGTCCTAAGCCTGAAACTGAGTGCTTCTACTGCAAGGGTGCTGGTCACTGGAAGCGTAACTACCCCAAGTACCTGGCGGATCTGAAGAACGGCAACATCAAGAAGAAAGGTATATTTGATATATGTGTTATAGATGTGTATCTTACTAGTAATCGTAGTAGTGCATGGGTATTTGATACTGGTTCGGTTGCTCATATTTGTAACTCGAAACAGGAGTTGCGGAATAAACGAAGACTGGCAAGAGACGAGGTGACGATGCGCGTTGGAAATGGCTCCAAGGTTGATGTGATCGCCGTCGGCACGCTCCCTCTACATCTACCTTTGGGATTATTTTTAAATTTAAATAATTGTTATTTGGTGCCTGCGTTAAGCATGAACATTATATCTGGATCCTGTTTATTGCGAGACGGTTACTCTTTTAAGTCCGAGAATAAAGGTTGTTCGATTTATATGAGTAATATCTTTTATGGTAATGCACCTGAGATGAATGGTTTATTCTTACTGAATCTCGATAGTAGTGATACACATGTTCACAACATAGATGCTAAACGAATAAAATTGAATGATAATTCTACATACATGTGGCACTGTCGTCTTGGTCACATTGGAGTGAAGCGTATGAAGAAACTCCATTCTGATGGACTTCTTGAATCACTTGATTTTGAATCACTTGAAAGATGCGAAGCATGTCTAATGGGAAAAATGACTAAGACTCCATTCTCTGGTACAATGGAGTGAGCTACAGACTTATTGGAAATAATACATACCGATGTGTGCGGCCCAATGAGTGTAGCATCGCGTGGTGGATATCGTTATGTTCTCACTTTCACGGATGACTTGAGTAGATATGGGTATGTCTACTTTATGAAACATAAGTCCGAAACTTTCGAGAAGTTTAAGGAATTTCAAAGTGAAGTGGAAAATCATCGTAACAAGAAGATTAAGTTTCTGCGTTCTGATCGCGGAGGTGAATATCTGAGTTATGAGTTTAGCATGCATTTAAAGAAATGTGGAATACTTTCGCAGTTGACACCGCCGGGAACACCACATCGTAATGGTGTGTCCGAACGTCGTAATCGAACTCTCTTAGATATGGTTCGGTCTATGATGTCTCTTACAGATTTACCGCTATCATTTTGGGGCTATGCATTAGAGACAGCCGCATTCACTTTAAATAGGGCACCATCTAAATCCGTTGAAACGACACCGTACGAATTGTGGTTTGGTAAGAAACCTAAGTTGTCGTTCCTTAAAGTTTGGGGTTGCTAAGCATATGTAAAGAAGTTACAACCTGATAAGCTAGAACCCAAAGCGGAGAAATGCGTCTTCATAGGATACCCTAAAGAAACAATTGGGTATACCTTCTATCATAGATCCGAAGGCAAAGTTTTCGTTGCAAAGAATGGATCCTTTCTTGAGAAGGAGTTTCTCTCGAAAGAGGTGACTGGAAGGAAAGTAGAACTCGATGAGGTTATTGAACCTTCTCTCGGATTTGAGAGTAGTGCAGCACCGGAAGATGTTTCGGTGCCGCCTGCACCAATTGAAGAGGAAGCTAATGATAATGATCATGAAACTTCAAACGAAGTTACTACTGAACCTTGCAGGTCAACGAGGGTTCGTACCACTCCTGATTGGTATGACTCTGCCTTGAACATCATGTTGGTGGACAACGCTGATGACCCTGCGACGTATGAAGAAGCTATGGTGAGCCCAGATTCTGACAAATGGCTAGAAGCCATGAAATCCGAAATAGGATCCATGTACAAAAACCAAGTGTGTACTTTGGTGGACTCACCGGATGGCCGTAAGGCTGTCGAGAACAAATGGATTTTCAAGAGAAAAACAGATGCTGATGGTAATGTTACCGTCTATAAAGCTCGACTTGTCGCGAAAGGGTTCCGACAAATTCAAGGAGTTGACTATGATGAGACTTTCTCACCAGTAGCGAAGCTAAAGTCTGTGAGGATTTTGTTAGCAATTGCTGCACATTTCGATTATGAGATTTGGCAGATGGATGTCAAAACGACGTTCCTTAATGGTGAAATTGAGGAAGAGTTGTATATGGTACAACCCAAGGGTTTTGTCGATCCTAAAGATGCTGACAAGGTATGTAAGCTTCAGCGCTCCATTTATGGACTGAAGCAAGCATCCCGGAGTTGGAATCAACGTTTTGATAAAGTAATCAAAATTTTTGGGTTTATACAAACTTATGGAGAAGCTTGTATTTACAAGAAAGTGAGTGGGAGCTCTGTAACATTCCTAGTATTATATGTAGATGACATATTGTTGATTGGGAATGATATAGAACTTCTTAATAGCGTCAAAACCTATTTGAATAATAGTTTTTCAATGAAGGATCTTGGCGAAGCGGCATACATTCTAGGCATCAAGATTTATAGAGATAGATCAAGACGCCTAATAGCGCTTTCACAAAGTACATACTTGGACAAAGTTCTAAAGAAGTTTAGAATGGAAGATAGCAAGAAAGGGTTCGTGCCCATGTTGTCAGGTAAGACCTTGAGTAAAACTCGAAGTCCAGCTACGGCAAAAGATAGAGAGAAGATGAATAATATTCCCTATGCCTCTGCCATAGGTTCTATCATGTATGCTATGCTGTGTACAAGACCGGATATAGCACATGCTGTTAGTTTGACTAGCAGATATCAAAGTGATCCTGGAATGGAGCACTTGACAGCCGTCAAGAATGTCCTAAAGTACCTAAATAGGACTAAGGATATGGTTCTTTCTTATGGAGGTGATGAACAGCTTGTTGTAAATGGTTACACCGATGCTAGTTGGAACACCGATCCGGGTGACTCGAAGTCACAATCGGGATACGTATTTATTTTGAATGGTGCTGAAGTGAGCTGGAGGAGTGCGAAGCAAAGCGTTGTGGCGAAATCTTTAGCTGAATCGGAATACATAGCTGCTTCGGAGGCTGCACAAGAAGCCGTTTGGATGAAGGAATTCATTACTGAACTTGGCGTGGTTCCCAGTGTGTTGGACCCGATGGCCATCTACTGTGACAACACAGGTGCCATAGCTAATGCATAGGAGCCAAGGTCACATAGCAAGCTGAAGCACATCAAGCTACGTTTCCAGGCTATTCGCGAGTATGTCCGAGATGGTGACATAAAGATTTGCAAAGTACACACTGATCTGAATGTGGCGGATCCGTTGACTAAACCTCTCCCTAGGGCAAAGCATGACCAACACCAGAACGCCATGGGTGTTAGGTATATTACTATGTAATCTAGATTATTGACTCTAGTGCAAGTGGGAGACTGTTGGAGATATGCCCAAGAGGCAATAATAAAAGTGATTATTATTATATCTTTGTGTTTATGATGAATGTTTACATCCCATGCTATAATTGTATTATTAGGAAACAGTAATACTTGTGTGTTTTGTAAACATATGAGAGTCCCTAGTAAGCCTCTTGTTGAACTAGCTTGTTGATTGATTGATGATCATGGTTTCCTGATCATGGACATAAGGATGTGATTAATAACAAGGTTATATCATTAGGAGAATGATGTAATGGACACACACCCATAGTAAGCGTAGCATAAGATCAAGTCATTAAGTTCGTATTGATGTAAGCTTTTAAATGCATAGTAACCTAATCCTTCGACCATGAGGTTGTGTTAATCACCATCACCGGATGGGTACTTTGATGACATCAAACACCGCTTCGTAACTGGGTGGTCATAAAGGTATCATTGGGTATTCTGAAAGTATGTGTTGAAGCGCATGAACCAAGATTGGGATTTGTCCATCCATATGACGGATAGATATGCTCTGGGCCCTCTCGGTGGAATGTCATCTAGTTAGCTTGCAAGCATGTGACTGGGTCACAAGGGATGACATATCACGGAACGAGTAAAGAGTACTTATCAGTAACGAGGTAGAACTAGGTATGGAGATGCCGACGATCAAACCTCGGACAAGTATAGTATCGCGTGACAAAGGGAATTGGTTTCATATGTAAATGGTTCAATCGATCACGAAGTCATCGTTGAGTATGTGGGAGCCATTATGGATCTCCAGGTCCCGCTGATGGTTATTGATAGGAGATGTGTCTCTGTCATGTCTACATATTCACGAACCGTAGGGTGACACACTTAAGGTTCGAAGTTTTTTTTAAGTAGATATGGAATGTGCGTTGGAGACCGAATGTTGTTCGGAGTCTCGGAATGGATCCGGGACATCACGAGGAGATCCGGAATGGTCCGAAGAATAAGATTCATATATATGGGATCATTTTTTGAGTTAGGAAATGTTCCGGAGTGTTTGTATGAGGATTCTAGAAGGTTTCGGAATGTTCCGGAAGGTTCTAGAAGATATCTTGGAGTTTGCTTGAAAATCAAGATAGGGATCAAGGAGTCCTGGTGGGTCAAGACAAGGAGTCGTGGGGGAGGAGGACTCCTCCCCCCACTCCCCAATCCGCCGGCCTAGAGGAGGGGAGTCCTACAAAGGCGCCCTCCCCCCTTAAATAAAAGGGTAGGGGCGCCCCCTCCTTCTGGCTCCCATAACCCCAATCTCTGCCGCCTCTCTCCTCCACCTTTCTTCTGCACAGGCATAGGCGAAGCCCTGCAGAATTCTCTACTCCACCACCACCACCACGCCGTCGTGCTGCTGGGATTCCGTGGAGAAGATCTACTACCTCCGCTACTCGCTGGAACGGGGAGAGGAAGGTCTGCTTCGACTCCGCACGTGTGACCGACTGCAGAAGCGCTGCCAAAACGCGGCGCCGGAAGGATCGTCCACTTGACCGACTGCAGAAGTGCTGCTGGAACACGACGCCGGAAGGATCGTCCACACGATCTTGAGATCGGCAAGTGATCGACTACATCAACCACGAGATCTAATCTCGTTAACGCTTTTGGATCTACGAGGGTTAGTTCCTATCTATCTCGTTGCACATGTCTAATAAATTAGATCTTGGCTTTTATCTAGATTAGATCTGGGTTTTGTTCGTTCTTGCGGTAGAATTTTTTTGTTTTCCATGCTACGAACCCATCATTTGTGCGGTATGGTGCACGGTTGGGCAATGACGCTCCAGGAATCAAGTCAATTTGATGTTCAATACCTCACAAAGGTGGCAATCTAGCGGGTACCTCCTCCGGAAACACGTCATTGTATTCCTGTAACACATTAGAAACACCAAGAGAAATATGGGTCATGTCATTAGAAACCAAAACCTCACCCTTGTACATGAGCACAAGAGGTATGGCAGTAGGATCCTCACTAAATTTTCTCATGTCTTCTTTGGTGGCTAATATGAGTAAATTGGGCACTCTCTCACTTTTCGTTATATCACTCATAGCTGTTACATTCTCTCGCCTATCTAATGCAGGAGAATCCTCTAGATTGACTTTAGTTTTCCGACGAGACTCATTAACAATCTCTTGTGGTGACATAGGTAGTAGATTGATTTTTCTGCCCTTGAACTCCAAGTGATATGTATTGGCTCGACCATTATGTTCCACATAACGATCATAGAGCCAAGGCCGACCCAACAACAAGTGACATATTGTCATAGGAACCACATCAAAGTCAATGGAATCTTTGTATGGCCCTATCTCAAAATCAACACGCACCATGTGGCTAACTTTCATCTCACCATTATCACTCAACCACTGAATATAATATGGACGTGGGTGCGGTAGATACTTCAACTTCAGCTTGGCACATAACTCTTTGCTTGCTAAATTGCGGCAACTTCCACCATCAATAATGATCTTGCAAGCTTTGTTTGGACCAACAAGTGCCTTTGTTTGGAACAAATTACAGTGTTGGCTCGCAACACTAGACCGATGAGTAATGTGGATAGCATGTTGTGACACAACGATGGTAGGAGCATGTACCAGAAATGCATCAACACCATCACTTGTATAACCATCATCATCCAACGCATCCGGATCAACATCATCTCCTGTTTCATACTGATGACCCACAAGTATAGGGGGTGTATTGCAGTATTTTAGAGGGAAGTGAAACCCAATTTATTGATTCGACACAAGGGGAGCCAAATAATATTTATAAGCCTTAACAACTGAGTTATCAATTCAGCTGCACCTAGAAACAATCTTGCTCATAGCAGTTTATCAGTAGCAACAGTTTTGTAGTAGGAACAGTAAAGCAGCAGTAGTAAAGTAAAGACAGCAGTAACAATAGCAGTAAACAGTAGGATTCGAGTGCGGTAGGCATAGGGATGGATGGACGGGTGTTGCATGGACAAGACAATTCACATAGCAATCAGAACATAGGGCAATTGCAGATAAATAAGATAAAGCATCCAAGTACTAGATAATCCTAGGCATGTGTTCCATATATAGTCATACGTGCTCGCAATGAGAACTTGCACAACATCTTTTGTCCTGCCAGCCCGTTTGTAGCGAGGCCTCAAGGAAACTACTGGCAATTAAGGTGCTCCTTTTAATAGAGCACCGGAGCAAAGCATTAACACTCCATGAACACATGTGATCCTCACATCAAAGCCATTCCCTCCGGTTATCCCGATTTCTGTCACTTCGGGGCCATCGGTTCCGGACAACAACGTGTGTATACAAGTTGTAGATAAGACCATAAACAATACTATCATAATGAATCAATAACATGTTCAGATCTGAGATCATGGCACTCAGGCCCTAGTGACAAGCATTAAGCATAACAAGTCGCAACAAAGTCATAAAGCACTAATAGAAGATACTAGGCACCATGCCCTAACAATCTGATGTCATTACATGAACGATCTCATCCAATCCCTACCATCCCCATAGCCTACAACGGGGGATTACTCACTCATAGATGGGGGAAACATGGATGGTCGATGGAGAAGCGATGGTGATGATGATGGCGATGATCTCCTCCAATTCCCCGTCTCGGCAGGGTGCCAGAACGGAGTTTCTGGTTCCGAATCATGGAATCTGGTGGTGGCGGCGGAGCAGAACTCCTTTTGGAAAAACGTCGAACCCCCTGAGTTTTTAGGTCAGAAGGCTTCTTATAGGCGAAGAGGGAAACCGAGGGGGTGTCTGGGGTGGCCAGACCACCCCCTGGCGTGGCCTGGGCTAGCCCGCGCGACCAGGTGGTGTGGCCTGGGCCCAGCCCTCCTCCGTCTCATATTCTGGCTCCGGGAGTCTTCTGGTGAAATAGGATTTTTGGCATATTTTCTGGGATTTTTCCTGATAGTTGATTTTCTGCACAAAAACTAGACACCAAGGCAATTTTGCTAAAAACAGCATCAGTCCGTGTTAGTTACATACAAATCACACAAGTTTAGAGGAGAAACAATAGCAAAAGTGTTCGGGAAAGTAGATACGTTTTGGACGTATCAACTCCCCCAAGCTTAGCTTATTGCTTGTCCTCAAGCAATTTAGTTGAAAACTAAGTGCGATAAAAGAACTTTCACGAACACATTTGCTTCATATGATGTAAATATTCTCAGCATGTGATCAACTACTTAGACAATTCATAATAAGGAGTATGCAACTAAGTTTACTTAATAGGCAATGCAAGCTATGAAGAGATTCCAACTCAAGAATAATAAGTAGCATGAAACATAAACATAAGCAACATTACAATGCTCATAACAAGGTATGATAGAGTGGTATCTCGCTTGCCTTTGACCGTGAGTGCCAAGGCACCTCTGAAGTTCAAGTGAAGACTAGAAGTAAAGATGTCAAAGATACAAGCATCAAAGTCATAACACAAATAATCAAGTAATGAGACAAGCACAAAGAATGACAACTATGCTCTCAAGAAAGTGCTCATAGAATAAGTGGAGACTCGACAAGGAAATGAAAAGGTTTTGAATAGTTTGAAAGGCTCCCAAATGCTAAAAGTATGATACTCATTAGCTTTGAGCTCTCATTGCCCCTATCATAAGCATCTTTAATATGGTTAAGGTGAAAGTGAGGTCCAATCTGAGTTATATGCTTGACAGACTATAAACTGGAAATCCCATGTCCCTTGAGTACGAGGGCCGCTCCTCATGCTACTCAACTTTAGTTACCGGTAAGTTCTTGTCATCGTAAATACGTGCGTATCATAGAGAACCACCAATGGGGTACCCCTTGCCCGATGATACGGAAGAATCCCCATATCAAAATGACAAGGCAAGCAGACAATGAGTATCTCAACAATCTTCTTATTTACCATGGGAAAATGGTGCTTTTTTTCTCTCTTTCCTCTTTTCTCAAATCTCTTTTTTTCTTTTCTTTTTCTCAATAGCTATCTCTCTCCTTTTTTATAAGAAGAACGCTTCATAGATATCATTATGGTTACACTGCAGGTTTCCACCATGACGACATGGATTAGACCGGTGGCCTAGGCGTTTCTCTAACACACATACATAACTCCATGGACTTACAAGCTCCCCTTTTATTTCACATCGACGACATCCACAAACAAAAGAGCATGGTATCAACTAGGTATATATTTACAAGTGTTGAAAGCGTTCCCCATGACAGCACGGTTCTGCTAATCCCCAGCCTATAATTTGCAAGCATATAACTTTCATGGACAGTCACAATGGTTCAAGTTTATTAAGTGCAGGAAATAAAGTGTGCCATCAAGTTCGTGAGAGCTTTACTAACTCACTTTCTCATAACAAGCAAACATTTTATTCGGAAGAAAACAAGGCATATTGAATATGCACGGAAATAGCAAATGATGCTAATAGGTAGGTATGGTGGACACTTTGGCAATATTTAGTTTTAGGGAGTTGGAAACATGAGTAAAACATACTCAGTGAAAGTGAAGGCTAGCAATAGTAAGGGAGTGACAAACGAGAGAGCAATAGCTGTCATGATCATGCTTGCAACAAAACAGGACTAATCATGGCATGAAAGTGATTCAAGATCCTCAAGGCAAAATAATTCATCGAGGCTTAACTGATTATTTCAGTCATATGCATGCGTGAGGATGTGCCAAGTCAATTCAAATGAAACATTCAGAGGAGGATACCACGGTGTCATACCAAGTTATGAATAGAGTAATGCAAGCAAACATTCACAAGACAGGCTACAAACTATTAGCAAGCTGGAACTAATCATATGAAAGCAAGAACTACTAAGCATCCATAAATAACATACACCCTATACGAACAGACTAAGCATGCCCACAATGATGGGTATATGTACAAAAATGAAAATAAATAGAGTTCGTTACCAACCTCTCACCACACCTCAAGTTGTCATTAATCCTCATTATTGCCCTTCACTTGTGTGGCTTGAATAATAATATGAAACCAATATCCACTGAAGACTGCTGAATCCTGCAACAAACTCACAAAACCAAAGAAGAACAACAAATATTTCTGGTGTTTTCAATTTTTTAAAGAAGAACCAAAAAGAAAGAACAAGCCAAGCAAAATATTTTTGGGTTTTTCGAATAGTTTAAACAAAGCAAAAAGGGAAAAGCAAACCAAGGCAGAAAGAAGAAGAAGCAAACAAAGAGAAACAACAGAAATATTTTTGGTCTTTTTGTGTTTTAGAAAGCAAAAGCAAAGAAAGAACGAAAACTAAAAAGAGAATGAAACATGAATATACAAAGTACCGACGCAACATGATATGAAGATGAGCGTGATGCCGGTGTACCTCCCCCCAAGCTTAGGCTTTTGCCCTAAGTGGGTAACAATCCCAAGCTGGCCAGGATGAATTGTCACCGTGGTATGACGAGGAGGTACCCTCGTCCTAGTGCGAGCTCGAGTACGCCCCCCGTAGTGCACAAAGTAATCGTAGGAGGGCACATCCTCCTGATGTTGCTCGTGGAAACCTAGCAAGCGGAGCTGCTCGTCCACCTCCTCCTTAGAGCGTGACCACGGTCTCCTATGAACACTAAACAAGGAAGACTATGGCAAAGGGATCTCCCTCTCATCCTCGTCAGTAAACAACATCCTATATACTAGACCGTCCAAATCAGAATCAGTAGTGACAAAGTGATGAGTTTTCATAGCAACAAGGTCAAGCCTTTGTGGTGCTAATATAGTATCATTGGGGTCCACTGAAAGCCCTAATGCATTGACCATGCGTGAGGCAATGGTGCCCCCATAGATATGCCCCCTAGCAGCTAGGCGGCGAGCAATAAGCGAGCCAAGGTTGTACCGAGTGTCATTGTTAAGCGCAGCAGCAAGGAAGGCTAAATGATAGTTGGAGATATTACTCGTATTCTCCCTACCAAGAACGCTAGTAGCAAGATAATATGCAAAGTATCTAAGAGCAGGGAGTTGAATGTTTCTTATCTTTCCGCGTTGAGCCACGCGGTCATCATCATTGGTCACCCCTCGGTAAAGTTTCAGCAAATCAGCGGGTCACCCTTGAATCTTCTTCACGGTCCCTATCATGCTTACACCTACAACGCTGCAAAATCTTTCCAATGACATGGTGAAGGGCAGGTTATAAATTTTGAAAGAGACAGTTGAATGATAGGGCGTGTTAGTAAACACGAAGCTCTCAACAAAAGTTTTGGTGAGCATAGCGTACTGTTCACTCTCGTCTTGCATATATGAGGTCAAACCAACCCTCTGAATCAGTAGCAAGAAATCATCAAGAATCCCTGCAGCTTGCAAGAAAGTAAAACAAGGAAAAGTAGATGGGCGAGCATCCCCATCATCCCCTTCATTACCAATACGAGTTGCAATGAGATCTTCGTTGTATGATGGCCTAAACTGAGAGGCTGATCTTGAGGGCCTCGACCTCCTAGGTGCATCCCTCTCAAATATCTCTCCAAAGGTATGGTTGTTCATGCTTGATATTCTGAAATTTAAACACCTATTAAACAAGTGATTGCAAAGTGAATATAATGAAGGGTACTACTCATAGGGACTTGTAAGAGGCCTAAACATGCATCAAAACTATATCTCTAAGCATCAAACAAGCTTACAAGCTCTCATAACATGACACCTACAACAACAAAATACTCAATATATAATCCACTAAACACAAATCTACTTGGATAAGGGGAGGAGTCACATACCGGAGAACAATTGCTCCAAATTTCATCAACAAAGATGGGATGAGCAAGGAGATCGAAAAAATCGAGAGCAAGCACAGCAAGAACTCGATTTTGAGCAATGAACTGGAGTTTGCTCGGGAGAGAGAATAAAGTGGCAAGTGAGAGAGTGAGTGGAGGGCCAGGGTTGGCCCACACCATGGCATGGCGCCACCTAGGGCAGGCCGCGCCACCAGGTGGTGTGCCTGCCTGGTGGGTCCCCCTAGTACCTTCCATGCACTCCTCTGCCCCTTTTTCACGTAAAAATTTAATATGATTTTTCTGGATTTTTTCGAGACACTTTATTTTTGGGCAATTTTCAGGCATAGATGAATGATTTTCTGACAAACAGATTTTTTTTTGAAATGATGCAATGAGAAAACAAGGCTAGAACTACAGAAGTTCTAAGACACTCTAACATGCAAGCAACTAACAACAAATAAAACTAAACGAAAGCAAAAATTAAAATGGATAGAATAAAAGTAAACGGAGATAATCACGGTGAAAACATTGTTTTGTTCAATGAAATCCTTTTGTTAACAAGGTTGATCAGGTCTTGTTACCAAAACAATTCCATATGAGACAAAACTTTGCATTCCACTAATGATCATGTTACCTCAACCTTGATAGCAATGGTCCTAATCATAATAGTTTCAATTTTTTCTCTTGGTATGGGACAATATATTTCTCCAACTTGAATGCCCTCAACATGTTCAATTGAATTCAAACCATAAGTCCTTTCAATCTTCTTGGGGAAATAGACAGTATGTTCCTTGTCATTAACATTAAAGGTCACCTTTCCTTGATTACAATTAATAACAGCCCCTGCAGTATTAAGAAAAGGTCTCCTAAGAATAATAGACATATTATCATCTTTAGGCATTTCAAGCACAACAAAATCAGTTAATATCAAGCAATTATGAGTCACTTGAACAGGTACATCCTCACATATACCAACAGGAATAGTGGTAGATTTATCAGCCATTTGCAAAGATATATTAGTTGGTATCAGTTTTTCTAGTTGAAGCCTCTTATAGAGAGAGAAAGGCATAACACTAACTCCAGCTCCCAAATCACACAAAGCAGTTCTAACATAACTATTCTTAATAGAGCAAGGGATGGTTGGAATCCCTGGGTCTCCAAGTTTCTTTGGAACCTTAACATTAAAGGAATAATTAGCAAGCAAAGTAGAAATTTCTTCATTAGGGATCTTCCTTTTATTCGAGACAATATCCTTCATATACTTCGAGTAAGGAGGCAATTTAATAGCATCAGTCAAAGGAATTTGCAAGAATAAAGGTTTCATCCACTCACAAAACTTATTATAGTGTCCATCTTCCTTTGACTTGTGTTTCTTATCAGGGAAAGGCATAGGTTTTTGGACCCAAGGTTCTCTTTCACTACCATGTTTCTTAGCAATAAAATCTTCTTTAGTGTATTTAGTATTCTTAGTGTGCTTTTCAGGTTCTTCTTCAACTTTTTATTCATTTGGAGCTTCATTTTCTTCATTACCACTTTTAGTTTCAGCATCAGAAATAGATATACTATTAGGATCTATAGCAGGTTCAGAGGGTTCTACAATAGTTTTATGTTTCTTTTTCCTTTTCTTACGAGTGGAGCCACTATTTTCAGCTTGTTGAGAATCCTGCTCAATTCTTTTGGGATGCCCCCAGGATATAGAGGATCCTGGGTAGCAGCACCACTTCTAGTTCTAATTTCATAAGCATGTTTTTTCTTTAGCAGCGTTAATTAGCAAGTCTTTTTGCTCTTTAATGAGTTGATCTATTTGAGTTTGAACCATTTGGAAGTGTTTAATAATCATTTTAACATCATTAGAGGTTCTTTCCACAATATCTTTCAACTCAACAATAGCTCTAGTGTTTTCCATTAGATGATTTTGCACCCTTTTATTAAAATTATCTTGCTTAACAATGAAAATATCGAATTCTTCTAAGCATTGATCAGGAGGTTTAGAGTAAGGGATATCACCTTCATCAAAGTGTTGGAGAGAGTGTACCTCAATAGTGGATGAGTAGGGAATATGCTTACATAATTCTTCTATAGGAGGTAAATTCTTGACATCTGCAGCTTTAATTCCCTTCTCCTTAAGACATTTCTTAGCTTCCTGCATTACTTCATCATTTAATTCAATAACTCCCCTCTTCTTTGATGTTGGAATAGGAACCGGTATATTTGGTTCAGGTATGATTACTTCAAGTGTAGCTGGTTCAGGAGGAGTCCAATCCTCATAGTTCTTGCTTATTTTTGCCATTAATTCCTCAGTTTCCTTGGGAGTCCTATTCCTGAAAACACAATCATCACAACTATCTAGGTATGTCCTAGATTCTTGGGTTAGTCCATTATAAAATATATCAAGAAGCTCATTTTTAGGTAATGGACTTCCAGCTTGTGAATGAATCAAAGCACAAAACCTTGCCCAAGATTCAGGCAATATCACTTTTTCTCCCTGTTTAAAATCAAAAAGTTTCTGCAAAATATCATGTCGAGCACTAGGAGGAAAATATTTCTGCAGGAAAGTACTAATCAAACAATCAGGGCTATCAATAGATCCAAGAGGTAAATTACTAAACCATGTTTTAGCTTCTCCTTTAAGTGAAAAGGGAAAAATCTTAGGAACAAAGTAAGTACGCATCTTAATATCATCAGAAAATAAGCCACTCATGGTAGAGAGTTCATTCATATGTGCTACCGCACTTTCATTCTTAGTCCCACAAAAAGGTTCTTTCTCAACAATAGCTATGTAAGATAGATCGAGAGAGAAATCATAATCTTTATCTTTAATAATTATGGGAGAAGCAGCAAACTTAGAAATAGGAGACAATTTGGGTCTAATAGTACGCCTCTCAAGGAGACTCTTAGCGGCGCTCCTATCATGGGTGTTTTTACATTCTTTAATAAATTTATCGGTCATCTCAATGTAACCGTCTTCAATATCATAACTCTCACTAGACTCAGGTGAACTAACAGGTGTAGTAGTGTCTTCATTAGGAGTTTCAGTATTTCTAGCTATAGTTCTAGCAATCGTAGAATCTAGGAAAGGACCTAAAGAACCACTCTTATCAAGCACAGTAGATGCAGCATCATAAGTATCAGAAGTTTCAGATTCAGCAGTAGTAGCAGTGTGTGTAGCATGTGTATGTGGTGGTGTAACAAGCTTACTCATAACAGATGGTGAATCAAGAGCAACAGAGGTGTTCAGAACCGTACCTCTTCTTGTAGTGGATGGTAAAATAGGAACCTTGCCATCACGAGACTTACCCATGATGGATGGATGGCAACGAACAATAGAGAATCCAAGTGAACTTGATAAATAAAGCTATGCTCCCCGGCAACGGCGCCAGAAAATAGTCTTGATGACCCACAAGTATAGGGGGTGTATCATAGTATTTTCGAGGGAAGTGAAACCCAATTTATTGATTCAACACAAGGGGAGCCAAATAATATTTATAAGCCTTAACAACTGAGTTGTCAATTCAGCTGCACCTGGAAGCAATCTTGCTCACAGCAGTTTATCAGTAGCAACAGTTTTGTAGTAGGAACAGTAAAGCAGCAACAGTAGTAAAGTAAAGACAGCAGTAACACTAGCAGTAAACAGTAGGATTCGAGTGTGGTAGGCATAGGGATGGATGGACGGGCATTGCATGGACAAGACAATTCACATAGCAATCAGAACATAGGGCAATTGCAGATAAATAAGATAAAGCATCCAAGTACTAGATAATCCTAGGCATGTGTTCCATATATAGTCATACGTGCTCGCAATGAGAACTTGCACAACATCTTTTGTCCTGCCAGCCCGTTTGTAGCGGGGCCTCAAGGGAACTACTGGCAATTAAGGTGCTCCTTTTAATAGAGCACCAGAGCAAAGCATTAACACTCCGTGAACACATGTGATCCTCACATCAAAGCCATTCCCTCTGGTTATCCCGATTTCTGTCACTTTGGGGCCATTGGTTCCAGACAACAACGTGTGTATACAACTTGTAGATAAGACCATAAACAATACTATCATAATGAATCAATAACATGTTCAGATCTTAAATCATGGCACTCGGGCCCTAGTGACAAGCATTAAGCATAACAAGTCGCAACAAAGTCATAAAGCACTAATAGAAGATATTAGGCACCATGCCCTAACAATCTGATGCCATTACATGAACGATCTCATCCAATCCCTACCATCCCCATAGCCTACAGCGGGGGATTACTCACTCATAGATGGGGGAAACATGGATGGTCGATGGAGAAGTGATGGTGACGATGATGGCGATGATCTCCTCCAATTCCCTGTCCCGGTAGGGTGCCAGAACGGAGTTTCTGGTGCCGAATCGTGGAATCTGGTGGTGGCGGCGGAGCGGAACTCCTTCTGGAAAAACGTCGAACCCCCCTGAGTTTTTAGGTTAGAAGGCTTCTTATAGGCGAAGAGGGAGACCGAGGGGCTGTCTGGGGCGGCCAGACCACCCCCTGGCGCGGCCTGGGCTAGCCCGCGCGGCCAGGTGGTGTGGCCTGGGCCCAACCCTCCTCCGTTTCGTATTTTGGCTCCGGAAGTCTTCTGGTGAAATAGGATTTTTGGAATATTTTCCGGGATTTTTCCTGATAGTTGATTTTCTGCACAAAAACTAGACACCAAGGCAATTCTGCTAAAAACAACGTTAGTCTATGTTAGTTGCATCCAAATCACACAAGTTTAGAGGAGAAACAATAACAAAAGTTTTCAAGAAAGTAGATACATTTTGGAAGTATCACATACTCATTATCCTCACTAATAACGATAACCTTGCTATTAGGAAAATCCCTCTTGAAGTGGCCCTTGCCACCACATGTATGGCACGCCATGTCGTGATTGCGTGATGTAGACATATTGGAGCCGGTACCACTAGATGTAGGAGTAAGCCTTCTTGTATTTGACACATTGGAAGAAGGTTTGGTTGATGTAGAAGGACATTCATTATAATGACTAGTAGATGAAGGAGAATATGGTGCCGACCTTGAAGAAAAATGCCCTGCAAAACGAGCCTTGATCTGAGCCTCTTCAGCAAACTGGGCTTCAGCTTCTCTAGGATGATGTAATAACTCATTCATAGTATGATAATTGTAATGCCTAACAATGCTCTTGATGTTGTACTTCAAACCATGGATAAAATGTTGCATAGTCTGCTCAATAGATTCACGGTCCCTTGCATGTTGTAGTAACATCTCCATCTCCATGTAATATGCATCAACTATCATGGCACCTTGTCTCAATACTGTGACCTTATGAAAGAGGGAACACAAATAGTTGGGTGGAACAAAATGAGCTGTCATCACCTCCTTCATGTCTCACCAAGTGACAACAGGATCACCATCTACATAACGTTCACGATACACACTATCCCACCAACGCAAAGCGTAGCCATCAAATTCTGAAGAAGCAAGCTTGACCTTCCTATCTTCAGTATAGTCATGTAAGCGCCACAATTTCTCAATCGTGAGCTCCCATGCAAGATATTCTTCAACATCAGTAGAGCCCTCAAATCTTGGAATAGAAAACTTAGGCTTGCCCAAACCGTCATCTTGTTGCGGCTGTATTGGATTTCGTTGGGAACCTACAAGAGCAAAACCACTACCACGACCAGCAATACCACCTCCACGACCCGCGACATGAACAGCAGGTGCAGCATGAACACCAGAATTGTCACCAAAGACACTATCACCATCAGCTCCATCATCATGAGGTTATGGATGTTGCTCTATAGCAACATGCAAGACTATCATAGACTATCTCAAAGTATGGAGATTTTGCTGAATATATGTGACCTGTGTCTAAAATACCTTGACGGTTTCATCAGTTTCACGCGTCTATATACGCACACCTTGTATTTGTTTATCTATGTCATCAGTTGTTTTAGCAATCATATCTTGGAGGTGATCACACAAACCTTCATATTCGCACCATGTAATGGTAGTACCTGCTTCCTTTTTATCATGCACATCAACATCACCAGAAGACATGATTAGTAGGTTAGTTCACAAAATCAAAAATCTTTTGGTGGCTCTCACAACTCACTCACAACTGCAAGAAAAGGAAATCTTACCGTTCCAAAGTGAATTAGTAAAAACTTACCAACTTGGATAAACGACACATGCATGGATGTGATGAAGCGAATACCGAGGGTACAAGAACAATCACACGACAATGCAGGAGTATGTAGTGGAGCTGTAGGTATGGATACCAAACTACACCAAAGCAAATCCTGGTGTTGATCGTGTGACAAACACCCAAGGAAACACACACGTGGAGATACATGTGGCACATCAATGTATGAATAGGAATATTGCAATGCACAAGAGAGATGCTAGTACTAGCTCAAAATAAACAGGCACAAGATTGCTCAGTCTACTAGTGTTATTATGAAACTAGGCCTCCAAGAAACTTTGATATATCTCTTTTTTTCACTTTTGTATCTCTATTCATTTCTCTTTTTTCACTATTTTTTCTATTTTTTCTTTTTTTCAACTATTTGACACAATGCAATACGAATGTAACAATTCTGAGCAATTAGGGGCCAGATATTCCGGTTTTTTGGTGGCCGGATAATCCGTTCTAACTGGACGAAAATTTGCACTTCAAAACCCTAATGAGCAGCTTGTTCAGAGCAAACCAACTAGTCTCGTAGGTACGTTCCTAGGCACGTATGCTATAGATAGGTTGTAACTAGGGTTGAAAACACCAAAAGTACGCTATGTGGACTTGGAGAATAATATGTAAACTAGCGGAAACGATGAAGAACGACTCAAAAACACAAAATTAACGAAAATAAGAATGAAAATCTAGACACTTCAACTCGAACTGGCAGAGATCGGATCAAAGACACGACAACAACCAGCAACTAAGACTCAACTCCGACGCAATCTAGGCTATGGCAAAGACTAATCCTAATATTTTTGTATGGCTTTTCTGTATGGGACGAAAAACAATTAACTATGAATGGATTTGTGGATGCTTACCAAGGAAACGCTGGAATCTGATACCAAGATGATAAGGGGTGGCCCGATCTTCTCAGTAAGTGAGGTGGTTGTATAATGATATGGGGTGGAGATAACTTGTATGCCGCTTAGGAACCTCTTGATTGATCCCTAATACCAATGCAACAACTCTCAACCCTTGTAGATATTCGCAACTTCACATACTTGCGCACGTAGCCGCTGACCATGAAGTGGTTTGCAATCTTCCAATTCCCAATGGAACAACAGATCACACGAAACTTGCAATTGGCTAGATCCCAATGGATTAACTAATCGCACCATATTGATAGTAGCAAACACACCAGATCGATATGAATTGGTGTGGGGAGATTCAATGTTTTGCCTTGGCAACACAAGAACTAGGGTTTATCTTAAACGTGGTCTAAACTACTCTAAGGGACGTCCATGGCTTATATGGCGGCTGGAACATCGAAACAACGTGGAACGAAAATGTGTCTGATACAGTATTGTACGTATGGATTGGAGGGAAACTTGTTGGGCTAGATTATCTAGTCTAGTATGGCCATATTATCCGGGGCCCGGATGTTCCGACAAATTGTCCGGTCAAAAATCCGCCCCCATCTGGGTGACACGCCGAAAGTCCTTAGCCGTTTGTCTTGAGGTGGGATGGATAATCCGGGGCATGGGGGCCAGATAATCCGGGGGTCTTCGAGTCCTCCTTGTTGTTCTTGATGATATCCTCCTCGTCCAGTGCGTCTGCCTCCCGCTCCTCCCTCGTGCATTCTTGGATGATCATCATGTCGGGCTTCGCTTGTAGGAGCCCTTCTCCTCCTCGCTCATGCGTGTTTCTTTAACGAACCTAATCATAAATAAGTGCATAGATTTAGGTAGTATAAAATTCTCATTAATAGAAACACAAGATTCATTTAGGGGTGAATTCACCTGTTGTTCAAGTAGCTTGGTACGATCTTGAGTAATAGGTCCAATCCTGATCTCATTGGACTTGGTCTTGGTAGCAACATCGACAACTTCATTAGGAGTTGGAGATAGCAAATCTGTAGGGATGTCCTCATCAGCATCAAAACACCAAAAAGGTATGACAGAGTAGACAAGGCCAGCACTCAAAATGCAAAGTGAGAGTCATTACGAGCACGAGCACGAACAACCTCCTTAGGATCATTGTCTTCTTCTTTGTCCTCGTCCTCATCTATCTCATTAGTCCCATCATCATCTTCCTGAATCTCAAGGGCTATAGCACGGTGAGACTAAGAGCTGGCAAACTGAGAGAGATCTACCCATTGGAACATGTGATCATCAATAGGAGGCATCTAATAGTTCACATAGGGAACCAGGAGCATGCCAGGACCATCCTCAGGAGGTGTCAACCCTCTCTCAACAAGAAAGGTAGAGTGCATATGCCCGATTCTCTTGGATGATCTCAAGGCTCTTATGAGCTACATCGTAGGAGTTGTAGCTCATCTCAAACATGGAAGTGAAGAACTTGGCAACATCGTTCTTATGAGGAAGAGCAGGGTGGCTAGAACCTAAGCCAGAAGCCACAAACTATAGGCCGTGACTATCCTTGGTCCGAGACTCACGAGGCATCATCTCCAGAAGATCCCCAAAGGTGCCACGAGGGGGAACACTTAAGAACTCATGTCAGTAATCTTGCCCTTGTTCAAGCCCCTAGGAATGGTGAAGTTGATCAAGCGCTGAATGAACTGCCAGTAGTTGGGAGTCATGCGCTTCTCAACAGACCGCTGAATTTTTTAGAAAATGAAGTCACAACCATTGATCTTTTGCAGCCTAGTAGGGTGATAATAGAACATCAAGTTGCAGTGATAGCCCCGACAGTTAGCCTAATCACCTGCCTTGCTCACTAGGTTGTAGCAAAAGATCTTAGCAAGGGCATTATATCAGAAATACATCCCAGAGAGACTCGGGGGGGGGGGGGGGGGGAGGTGGTGGCAAAATAGGATCCTTGGGGTAGTAGTGATCAATGGAGTGCTTGAGTGCTTGTCCATAATCTTCTGAGAGTGAATGCAAAACCCAGATGCCCATCCACCACCATAGGCCAAAGCCTCACAAAAACTGCTCAAATGTGAGAGTATAGGGAACATTTCCAGTCATCCAAGTGAGTGAACAATCTGCATCTGAGTGAAAGAAGTCTATGCAATGAAACTGACGAATGTACTTGGTCTATAGGGATTCCTTGAGGGTGACAAGATCATACAAGTCCATCCTCCTGAGAGCCTCATCGATGAAACGAAACTCCCGATTGACTTGTTTCTCAAAATGCTCCACATTCAGGGCCTTAGGAGGAACAAAGTAGACACTCCTCATGAACTACTTTTCAGCATAAAAGGCATCCCATAAAGTACATTAAGTATCAGTACAAAATAGCCGATCAAAGCCAGAATATTTTTTTTCGTGGTAATAGTAGGGATTGATCCTTCAAAGCCTTCGCAACTCAGAGGTATAGGTAATATTTCTAGGAATCTCTTCTTTGGGAGGTGGTCCTTTGCCTTTAAACGACTATGGCTATGGCTACCTTTGGGCAGAAGCCTTGCGTTTAGCAAGAGGAGCAGAGCCCCCGCTGCAGAACTACCTAGCTAGGCTGCTGCAGACGTTGTGGCTGCCTCTTTGGGAGCCCTAGTAGAGATACGGACGCTGGTACGCAGCTGCCTAGGCTGCTCATCATCCACTATCAACTTCCTTTTCTTAGCCTCAAACTTCTGAGTCAGCTGCTCTTCGCCCCCCACTGTACTCGCTCTCGCTCTCCTCGGAAGCTACACAAAAAGGCAACTCGAAAAGGGCAGGAGAAATGAAACTCAACAAAGTTTGCGTTTATGCAAGTGCATTTTCGACGAAGCTAGAAACAAAGGCTATTTCGGTGCCAGGTCCAGTCGGCCGAAATGGGCACCAAAAATATTCGGTGCCAGTCCCGGCAAGCTGAAACGCCGGCTAGAAAAATCCGACTTAGGTTCGGCGGGCCGAAACTCTGGCCAAAAAAGTCCGGCACCAGGGCCGGCATGCTGAAAATTATGCTGAAATGGAGATAGGCCCCAAAATACGCAATGTCTCGACAATCACTCAAAAATGTCTCCAAGTACTTGTATAAACATAAACAGTGAGCAGAAAGAAAAGATTACCGGAGGACATGGTGGAAGGCCAAGGGGAGAACATGGAAAAATCCCCTATCTCCCAATGCGGTCCAAGAAATGAAAATTCCTTTGATGAAGGAATTCCCAATAGCGTGATCTATGAGGTGGAGAAGATTGGAGGCAAAAAGATGGAGGGAAGGGGATAGGGGAGCGAGGAACATAGAATGGCGGTGGCTATGGAGGTTGGGACACGAGGGAGGAGGAAAGGGGAAAGAAAACTGCAAAGACCCCATGCGATTGAGAAGGTATATATGTAAAAGGGGTTTTCGGCGACAAGTCCGGCGGCGCCAGGTCAGCAACCGAAAAGTTTCGATGCCCACCGAAAAATTTCGGCACTGGTCGAAACATCTTACAGAGAGCTGATTCGGTTGGCCAAAAAATGGCATAGATTTTGATGGTGAATTTTGTGGAGGGTTTTAGTGACATGTACACAAGATCCAAAACGCAAGAAGTATGTTGCTCAGACCCATTGGCATATAAATAAATAAAGACAAATAACAATAATGGATATGAGTGCACATTATCAAGAGCCAATTCCCATACTACTCAAGAACCAAATGTTTGGCGAGGGATTTATCCCCCTATGTTTGAGCACATATGTCATGGCACCTCAAAGCTAGATGCTTAGACTCATATCATGACACCAGATCAACTAATATCGCACACATAGGTATGCATCAAACCAAGACGTGGTAAGATGATTATCCCTATATGTGTTGTGTGACTAGGCTATATAGCAAGTTAAGAGCAAGAATATAGTGTAAGAAGTAAGTCAATCCAAGTTTTAAGGATCTAGAATATCGAGTTCTTGCCTCGACACGACAAAATGGGCTTCATCCAAAGGTTTTGTGAAAATATCCACCAATTGGAACAACGTTCCCACATGAGTGAGATTGATGTCACCATTTGCGACATGGTCACGTAGGAAGTGGTGGTGGATGTCAATATGTTTGGTGCGACAATGTTGGACGGGGTTATTGGCTATCTTTATTGTGCTTTCATTGTCACATGAACAATCATCATACCAAGATACACACCATAGTCTTTCAAGGTTTGCCTCATCCATAATAATTGAGCACAAAAAGATGCCGCGGAAATGTATTCGGCTTTCGGTGGTGGATAGGGCGGTGGAGTTTTGTTTCTTGGATGAACAACTCACGAACGACTAACCAAGAAATTGCCAAGCCCTAGAGGTTGACTTCCGGTCAACCTTATCAGCGGCCCAATCGGAATCCGAATAGCCAACAAGCTCAAAGGTTGACCCCTTTGGATACCAAAGCCCGAGTGTAGGAGTGAGAACAAGGTACCTAAAAATCCGTTTGACCGCCATCAAATGGCACTCCTTGGGAGCGGATTGAAAACAATCACACATTCCAACACTTAACTTGATATCTGTCCTAGAAGGACAAAGTTAGAGCATGGAACCAATCATGGAGTGATATACATTTTAATCCATGTCCTTCTCATCTTCTCCAAGACCAAGTTGCCCATTTAGTGGCATGGGTGTCTTCATGGGATTGGCATTGGTCATCTCAAACTTCGCGAGCATGTCCTTCACGTAATTCTCTTGGGAGATGAAGGTGCCTTGAGCAAGTTGCTTCACAATGAAGCCTAGGAAATACTTCAATTCTTCCATCATGGACATCCTAAATTTCATAGTGATCAACTCAGCAAAAGCTCTGTTATGAGATTCATTAGCTCCACCAAAGATAATATCATCAACATAAATTTGAACAATGAATAAGCCACCCCCTTTAACCTGTTTTGTAAAAGGGTGGAATCGACCTTACCCATGCTAAACCCGTCCATGAGTAGGAAATCCCTAAGGTGCTTATACCAAGCACAATGAGATTGCTTTAGTTCATAGAGAGCCTTATGGAGTAGATACACATGGTTGAGATAGTGTGTGTTTTCAAAACCTGGGGATTGAGATACATATTTAACCTCTTTCAAGGGACCATTAAGAGATGCACTTTTCACATCCATTTGATAAAGCTTGAATTTATGAAAAGATGCATATGCAAGCAAGAGATGAATAGCTTCAAGGCGAGCAATGGGCGCCAAGGTGTCCTCATAGTAGATACCTTCTATTTTGGCATACCCTTGTGCCACTAACCTTGCTTTGTTTTTTGTGATGGTTCCATTCTCATCTTGCTTGTCATTGAAAACCCACTTAGTCCCAATGACATTCATGCGATGATCTTTAGTCCTCTCCACAAGAGACCAAACTTCATTGCGGGTGAAGTACTCAAGTTCTTCTTGCATAGCAATGACCCAATCCAGATCCTCCAAATATTCATGGACCTTGAGTGGATCAAAGTTAGACATAAATGCATGATGGCCACAAAAGGTTATGAGATGTTTCTTCTTGTTGCTAGTCTTAGTACCTCTTTATATGCTTCCAAGGATATTATTGACTTGTATCCCACTTGCAATAGAGGCGGACTTGATCTTACGAATCGTGCCTTCATGATCAACAAATTCATCTTTTGACGGTCCATGATCATTGACAATGTCTTGAGCATGACCTTGGTTTTGAGGAACTTGTTTGTCTTCTTGGTCTTGCTCAATAGGTTGAGGGCTTGGTTCTTGTTCTTTGGTTTGCGAGAGTTGTTCATCTTGTCGTGCACTTTGTAAACCCTCGAATCGAACCTATGCAGATTTTAGCGATTCCCGCCAAACCCGCATAGAAACGATTAAAAGATGCCCACTAGGCACTTGCATGCGGGTGGAAAACGCAGTAATACCATTACAAAATAGTTCACGATGGAACCCACATAATAGATATATATCCAACATGACTCCATGAGTCAAGAATACAGATATACAGTACAAAGATCCAATTCACCTTGAAAACGATACAACATCCAAGTACGGATAAGAAGCAAATTGGGCTAAGAGCCCAGAAGAATAACCAATGCCGTCCATAACCCTACCAAGGCCAAGCCGGAAGGGTAACCCTGCTAACGACGTCGAACTTAAACCTGCTAAAACAAAAGGGGTGCCGACAAAGGGCAAAGGAAAAAGAGGAGCGTCAGTACTGAGGCCAGTACACGGCGAGGCTAGAATTTGGCGGCTCTCGCCTACATAGGTATGGTGGACCGAAGCGGCAGCGCAACATGCATAAACAACCTATAGAGACTCGATGCAACTGCCGACTATTAGAGAGGGATAAGAGAGACCTATTCGGGACCAACCTGATTCTAACACCAATCATACCCATCCGGGTCTTTCCCCCTCGAGACCAAACGAGGAAGTCAACCTAAGGAACTCACAAAATTGTCAGTATTATTCATTCCATTATAGTTGTAGCCTTTACTAGTCAGATATAGATAGCATGAGTCATCCTGATAGCATACGTAGTGGGCAGTTTAAGTTAACCATTCAGTTGTAGTTGCAGTACTTACTAGTCAGATACAATTAGCATGTGACATCCCAAACCCAGTAGTTGTTGGCACTTTTATTTCATTCCATTGGAGTTGCGATACTTACTAGGCAGGTATAACATGACATGATACACCCCAGTTCCACCAGTTGTTGGCACTTTTATTATCCATTCCATTGTAGTGAAGCTGATTACTAGTCACATATTAAGTCAAATTTATAGCACTACTTTAGTTATGCTTGTCTATGATCGAAATATTGTGCTCCAAGTCGTCCATAACCGCGGACACGGCTTTCAGAAAGATTTACCCTGCAGGGGTGCACAAATAGCAACACACACACGATCAACCTTGAAAAAACCAAATCAAAACCCAACGAGGCTTTCACGACAAAGCAATCACATGATTCATAAAATATTTCAGGGGGACACCCCATTAAGCTACCCGCAACGAAGTTGGCTCGCTCCGAGATGGACCCAAGGTTTGCGTCAATTGCTGTAAACGACTGGGAACCCGAAAGTGTGACTAGGCTTGTCGATACCGCGAAAACACTTCGCATCCAAAACAGTACAGGTGCTCCACGCACAATCGTAAATAAAGCAGTAAAGCATGGCATAAGTACATGATAGTAATAAAGCCCCAAACTAGTTTGTGCCCCAAGAAATAAGAAATGAATCAAGCTCTGGCTAAGGGGGATCCGTAGGGTCTCCCGGATGTGGATAGTGTGAATAATCAAGGAACAGGTATCAAGTACTCGGGGCCTACAGGACACAAGTGGATATGAAAACCAAATAGCATATATTGCCCACTGGTGCCTCTTTCATTAGTTATCCCAGCAATTTAATATCAAGTTGTAACTAAAGTTATGATCCTCTCCACCGTAAAGCATCTCCACCATTAAGCATAAGCCAACCTTCCGTCAATGGTGGAACGACACCGACGCGAACCAGCACATGAGCAAGCGACTACGACTCGGAAGACTGACTATCTATCAAACAACAGGCAATAGGATGTGTCCAAGGCAATATAAAGGCTGCAAGGGATATATCTGGTACGGAACACTAAAGCATCGCGACACAGATAGTAATAGATCAACAGGAGGAAATAAAGACTATAAATGCAAAATAGGTAGAAAGGGGGAGAATGCTCGCCTGGGAAACACTGTCAAAGATTCATTATCCGAAGAACTTGTCGATACTCGCATCAACTCAACGGCCTAATCCGCGAAGAACCAAAACACTAAAAGAAACACCGGATGGACTATTTAATACTACTGCAAAAGATCTAGAATGATGTATGTAGGATGCATGCCATGGTAAAGATGCGGTGCAATTAGGCAATATTAAGCGAAACCGGGGTCCCGATAATTAATTATATGGTTCATGTTGTTTAGCTACCCCGTAATTTAAGTGTTGTCTTAACACGGCAAAACATGGCATCGGTTCACTACACAAATTTAAATGGGGGCAATACAAGACTAGAATAGTCCGCATATGGTCTCCATATTTAATTTAGGTGAATTGACATAATGCCCCCAACCACCAAATATGTATGCGACATGAAAAATTTAAATGCAACAAGTATATGTCATATATTATAAAATAGGGGCATGGAAAGGGGATCACATTAGGGTTCGGCACCGATGGTCTTGGGGTTCGGTCTCCAACTTCATACACGTGAAGGCGAGCTTGGCATTCTAGTGGATCGGTCTTCATACTCGATGATCCAAGAGGGAGTCCTTGAATTAGGCGTCGGGGTCTTCAAGTAACACGTGAGAAAACGTCAGACGGACGGAAGTGGAACTTGGCAACGCCCAACCTTGGTCATGGTACAAGTATCTTGTCATTGGTTGATACTGGGGAATCTTGCCCAACTTCTGGTCTTGTAACCGAGAAGTAGTGCAACACGACCACCGATCCATCTGCACAAACATTGTGGCCACACCAACTGAACATCTTCAAACACAAACATACACACATACATCCGGTGCGAGGATCCAAGGCTAGCAGTGTGGACACGGGGGCTTACTGGAGATGGGAGCCCGGAGCAGAACATCACCATGGCGAGACGGGGGTCGTGCGTGCGGAGCGGAGGTAGGCCACAGACGCGGTCATGTGGTCGAGGCGAGGCATCGGCGGCTCGCGGTCGAGAAGAGGGCGCCTTGCCTGTGATAGCGACCGGAGGCTCGCGGGGGCCGGAGGACGGCGATGGATCAGAGGGAGCTCTTGGTGCCAAGGCACTGGGGAGGGCACGCACAGGCGGAGCGGAGGAGCACCAACGATGAGGTTGACGGGCTCGCTGGTGATGGCGGTGGGGATACGCAGGAGAGGCGGTGGCACGTCATGTCTCCCTGACGGCGGTGGGTCGAGCTTGAGCGAGGCCAGAGCAGTCCTTGGGGCGACCGAGCTTGTGAGCGGGGCTGTTGGCGATGGTGCTGCAGAGGGAGAGAGAGGGCGGCATCGCGGCGGGACTCGAGGATGACATGCAGGGAGGCGGACGTCGGCTCGTGGTCGTGGGGAGAGGCAGCCATGGATGCTGCTGGTCGCGGTTAGGGGAGCAGAGGCGGGGCGGCATGCAGGGGTCGACGACAGACGGTCCGAGGCAGAGAAGGGCTACGTCGGCGGGCTCCGCTCAGTGGGGAGGCGAGGTGCTTCGGGTCAGCGCAGGAGGTGGCATGTCGACAGAGGCGGAAGTGATGTCGAGGAGTCGCAGCGGTGGCCGGCGAGAAGGGTCCCACTAGCGGCGGGGCCTCGATCGGGAAAGACAGGGCAGCGGTGGCGGATCGATCAAAAAGAGGAGATGACGTAGGGGAAAGGGAGTTGGTGGCGATGGGGTCTCGAGCGGTTGTTGGCGTGCTCGATCGAGGAATGGGTCAGGTCGAGACGTGGTGGTGGGGTCAGGGCGAGGCAGTGGGGTCACGTACAGGTGTGTATGCTTGCGGTCCGACGCGCTGGGTCGTTTTGCTGCACTGCTACGCGCGCGTGTGTGTGAGAGTGGTGGTGGCGGGGTGGGATGTGGACTAGGGTTAGGGTCAGGTAGAATTAGGGTTTGGGTCTAGATGGGTTGGACCGGGTGGTAGGTGGTTCGCTGGTTGGGCCGCTGGCCCAATCGGCTGGACTGCCTCCCCAAAAACATTGTTTTATTTTAAAAGATCTTTATAATTAGTTTTTAGATAAAACAAAATATCCACAAGACTAGGTTTTATGATTTGAAGAAAAGGGGGATATTTAGAAAACAAAGATAGGCTTTTAGAAAATAGTTTTAGGTAGACATATGCATGCTGACATGACGATGCTCAAATGCATTGTGGCATGATGACATGAGCATGTGGTCATGATGATGCACAAAAATAAAACAACACGCGATTTTCTAGTAGTGGTTTTATTGGGGTGCCACAATTCGACACCACTAACAATGGATCTCGCCCTCGAGATCCGCCTCAGGGTACTGAAAGGAGGCTGGCAATCTGAATCTTCTCGCTTTGTGTATGTCTTCATGACACCACTAACAAGGATTCTTGCTCCATGTTCAAATTGTCGACACGACCAACAAGGGGGTCTGGCTCACGTTTGTCGAGAGCGCACTCCGGAGAAACAAAGGAGAAGGTAGATGTCTCAAAAGGTAAGTCCACCTTTAACTTCTGTTGAAGGAGTGAGATTGCATTGATCTACCGATTCAATGTACAAAAGCGAATAATAAGAGTAGTGGTATGGTCGTGACTCCATCCCGCACTCAAAGCATTATTCTATACACGAATAGAAGAATTATGCAACCAACTCTCAGAATTGAGACTAGAGATCTTGACAACAACATTTAGAAAACAAAGGAGTGGTGTAGGCTCTTCATCAGATCTGACGTAGATGATACCATCGCATCAGAGAACACCGGAAGATACAAAGGAAAGTTTTAGTGCATTTTGGTCCACTGAAATGTACAACATATGAAAGATTCATCAGATAACATGAAGACTAGATGTATCAACACCATTACAAGAGGAATGAAGCAAAATCCTGAAGGTACGATGGAAACCCAACCACGAGAATTCCTGGACTCGAAGAAGGTAAGAGAATAGATTTAAAACACGCAGAGGTAAGAGGAGAATAGCATATGGGTAAGGAGTAAAAATAGACCTAATCAGATCTATCCAACCGATTTTTCCAAAATAGTTTTGACACTCTATATCGGCCGTTAGCTAGGTTATCCTACATGCTAGACCAGTGGGGTACCGTAACTGCTGATCTCTGATACCACTTTGTAACACCCTCAAATCGACCCTATGCAGATTTTAGCGATTCCCACCAAACCCACAAAGAAACGATTCAAAGATGCCCACCAGGCACTTGCATGCGGGTGGAAAACGAAGTAATACCATTACACAATAGTTCATGATGGAACCCACAGAACAGATATATATCCAACACGACTCCATGAGTCAAGAATACAGATATACAGTACAAAGATCCAATTCACCTTGAAACGATACAACATCCGAGTACGGATAAGAAGCAAATTGGGCTAAGAGCCCTGAAGAATAACCAATGGCGTCCATAACCCTGCCCAGGCCAAGCCGGAAGGGTAACCCTACTAACGACGTCGAACTTAAACCTGCTAAAACAAAAGGAGTGCTGACAAAGGGCAAAGGAAAAAGAGGAGCGTCAGTACCGAGGCCAGTACACGGCGAGGCTAGAATTCGGCGACTCTCGCCTACATAGGTATGGTGGACTGAAGCGGCAGCGCAACATGCATAAACAACCTATAGAGACTCGATGCAACTATCGGCTATTAGAGAGGGATAAGAGAGACCTATTCGGGACCAACCTGATGCTAACACCAATCATACCCATCCGGGTCTTTCCCCTCGAGACCAAACGAGGAAGTCAAACCAAGGAACTCACACAGTTTTCAGTTTTATTCATTCCATTATAGTTGTAGCCTTTACTAGTCAGATATAGATAGCATAAGTAGTGGGCAGTTTAAGTTAACCATTCAGTTGTAGTTGCAGTACTTACTAGTCAGATACAATTAGCATGTGACATCCCAAACCCAGTAGTTGTTGGCACTTTTATTTCATTCCATTGGAGTTGTGATACTTACTAGGCAGGTATAACATGACATGATACACCCCAGTTCCACCAGTTGTTGGCACTTTTATTATCCATTCCATTGTAGTGAAGCTAATTACTAGTCACATATTAAGTCAAATTTATAGCACTACTTTAGTTATGCTTGTATATGATCGAGATACTGTGCTCCAAGTCGTCCATAACCACGGACACGACTTTCAGAAAGATTTACCCTACAGGGGTGCACAAATAGCAACACACACACGATCAACCTCGGAAAAACCAAATCAAAACCCAACGAGGCTTTCACGACAAAGCAATCACATGATTCATAAAATATTTCAGGGGGCCACCCCATTAAGCTACCCGCAATGAAGTTGGCCGGCTCCAAGATGGACCCAAGGTTTGCGTCAATGGCTGTAAACGACTAGGAACCCAAAAGTGTGACTTGGCTTGTCGATACCGCGAAAACACTCCGCATCCAAAATAGTACAGGTGCTCCACGCACAATCGTAAATAAAGCAGTAAAGCATGGCATAAGTATAGGATAGTAATAAAGCCCCAAACTAGTTTGTGGCCCCAAGAAGTAAGAAATGAATCAAGCTCTGGCTAAGGGGGATCCATAGGGTCTCCCGGATGTGGATAGTGCGAATAATCAAGGAACAGGTATCAAATACTTGGGGCCTATGGGACACAAGTGGACATGAAAAACCAAATAGCATATATTGCCCACTGGTGCCTCTTTCATTAGTTATCCCAGCAATTTAATATCAAGTTGTAATTAAAGTGATGATCCTCTCCACCGTAAAGCATCTCCACCATTAAGCATAAGCCAACCTTCTTACAACGGTGGAATGGCAACGACGCGAACCAGCACATGAGAAAGTGACTACGACTCGGAAGACTGACTATCTATCAAACAATAGGCAATAGGATGTGTCCAAGGCAATATAAAGGCTGCAAGGGATATATCTGGTACGGAACACTAAAGCATCGTGACACAGATAATAATAGATCAACATGTGGAAATAAAGACTATAAATGCAAAATAGGTAGAAAGGGGGAGAATGCTCGCCTAGGAAACACTATCGAAGATTCATTATCTGAAGAACTTGTCGATACTCGCATCAACTCAATGGCCTAATCCGCGAAGAACCAAAACACTAAAAGAAACACCGGATGCACTATTTAATACTACTGCAAAAGATCTAGAATGATGTATGTAGGATGCATGCCATGGTAAAGATGCGGTGCAATTAGGCAATATTAAGCGGAACCGGGGGTCCCGACAATTAATTATATGGTTCATGTTGTTTAGCTACCCTATAATTTAAATGTTGTCTTAACACGGCAAAACATGGCATCGGTTCACTACACAAATTTAAATGGGGGCAATATAAGACTAAAATAGTACGCATATGGTCTCCATATTTAATTTAGGTGAATCAACATAATGCCCCCAACCACCAAATATGTATGCGACATGTAGAATTTAAATGCAACAAGTATATGTCATATATTATGAAATAGGGGCATGGAAAGGGGATCACATTAGGGTTCGGCACCGATGGTCTTGGGGTTCGGTCTCCAACTTCAGACACGTGAAGGCGAGCTTGGTGTTCTAGTGGATCGGTCTTCATACTCGATGATCCAAGAGGGAGTCCTTGAATTAGGCGTCGGGGTCTTCAAGTAACACATGAGAAAATGTCGGACGGACGGAAGTGGAACTTGGCAACACCCAACCTTGGTCACGGTACAAGTATCTTGTCATTGGTTGATACTAGGGAAGCTTGCCCAACTTCTAGTCTTGTAACCGAAGAGTACACAACACGACCACCGATCCATCTGCACAAACATTGTCGCCACACCAACTGAACATCTTCAAACACAAACATACACACATACATCTAGGGCGAGGATCCAAGGCTAGCAGTGCGGACGCGGGGGCTTACTGGAGACGGGAGCCCAGAGCAGAACATCACCATGGCGAGACGGGGGTCATGCATGCGGAGCGGAGGTAGGCCGCATACGCGCTCAGGTGGTCGAGGCGAGGCATCGGCGGCTCGCGGCCGAGAAGAGGGCGCCTTGCCTGCGATAGCGACATGAGGCTCGCGGGGGCCAGAGGACAGCGATGAATCAGAGGGAGCTCCTGGTGGCGAGGCACTGGGAGGGCACACACATGCGGAGCGGAGGAGCACTGACAATGAGGTTGACGGGCTCGCTGGTGATGGCGGTGGGGATACGCAGGAGAGGCGGTGGCACATCGTGTCTCCCTGACGGTGGCGGGTCGAGCTTGAGCGAGGCCAGAGCAGTCCTTGGGGTGACCGAGCTTGTGAGCGGGGCCGTTGGTGATGGTGCTGTAGAGGGAGAGAGAGGGCGGCATCGCGGTGGGACTTGAGGATGCCATGCATGGAGGCGGACCCCGGCTCGCGGTCGTGGGGAGAGGCGGCCATGGATGCTGCTGCTCGCGGGTAGGGGAGCAGAGGCGGGGCAGCGTGCAGGGGTCGACGACGGCTGGTCCGAGGCGGAGAAGGGCCGCGTCGGCGGGCTCCACTCAGTGGGGAGGCGAGGTGCTTCGGGTCAGCGCAGGAGGTGGCAGGTCGACAGAGGCAGAAGCGATGACGAGGAGTCGCGGCGGTGGCCGGCGAAAAGGGGCCCACTGGCGGCAGGGCCTCGATCAGGAAAGACAGGGCAGTGGCGGCGGATCAATCAAAAATAGGAGATGAGGTAGGGTAAAGGGAGTTGGTGGCGATGGGGTCTCGAGCGGTTGTTGGCGTGCTCGATCGAGGAATGGGTCAGGTCGGGACGTGGTGGTGGGGTCGGGGCGAGGCAGTAGGGTCACATACGCGTGTGTACGCTTGTGGTCCGACGCGCTGGGTCGTGTTGTTGCACTGCTACGCGCGCGTGTGTGTGAGAGTGGTGGCGGCGGGGTGGGATGTGGACTAGGGTTAGGGTTAGGGTCAGGTAGAATTAGGGTTTGGGTCTAGGTGGGTTGGACCGGGTGGTAGGTGGTTCGGCTGGTTGGGCCGCTGGCCCAATCGGCTGGACTGCCTCCCCGAAAACATTGTTTTATTTTAAAATATCTTTATTATTAGTTTTTAGATAAAACAAAATATCCAGAAGACTAGGTTTTATGATTTGAAGAAAAGGGGGATATTTAGAAAACAAAGATAGGCTTTTAGAAAATAGTTTTAGGCAGACATATGCATGATGACATGACGATACTCAAATGCATTGTGGCATGATGACATGAGCATGTGGTCATGATGATGCACAAAAATAAAACAACACATGATTTTCTAGTAGTGGTTTTATCAGGGTGCCACACACTTGATGGTTCCACTTGAGTAGATCTAGGCCCTTCCTGAGTTGGGCTTGATCCTTCCCCATCAACTTCTTGATCATGGATATGAGATTCGGTGGGCAAGATTTTCCCGATTCCCATTAACTTGATGACTTGGGAAGAATCTCCATCACCTACATCACGTGGAATATCTTTCCCCTCTTGGGAGCCATTATTCTCCAAAAACTCCACGTGACAAGATATTTCAACACAACCATTGGTTTTGTTGTAGTATCTATAGGCATGAGAGTTTTCTGCATAACCAACAAATATACCCTCTATAGCTCTAGATTTGAATTTACCAAGCTTTTGTTTCTTGTTCTTGACGAGGCACTTGCACCCAAAGACGTAGAAGTAGTTTATGTTGGGATTGTTCTTTGTGAGAATCTTGTACGGAGTCTTGTCAAAAGGAGCTCACATGAAGAGTCGGTTCGAGTAGTGAACCGCGGTAGCAATGGCTTCTCCCCAAAAGTTGTGGGGTGACTTGAACTCACTCAACATTATTCTTGCCATTGTAGTGATAGTCCGGTTCTTCTTTTAAACTACACCATTTTGTTGAGGGGTATAGGGAGCTGAGAATTCATGATTGATCCCCTCATCTTGAACAAACTCTTGCATGGTGTAGTTCTTGAATTTAGTGTCATTGTCGGTCCTAATGGTCTTGATCTCCACTTCATGGGTACGTTGAGCTTGCTTGGCAAAGATCATAAATTCCTTGTAGGTCTCCTCCTTGGACTTGAGAAGGAAGAACCAAGTGTACCTTGCATAGTCATCAACGATGACAAGGCCATACTTGCTTCCACCAAGAGAGTCATATGTTGATCCAAGTGGAGGAGCTCCAACGGTATTGAGGTGTCCACCTTGGACATGGATTGATGACTCATACATTGCAAATGTATCTATAATTTTTGATGTTCCATGCTTGGTTTTATCCACTTTATTGTGTTTTGTCCACACTTTGGAGTACTTTTCATATGATTTCTTGGACTAACCTATTAACAAGAGCCACAGTGCCAGCTGCCTGTTTTCTGCTGTTTTTGGTTCCAGGAAAGTCAAAAAATGAATATTCTCGGAATTGGACGGGACAAAAGCCAAAGTACCTATTTTTTCGGAAGTCATCAGATGCCGGAGTACGAGATGGAGAGGGGCCAGGGGCCACCACACCACCTGGCCACGTGGCCCAGCCTATCCCGCACCAGGGGGTGGTCTGGCTGCCTCCGGCACCCCCCGGCCTCCCCTTCCGCCTATAAGATGCCCTCGGGACGAAAACCCTAAGGACCCGATCAAAAATCCAGAAAAGAGTCTTTAGCCGCCGTCATCTCCATCCCTAGACCGGAAGGGATCTGAGGCTCTTCCCGGGACCCTACCGGAGAGGGGAATTCACCCTGGAGGCCTTCTTCATCACCATGCAAGCCTCCGGTGTGATGCATGAGTAGTTCACCCTTGGAATACAGATCCATGTAGTAGCTAGATGGCTGGTTCTCCTCCTTTGTGTTTTCATGTCTAGATCTTGTGAGCTCCCTTCATGATCAAGATCATCTATTTGTAATTCTGCATGTTGTGTTTGCGGGGATCCGATGGATATTGAGATGCTATTTCAGATTGATTATATCATGTCTTTGTTATTTGTGATCTTGCATGCTTTCCGTTGTTAGTAGCTATCTTGGCAAAGTAGATGCTAGCAACTCCAAGAGTTAGTATTTATGCTCGATAGTGGGTTCATGCCTCTGGTAATCTGGGGAAGTGACAGAAATCTCTAAGGTACTAGATGTGATGTTGCTACTAGGGAGAAAACAACAATCCTTTGTTCATAGAACAATCGTATTGTTTACTTTACACGCAATTTGTAAAGCAATAATCTGTTGCTTGCAACTTAATACTGGAGGGGGTTCGGATAATAACCTGAAGGTGGATTGTTAGTCATAGATGCAGTTGGATGGCGGTCTATGTATAATGTTGTAATGCCCAATCAAGTTCCAAAGGAGTCAAGATAATTAGTATATGCATGTATTGCTTTCTCGATGTTTGTCAATTGCCCCGCTGTAATTTGTTCACCCAACATGTTATCTATCTTAAGGAGAGCCACCTCTAGTGAACTATGGATCCTAGTCCTTTTCTTTTACATACAATCTATAAACTGTTACTGCTTTGTGTTTACTTTCTGCAAACTATTACTTCTTTCCATTCGATACGTTTAATCCTTTGTTTTCAGCAAAACACGGTGAGATTGACAACCTCATCGCAAGTTGGGGACAGAGTTCTGTGGTTGTGTTGTGCAGGTCTCCACGTTGCTACTAGCACCGGTAGTGTGCCCTGCCAAGGCTCAGCTAGCAACACCTTTGGGGTGTTTCCTTGCTCCTACCGGTTCGATTAAACCTTGGTTTCATAACGGAGGGAAACTTGCTGCTGTGCTCATCATACCTTCCTCTTGGGGTTCCCAACGAGCTCTACATCAACCACGAGCCATCAATGACTCTTTCCATGTTGCTTCCCGGAGATGCAAGAACTACACACTCGATCTTTCTCAAAAGAGACACCGGTTAGTCCAACACTATGCTCACCCTTTAGGAGAAGTATATGATTTATCATGTTGACATGGCCAAGGAGGCGATGCCAAATCCATCCCTCGTCAACCTTGGCCATTATACATGTAGGAAGAGACATGCTCTCTTTTGAGAGATCTACCACGTAAAGGTCGTCTTCCACATATCCAATAAGGACCAAACTGAGAGTATCAGTCCTAAAGACTTTCACAGAAGTTCTTAAAAATAGGAATCATAACCAGCATCTACAAGATGTTTAATTGAAAGCAAGTTGTAGCCAAGGTTCTCAGCAAGCATAACGGTCTCTAGGGTCAAGGCCTTGGAGACCACCAACTTGCCATAACCTAGTACCTTATTTCCTTTAGAGTTGTCCCCAAAAGTGGTGCTTGACGTTGAATTGACATCATGAATGAATTGGTGAATTTAAATTCAGTGCACTTATACCTCCGGTCATATGATTGGTGCATTCACTATCAAACACCCACTTTGATCCACCGAACGCATATCCATACAAAATCAATTATTTGACTTAGGAACCCATTGAGAAATGGGTCCCCTAGCATTAGCAACAAGATCTTTTGGTACCCAAATTGAGTACCACCTATAAGCATAACCATTGCGAGGGACAACATATTTGGCATATACATCCCCTTGAATGCCCTTACATAGCACATAGGATGGATTTGATTTTCCCACAAATTTGTGATTGGGGTCGCCCCTTGTGGCTCCTCCATTCACAACATTTGTATTTACTTGGTCAACCCCCTTGTGCCCTTCTTGCATAAAGTTGATCTTCTTAGGTGGGTTGGCACCATTCTTGTTGTTCTTGGGGTTGAACCCCATACCTTGCATTAGAGCTCTCACCGTTTGACGATCAAGAATCTCATTAAGAATCTTGCCCTTGGAGGTAGGTGTGAGATGCTCCTTCTCAAGTTGTTACTTCAACTTCTTGTTTTCCTCGAGGAGGAGAGCTTGATCCAAGATAGAGTTAGAGGCACAAGTAATATTTTTGACAATTATTGGATCCTTCAACATACCAAGATCCTTCTCATAAGATGCTCGAAGTTGATCATGATTCTCCCCAAGCTTTATGAGCTCCCACTTGACAAGCAAATTAGCTTCCTCAAGATGCTCAAGGTCATTGGTGAGAGAAGCATGAGAAACCTCAAGTTCTTTATTTGAGGCATCAAGATCTTGGGACAAGATAATGGACCTACCAAGAGTATCTACATCTTTTGCCTTATCAGGTTCAAAGATCTCAATTTGTTGTTTAAGAAGTGAGGTGATGTTCTTTTCCTTGCTTAGCTCTTGCTCTAGGAGATTGAATCTCCATTTCTCATCATCAATATGAGATTCCAAGCTATCAATGGTCTCATCACGTGAGTTGACAAGGTCAATTAATTGCTTGAATCTAGCATGAGCATTGATAGGAAGAGACTTCATGATTTTATACATTTTGTTGTACATAGTTTTCATCAAATTCATCATTGTCACTATCATTGTTACTAGTATGATCATCCAAGATGCTAGAGAGATATGGAGGGGAAGAGATTACCTTGGTGCTCTTTGCCATAAGGCAAGAGCCGACGACCTTGGTATAGTCATAGGTGAGTAGTGACCCGGGTTCAGTGTAAACCAAACTAGGCTCACTGATGAACGCAAGTGCACAGATCGATTGTAGCTAGTTTCGAAATAAGAGTATCGAACCCTCAGAGAGCTATTTGGTTAAGGTCTTTATGCCCCTCGTCACTATCTACCAAAGGATACTAGCTGCCTTTTATTTCAAGTAAAGGGAGTTTGAAAGGTTTTTGGATTGAATGCAGAAAAGTAAATAAAAACAAATAAAAGTGAACAAGTAACAAGAGTGTTTGGAAACATGGTTGAACTCATTAGGGCTAAGGCATTCTAGGGGGTGTATAATACACCACTAGCATCATATTATTAATCTTAATAAGGATAGCCTTCTTCTTGTGTCGTGAGATGTGTGGAGAGAGCTCCATAAGAAGATGTTCACTACAAGGCTCATAGGAAGCCACTTTGTTGAGCAAAGAATGAGGTCACCTCTAAATAACCACCGTGATGTCTGAGAGCAATCACCCATACAGACCACCGCAATTAAGGGTCTCCGCGTGGATATTGTAATTAGCTTAGGGAGTCTCTCTATATCCTCCTTTGACCATTTAGGTAGCTAGTCGATGCCAATTGTCACGAATCTTTCCAGGCACACTTCCAAACACGTCCAACAGATTTCTCCCTCATCTTTAGTCTTGAAGGCAAATGATATGTGGCCGATTATACATACCATCTAAAGGGAGAGATCAAACACAAATCATAAATCTATCATATATCAGTAAGTCATACGGGCACAAGAATAGATCATCATTATTTCAACATCAAAATAGTGCTAGGTCTTATCCATCTCCCCAAGAACAAAGGAACTACTCACATATGAAGGCAATCAACATCATGGCAATAATATGGATGGGATATGAGAGTACAATTGAATACAAGTGAAGATCCACACTAGGGTTTGGATTACAACCAAGTAGACAAAGGGGATTGGTGTTGGAGACGTTAGTGATGGTGATGGTGATGTAGATTGGTGTTGAGGACTTCAAGATCCAATTCACTGATCCTCTTGAGCAATGGTGATGGTGGAGATCTTGTGGAGGCGGAGGCTATGGAGTTTGCAAGGCGGCAGGGCTCCTCCATGGAGGTATGTGGAGAGGGATGCCTCTCTCTTGGCTCCTTGCCTATTTATATAGGCCTAGGGGTGCTCCCAATAGCTTCCAATACGTTCCTTTTGACCTAAGGAAGGTCTAGGAAGAAACGCCTCCACAATAGTTGTTTCTATGGTACGGGTGGACGGTGTAGCCATACCCGCCCGTACCAGTGGTCGTTATTCCTAGAGTACTCCATAGTGTTTTGGCTGACATTTATTCATACAAACTCCAATGTGGGTGCTCTTCGGCTCGTTGGAATCGTATGGACGAGGGCTAAAACCCCATGTCCTTGGATATTAATTTGAAGTTTACGGGAAAATCCACTTTTTCCACCTCTCAAATGGCTAAGTCTGGTGCCTACAACTCCTCCATATTGCATCTTATTGGTTCCTTTTGCCTTGCTTTATCCATAATCCAACACAACTCATACACACAAGTCAAAGACAATAAAAAGTAATAAAATCCTAATAAAACTACTAGTTGTGCAAAGTCCATGTGAAAATGAATGAGAACTAGTAATCATACACAATAGGCATAGTTGTAGCTAGATATAGCATGTAATGAGTGACAATATGAATAATTTGTATACTTAAATATGCCTTAATTTTGGACTCATCACTCACCAAACACCTTCTCCTCATCCTCACAATCCACATCGCAAGTGTCCTCAGAGCTTCTTGCCATAAGACACGTGTCGACGACCTTGGGGGTAGTGGAGTCATTGGCGTAGTCCTTGGTGTAGTCATATGTAGGGACCTGGGTTTGGAAAAACCAAACCGAACACACCCACAACCTTCTCTTCATCCTCAATTTTGGCACCGGAAATGTACTCTCTTGTCATAGGAATACTTTACCATCACGCTTCTTGTTCCTCTTGCATCTTTTGTTGATGGGGTTTGGCTTCAATCTTGGCTTGGCATCCTCTTCATACTTGGGCTTTTCAAGTCTCTTCTCATATGGGCACTTGTCGGCAAAGTGATCCGACTCATCACAATTGTAGCAAGTCCTCTTCTTCTCACTTGGTCTGGTTGAACTTCTCCTTCTTTGAAACTTCAAATTCTTGGTGAAGAGTGCAAGTTGAGGAAGCATTGATCACTTTTGACCCATTTGATCACTATCATTGTCTTCTTCACCCATTTGATCACTATAATTGTCATTGTCTTCTTCACTTGCAACCTCTTCTTGCACATGCTTGGCCTTCAACACTAGGGTATTGGAGGACCCAACAACATGGCTGATATCCTTGATCTTTTGCCCGTCAGTTCCCAAGTTATCCGTGGCAACAAGATATGATACTAGATCATCGGGAGAGAAATGGCCAGCTGAATCTAGGAGCTGCAAGTTCAAGGCAAGCTATTTGTCGATGGCTGTGATCATGGAGATAATCTTGGAGTTGATGAGATCATCATTCAAGTTGAATCCATAATCATACTTGTCACAACCAATACCACTAATCTTCACACACAGAGCAACAAGTCTTGTGTATGCTTCCACGATAGACTCACCATAACAGTTCATGAACATGTTCATATCGGACTTGGCGGCTTCATACTTGGATTTTTTGATGAGAGATGTTTCCTCTTAGAGAACGACACTCCTATCCCAAAGCTCCTTAGTGGTGTGGATGTATCTAACTTCATCATGGAGAGTATGATGCATGGCACTCCTTATCTTGCCACAAGTTGTTGCATTTAGTTGACATGCAAAGTACTCCCCCAGGGTGAGGTTGTTGGGATCTTGTGGATCGAAGCCTTTGGACACAATATCCCAAAGCTCTACACTGTAGCTGCGAAGATGCAATTCAATAGTAGCTTTCCAATGAGAGAAGTGAGTTCCATCATAATGGGGTGTGGAACCCGAACCATTAGTATGAGGCATGATGTTCTTTTGCTTAGGATATATATGCACGAAATTGATTAGGAGGCATTGAGATTTTTGTCGGGTCACTCTAATTAGAGGATTCGTTCATGGTCTCTTTACCGGTGTCCATCGGCCTCCCATGAGGTACTACCGAAGGTCCATCAAGCATGGCCCCTTGATTATTGGCTCAACACGTCGAGCTCGTTGGGAAACCCCAAGAGGAAGGTATGATGATCACAACAACAAGTTTTCCCTCAGTTATGAAACCAAGATTATCGAACCAGTAGGAGCAAGGAAACACTTCCAAGGTGTTGCTAGCCGTCCTTTGGTAGGGCGCACTACCGGTGCTAGCAGCAACGTGGAAACCTGCACAACACAGCCACCGAACTTTACCCCCAACTTATAGTGAGGTTGTCAATCTCACCGGTTTTGCTGAAAACAAAGGATTAAATGTATTGTGTGGAAGAAAGTAATAGCTTGCAGAAAGTAAACAGAAAGCAGTAAACAGTTGTAGATTGATGATAAAAGAAAGGACTGGGCTCCATAGTTCACTAATGGTGGCTCTCCTTAAGATAGATGACATGTTGGGTGGACAAATTATAGCGGGGCAATTGACAAACATCAAGAAAGCATACAAGCATATACTACTCATCTTGACTCCTTTGAGATTTGATTGGGCATTACAACATTATACATAGACCATAATCCAACTGCATCTATGACTAATAATCCACCTTCAGGTTATCATCCGAACCCCCTCCAGTATTAAGTTGCAAGCAACAGATAATTGCATTACGCATTGTGTGTAAAGTAAACAATACGATTGTTCTATGAACAAAGGATTGCTGTTTTCTCCCTAGTAGCAACAACACATCTAGTACCTTAGAGATTTCTGTCACTTTCCCATATTACTAGAGGCATGAACCCACTATTGAGCATAAATACTAACTCTTGGAGTTGCTAGCATCTACTTGGCCAAGATAGCTACTAACAACGAAAAGCATGCAAGATCACAAATAACAAAGACATGATAGAATAAATAATCAATCTGAAATAGCATCTCAATATCTATCGGATCCCCGCAAACACAACATGTAGGATTACAAATAGATGATATTGATCATGAATGGAGCTCACAAGATCTAGACATGGTACCACAAAGGAGAAGAACCAACCATATAGCTACTACATGGACCCGTAGTCTAAGGATGAACTACTCACGCATCACACCGGAGGCTTGCATGGTGATGAAGAAGGCCTCCAGGGTGAATTCTACCCTCCGACAGGGTGCCAAAAAGAGCTTCAGATCCCTCCCAATCTAGGGATGGAGATGACAGCGGCTACAAACTCTTTTGTGGAATTTTGATCGGGTACTTAGGGTTTCTGTATCAGAGGCATCTTATAGGCGAAAGGGGGGGGGCGAGGGGGTGCCCTAGGCAGCCAGACCACCTCCTGGAGCGGGCCAGCCCTGGCCATGCGGCCAAGTGGTGTGGCCGGCCCCTGGCCCCTCTCCGTCTTGTATTCTGGCTTCGTGTCCCCCTCGGTGAAATACTGACTTTGACTTTTGTCCCGTCCAATTCCGAGAATATTCATTTTCTGACTTTCCTGGAACCAAAAACTACAGAAGATAGGCAGCTGGCACTATGACATCTTGTTAATAGGTTAGTCCAAGGAAGTGTATAAAAACCAAGCATGGAACATAAAAAATTATAGATACGTTTGCAACGTATCAACATCCCCAAGCTTAACTCCTGCTCGTCCTCGAGTAGGTAAGTGATAAAAAAGAAAGAATAATTCTTGAGGTGACATGCACCATCATGAACTTGATCAAAGTATTTGTAAATCATAGATAGCTGGGATCATAGTACTTCAACATAGCATGAAACATAAAGTTCTAACAATAAGACATAACAACTATGTTGTAACATGAAAAGGCACAAACAAAAGATTCATGAATAACAATGCTTTGCAAGACGTTTGTTTGTTTCACATAAACAAAACATAGCATAGTGGCATTCAGTTTGTCCCTCATAGGGTAGCAAACATGAATGCATAGGACACCTTCAAAGTTTATAAGGGTGACTAGATACAAGTAGTTTAAGAACAAGCAATATCAAAGTTATGCATCAATCAACAAGTCTTGGGACAATGCACATAGAACTAAGAATGGTCACTATGCTCTCTCAATAGGTGCATAAAGATAGAAGGTGGAGACTCAACATAAAAGTAAATGAAAGACCTTCGTAGAAGGAAGCAGGGATTCAAGTCTCATAAAGAGCTTCCAAATATTATGGTACTTATTAGCTTTCAGCTCTGATTGCCCCTATCATAAGCATCTTGAAGTGATTAAGGTCAAACTATGGAGTATATGCTTGACAAAGTATAAGTTGGAAATCTCATGTCCCTTGAATACGAGGATCGCTCCTCATGCTACTCAAGTTTAGTTACCGGTAAGTTCTTGTCATAGTAAGTACATGTGTATCATAGAGAACCGCCAACGGGGTACCCTTGCCCGATGATACGGAAGAATCCCCATATCAAAATGACAAGGAAAGCAGACAATGAGCATCTCAACAATCTTCTTATTTACCATGGAAAATGGTGTTTTTTCTCTCTTTCCTCTTTTCTCATATCTTTTTTTTCTTTTTCTCTTTTTCTCAATATCTGACTCTTTTTTTATAAGAAGAATGCTTCATAGACAGCTCATTATGGTTATGCTGCAGGTTTCCACCATGATTAGGAATGGATTAGACCAGCGGCCCTGGCGTTTCTCTAACACACATACATAACTCCATGGACTTACAAGCTCCCCTTTCATTTCACACCGACGACATCCATAGACAAAAGAGCATGCTATCAACTAGGTACAAAGTACAAGTGCAATGTTGAAAGCGTTCCCCATGACAACATGGTTCTGCTAATCCCCAACATATAAGTGCAAGCATATACAACATAGACGACACAATGGTTCAATTTTATTAAGGGCAAGAAAAGTAAAGTGTTCCACCAAGTTCGTGAGAGCTTTAATCACTAGTTTTCTCATAACAAGTTTAATTGGGAAGGTAGATAAAAACATGAATATACTTGGAATAGCAAATGCTAATAGGTAGGTATGGTGGACTCTTTGGAATAACTTGGTTTTATTTGGAGTTGGATGCATGAGTGGAACTCATACTTGGTTATGGAGGCTAGCAAAAGATTGGGAGCGACCAACTAAGAGAGCAATAATGGCCATAATCATCTAGAGCGACAAAACATCATTAATTAAAGCATAAAGTGATATTATAAGTCGAAAACTAAAGGATCATAAAGGCTATGGTGACTTGGGATAGTCATAACATGGTGTGAGCATGCGCCAAGTCAACCCAAATAAAGCATCAAAGGAGAATACCACAATACTATGCTTTAATACGCTAAAACAACGCATGATTCTTTCAAGGCACATTAAGCAATCTCAATTGTTTATAACATGTCATGATACAACAAAGATCACTAAGCATAAAGCCAAAACAATATCAAGCATGGCATGTATTGGACGTACTTTGCTTGATTTATGAAGGTTCCTTCTCTAAGTTGTTTGATTTCAAATCCAAGAAAGAACCATAATTCCCCCATCATAGACATCTCAAACCTGTCGGTCGTAAGCTTGAAAATTCGTTATTAAAAGCTTGATTAGTAGATCCAAAGATAATGTTGTCTACATATAGTTGGCATACGAAGAGCTCCCCCTTAACCTTCTTAGTAAAAAGAGTGGGATCGATTTGCCCAACCTCGAAGCCATGGTCTAGCAAAAGCTCTCTAAGGTGCTCATATGACGCACGTGGGCTTGTTTAAGACCATACAGTGCCTTATAGAGTTTGTAAAGATGGTTTGGGAAGTTTGGATCCTCGAAACTTGGGGGTTGCTTTACATATACCAACTCATGTAGAGGACCATTAAGAAAAGCACTCTTAACATCTATTTGCTATAATTTAAAATTATTATGAGCTGCATAAGCAAGGAGGATATGGATGGACTCAAGACGAGCCACTGGATCATAAGTCTCACCGAAGTCGATGCCTTCAACTTGGGAAAAGCCTTGTGCCACGAGTCTTGCCTTGTTCCTTACAACAATTCCATTCTCATCTTGCTTATTCTTGAAGATCCACTTTGTGCAAATAACATTGCAACAATCTTTGGGCTTCTCTACTAATTTCCAGACCTTGTTACGCTCGAAATTATTTTACTCTTCATGCATAGAAACAACCCAGTCTAGATCTTCAAGAGCTTCAAACACCTTCTTGGGTTCCACCATGGATATGTGAGCTTGATGCTCACAGAAGCTTGCTAGCTCCCTTCTTGTGGACACCCTTCGTCTGAAGTCACCTATAACTTTATCAAGAGTGTGTCCTCTTAATTCGAGGTTTCTTTCTGCACGAGCTTTGCGACAAAGTTCAATCAACTTGTTGTTTCTAGGAGGAATTTCTTCATCATTTGAGTCTTCATCAGGACCACTAGCTTGACCTTGATCAACAACTTGTTTAGCGAGAACGGGAGATGAAGAACCTTGCCCTTGATTTTTATCAGCAACCATAACAGGAGGCTGCTGCTGTTCTGATTCTTTAGGGCCGGATAATCCGGCCGCGGGAGTGGCCGGATAATCCGGCCTGGGAGTTCTTGGTCCTTCCTGATCATCCTGGATGCTTCTGGGAAAATCCGGCCTGGGGGTTGCATCTTTTTCTTGGTCATTCTGTTTGTTCCTTGCATTCGATGTAGTATGACCTGATAATCCGGCTTCACCTAGAATATCCAGACTAGAGCTTCCAGAAACTTTAGATGATGGATGACCTTCAACAGGTTGAGGTGTTGGTGTAGTGGTTCCTCTAGCGAGTGGAGCTTGTTGAGCTTGTGTCGATGAGGGCTCTACTTGAGTAGATCATTGTCCTTCCCGATCCACCACAAGGGGTTCCTCAATGGGGCGGAAAAGTCCCACGCCCAGTCTTCTTATGGCATCTTGGGGTATTTCAACATCTGCATCACAAACATCAACTTGCCCCGCACAGGAGCCATTACTTTCTTCGAACACCACACTACAAGATTCTACAACTACCCCAAAGAGCTTATTGTAGACTCTATAAGTGTGGGATTCCGCACCATAACCAACAAAAATTCCTTCTAAAGCCTTAGACTCAAATTTAGATAAACGAACTCCTTTGATAAGAAAGAAACACTTACAACCAAATACCCGAAAGTATGAAATGTTGGGCTTGTTACCGGTAAGTATTTCATAAGGTGTCTTGTCCAATATTTTCCGAAGGTAAAGCCGGTTGGATGAATGGCATGCGGTGGAAATGGCTTCAGCCCATAAGTTATATGGTGACTTGAATTCAGCTAACATAGACCTTGCCATATCCATTAAAGTCCAGTTCTTCCTCTCGGCTACACCATTTTGTTGAGGGGTGTACGTAGCGGAATATTGGTGTCTTATCACCTCTTCACTTAGGAATTCATTCAGAGCGTAGTTCTTAAACTCAGAGCCATTATCGCTTCTAATTGCCAATATAGGGACATTGTGTTGACGCTAGACCTCATTGGCAAAATTGATGACCGTTTGTTGAGTCTCACTCTTCAGCATGAAGAAGAAGACCCATGTATATCTTGAATAATCATTGACAATTACGAGGCAATATTTCTTCCCAGCGAGGCTCACAGGAGACGAAGGACCAATGAGGTCCACATGAAGGAGCTCCAAAATCCTCTTTGATGAAATAATTGTTTTCTTTCGATGGGGAGAGTCATGCATCTTCCCTTTAACACAAGCCTTGCAAACATGATATTTGGCAAAGGAAACATTTTCTTTTAGTCCAAAAATGTGGCCACCCTTGTGAAGACTTTGCAAATTTCTCATATTGATGTTGGCTAGACGGCAATGCCATAACCAACCCGCGCCGGCCTTTCTGAAAAGACACATTGGACCTACGGTGGTTTTCCCCAAAAATTCCACCACATACAGGTCATTTTCAACATATCCTATGAAAGAGACCCTTAGAGACTTGCTCCACAAGAGTACCACTAAATCACCATCAATAAAAACTGCAAATCCCATCTTACCAAGGTCACGAATAGAAAGTAAATTGTAACTGAGGGTCTCAAGATCTCTCTCTAAGTAATGATGGAATGATGGTGGAGTGTGTGGTTTTGAGGTTGAAGATCGTCGGGGAACGAGGTTGAGTTCTTCTCCTCTTTCAGATCTGATCTCTCCCTCTAGATGGCTTGTGGCGGCTGTAACTTCTGTTCTTTGGTTCTTCTCGTCGCCCCTCCTTTACGAAAGTTGCTTGTATTGATATAAGGAAGGCACTGATGGGTAGTACGGGCGGGTGGTACGGGCACGCCCCGACCATACCAGTGGTCGTTAAGTATTCAGGACGCCTCCAATGAAAGTTGCTCCAATTGGGGATTTACTTATTCTAGTGTAATTAGCCCATAAATGCTATTAGATCTTCAATAAATGTTCATTGCCTAAAAACCATCACAAGAAACCAAGGATTCGCTAATTGCGACATTAACATTAATGGAAAGGGTCAATCTTTAGTGAAATCTGGCAATAAACAAGAGGAAAACCAATGGTAAAAAGTGATGAAATTTGGAGCTATTAATGGGCTGCTGACACGAGGTACAGGGTACACTCCATTATTAGTAAATGTATGGACCTGCTACTAGTAATATGCACGCAACACAAGTTGTATTTTCTCTCTCCTTCGCTGCCTCTCACCATCCATCCTCCATCGATCTCTTCTCTGCAGCCACGGGTGCACAATCAGGCTTGTCTCTTCCTCATCCACAGTGTGGCGTTGCGCACGTGTGCCTTGGTACGGCACACCGATCTACTTTCAGCAACCGTTTTTCTATTCCTAAATTCAAAATAATCATCAACAGCAGTACAAAAAGGCTCAAAGGTAACAATAATTACAAAAAGGTCCTCGGACCACCTTGCAACGACAACAAACTCTAGCGCGATAACAGAAGCGTCTCGCTCCTCCACGACCTCTAGTTCCAAAAATAAATAAAGAATGCCACCACTGCAATTTTCAGACAAAGTGTACCGTGCTTTCTTACAATTCCCAAGTTTTAGGATTTTTCAAGTGGACATAGAAAGGTTTTTAATTTTGTTCATGTTGAATCTTCTTGCTGTTTGAAGAGGTTGTTGCATCATAATGCTAGATGTTGTATAGTTTCATCGCTAGGTATTGTATATGCTGGTATAAGGCCGGTAGTAAACAATGTTTCACTTTGTTATACCTAAGACTCTGTTATACTATTGAACTTGCTCTCACGCACGTCTTGTAGATTATTAAATTATACCTAATTCGACAAATCGACGGAAAGTCATCTGCATGGGTTATATTAGGTAGAAAATTAAGCCTGAAAAATATAACATGTAATTTATCAAACCACTTTATGTACTAGTAAATAAATGGCACATGCTATGAACTCTAATTTATCCATATTAACCATACTTCGTTCTGAAAAAACTTTTACTTATTTATCATCCTAACATGCACCGACCTATACCAAAATATGGACACACCATCATTATATTGATGAAGGTATATAGAGTATGTCCATGACCTTGGTCATTTGCCTTTAAACCCAAGAATGGTATAATAGGCCATACGGTGAAGTGAGTTTTTCAAGTATTTTACTGGTAGAATAAATTAAAGAACAAAGAATGCCCCCCCAACAAATTTTCATACAAAGTGGACAATTCTTTTTTATAGTTTCCCAAGTTTAAGCCAAAAATAAATAAAGAATGCCACCACTGCAATTTTCAGACAAAGTGTACCATGCTTTCTTACAATTCCCAAGTTTTAGGATTTTTCAAGTGGACATAGAAAGGTTTTTAATTTTGTTCATGTTCAATCTTCTTGCTGTTTGAAGAGGTTGTTGCATCATAATGCTAGCTGTTGTATAGTTTCATCGCTAGGTATTGTATATGCTGGTGTAAGGCCGGTAGTAAACAACGTGTCACTTTGTTATACCTAAGACTCTATTATACTATTGAACTTGCTCTCACGCACGTCTTGTAGATTATTAAATTATACCTAATTCGACAAATCGATGGAAAGTCATCTGCGTGGGTTATATTAGGTAGAAAATTAAGCCTGAAAATATAACATGTAATTTATCAAACCACTTTATGTACTAGTAAATAAATGGCACATGCTATGAACTCTAATTAATCCATACTTCATTCTGAAAAAACTTTTACTTATTTACCATCCTAACATGCACCGACCTATACCAAAATATGGACACACCATCATTATATTGATGAAGGTATATAGAGTATGTCCATGACCTTGGTCATTTGCCTTTAAACCCAAGAATGGTATAGTAGGCCATACGGTGAAGTGAGTTTTTCAAGTATTTTACTGGTAGAATAAATTAAAGAACAAAGAGTGCCCCCAACAAATTTTCATACAAAGTGGACAATTCTTTCTTATAGTTTCCCAAGTTTAAGGATTTTTCAACTTCCAAGCGAAAGCTCCACACACCTAAATGATTCTATGCCGATAAAACGAAATTAGGTCAAACTTGAATACATGTGAGCGCGATAGACTGTTGCTCTTGAAAAATTCCAAAATTCTTCTAAAGGAACCCGGGCATTGAATATATCATGGGCCAATAATAGTTTTGAAAAATTTCAGCACTAATTAGTATTTGCATAACGACAAATTGGCTTAAGAGACCAATCAAGGTCATGGCCATATCCACATCATAGTTTAGGACCCACAAGTCTTGCGCGGTAGGGAGGGGAGTACAAGGCATGATTGTCTAAGGACATCTGTAATGTAGGACCCACTCGGCTTATAAGGAAATTACCACAATGTATAAGGTCAACATTTGCCACAAGATAGGACCCACATAGCTTGTCATATTGCTCCATGCAAGAGAGAGGAGAGAGGGGAAATGATGTTTCTATTCTCTATGGGTAACACACAAGCTTGAGGCAACTATATTTTCTCCACAATGTATAAGGTGAACCTTAGCGGATGCCACTGCCACATAGGCCTTAAGGTGTTTTTTACACACTGCAGATGCCCTAAGGAAAAAAGCAAATAATGGCCCCACTTGGCCATGTATGACCAAGCTATAAAACTCCTATGCAAAAGTTAGCATCTTCAGTTTTGTAGGTCCCATGGTTCATCTCATTTAGACACTGTCTAAACGCTGGAGCTTACTCGTAGTACAGTAAGTAGTACTCCCTTAGTTTCAATATATAAGATGTTTTAGGTTTGTGAAGGTTATGTATCTAGTCATATTTTAGTGTGTAGATTCAAAGTGAACCTCTATGTCGTGGTGTGGAACATGGCAGTGCCATCGGGGATGGCTTGAAGGGGACAATCAGGTTGCTATCGGTGGCTACTCGCAATGGGTTGGGCACATATACTGCAAACATAGCGATGTACCCAGGTTCGGAGCCCTCTTGGCGAGGTAAAACTCCTACTCTTGCAAGGATCTACTATCGAAGGTGGCAAATGCCCAATACAGGTGCTCCTTGAGCTGTTTCCTTAGCTACTTCTTGCTTGGAATTCTCTAAGTCCTTCTTCTGGTGTCTATTTTTCCTTCTGCTTGAGCCTACCTAGAACCCTAGCGCTACCCCCTTTATATACAAGTCGAGGAGGTAGCTTACAAGATGGGTTCTAGGCTTTACTGTTTGGATTTGGGCCTTACAAAGTGGGCCGGCTGGACAGGGCAAAACAGTAGGCCCAGGTCCAGTCAAGCCTCCAGTACAGGGGAGGACCATGCTTTAGCGCTCAGCGCCCCTGCTTTACTCGTCATCCGGCCCTTTATCCGTTAGTCGGTTCTTTATGCGTGAGCCGAGGCTTTCCTCGTCAGCACTTGCTTTGCTCGTCCGCCTCCAGCTTTGGCACAGCTGTCCAATAGCACCGGCTAGGCCAGCCAGCCTGTCCGGTCAAGGGTGCGCTTAGCAAGGAGCATCATTCCCACCGTACAATATCCAGCGGATCCGAGGCGGCCGGCTAGGAGCGGCCTCCCAGCCGGTTCTTTTGGCTACCCGGCTCTACGGGCCAACCAAGGAAACTTGAGTGCGGACCGGGTGGGAATTCCACCTGGCTGTGGTTCCTTGATCTGGGTCCAAATGGCTCGTGCTCCTTGGAGCTAGCCGGTTGGTCCCGTCTTGGCCTACCCGGGGTCATCCCCCGACACTAGTCGCCGAGCGTGTTAGGACTTGGCCTCGTGGAGAAGTTCTTGCGTGGTCATTTGAAATGATTGATGACGCAGATGCCTTGTTGTTTTCGTTTGTCTTGTAGCCTTTGTTTTGTAGTCTTTGTCCTATAGTGGCTTGAGATTCATTGTTTTTTTCCCGGCTAGGGTTCACCGGCTACGGAGCCGATGGACCCACCCATAGGGTGTGAGAGGTGATCTTCTTGACCGGCTGCCGCACCCGGCCGGTAGAGCGATCGCCCGTTTGCTGTCGTTGGTGCTCGCATAAGCCACGCCTGCCGTTTCTGGCGCGTGTCACGTCAGTTTGACTTCTAGGTCTACTGCTGCAGTTTTTGGTAACCGTGCGCACGCCATCATCATTGTGTCTCCTTGGAGATCGTGGGAGTGTTTTGCCTCTCGCAGTAACTTCTGCGAGATCCTCTGTGCACGCGGCGCTGGCGCACGCGATCTGCCCCGAACCTTCGTGGGGTAGTGGGGTGGTTGCTTTGCCACATGGCGTGGAGGGAGAGAACACATCGTGGTGGAGCAGGGCCGTTACTTGCCATGTGGCACCGAGGCAGGGGAACCGGCGTGGTTATCTTTCACTGATAAATACGTGCGCAAGGAGCAGTGGTTCCTCAGTTCGCCTCCCTGCGCCTGCCGTCCTTATTCTCCCTTGCGCTCTAGCCTCTCGCTGCTCTTCTGTGCCACCATTTCTTGGTCGTCGGCGCCGCTCCTCTTCCTCGACCACAGGACCCCGCGCCTCCATCACAGCTACCTTTCCAGGCAATATGCTGCCCGAGGTCGCCGGCGGTTGGTGCGACTCTTATGTCACCGAGGAGCTGGTGAAGAAGTACCGGCGAGGGAAGTTCCAGTCGTCGGAGCAGGTGGTGAAGCATCGCCTCGCGCCGGAGGGCGAGCGGGTGCCCAACCCCTAGCCTGGCGAGGCTGTCGTCTTCCTCGCCCACTTCGCTCGTGGCCTCGGGCTGCCGCTGAGCCGCTTTGTCTTGGAGCTATTGGTCACCTTCGACCTGCAGCTCCACCACCTTGGAGCCAATGCCATGTCGATGTTGTCGCATCACGCGGCTTGCTGTGAGGCCTTCCTCGACGTCTTCCCTGACACCACGAATTTCTTGAAGTTCTTCCACTTCAAGGTGCAGGTGGTGGGGAAGGGCGGGCCTGTTGACAGAGACGGGCTGCTACGCCATCTACCCATGGCCGTCAGCGCCCATACCCTGCCTGGAGCTTCTCGACACCGTCATGCTCTGAAAGCACTCGTATTTTTACGTGTGCAATAACACGGAGGTGGACTTCATCAAGGTCCCCGCCTTCACCAACGTCCCCTCCAGCCGGAAGGCCTGGACCATCCAGCACTTGGGAGCCCAGGGCGACATCGACCAGATGGGCGCCCGACTGGCCGTCCTTGTGGAGAAGGAGCGAATCACCAATCGGGACATTCTGTTGTCCTGGATGGCGACCCGCGTGCTCCCGCTGCAGCACCGGTCGCACAAGATGTGCCACCTCTCTGTCCATTTGGACCCCACCCGGGTGTCCCGGCTGGATGTGCCGTACGCCGCCCTTCGCGAATGGCTCGCCACCATCTCGAAGGAGGCACTAGAGGAGGAGTGGGAGTTCTCTTGCCAGCCATATCATCGCGGCTGGCTTCTGCCGAAGGTATGTTTTTCTTGCTCTCTCCGGGTGGATTTTCCCGAGGGACTCCCGTTCTGTGCCTCTTATCTTCCCTTGTTGAGTAGATTTTCACGACGCAGCTAGCGGAGGACGGTATGGGGGACACCGAGCTCCCTAACTTTGCCACGGACTTCAAGCCGACGAAGGCTTCGCCCGTGGACTTGTTCTCTGCCTTTGTTATGCTTGCACTTGTTATGCTTGTAGTTGTAATCCTGACTTTTACTTGCCCTTGGAATAGCCGCCCATGGCAAGGATGTGGACCTGGCCAGGCTCGCCGCGCCCAGGGGTAGGGGAAGCGGGCCGCCCCTACCAGCGCCGCCCCGGCCGCAGGTGGCGCCAAGAAGACGCGCCGCCTTTGCCCTGCGGCCACCATACCGAGCGTTGCCGGGTAGGTACCTTGTCCTCTTGCTGCGGGTATTGTCTTACTTGTATTTGCGTTGCTCACTTCTTGTATTTTCTATAGCGAGGCTATGTCCTTGCCCGGCTCTGCGACCGTCGCCACTACGTACGCCCCTCCGCCTGCTGCCGAGGGGAGTGCACCGGCTTCGGCGTCCGAGGCTGCGCCGGATCTGGCATCCGAGGTTGTGTCGGCTCCAGCCCCGTGGCTACGCCGGCTCTGCCCCTCGAGGCGACAGTGATGGAGGTGGTGCCACCGGCTGAGACCACGACGCTTCACCGGGCCAGGGCCGTCTCCCGGCTTGCGGGGGGTTTGCTGTTCGGGCATGCCGGTACGGCCGTCCCTCCCTCCGGCTCGATGTTTGGTGCTGGCTCCAGCACCTACTGGGTGGAGGATCCAGTGGAGGTGCCGCCGCCGGTTGCCCCTGCCCAACCAGAGGTTGGCCCCTCTGCGTCTCCGGTTAGCGAAGATGACCTCCAGGTTACCGGCTGGACACCGGCGCGGGCCGCACCGCCGCTGGATGCTCTCCTGGCGCAGTTGTCAGAGGCGGCGCCTTTGGCCATTGGCTAGGTCCACCAGCTGGTAGGGGCGCTAGAGCAGGGGCTCGGCCAAGCCTAGGCGTTGGGAGCTTCCGTCGAGGTACGTGCTCTGTCGCCAATCTTGTTGTTTTGTTGCTGTCTTGCGACGTAGCTGTTTCTTTTGGTTCTTATCTCCCTTTTCTTGCACATAGGGCTCTTACTGATGCCACCAAGACTTTGAGGGACCTGGGCCATAAGATTGCTCGTTCTGCCGTATCTTCCTAATTGCGTGATTTATCGCGCTGCTTGTTGAGTATTGGTTACCCTCCTGCAGCTCTGCTGGCGGACCGGGACCACGAGGTGGCCCGGCTGAAGGAGGAGGTCGCCTAGCTGGAGGAGTCCATCAAGACCCGCCAGGACCAGATCGCCAAACTGACTGCGCAACAGCAGATGGAGATCAAGGCTGGTAGGGCCAAGAAGACTACGGACACCCGGGCCGAGGCGCTGAAGAACTTGGAGGGGCTCTACGCTACCCAGGCAGACGCCCTCAAGGCTTCCAAGGCCAAGGAGGCAGAGACACTGTCGGAGCTTTGCGAGATCGCTGAGATTGTTTTCAGTAAGTGCTGTTGACTTGAGCCCATTTTGCGGATTTGTCCTTTGTGATCAATACTGATCGCTACCTTCTTTTCCGGCTATAGCTCAGTACCCTGAGGCAACAAATCAGGCGCTGGGCCAGATTCACAAGACGGATCCGGATCGAGATCTCCACCCAGGGGAGCTGGTGATGGTCGTCAGCGAGGAGGCAAACCAGCTCCGCGCTGCCGCTCTTGAGGTATTTGACTATGTCTGGCCCGAGGTCGTCCCACCTGCTACCATGGATGTCCTAGCTGAGCGTCTCTGGGGCGCTCCGGAGCTCATGAATGTGGCCCGGGAGTGGGCGACTCGAGGTGGCGCGGAGATGGTGCTGGCGCTGCTGAAGTCCTGGTACCCGGATGTGGATCTGTGGAGCCTTTCCCATGGATTCCGCCAAGGGACCAGTTATGACCAGCTTCGTGCCGAGGTCCCCGACATCCGCTCTTGTGGCGTGATGATTGGGAGCTACATTGCGCTGGACAGGGACTTTAGTGACCCAGCCGGCACAAAGCGGTACTTCCACAACCTAGATGCGCCACACACCGATGCTCCGGCTGCACCACAGACCGCCTCGACGGACGCCGCCTCCTGCAGCCGCGCTCCAGCCGATGCCTCCGGCCCTTCTGCCCCTCAATGAACTTGATCCCCGGTATGCCGGGAGTATTTGTGACTTGAAACATTTATCTTTTCTTTGTGCCGTGTGAACAATTGTCCATCTCTGACTTATTGAACTTCTGTGGGAGCATCGCCTCCCTTCGTCTATTTGCTCGTGCTTTCTTTGTTTGCACTTTCTGTTTTGCATCTTTTGCATGCATGTTTATTTGTGGCGGCACGCAAACACACCCATAGGGTGTAGTCCCAAAGGTTCGGGCTGGCTAGAGAATACAGCCAGGTCGAAGCTCCTTTGTGTTCTTTGTTTTGCAGGTTTCTGTGTGGGGGCGCGCGAGCGCACCCACAAGGTGTAGTCCTCGAAGTTAGGGTCGGCTGGAGAATACAGCCGGGTCAAAGCTCCTTGACCTGCTCTGCTGCCGCCTAGAAGTTGTCTGCCTCCGCCTTGGCGGTGCTCGTCGTTGAACTTTGGTTCATGCAAACATAGAAACAAGTAAGTTGTTTGCCTTGTTAAGCATATGCAAGTTCGAACTGTAATCTTAGATGAACTAGTTTTCAGACTTTTGCTGTTTCATGCAAATTCAATGTCTTTGCCCTTTTCTCAGTGAGCATTGGCCAATTTCGATGCTGTTCCCTTGCTGGCTTTTAGCCGGAGTCGAAGGGGTAGCTTAGTAGGCGTACTGCACGATACTTCGAGTTTGGATCATTACCTTTGAGCGAGCGAGCGCATCCGGGTTGCCTAGACGTTTTTGTTTTCCTCGTGGCATTTTCTTGTAGGGGGCTTTGAGCATTCTGCTCTTGCCGGATCTGTCAGCCGGCTTGCGGTCTGCAGCTAGAACCGAAGAGGAACTGCGTATAGTACTTTACCGCGTGGATCGTGCATCCGTCTGGGCCAACCGGCGAGTCCCCGAGAGGGATCGCTGGCTCCGGGGTTAGAGTAATGCAGCTGGAAAAGCCAATTTGTGCAGCATGACTTGCTTATTTATTGTGGAGTCCCCAAGATTGTGTCGAGCCTCCTATGCTTGTTCATTACTTGAAAGTAAGGTACATACACTTCTTGCTCAAGTGTAAAAGGGGCAGAGCAGGCTCGCGTTCCATGGGCGTTCAGTTTCTTCGCCTGAGCGGTCCATCTTGTTCTTTTCTGGCTGGTGGGCGTCAATGAGGTAGTATGAGTTGTTCTGCAATGCCCGGCTGACTATGAATGGGCCCTCCCAAGGTGGAGACAGCTTGTGCATCCCCTTGGTATCTTGGACTAGCCTTAGCACTAGGTCGCCCTCGCGGAACGAGACACTGCGTATCCGGCTGGCGTGATAGCGGTGCAAGTTCTGCTGGTAGATAGTGGACCTGGACAAGGCCAGTTCGCGTGCTTCCTCCAGGAGATCGACACTGTCTACCTATGCTTCTTTGGCCTGCTATTCTATGTAGAGCAGTTTGCGGGGTGTGTCGAACTCGATGTCAGTGGATAGAACTGCCTCCGCCCCGTAAACAAGGAATAAAGGAGTGTAGCCGGTGGACCGGTTCAGCGTGGTGAGAAGGCTCCAGAGCATAGCCGGCAGCTCCTCAATCCAGCAGCCGGGGGATCGCATCAGTGGTTCGATCAGCTGGGGCTTGATTCCGGCTAGGACCATGCCATTTGCTCACTCACACTACCCGTTGGACTGGGGGTGTGCCACAGATGTGAGGTCCAGGCGGATGCCCTTATCTCCGCAGAATCATGCGAAAGCTTCCATGGCAATTTTTTTGGCATTGTTAGTTATGATGCTGTTGGGGTAGCCAAAGCGTGTGATTATGTCTGTGAAGAACTTGACCACTGTTGGCCCATCGAGCTTCTTTATTGGACTTGCCTCTATCCACTTGGTGAACTTATCCACCGCCACCAGCAAGTGGGTCATGCCGGATCTGGCCGTTTTGAAAGGGCCAACCATGTCCAGCTGATTGCAAATGTATCTATAATTTTTGATGTTACATGCTTGGTTTTATCCACTTTCTTGTGTTTTGTTCCAACTTTGGATAAATTTTCTTATGATTTCTTGGACTAACCTATTAACAAGATCCACAGTGCCAGCTGCCTGTTTTCTGCTGTTTTTGGTTCCAGGAAAGTCAGAAAATGAATATTCTTAGAGTTGGACGGGACAAAAGCCAAAGTGCCTATTTTTCCGGAAGTCATCAAGTGCCAGAATATGAGACGAAGAGGGGCCAGAGGGCGGCAACACCACCTGGCCGCGCGCCAGGCCTGGCCCGTGCCAGGGGGTGGTGAGGCCAGCCCTGGCACCCCCTCGGCCTCCCCTTCCGACTATAAGATGCCCTCGGGACAAAAACCCTAAGTACCCGATCAAAAATCCACGAAAGACTCTGTAGCCACCGTCATCTCCATCCCTAGATCGGGAGGGATCTGAAGCTCTTCCTGGCACCCTGCCGGAGAGGGGAATTCACCCTGGAGGCCTTCTTCATCACCATGCAAGCCTCCGGTGTGATGCGTGAGTAGTTCATCCTTGGACTACGGATTGATGTAGTAGCTAGATGGCTGGTTCTCCTCCTTTGTGATTTCATGTTTAGATCTTGTGAGCTCTGTTCATGATCAAGATCATCTATTTGTAATTCTGCAGGTTGTGTTTGCGGGGATCCGATGGATATTGAGATGCTATTTCAGATTGATTATTGATTCTATCATGTCTTTGTTATTTGTGATCTTCCATGCTTTCTGTTGTTAGTAGCTATCTTGGCCAAGTAGATGCTAGCAACTCCAAGAGTTAGTATTTATGCTCGATAGTGGGTTCATGCCTCTGGTAATCTGGGGAAGTGACAAAAATCTCTAAGGTACTAGATGTGCTGTTGCTACTAGGGAGAAAACAACAATCATTTGTTCATAGAACAATCGTATTGTTTATTTTACACGCAATTCGTAAAGCAATAATCTGTTGCTTGCAACTTAATACTAGAGGGGGTTCAGATGATAACCTGAAGGTGGATTATTAGTCATAGATGCAGTTAGATGGCGGTCTATGTATAATGTTGTAATGCCCAATCAAGTCTCAAAGGAGTCAAGATGATTAGTATATGCATGTATTGCTTTCTCGATGTTTGTCAATTGCCCTGCTGTAATTTGTTCACCCAGCATGTTATCTATCTTAAGGAGAGCCAGCTCTAGTGAAACGCCTGGGCCGCTAGCCTAAGCCATGCCTAATCATGGTGGAAACTTGCAGCATCACCATAATGAGCACTCTATGAAGCATCCTCAATAAAAACCTATGCAAATAGCAAATAAAAAAGATCGTTGAGATGCTCATTGTCTACTTGCCTTGTCATTTTGATTATGGGATAGCTCCGGTATCATGTGCAAAGGGCACCCCGTTGGCGGTTCTCTATGATACATATGTACTTACAATGACCAGAGCTTACTTGTGACTAAAGTTGAGTAGCATGAGGATCGGTCTTCGTAAGTAAGGGGCATGAGATTTAGGTTTATAACTTGTCAAACATATCCTCTTAGTTGTGTCACTTTAACCTTAATCACTTCAAGATGCTTATGATAGGGGCAATGAGAGCTGAAAGCTATAAGTACCAGAATTTTTGGAAGCTCTTTATGAGACTTGAATCCCTACTTCCTTTTACAAAGGCTTTTCTTCCACCATGATATTGAGTCTCCACCTTCTACCTTTATGCACCTACTTTGAGAGCATAGTGGCTGTTCTTAGTTCTATGTGCATTGTCCCAAGACTTGTTGATTGATGCATAACTTGATATTGCTTGTTTTAAACTATTGTATCTAGTCACTCTTATGAACTTTGAAGGTGTCCTATGCATTTATATTTGCTACTCTATTGAGGGACAAGCTGAATGCTATTATGCTATGTTTTCTTTATGTGGAACAAACAAACGTCTTGCAAAGCATTGTTATTCATGAATCTTTTGTTTGTGCCTTTTCATGTTGCATCATAGTTTCTTTGGTTATTGCTAGAACCTTGTCTTTCATGTTATGATTGAAGTACTATGATCCCAACTTTGAATGTTTTGCAAATACTTTGATCAAGTCTTTGATGGTGCATGTCACCTCAAAAATTATTCTTTGTTTTTATCACTTACCTACTCGAGGACGAGCAGGATCTAAGCTTGGGGATGTTGATACATTGCAAATGTATCTATAATTTTTGATGTTCCATGCTTGGTTTTATCCACTTTCTTGTGTTTTGTTCCAACTTTGGAGTACTTTTCTTATGATTTCTTGGACTAACCTATTAACAAGACCCACAGTGCCAGCTGCCTATTTTCTGCTGTTTTTGGTTCTAGGCTTGTCAGAAAATGAATATTCTCGGAATTGGATGGGACAAAAGCCAAAGTGCCTATTTTCCAGAAGTCATCAAGTGCCAGAATACGAGACGGAGAGGGGCCAGAGGGTGGCCACACCACCTGGCTGCGTGGCCAGGCCTAGCCCGCGCTAGGGGGTTGTGAGGCCAGCCCTGGCACCCCCTCGGCCTCCCCTTCTGACTATAAGATGCCCTCGGGACGAAAGCCCTAAGTACCCGATCAAAAATCCACGAAAGACTCTGTAGCCGCCATCATCTCCATCCTTAGATCGGGAGGGATCTGAAGCTCTTCCCGGCACCCTGCCGGAGAGGGGAATTCACCCTAGAGGCCTTATTCATCCCCATGAAAGCCTCCGGTGTGATGCGTGAGTAGTTCATCCTTGGACTACGGATCCATGTAGTAGCTAGATGGCTGGTTCTCCTCCTTTGTGCTTTCATGTTTAGATCTTGTGAGCTCCGTTCATGATCAAGATCATCTATTTGTAATTCTGCATGTTAAGTTTGCGGGGATCCGATGGATATTGAGATGCTATTTCAGATTGATTATTGATTCTATCATGTCTTTGTTATTTGTGATCTTGCATGCTTTCCGTTGTTAGTAGCTATCTTGGCCAAGTAGATGCTAGCAACTCCAAGAGTTAGTATTTATGCTCGATAGTAGGTTCATGCCTCTGGTAATCTGGGGAACTGACAGAAATCTCTAAGGTACTAGATGTGCTGTTGCTACTAGGGAGAAAACAACAATCCTTTGTTCATAGAACAATCGTATTGTTTACTTTCCACGCAATTCGTAAAGCAATAATCTGTTGCTTGCAACTTAATACTGGAGGGGGTTCGGATGATAACCTGAAGGTGGATTATTAGTCATAGATGCAGTTGGATGGCGGTCTATGTATAATGTTGTAATGCCCAATCAAGTCTCAAAGGAGTCAAGATGATTAGTATATGCATGTATTGCTTTCTCAATGTTTGTCAATTGCCCCGCTGTAATTTGTTCACCCAGCATGTTATCTATCTTAAGGAGAGCCACCTCTAGTGAACTATGGATCCCGGTCCTTTTCTTTACATACAATCTATAAACTTTTACTACTTTGTGTTTACTTTTTGCAAACTTTTACTTATTTCCATTCGATACGTTTAATCCTTTGTTTTCCGCAAAACACGGTGAGATTGACAACCTCATCGCAAGTTGGGTACAAAGTTCTGTGGTTGTGTTGTGCAGGTCTCCACGTTGCTACTAGCACCGGTAGTGCGCCCTGCCAAAGCTCAGCTAGTAACACCTTTGGGGTGTTTCCTTGCTCCTACTAGTTCGATTAAAGCTTGGTTTCTTAACTGAGTGAAACTTGCTGCTATGCTCATCATACCTTCCTCTTGGGGTTCCCAACGAGCTCTAAATCAACACCGCCATCAAGCATTTTTCTGGGCGCCGTGCATTGAGCCATCACCAGCCCCTAGATGGTGAAAGGCCAGGTGATGGGAATCGTCTTGAGTGCTGCAGACGGAGTGTGCTTCTGCTGGCTGAACCGCTGACACCCGTTGCACGCCTTGACAATCTTCTCAGCGTCTTCTAATGCTGTGGGCCAGTAGAACCTGTGGCGGAATGCCTTTGCCACTATGGCTCGTGACGATGCGTGGTGTCCGCATTCGGCCTAGTGGATGTCGACCAGCAGCCGGATTCCTTCCTCTTGGCTCACACATCATTGATAGATGCCGCCTACGATGCGCTTGTAGAGCTCGTTGTTGATGCTAGTGTATGCGCTGGCTCTACGCTTGACCCGTCTTGCCTGTACCTCCTCTTCGGGCAGTTCTCCATTGGCTAGGAAATCCATGAACGGCTTGGGCCATGTTGGGGTTTCCTGGATGGCGCATACCGCCTGCATTAGCAGATTCACTTCTGCCCGGATGGCCCGGTCAGGCTCGTCCGGAGGCCAGCCGGGTGGAGCGGCGGAGCCGGCAGCCTCTTGGCTAGAGGTGGCAGTCCCCGGGTGTGGAGGAGCAGTCCCCGGGTGCGATGCAGCCGTCACGGAGGTCTTGGAGCCGGCAGTCCCCGGGGGCGGCGAAGCAGTCCCCTGGTACGGTGCAGCCGTCGTGGGCGTCTTGGAGCCGGCAGTCCCCAGGTGCGGCGAAGTATTCCCCGGGTGCGATGCAGCCATCGCGGGGGTCTTGGAGCCAGCAGTCCCCGGGTCCGCGTCCAATATGATGGAGTCGGATTCGGGAGACGGTGTGATTGATGGCTTGCATAGGTGCTCAAGGGAAACTCTAGGCGGAATTGGTTGTCTTGTCGACCTGATGCGGGCGAGCGTGTTTGTGGCCTCGTTGTTTACCCTGGGAACATGATGAAACTCGCATCCTTCGAAACAGGCGCATAGCTGCTGTACAAAGAAACGGTATAGAGCCATGTTTGTGTCTCTGGTGTCCCAATCGCCTGACACTTGCTGCACCACCAGATCAGAATCGCTGAAGCATATGATGCGCCAGATCCCTATTTCCTTAGCCATCTTGAGGCCGTGGATGCGCGCCTCATACTCGGCGACGTTATTGGATGCACGGAAGTGGATCTGTAGCACGTATTCCAGCCAGTCTCCTTTTGGAGAGGTGATGACCACTCTGGCTCTGAGACCTCCATACGTGTTGGAGCCGTCGAAATGCAGCTTCCAATGCGTGGAGTCAGGGCAAGGTAGCAGGTACTGTGTTTCTGCCCAATCGACGAGGAAATCCGCCAAGGCCTGAGACTTGATCGCCGTTCTTGGCTCGTACTGTATGTTGTGGGCGGAGAGCTCTATGGCTCATTTCGCCACCCGGCTTGTGGCGTCTCTGTTGCCGATGATCTCCGCAAGTGGCACTAGCACCACCACTCGGATGTAAGGTTCTTGGAAGAAGTGCTTCAGTTTCTTGGCGGCCATGTACATGCTGTACACCAGCTTCTGGTAATGAGGGTAGTTCTGCTTCGAGAGCGAGAGTACCTCACTCAGGTAATACACCGGTCGTTGCACTGGCTGCGCCTTTCCTTCTTCCGGCCTCTCCACTACCAACACTATACCGACAACCCTGTTTGTTGCTACGATGTACATCAATTTGGGTTCCTTTGCTGCTGGTGCTGATAGGATAGGTGGCGAGGTGAGCATGCGCTTGAGGTCACAGAAATCTTCATCCGCCTGCGATGTCCAGACGAATTTGTCCGTCTTCTTCATGAGCTGGTATAGTGGGAGTGCTTTCTCGCCCAGCCGGCTGATGAACCGGATGAGGGAGGCCAGGAAGCTGGTGAACTTCTGGACATCTCTCAAGTTCTTGGGCGGTTGCATGCGCTCGATTGCACTGATCTTCTCCGGGTTCGCCTCGATTCCTTGCTCAGATACGAGAAAACCGAGTAGCTGGCTGGCTGGGACGCCGAACATGCACTTCTCCGGGTTCAGCTTCATCCGGAACCGGTGGAGGTTGGTGAATGTTTCCTTCAGATCTTCAAGGAGTGTCTGGCGCTCCTTGGTTTTGACTACCACATCGTCGACGTAGGTGTGTACGTTTCTGCAAATTTGGGTCGGCAAGCACTTCTGCATGAAGCGCTGGTATGTTGCTCCAGCATTCTTCAGTCCGAATGACATTGTGGTGTAGCAGTAGGCTCCATAAGGAGTGATGAATGATGTCTTTATTTGATCAACAGGGTTCAGCCGGATCTGGTGGTAGCCGGAATATGTGTCCAGAAATGACAACAGCTCGCAGCCGGCCGTGGAATCGATCACTTGGTCTATCCTCGGCAGGGCGAGTGGATCCTTGGGGCATGCTTTGTTCAGACTGGTGTAGTCAACACACATGTGCCAAGTCTTGTTCTTCTTTAGCACGAGTACTGGGTTTGCCAGCCATTCCGGGTGGAAAACATCCATGATGAATCCGGCTGCAAGGAGCTGGTGATCTCCTCCCCAATTGTTCTTCTTTTTTCTTCCGCGAAGTGGTGCAGTGACTGTTTGATCGGCTTTGCATCCAGCCTGACATGTAAAGAGTGCTCGGCGAGCTCCCTTGGAACACCTGGCATGTCCTTGGGGGACCATGCGAAGATATCCCGATTCTCACGGAGGAAGTCGACGAGCGCGTTTTCCTATTTGCTGTCAAGGCTGTCTCCGACCAGGACGAACTTGTCTGGCTCAGCCTCGTTCAGCAGGATTTTCCTCGTGCCCTTGGATGGCTTGAATTGTGCCTCTCCGGCCGGCTTGGGCTCGCCAGCCGGCATGTCCTTCTGCAGTGCCGCCACGTTCTGCATGATTACGCGTTTTTCTTCCGCGATGATCATGGCTTCCGCTATTTTGGATCCGTCTGTGGTGCATTCCATAGACCGTCTGTAGCAGCTGGCTACGGTGATGACGCCCTTGGGCCCTGGTAGCTTCATCTTGAGGTAGGAATAATGTGGTACCGCCATGAACTTGGTGAGCGCTGGGCGCCCCAGGATTGCGTGGTACGCGCTATAGAGGTTGACCACCTCGAACCAGATGGGCTCGCGGTGGAAGTTGTCCTCCGTGCCGAAGATGACGTCCAGCTAGATTTTTCTGATGGGGGAGTGCGAAGGGCCTAGGACGACTCAGTGGAAGGAGGTGCTTGACGGCTCTAGCTGTGAATCACTGATACCGAGCCGGTCAAGCGAGCTGCGGTACAGGAGGTTGATGATGCTCCCTCCATCTACGAGGACACGGGAGAATCTGCAGGAATACTTCTTGGAGACAATGATAGGATCCATAACCATCACGTAGGTGCCTGGGTGAGGCAGCTCAGCTGGCTGGTCCTTCCGGCTCCATGCGACTTCTTGCTCTGACCAATTGAGGTACTAGGGGACGGGAGGAACAATTGCTAACACTTCTGCCTCGCGACGCCTTTTGTTGTGCTTGGTATCCGGCTCCGTGGTGAAGATGTGGTAGTTTCCCACCTGACGAGGGTAGTTGTTATCATCATCTTCCCTTCGACGTTGGTTGTTGCGATCGCCTGGCGGCCCGCCGGCTGGAGGAGGTGGCGTTTGTCCAGCCGGTGCGCCGACAATTTCCGCCATCTTCTTTGTCGAGGTGCACTGGCGTGTGGTGTGCGTAGCCAACTTGTTGCCCTTGCTATGGAACTTGCATGGCCCATCAAGCATCGACTCAATGGTGTACTTGGGCCTTGGAGGCTGGTCATCAGGCTTCTATCTCTGGTTTCCGCATGCAGCCGGATCCTCCTACACTGCCGCCACCTGCCTAGAGCCATATTGGTTATCCGGCTGGTCATCCTTTCTTTTGCCGTGGCGATTGTCATGCTGCATGGAGTTGTGGCCATTCCCTTTCGGTTGGTGCCGATCTATGGTGACGTCGACGATTATTTGCCCTTGGTCGTCCACCCGGATGGATCTTTTCATTGCCGTGTCGGCCGTGGCGTACTTGTCCGCGATGGCCATGGTCTGTGCCATGGTTGTGGGTCCACCCGGCGAAGCTTATGCTTGAGCATAGTGCCGTCTCTGCAGTCGTTGATGAAGAAATCAACCGCCTGATGCTCACGCACCCCCTCACAGGAGTTGTGCATGCTCGTCCATCGGGTAATGTAGGAGCGGTCAGATTCATCCGGGCCCTGCACACATAGAGCAAGCTCGCCAGGCCGGCCTGGGCTCTTGTAGGTGCCGGTGAAGTTGTGGACGAACGCTTGCTCGAAATCGATCCAAGCATTGATGCTATTGTTGGGGAGACTATTTAGCCATGTTCTGGCTGAGTCGAGGAGTATGAGAGGGGCGTAGCGCACTGCTACCCGGCGGTCGCCGTTGGAGATGCCCACATCGGTGGTATAATCCACCAGCCAGTCCTCCGGCTTGACCGAGCCGTTGTACTTTGGCGTATCCCTTGGGAGCGAAAATCCCTTTGGAAACTGTTCGTTCCAGATGCGTAGTCCGAAGCATCGTGGTCCGACTGAACTTTCTTCCTCCAGTGCGCGTGATTGGACCAGCAGGTCGATTCGCGCACGTACAACTTGTTGTTCATCCGGCTCGAGCGGTCCCAGCCGGCCAGATAGGCGGGACTTGGGGAGCACTTGGCCTTTTCCGGCTTCATCGGTCGGCTCGTGGTTTTTGCTGGTAACAGCTGCCATGTCGCGGGCATTGTGCCCACGTCATGCAGATCCACCGCGTGGGCGGTTACTCTGCCTTGCTCCATTTGGGGAAGACGCCTTGCTGGCACCTGCAGCCGGGTCTGCCATCCGGCGAGCCGGTTGGGTTTTGCTATTGCCAGCCATGCTGAGTTCTGCCTTGGCCTGCTGCTTGTAGATGTAAATGTTTTCGAAGGTAGATGGGTCTATCTCCTTGTAGTAAACAATGTTGTCGATGTAAATTTCCAACTATCACAAAAGAATATTCTTAGTTTCCAATTGTCGGGGGGTTATTTAATATATCACAAACCACCACCGAGAGTTTTGACAATAGGTTCAACTTCTTGCTAAGATTTTGCATCTTGACAGCTTAACGAAATTAGGTCAAACTTGAGATACAAGTAAGCGCGATAGATTGCTCTTGAATTAAATGTATTTTCGGAGGTAGATGGGTGGATCTGCTTCTTGTAGTAAATAATGCCATCAGTGTGAGTGTCCAACTATCACAAAACAACATTCTCAGTTTCCAACCATCAGGGGGTCATTTAATATATCACAAACCACCACCGAGAGTTCTGACAATAGGTTCAACTTCTTGCTAAGATTCTGCATCTTGACAACTTAATGAAATTAGGTCAAACTTGAGCTACAAGTAAGCGTGATAGATTGCTCTTGAATTGATTTTCTTTTTGAAGGTAGATGGGTCCATCTTCTTTTAGTAAATGATGCCGTCGGTGTGAGTTTCCAACTATCAGGAAAGAACATTCTCGATTTCCCCATGTTTTGTGAATATTAAAACTTCCTAGCTAATTCTGCCGACTTGAATGAGACTTTGTGCCATTTATCGAAATTAGGTCAGATTTGAACTACAAGTAAATTGTAGGTTGCTTTGGAAGTTTTATAAAAAAGCTTTTCGGTGGTTTTCGATGTACTGAATTCTTGGTTAGCTTCAAAAGTTTTTTGGAAAATTCTCCTCTTCGCTGCTCTCGCGATGCCTTCTGCGTGCTCCCAGTCTCTTCTCTCTCCCAGATTTTTTCAACACGGGGGAACTCGTAGTGAAAATATTGTTCATCCTGCGAGGAAGCTCCTATGTACTCCTACCAAATATGGGAACACCACCACACCAAGTTCTTGCATACTCCCTTCGTCCAAAAATAAGTGTACTTGTAGTAGCTCTTAGTCTAAGTCAAACTTTTTTAAAATTTGACTACTTTTTAAAACTAATCTAGCAATATATATAACATGAAATCTACATATTATGAAAGTACATTTCAAAATGAATAAACTTGTACTAGTTTTGTGTCATAAATATTGCTACGTTTATAAATTAAAGTTGGTCGAAAATAGTTAAGTTTAATTTAGAACAAACGCTAGAAGTACACTTATTTGAGGACGAACGAAGTAGCTAAATGCACAAGATAGATCACAACCAACGTTCATGATTTATCTCATACTTTCTTAGAACTTGAAAGTACGATAAATAAAAAGGGGTGTGTGCATAACTACTTTGTGGATACTTGAGAGATTGCAATGAGGTTGTGCAATATACTTGATAAATCTAAGACATCTGTTCTGAGATGGGTGGAGTATTATTTGGGTGCTAGCCAAATTCAAAATCTCTATCAAGTGGCAAAATTTACCGCCTAGGTTGTGTGAATCGTAGGTATCCAATGGTGTGTGCAAAAATATGGATATGGATGATTAGTTGATGTGCTCTCGGCCTTGAATTTCTGGACAGATAGCTTACAATCTATTACCATTTTTATTACTTGATGGACGCTAGCCAAATTCAAAATCTGAAATGAGCGGCAAAATCACCCACCGATGTTGTCGGATTGATGACAAGTACGCCATGAGGGGGTCCATGAGGCATGCAGAAGAGAGGGGTGTGAGACGTATGGTGTTCCGGGACGGTGAGCACACAAGTTTACCCAGGTTCGAATCCGCCGGCTTTGGACGGATCCTACTACTGCTAGAAATCCAGCAATACGGCAGAGGCGGAATATGGGTTACAAGGGTTTCGCCTGTGCGAGTTGAGATTGTAGACTATTGTGAGGTGCCCTAAAGGCTTACCCTAGGACAGCTTATATAGATATTTGGCCTAGGTTTTACAGGAGAGACCTATCCAGCTACGACTAAGAGTCGGTTACAGAGTACATCTTGAACTACAAGTAACATAACAGGTCTAGCTTGACCTATCTTCGGCTTGCAGAATCTTGAAGAGTCTCAAAACGAGTGAGACCTATGAATACGTTATTCGGGTTTCTAGCTAAATTCAAACTAAGCCAAAACTTAGTCTCTGACGTAACCTGACATCACTCAAGGTCAAGCCACGTCACTCACAAACATTCCTGTCAGCACGACCGTTGGTGGGTCCACCTTTACAGAACCGAGGCATCATTTTAATGCATGCACGGAGATCGAGGCGGCGTAATCATCGCGAGGGAGTTACTCAGTGTAACACCCTGGAATCGGCCCTATGCAGATTTTAGCAATTCCCGCCAAACCCGCATAGAAACGATTCAAGGACGCCCACCAGGCACTTGCGTGCGGGTGGAAAACAAAGTAATACCATTACACAATAGTTCACGATGGAACCCACACCACACATATATATACAACAACGACTCATTGAGTCAAGAATACATATATACAGTACAAAGATCCAATTCACCTTGAAAACGATACAACATCCGAGTATGGATAAGAATAAAGTTGGGCTAAGAGCCCTAGAGAATAACCAATGGTGTCCATAACCCTACCCAGGCCAAGCCAGAAGAATAACCCTGCTAACAAAGTCGATCTCATACCTGCTAAAACAAAAGGGGTGCCGACAAAGGGCAAAGGAAAAAGGGAGCGGTCAGTACTGAGGCCAGTACACGACGAGGCTAGAATTCGGCAGCTCTCGCCTACATAGGTATGGTGGACTGAATCGGTAGCGAAGCATGCACTAAACAACCTATAGAGACTCGATAAACTGTCAGCTATTAGAGAGAGATAAGAAAGACCTATTCGGAACCAACCTTATACTAACACCAATCATACCCATCCTGGTATTCCCCCTTGAGACCAAACGAGGAAGTCAAACTGAGGAACTCACACAGTTGGTAGTTTTATTCATTCCATTATAATTGCAACACTTACTAGTCAAATATAGATAGCACGAGTCATCCCGATAGCATAAGTAGTGGGCAGTTTTAGTTAACCATTGAGTTGTAGTTGCAGTACTTACTAGTCAGATACAATTAGCATGTGACATCCCAAACCTAGCAGTTGTTGGCACTTTTATTTCATTCCATTGGAGTTGCGATACTTACTAGGCAGGTATAACATGACACGATACACACTAGTTCCACCAGTTGTTGGCACTTTTATTATCCATTCCATTGTAGTGAAGCTGATTACTAGTGACATATTAAGTCAAATTTATAGCACTACTTTAGTTATGCTTGTCTATGATCGAGATACTGTGCTCCAAGTCGTCCATAACCGTGGACATGGCTTTCAGAAAGATTTACCCTGCAGGGGTGCACAAATAGCAACACACACACGATCAACCTCGGAAAAACCAAATCAAAACCCAACGAGGCTTTCACGACAAAGCAATCACATGATTCATAAATTATTTCAGGGGGCACCCCACTAAGCTACCCGCGACAAAGTTGGCCGGCTCCGAGACGGACCCAGGGTTTGTGTAGATGGCGGTAAACGACTGGGAACCCGAAAGTGTGACTGGGCTTGTCGATACAGCGAAAACGTGTCACAATCCAAAACAGTACAGGTGCTCCACGCACAATCGTAAATAAAGCAGTAAAGCATGGCATAGGTAGAGGATAGTAATAAAGCCTCAGCCTAGTTTGTGGCCCCAAGAAATAAGAAATGAATCAAGCTATGGTTAAGGGGATTCATGGTCCCACATGCGGATAGTGCGATTGTCAAGGACCAGGTATCAAGTACTCAGGGCCTACGGGACACAAGTGAGCGGTTAAAAACCAAATATTATCTATTGCCCACCGGTGCCTCTACATTAGTTATATCTATTCGCAGCATTTTAATATCAAGTTTTAATTAAAGTCATGATCATCTCCACCATTAAGCATGTGCCAACCTTTCAACAACGATGGAACAACAACAACACGAAGCAGCACCTGAGTAAGAAACTACGACTCGCAAGGCCGACTATCTATCAAACAACAGGCAATAGGATGTGTCCAAGGCAATATAGAGGCTGCAAGGAATTTAAATGGTACACGGAAACTAAAGTATCACAATACGGGTAGCAATAGATCAACAGGAGGAAGTAATGACTATAAATGCAAAACAGGTAGAAAGGGGGAGATTGCTCACCTGGGAAACACTACCGAAGATACATTATCCGAAGAACTTGTCGATACTCGCATCAACTCAACGGCCTACTCCGCGAAGAACCAAAGCACTAAAAGAAACACCGGATGCACTATTTAATACTACCTTAGAAGATCGGGCATGATACATGTATGATGCATGGCATGGCAAAGATGCGATGCAATTAGGCAATATTAAGCAGAACCAGGGTCCTGACAATTAATTAGAAGGTTCAAGTTATTTAGGTACCCCGCAATTTAAATGTGGTATTAACAAGGCAAAACATGGCATCGGTTCTCTACACAAATTTAACTGGTGCCAATATAAAACTAGAAAAGCTCCCATATAGTATGCATATTTAATTATTAGGTGAGTAAGCAAAGTACCCCCCAAAAAAACATGTATGCGAGTATGAATGATTTAATATGCAACAAGTTTATATGGCATTTATAAAATAAGGATAGGTAGGGGTCACACATGTCAGATCGCAGAACTTCGGGCTTGGAGGGGTTTTAGGATCGGTCTCGCCGGGATCGGTCTTCGGACTACGGGAACAAGGCTCTAGGATCCGTGAGAAGATCTTGGCGTAAACGGGTGCGAAGGTGGTGGACGGAACATCGAGGAGAACTTGGCATCACGCATGGCGGTCTTGACAAAACGGAACACCGAGCATGCGAAGATCTTGCATAGACGGATTCTAAATTGCACCGGAGAAACTCATGGCTTCGAGGATGCACCATCGGATGGAATCTGGAACAAAAGGACACCTAAAATCATCCATTAGGTTGTGGTGTACACATCAACACGTGAGGGCACTCATACATGGTCACATGAAGACACACCGAGCCGATATAAAAAATAGCAAGGCGTGATGGAGAGACGACGTTGCAACTTGGCAGGGACAAACGAGAAATTCCTAGGAATGGTTGGGAAGACGGCTAGAGGAGCACTAGGTCCTGGCCGTCCGTGGGGCCTAGCAACAGCACAAACGGCGGCCATCACGGAGCATGTCGAGGAAGAGGCACCAGGGTTGGCGATACAGGCGGCGTTGGCCCTGCAGAATCTTGGCCCGAGAGCGGCGAGGAGCTTGTAGAGCTTGGGGCGGCGGTCGACGCGGGGCAGAGACAAGGGGGCACCAGCGGTTGTCGGCGATGCAAGGGAAGGCCGGCGGCTCGAGCTGAACGGTACAGAGGTGGTGCAGGGCCATAGCACGACGTCGCGGCGGTGCACGATCCGTACTGCAGCGGGTCAATCATGTGCTCGCGTCTGGTAGCGCTGCTGGAGAGTCGGAGCGCGCGGAAGGTGGTGGAGAGGCGCGGCTGCAGCCAGGGCCGATGGTGGTCGAGGCTGACGCTGGCCGGGCGAGGAGCTCTGCGGCCACACGGAGAGGCGGTGCCGGATCGACGGGGATGCAGCTGCTAGCGATGCTCTCTAGCGGCTGAGCTGAGGCGGAATCGATAGGGCGACACACACGAGCTCATGGTGAGGGCATCGCCCAGAGCTAGAGAAGAAGGGGGCGGCAGCGGTGAGGGCCAGGGTGGCCGGTGCGGGGGCAAGGTTGACGTGCAGGCGGCGGCGGGCGGACGGGATCAAACACACGAGGATGGGGAAGGGGTCACGAGCAGGGAGAGACGAGGTGGGTGGGTCGCATCCGGGAAAGGTGGGGAGGAGCGTGTGTCGTAGGGTGAGGTCGAGCTACGCGTATGCGGGGTGGACGTGGTGAGGGCGCACGAGGTGGGGCCAGCAAGCGAGCGGGGTGTGTCGGTGTGCCGCACGCGCTGCGTGCGATGTACGCTGTGGGCGTCACGGGCAGGGGTGCGTGCGTCGGTGTGTGTGGGTCCAGGCCGGGAGTGGTTGCAACCGGGTTGGAGCGTGGCAGTGAGACACAGCGGTTGGTCGCTGCGCGGGTGTAGCTAGGGAGTTGCGGCGGCAGGTGTGGGTGGTGGTGGCTGGGTAGGTGGGGCTTTAGGGTTAGGGTTTGGAGGTGGTCGGCCGGGCTTTTGGGCCTGGCTGACTGCCTCCCAAAAATAATATAAGTTTTATTTATTCAAATATAAGGCTATTGTAATTATTTTTAGACAAACAAAATATTCAGGTAGATCCGGAGTTTTGACTTTGAATAAAAGAGAGAAGATTATTTTAGAAAATAAACTAGGGCTTTTAGGAAATAGTTTTAGGCAAATATGCATGCAGTCATGATGATGCTCAAATACAATGTGGCATGATGACATGAGCATGTGTTCATGATGATGCATAAAATAAAAAAACACGCGATTTTCTAGTAGTGATTTTATCGGGGTGCTACAATTCGACACCACTAACAATGGATCTCGCCCTCGAGATCTGCCTCGTGGTACGGGAAGAAGGCCGACAATTTGAGTCTTCTCGCTTCAGGTAGATTCTCGCGACACCACTAACAAGGATTCTTGCTCCATCTTGAAATCGGCGACACCAACAACAAGGATTGTCGAGAGAACACTCTTGAGAACAAAGGACGAAGATAAAGGTATCAAAAGATAAGGCCACCTTTAACTTCCGTGAGAGGAGAGAATAAGTGCAATCTAATTCACTTCAATGTACGAGAGAAAATAGAATGAGTAGTCGGTATGGGGGCCAATCCATCACGCACCCAAACTATTACTCCGCACACTCAGTAGAAAATCGTGCGACCCATTCTCGGAATTCAGACTGAAGATCTCGACAAACGAGGTTCGAAAACAAAGGAGTGGTGTAGTCTCTTCATCGGATCAGATGTAGATGATGTTGCCGTGTTGGAACACACCAGAAGATACAAAGAAATATTTCAGTGGGTTTTGATCCACCAAAAGGTACAATAGATGAAGGTTACCCAGATAGCACGAAGACCGGGTGTGGAAACACCGTGCAAAAGGAATCGAAACCCTGAAGGTACGACGGAAACCCAACCACGAGAATTCCTATACTCGAAGAAAAGATGAGAGAGCAGATTTAAAACATGTAAAGGTAAGAGGAGAAGAGCATAGAGGTAAGGAGTAAAAGCAGACCTAATTAGATCTATCCAACCGATGTTGCAAAATAGCTTTGACACTCTACATCGGACGTTAGCTAAGTTATCCTACAGGCTGGACCAGTGGGGTATCGCAACTGCTGAGCTCTGATACCACTCTCTAACACCCTCGAATCGGCCCTATGCAGATTTCAGCGATTCCCGCCAAACCCGCATAGAAGCGATTCAAGGAGGCCCACTAGGCACTTGCGTGCAGGTGGAAAACAAAGAATACCATTACACAATAGTTCACGATGGAACCCACAACACATATATATAACAACGACTCATTGAGTCAAGAATATAGATATACATTACAAAGATCCAATTCACCTTGAAAACGATACAACATCCGAGTACGGATAAGAAGCAAATTGGGTTAAAAGCCCGGGAGAATAACCAATAGCGTCCATAACCCTGCCTAGGCCAAGCCAGAAGGATAACCCTGCTAACAACGTTGATCTCGTACCTACTAAAACAAAAGGGGTGCCGACAAAGGGCAAAAGAAAAAGGGAGCGGTCAGTACTGAGGCCAGTACACGACGAGGCTAGAATTTGGCGGCTCTTGCCTACATAGGTATGGTGGACTGAAGCGGCAGCGAAGCATGCACTAAACAACCTATAGAGACTCGATAAACTTTCAGCTATTAGAGAGAGATAAGAAAGACCTATTCGGAACGAACCTTATACTAACACCAATCATACCCATCCTGGTATTCCCCTTCGAGACCAAACGAGGAAGTCAAACCGAGGAACTCACACAGTTGACAGTTTTATTCATTCCATTATAGTTGCAGCACTTACTAGTCAGATATAAATAGCACGAGTCATCCCGATAGCATAAGTAGTGGGCAGTTTTAGTTAACCATTCAGTTGTAGTTGCAGTACTTACTAGTCATATACAATTAGCATGTGACATCCCAAACCCAGCAGTTGTTGGCACTTTTATTTCATTCCATTGGAGTTGTGATACTTACTCGGCAGGTATAACATGACACGATACACACCAGTTTCACCAGTTGTTGTCACTTTTATTATCCATTCCACTGTAGTGAAGCTGATTACTAGTCACATATTAAGTCAAATTTATAGCACTACTTTAGTTACGCTTGTCTATGATCGAGATACTGTGGTCCAAGTCGTCCATAACCGCGGACACGGCTTTCAGAAAGATTTACCCTGCAGGGGTGCACAAATAGCAACACACACACGATCAACCTCGGAAAAACCAAATCAAAACCCAACGAGGCTTTCACGACAAAGCAATCACAGGATTCATAAAATATTTCAGGGGGCCACCCCACTAAACTACCCACGACAAAGTTGGTCGGCTTCGAGACGGACCTAGGGTTTGTGTAGACGGTGCTAAACGACTGGGAACTCGAAAGTGTGACTAGGCTTGTCGATACAACAAAAATGTGTCACGATCCAAAACAGTACAAGTGTTCCACGCACAATCGTCAATAAAGTAGTAAAGCATGGCATAGGTACATGATAGTACTAAAGCCCCAACTAGTTTGTGGCCCCAAGAAATAATAAATGAATCAAGATCTGGCTAAGGGATTCATGGTCCCACATGCGGATAGTGCGATAGTCAAGGAACATGTATCAAGTACTCGGGGCCTACGGGACACAAGTGAGCGGTTAAAAACCAAATATTATCTATTGCCCACCGGTGCCTCTGCATTAGTTATATCTATTCCCAACGTTTTAATATCAAGTTGTAATTAAAGTCATGATCATCTCCACCATTAAGCATGTGCCAACCTTCCAACAACGGTGGAACAACAACAACGCGAAGCAGCACCTGAGTAAGCAACTACGACTATCTATCAAACAACATGCAATAGGATGTGTCCAAGGCAATATAGAGGCTGCAAGGAATATAAATGGTACACAGAAACTAAAGCATCACAATACGGGTAGCAATAGATCAAAAGAGGAAGTAAAGACTATAAATGCAAAATAGGTAGAAAGGGGGAGATTGCTCGCCTGGGAAACACTGCCGAAGATACATTATCCGAAGAACTTGTCAATACTCGCATCAACTCAATGGCCTAATCCACGAAGAACCAAAGCACTAAAAGAAACACCGGATGCACTATTTAATACTACGACAGAAGATCGGGCATGATACATGTATGATGCATGACATGGAAAAGATGCGATGCAATTAGGCAATATTAAGCAGAACCGAGGTCCTGACAATTAATTAGAAGGTTCAGGTTATTTAGGTACCCCGCAATTTAAATGTGGTATTAATAAGGCAAAACATGGCATCGGTTCTCTACACAAATTTAAATGGAGCCAATATAAAACTAGAAAAGCTCCCATATAGTCTCCGTATTTAATTATTAGGTGAGTCGACAAAGTACCCCCAAACAAATAAACATGTATGCAAGTATGAATGATTTAATATGCAACAAGTTTATATGGCATTTATAAAATAAGGTTAGGTAGGGGTCACACATGTCGGATCGCAGAACTTGGGGCTTGGAGAGGTTTCAGGATCGGTCTCTCCAGGATCGGTCTTCGGACTCCGGGAACAAGGCTCTAGGATCCGTGAGAAGATCTTGGCGTAAACGGGTGCGGAGGTGGTGGACGGAACATCGGGGAGAACTTGGAATCACGCATGGCGGTCTTGACAAAACGGAACACCGAGCATGCGAAGATCTTGCATAGACAGATTCAAAATGACACCGGAGAAACTCATGGCTTCGAGGATGCACCATCGGACGGAATCTGGAACAAAGGGACACCTAAAATCATCCATTAGGTTGTGGTGTACACATCAACACATGAGGGCACTCATACATAGTCACAGGAAGACATACCGAGCCGATATAAAAAATAGCAAGGCATGCTGGAGAGATGACGTTGCAGCTTGGCAGGGACAAACGAGAAAATCCTAGGAATGGTTGAGGAAGACGGCCAGAGGAGCATGTCGAGGACGAGGCACCAGGGTGGGCGAAACATGCGGCGTTGGGCCTGCAGAATCTTGGCCCGAGAGCGGTGACGTGCTTTCAGAGCTTGGGGCGGCGCTCGACACGGGCAGAGACAAGGGGGCGCCGGCGGTTGTCGACGATGCAGGGGAAGGCCGATGGCTCGAGCTGAATGGTACAGAGGTGGTGCAGGGCCAAAGCACAACGTCGCGGTGGCGCACGAGCCGTGCTGCAGTGGGTCAACGACGGGCTCGCATCTGTCGGCACTGCTGGAGAGCCGGAGCACGCGGAAGGTGGTGGAGAGGCGCTGCTGCGGCCGGGGCCGAAGCTGGTCGGGGCTGATGCTGGCCGGGCGAGGAGCTCTGCGGCCACACGGAGAGGCGGTGCCGGATCGACGGGGATGCGCCTGCTGGCGATGCTCTCTGGCGGCCGAGCCGAGGCGGAATCGACGGGACGGCACGCGCGAGCTCGTGGCGAGGGCGTCGCCCGGAGACAGAGAAGGAGGGGGCCGCGGTGGTGAGGACCAGGGCGGCCGGCGCGGGGGCAAGGTTGACATACAGGCGGCGGCGGGCGGACGGGATCAAACACGCGACGATGGGGAAGGGGTCACGAGCGGGAAGAGATGAGGTGGGTGGGTCGCATCCGGGAAAGGTGGGGAGGAGCGTGCGTCGTAGGGTGGGGTCGGGCTACGTGAACGCGGGTGGACGCGGTGAGGGCGCACGAGGTGGGGCCAGCAAGCGAGCGGGGCATGTCGGTGTGCCGCACGCGCTATGTGCGATGTCTGCTGTGGACGTCGCGGGCAGGGGTGCGTGCGTCGGTGCGTGTGGGTCCAGGCCGGGAGTGGTTGCAGCCGGGTTGGAGCATGGCAGTGCGACGCAGCGGTCGGTCGCTACGTGGGTGTAGCTAGGGAGTGGTGGCGGCAGGTGTGGGTGGTGGTGGCTAGGTAGGTGGGGCTTTAGGGTTAGGGTTTGGAGGTGGTCGGCTGGGCTTTTGGGCCTGGCAAGCTGCCTCCCAAAAATAATATAAGTTTTATTTATTCAAATATAAGGCTATTGTAATTATTTTTAGACAGACAAAATATTCAGGTAGATCCGGAGTTTTGACTTTGAATAAAAGAGAGAGGATTATTTTAGAAAATAAACTAGGGCTTTTAGAAAATAGTTTTAGGCAAATATGCATGCAGTCATGATGATGCTCAAATACAATGTGGCATGATGACATGAGCATGTGGTCATGATGATGCAAAAATAAAAACAAACACGCAATTTTCTAGTAGTGATTTTATCGGGGTGCTATACCCAGCTCCTTCCACGATGCGTGGCATGGTTACTGTTTACTTTGCACGAATCTTGGTGCAAATGAAGGATATAAGGGGTTGAGATTTCTCCCTTCTTCCTCACTTGCGCCAGTTCCTCATCCTTCCTCTCGACATCTTCTGCGAACAGAGCTCATATGCCTCCCCCAAATCCCACACCGCCGCCACCCTAGGTCATCGGTGCCTAGAAAATGGCTGAGGGATCATCTTCGGCTGCGGCGGTGATGGCGGTGACAACACCTACGACGGAGAAGGAGAAGTTCTGTGGGGTTTGGATCCCACGTGTTATTGATGACGGCAAGCTCCACGTCGTCGAGAACGAAGGTCTCCTCCGTGCCGGCGACCGGCGGAGCGGCTTCGGAAAAACGGTCCCTACTCCCAACACCGACGAGCGAGTGCACTTCGGCACTCACCTGGAGAGAGGTTTGAGCTTTCCTCCCTCATACTTCTTCTCTGGGGTCATAGATCATTATGGAGTTCAACTCCACCATCTCCCCCAAAACTCTCGTTTAGAGATAAGCACTTATGCCTCTTTGTGTGAGGTGTATCTCGGTATTAGGCTGAGTCTCATTCTCTTCCGGTATTACTTTCATACCCGGAAAATTTCTATTACCGCCAGTAACCCTTATATTACTGGAACTCTTAGCTTTTCTGTTAGGAGAGAGCAAGTCTATCCTAGGGTTAAGGCTAGTGAGTTGGTGAAGCAATGACCATCCATGTTCTTTTATCATAAGGACAAACCGGCTCCCAGCAAAGCATCTGCTTTGCTGGTTTTCGTAGATGGTGCCGCCACGCCCCACGAGTCCTGGGACGTAGATCCTCCGGCTATCGCTGATGATCTGCTTCTTGCTAAGAGGCAGATCATATATCTGATGAAGTACAAGGGTCTGAAAGGATCTGATTTGGTCCACTGCTGGCTGGCACGCCGGATCTAGACTCTCCAACACCATGGTGACCGGCTTATGCACTCCATCACCAAGAGCAAGTCGGACACTCTCCAGATCTGCTCCCATCCTTACTCGGAAAAGGACTATGAGTCCCAAGTCAAGTGGTTAATAAGGGAGCGGATCGAGAGGAAAATCCTAGAGCTGTCCTTGGACATGCATACGGCTGATAATCCTGTTGTACCAGTAAGTTTTCCAGCAATAACTCAAATTATGTGTTCATCTATACATTATTGTTTCTTTCTGCAATGCTGAGATATTTCTTCTTTTCAGCTTGCTGACCTCCCCGAGTTGGAGCTTGCTCCTCTCGAGGGATATCCTCTTGAGATCTCTCAGGATGATGGAGTACTGGTCTTTCCATTGGCACAAAGGAAGTGCCGTTGTGAAGAGGTAACTTTCTTCACAGGGTCTCTGTATTTTATTTCTTATTCTTTCTGAAGTGTAATGATCTTTGTTCTATTACCTCCTCAAAGCTAAACACCTTACCAAGGGCAAGGGGAAAGGAGGCTTGTCGAAGCCCCTTCGCCAGTCAAAGTTAAATTTGACTTCTCCTACCACATCGCCTCCTACTCTTGCCCCGCACCCTTCTACAATGCCAGAGATTACTCCATCTCTGTCTGTCACAGAAGATCCGGCTCTTCATTCTGAGCCAGCGAACCTTGGTTCGCAGACTGACGTCACCATGGGTGACTCGGTAGTTGATAAGGGTGAACCCCAAAGGTTTTTGCCGATAACCTTCTTAGCAATCCGGGTCTTGCCAAACTTGGCATTACTTGGAAATCTGCGGAGGAGATCCACCGGCTAGCCTAGCAATGCTTGGAAAGCCGAAACATCACTACCGAGGAAGAGGCACAAGAAGCAGAGGACATCAAGTACTCCGAACTTCTTGAGAAAATCTGTCTTCGCAACGAGAGGCTGAGAGCCGGTGTGGTTCTTCCATCACCACTAACCTCGCTGACCCTCGCCGAGAAGGTTTCCACCGAGGTGAACATGAGTTTAAGCAAGCTTACTCATGAACATCATGTAAGTCGGATTTCCAACTCACCTTTTTTACTTTATGTCATATCATATCCTCTAGCCCCCAAGCATGAAGTTGGATAGACAATCCAGATTTATGCTTTCATAGGATGCCAAAGAATGAACTAGTGTTGCCCCCAAGGCTCATGCTGATATTAGTTAAAATATTAGCCCGTGTCTTTAGTAGACTTCTAACTCTGGGTATTATTCTAACTTACATAAAGTTAATGATTATAACTAGGAATTATTGAAGAATATTTGTAATAAGCGGAAATAGATTAGAGCTCTCTGGCTTGTAAATGCTTAATTAAAGGTGTCAAGGGATGAGGCTGAAGGTAATCATTTCAGTCCTTAACCTTACTCTTTTTTTCTTTCATAGTCGAATTACCTATTCAACTGTTGCTCTTTTGCTTACAACACTGGTCAAACAATCATGTGCCATGATTGAAGAGGCCGAGAATCTTAAGACCCTAGAGGTGGAGAACACCGACTTACGTCGAGAGCTGAATAAGCTTAAGGCGGATCATGAGTGTAGCATTGCACAAGTCCTCGAATCCTCCTCCATGGCCACCGAAGAACGTGATCGAAGGATCATGGCCCATGATCAAAAAATATATGATATCAATGATGCATTATTCAGAGAGAAGGACATCACCGAGGCACTCCGGGTTGAACTCTAGAGCCTTAGGGCGGAGAAAACCAAAGTTGATGATGTCATCTTCGGTATGTTTCCTAATTTCTGACTTTCTGCTTTTCTGACTCTAGGAATTTGGATATATTTTCTAAACTTTTCTTTATATGCGCATGTCCTCTGAATTTACTGGATTCTTCCTCCACCGAGTCTCGCACCAGCCGGCTTACATAAGTCGGCGACTTGCTTCACGATTTACGCCAATGTTTGGAGGATATTGGCGAAGTACTCAAGGTTCCGGACATGAAGAAAATGTCTGGATTTGAGGTGCGAGACAAGGCCAAGGAGATGCCCCAGCTCATCCAGGACTAGAACATGTCCTATGCACGAACCGCAGCACAGAATGTCCTCACCATGGTTATGAGCCACCATGGAAACATGGAAATCTGGCAAGTTACCAGAGGGTACGGTAAAGTGGATGAAGACAGACAGGAGCAAAACATCAAGGCCATCATGGACTCCTGTGCTAGATATGGATGTCACGTAGCTGATCTGACCAGCTACGGTACTCCTTTCTTCACTCGCATGGAGACGCCTCCTCCGCCTGTCGAAGAAACAACAGAAGTCTCTGATGACGAGCAAACCATTTTGGATTTGAACGTCTCGGAATGATATCAATGTGAGGTCAATGTCTCTAGTGATCCGACAACTCCTACCTCTTCCCCTGCATCGTAAAGTGCTAGAAAACCAATGTGTTATTCTGAAACAATCGGATTGTAAATAATTAGTATAATACTTTTGCGAGTGCTAAGATTTGCTACTTCTATCTAGCACTTTTGGCTTTATTTTGATGTGTCTGGAATGTTTACATAAGCACTTTATATTTTTGTCTATACTTATTGTTTATCTGGCTTTCCGCCTCGTCCCTTTCGTGAGCCGGCTAACCTTCAACACGGAAACTTTGCCAAGCAACGAAGATCAATTGCTAAACTAGTTTAAACTCAGAAACAAAGCCGGCTTCCAGTACCAACAATTCACTACTCAGAAAATGCCCGCACCGGCAATCAGATAAAGAACCAAAGTACAAACTAGAAAATTTATATTTATACCCGAAGGTAGCATTTTTAGAATTGGAAATCTGAACCAGAACAAACATGAGCATAAAGTACTTTCAAGTATTCTAGGATTTTCGACTATGACATGATCATTTGGAAACAAGATGGTAATATAAAACTTCTCAAAATAATTTGAGGCAACCAACACTTTATTTCTCATTGAACATGTACACATATATGATTACAAAGAAAGAAATTTTAAGAATAAAAGGTACGTAGCTGAGCAATATTGCATGATCTGTCTAATTCTTCCGGGTATGTACTGCCTCTAGCTCTCTTTCTTTTCTTAGTAGCAAGTCTTTCTTTGATTGGCCGCATATCAGTTAGATAGTAAGAACCATTGTGTAATACTCGGCTAACTCAAAAGGGCCCTTCCTATACTAGGGAAAGTTTGTGCTTTCTTTTCTACACAAGTCGGAGAGCCAAATCACCCTTATTGAAATACCGGTTTCTGACTCTCTGTCCATGATACTTGCATAACTTCTGCTGATAGGCTGTTGATCTCATCTCACCAACGACGCGAACTTCTTCAATTAAATCGAGATCATTTTGTCGAGGAATTTCGGCATCCTCTTTGATATATGCAGCAACTCGGGGAGAAGTGTGAATCAAATCACTAGGAAGAACTGCTTCCGCACCATAGACGAAGAAGAAAGGTGTGTATCCGGTTGACCTGTTTGGAGTTGTTCATAAACTCCATATCGCAGAAGGTAATTCCTCCGCCCAAGCCCCCACAACACGACGTAGTGGTGCTTCGAGTCTTGGTTTGAGGCCTTGTAGGATTAAACCATTTGCTCTTTCAACTTTTCCATCAGCCTGTGGATGCGCGACTGACACAATGTCAAGCCAGATATTTTGTTCCTCGCAGAATTCGGCAAGTTCTCACATAGAAAAATTACTCCCGTTGTACGTGATAATGCTATGTGGATAACAGTATCGGATTATAACATCCTCAACAAATCTTCTGGCTATTTCTCCGTCACAACTGGTGATGGGTTTAGCCTCAATCCATTTTGTGAATTTATCAACCACCACTAAAAGATGAGTAAATCCACTTGGAGCCCGTTTAAAAGGTCCTACCATGTCAAGCCCCCAAACCGCAAAAGGCCATGTTATAGGTATTGTTCGTAGCTAATCAGCGGGAACATGAGCTTGTTTGGTGTATTTTTGGCAGCCCTTGCACGTCTTGACCAGCCGTTCGGCATCTGCTTTGGCTGTAAGCCAGAAAAATCCGCGTCTAAAAGCTTTTGCCACTAAAGATTTGGCTGCAGCGTGATGACCACATTCGCCTTCGTGGATCTCTCGTAAGATTTTCACTCCTTCTTCCGGAGATACACAGTGCTAAAAGACCCCAGATACACTCCGCTTGTAGAGCTCACCATTTACTATTGTATAGATTTTTGCTCGTCGGACGATTTGCCAGCTCATAACCTCATCTTCGGGTAATTTTCCATCTACCAAGAAATCAAGGTAGGGTTGAGTCCAGCTGGGAATTACAACCAGAACTGCCAGTAAAGGTGAGTCAGATTTGGTCGGATATTCCTCATCTACTCCTTTCATAGAGGGAACTTTGAGGTGCTCTAGAAAAGCGCCATCCGGGACCTTTTTCCGTGCAGAGCCTATTCGAGATAATGCATCTGCTTCCTGATTTCTCTTCGAGGGATGTGTTGAACCTCAAACCCTTCGAATGATTTAGATAGTTCATCCACGGCAACTCTATATGTTGCCATGTGTTTATTTGCATTACAGATATCCGACACTTGTTTGGCAACAAGATTTGAATCTCTAGAACACATTAATCGTCGGATGCCGATATCCTTAGCAATCCGGATTCTATGCAGCAATGCTTCATATTTGGCAATGTTATTTGTTGCCGTGAAGTGGATCTGCAACATATAGAAGAGCTTATCTCCTTGGTGTGATTTGAGCACCACGCCAGCCCCCGAGCCCCTGAGCGCCTTAGACCCGTCAAAATGTAAGGTCCAGTATTCTGACTCTAGGAGGGTCATATTTTCTGTTGTCTCTATCCAATCAGTGACAAAGTCAGAAGGATTTGGGATTTGATTGCTGTACGAGGTTCATACTCAATGTCGAAAGCTGAAAGCTCTATGCCCCATCCTATAGCATCGCTGTTGTTGATTATATCTCTCATGGAAGCTGTGCTCACCACGGTAATTTGATGTTCCTGAAAGTAATGTCGTAACTTCTGGGATGTAAAGAACACATCATAAGCCAGCTTTTGATAGTGCGGATACCGCTGCTTTGATTCAGTTAGGACTTCACTGAAGTAGTAAGTTGGATGCTACACCAGGTGTTCCTGTTTTTCCTCTAGTCTCTCCACCACCATGATGAGACAGACGACTCTGTTTGTCGCAGCGAGATAGAGCAACATCGGTTCCCGAGGTTCCGGTGCTGCAAGGATAGGAGCATAAGAGAGTACTACTTTCAGGTCTTGTAGTGCAGCTTCAACTTCATCGATCCAAACGAACTTTTTGGTCTTTTTCAGGAGCTTGTAGACTGGTGCGGCTCTTTCACTGAGCCGGCTTACAAACCGAATGACTACAACAATGCAAACTAGTTAGTCTTTGAACGTCCTTCAGGCGAGTCGGCCTAGAAATATTGAGTATAGCCTTAATTTTGTCTCGGTTCACCTCTATGCCTCTTTGAGACACAATGAAACCTAAAAATTTGCCGGGTGGTATTCCAAAGAAGCTTTTCTTTGGGTTAAGCATTATTTTGTATTTTCGTAGATTAGCGAATGTTTCCTCCAAGTCGGAAATTGAGGTTTCCTTCTTTTTGGACATCACCGCTATGTCGTCCACATATGCATGTACATTGTGTCCGATTTGATCGTGGAGGCAATGCTGCATAGTGCGCTGGTACGTAGCTCCTACGTTCTTGAGCCCAAAGGGCATCATAATGAAATAGAAGGTTCTGAAGGGGGTTATGAATGAAGTTTTGACTTTGTCTGATTCCTTCATCCGAATTTGGTGATAACCGAAACATGCGTCGAGAAAACAGAGGAGTTCCGAGCCTGCCGTAGAATCAATAACTTGATCAATTCTAGGCAGAGCGAACAGATCTTTGGGACAAGCCTTGTTTAAGGCAGTATTATCAACACACATCCTTAAATCAGTGGTGTCCTTTTTAGGGACCATTACAGGATTGGCCGACCACTCAGTGTGGATGACCTCTTCTATGAATCCGGCTAACTCTAGCAGAGCTAGTTCCTTAGCTATTGCTTTTCTCTTTTCATCGCCGAAACATCGTAAGGACTGTTTGACGGGTTTAGCGTTTGGGTGTACATTTAGAGAGTGCTCGGCAAGTTCTTCCTAGCATGCGAAGATATCTTGATTTGCTTGGAGGAACTTGACGAGCGCACTTTCTTCGGGTCTCCCCTAATGGTGATCACGTCCTTTGGACCTAGAATTTTCATCATATTGTAAATGTAACACGGACGACCCATGAAAGCCTAGTCGGCCGGATGTCTGAATATAGCGTGGTATGCGCTCTTGAATGGGACCACTTCGAAGGAAAGTGCCTTCGTCCAATATTTCTTTGGAGTTCTAAAAGTAACATCCAGAGTGATCTCTCCCAAGAATTTTCCTATATTCTTGGGACAACTCCGTGAAAGATCACGATGCTATGATTCAGCTGCGTTTCCGAGATCCTCATCCGACGTAGCGTTTTGATGTAGAGGATGTTGATGCTGCTGCTGCCATCCATGAGAGTCTTGGAGAAACCATAGACGTCAATGAGTGGATTGATGACCAAGACGTATTTTCCTCGCATGTGCAACTTAGGCGGATGATCAGCGCGGTCAAAGGTGATTATCACTTCCGACCAGTCCAAGATGAGGGACAACCGAAACAGTTGCATTGAGCTCGTGCAAAACTGTCTTCTTGACATTAGGTGGTTGAGACCCAAGGAGGTGACATAAGTGTCTTTCTTTGTTGGGAAGTTCTTCTTTCCCTCCGACTTGGGATTTGAAGGGTCAGCTTCCTCCATGTCGAAATATTCCTTGGTTTCTTTTTATTTTTCGGGATTCTTCTTTCCCTTCTTTTGCTTAGCCCTATAGCCAACGAAATCATCTTTCTTGATGTCGTCATTGAAGCAACACTCAACATTTGTGTGTGACGAGTCCCCGTTGGCATCTAACTGATGCACACACGGGTTGTTGGCAATGTCGGCCCAGGAGTAGGTTTTTCCAGGTTGTTGGTCTCCTCTACCCTAGACTCTTGACATCTCATGACTGCATCCGCGGCCATCTCCGCGCCTTTCTCATCCTGGAGACCCGAAAGTAGCAGTGACAACTGCGGTTTCCGTGTTGGGCTTTTCTTCCGAGGTGTTATTGTTCTTCTGAGCTTGTTGCTTTGGCTGTTTTACCCTAGGATGGCTTATATAGATATCTGGTCTAGGGTTTACAGGAGAGACCTATCCGGGTACGACTAAGAGTCGGTTACAGAGTACATATTGAACTACAAGTATCATAATAGGCCTATGTCGGTACGTCTTCTAGGCCTTCCCATAGCCGGACGGGACTTGGCCTCTTCTCCGTGACTGGGCTGCCCATGAAGCAAAGCTCTAACCCAAAGTGGGCCACCCTGGTCAGTGAGGTATAGTGAGGATACCCGGAAAGTATATCCCCAACAACCGACCTTGCAACATTTCCCGCCCCACCGATTCAAAACCTTTAAGCCAAAATCTCCCACCAGATAGTACCATTCTTCTCTTATTATTAGATGGACGCTAGCTAAATTCAAATCTCAATCGAGTGGCAATATCACACACCAACCTTGAAGCATTTTGTGCCCCTCTGTTTCAAAAACTTTTGTCTTTAAACTTCCTATTCTATCCTTTGTTTAGACAATAGATGGGCATGCTAAAGTTAGTAGCTCAGGGGCACGATCGTAATTATATTTCTATTGACCTCTATGGTCCCGATTCGTTCAGTTTTTATCGCTGGCCCTCCCAAAAATCCCAAGCTCCTCTCTCCCCTCCATGGCCACCACGCGCACCGGCTTGATCTGCGGTCTCGTGCACCGCCACGGAGCCGCTTCACCGATGCTCACCCACTGAATCTAGTTCACTGGGTCTCTCTGCCACTACACCGGAGCTGCGGTGTCATTCACCACACCGATGGTGTCACCAGCCGCCCAAGCTCTGCTTCCTTGCTGTTGATGGCGTCATCGACCGCCCAAGCTCGGCTTTTTCGCCACCAAAATCTACCAAACCATACCAGATCCGCTTCACTAGTGTCCACCGGACATGATCTAGTTCAAGGAGTTCCATGTCCACCGCTCCATACCAGCTGCATAGCCGTTGTTGTTCACTGCACTAGATCTGCCTCAGCGACGCTGTCATCCACCGCGCTCACACCAGCATCAACCACCCAAGATTGGCTTCCCCGACGCCAACAGCCACCGCCACCGTAGCACCCTCGGTGACCTGGACATCACCCGCACGGTACCGACGATGCTTAGATGCCTCTCCTACCAAGGTAACCAAATCTCTAACCCATTTTTGTTTTGTCAGTACTATAGCAGGTTCAAGCCTATTGCAGTGAACTGCATTTTTGTAATCGTGCTACACACCAAGTCAATGTGCATGCCTGTTGTACACACTACATATAAGGTCACTAGACATGTTTGTTTGGATTTGATGCTCTACAAATTTTAAAGTCATGCACATGTTCTTAGCTACTCCGTACAACAGTAATTGCCTGCTACCGTGTAATTCTTGCAAAATCTGAAGTCAGTGGAAAATATTAGCGTGGATTCTCTACTCTACAGTTACTGAATCTATCTGGTTCATCGTGAGATCAGTTCCTATTATTATTTCCTCCTTGGCATCGTTCTGCTATCCTGTAGTAGCTGTTTAAACTCTTCGTACTAATTCGATTACAATTTTGTTGTTGCAATCTAGTTCTTCGAAAGCTGCATCACTAACTATTTTTTTTCTTGCATAGAGCTCAAAATGGAACAATGAACATGTTGGTTTGCATAGCCTATTCTACAGGTTCACAAGCGATGCTATTATTTCCTTATTTGCTGCTAGTTCGTCCTGAGTAATGGCATAATTGTCTTCTACTATGTAGTTCACTCGTGGTTTGCGTTCCTGCTCTAGAAGTTCTCCTATGATGCCATTATAATTTCTATCTGGTTGATTCTTAGCTATGACAGTAACTACATGCCATTGTGTAGCTCACCGTAAATTCTGAGTCACCCAACGACTCTTGCATTCCAGGAGATACCACTTCTTCCATATATATTTGCTGAAATGACCTGGCTAGTTTATATTTGCTAAAATCCTAAGAAACACTTTGTTTGATTGCTAATTTCATTCTAGGCACACTTGTCTAATTCTTGTTTGTCCTGTTCTATAGGTTCACGAGCGACGCCATTAGATCTCGTGTCTGCTTCTAGCTCTTCCTAAGCAACGACATAACTATCCTCTACTATATATAGTTCATATGTGGTTTGCATTCTAGCTCTACAAGTTCTCGTATGATGCAGTTATAATTTCTACATGGTTCATTCTTCGCTACGATAGTAACTGCATACCATTTTGTGGCTCAGCGCAAATTCTGAGTCACCCAACGTCTCTTGCATTTTAGGGTATACAAATGCTTCCATATATATTTGTTGAAATGACTTGGCTAGTTTATATTTGCTGAAATTCTAAGCCACACACACACATTTTTTGATTGCTCGTTTTACGGTAGGCACACTTTTTTAATGCGTTCTTGCTTGTCATGTTTGTTTGACCTGTTGGTCAATAATTGAACCATTGACCAGTTGTTAACTCCAGTTCATAGCTCCTGTCATATCAGTCAAATGAGTAGTTTGTCTTGATTGATGTATTAACTTGTTATCACTTAGTTTTAGATTGCAATTATTGCTATCACAACCAAAGAGGGGGCTCCAAGATCATGTGTCCTCCAATGTAGCTTTCACACTCAAAGGAAGATGCAGGTGATCGATTGAGAAAGCAAATTGAGCACTCTGCTATCAACTCGATTATCAACTGAAATGCTGAATTTTCTTTCCCTTGAGTTGATAATATGTAATAATTTTAAGAAGTTTAGAGCTGATGTAATATCTAGATAACTCACATAGGCCATGTAGTCATTTAATTGACGTTGTCCACACATGGCAGTAGTCGTTACCGTAACTACGCCAGCCAGGTCGACTAGAGAACAGTATCGTGCTTTGTTATTGGCATGTCTTGTATTCGGCCGACGATTGAACAGTAAAAGATGCTCGCTAATTATACACCTTTTATGATATTGGCATGGGCTTCAAAAAGGCCGAAATTGCAAAAGACCATAAACATAATGGGCCGACCCACATGTGGGAACAAGTAACAGTAACATGCCAGAACAGTAGCAGGCCAGAACAGAAATAGGCCATAATAGTAACATGCCACAACAGTAAAAGGCAAGAAATTGTAATATGATAGAACAATAACATGCCAGAGGATTAATGGGCCAGAATATTAGCAGGCCACAGCAGTAAAGGGACGCAACAGTAAAGGGCCAAAACAGTAAAGTCTAGAATAGTAACGAGCCAGAATAGTAACGGACCATGAAATTTCCAAACGAGAACAGTAACAGGCCGAGAAAATTACCAGGCTAGAACAGTAACAGGCCGCCTGTGGGCCTGAACAGTAGACAACCAGAATAGTAATGGACCATCTTAAAGAAGGGCCGATAGAAGGCGGCCCATGATGGACTGCGTGAACAGTGATGGGCCAGCAGCAGGTCTTAACTATACAGGAGCGACTTGGCACATGCTGCTAATGGGCCGCACATTAGTTGACCCACGTGTGCCTCCTATAGGCAGAAACAATATCAGGCCTAAAAGTTCGCGGGCCGAAGCTAGATGCGTTAACGGGCCCACTTCAAGCAATGCAGGACAAAACAGTAACATGTCGTCTACTTATTGGGTTCTCCTCATGGTCCGGCCCACTTAATAATTAGCAAGCCTTAGCTGGGCCAGGATTCTACCATAGTTTGTATGACTGTTAATGAAGGTAGCTGACCATTTTAATGGTGGCTGCCATGTGGCAGTTTGCATGACATCAGCAGTCAATACTGCTTGCGAGCAGATCTACGACGGAATAAGTTTTCGTGGCCGAATGGTGCAATCCGCCATGGTCCGAAAAATGTGGTTGATTCATTTGTGATGGAGCATGTACCACGAAGGCCATCCATCACAGAAGACTTTTAGCCACGACAACGGGCCTTCAAGCACGAAAATTGCCCGCTGTAAAATCCAACTTTCTTGTAGTGTATAGGGAGTGAAAGTGGGCTCCGCTCACTTATGGCCCATTCACTAAATCCTATATTATTCATTGTGAGTCCAACTCACTAACTCAGTCCGTGTCTGATTCGGGTCCAACCCAAACTTGCTCTCGCTCTTAAGTATGTGACCTGATAGGCTCATGGTGATTTGGACACGATTTGAGTATTACTCGTAATCGATCATTCGGTAGTGGCTCCTAGCAGAACGTGCCAACTCCCAAGTACTAAATAGTTATGATGACATACCTTCCAATGTGACTTGCGTCCGAGTCCCTTTTGCTTCACGGTACACCTTGTCAAGCTATAGGCGAATAATCGTCATCCTTCAAATAACTCAACTCTCTTCTCGATCCGAGATAAGTGATTCATCTAACTAACTCTTAGTTAGACACCTCACTTAACACTTAACCGAGTCGCACATGGCCAAAGGGCCCAGAGAATATCTCTCCAGTCAGAGGGGCAAAATCCCATATTGGTTATCCACATCACTCAGCTTGATTCTTAGTCGACCCAAACTCTGCCTTTATAACTACCCTTTGACGGAATTTTTTTGGTAGAACCTAAGTGGTATACAAATTAACCTCATGTGGATTACATTGATTAACCTCATGTGGATTACATTGATTGAGATATACAAATTATGACTTGTTTGTTGTATCTCAATATGGGCCAGTCCGCCTCGCTAAACTCTTTAGGCGAATCCGTGTAAGTCGGAATAGTAGACCATGCCCATGACAAGTGGAACCGAGTCATCAACCGACTTTCACATTAGTCTAAGGTGTGTGTCCAGCACAACCTGAATGACCAATGACATCTATTATGAACAACATGAATATATAGTTCCACAACCTAATCACATATTCAATGATACATATAGAAAGTTCATACAAGGATAATATAACAAATTTATGAATACATCGGGAATAACATCATACATGATTGCCTCAAGGACATATTCCCAATAGTGGCAAAGTTTTAGGTATAATGAATTATTAACTTATTATGCATACATGTTATATAACTTATTAACATGACAAGAAACTGACCTAAGTAACACACAAAAACCTCACACTTCAACCTTGATTGGTGTCACATTGTTAGTGTTGGACTCTCTATGAGAAGTTTGCATGACCCATGCGAGTGCTCAGAAATAATAGCATCTACGAGTTAGTGTTGCAGGATTATACCGATAGTGTGACAATGTAAGAAAATAATAGCAAGAATATAATGATGTGGATAGGACCAACCAGATGTGGGTGCAAACGAAATGGCAATAATAGGTAGGATATTTAGCAACATTCTAATGCCTTCATAGCTTAAGAGTACCAAAAATTATCGAACAGGCAAGAGAAATTACCACACTACGACAGGGGTGGCCGGGATGGGAAAGAGGGTGGCAGGGGTGGGGGCTCGGCAATACAGGGTTAGAGAATGAGTGATATGGCAAACCATGAGGTAGATGACGGTGTTGGTGAAGCAGATCCAGTGCGGCGAGGGAGTCGGTGAAATAGCGGTGTCCACGACGTGGGAGTCGGTGACGTAGAACGGTTGTGGTGGACGAGGGCGGCGAGACGTGGACATGGTGTGTGAATAACAAAGGTGGTGAAGAAACTCCCGTGTGGAACAGCGTGCCAGTGATGAAGGAGCTTCGATGTGGAAGAGAGGGACGACGATGAAGTAGGTGGAGGAAGGTGGAGGACGGGAGGGGGTGGATAGGTAAATTTTGAGGAAGGGTTGCGAAGAGGCGATGGGGGATATAGGTTGGATGACGCATATTTACCAACTATATCCCTCTATTATTGAAATGATCATCGAGTTCTATTTCCAGACCAGGGATAGAAGAGGAATTTTGCATTTGCAAAAAATGGGGCTCAATATTTGAATAGATGTGCGGGATATTTGAATGGATGCACATGATATTTTGGCGCTCTGCGGAAATTTTGAGGTTGAAGCATCCAATGAACGCTACTCCGATGCATGGCCGCTCCTCAGGTGTTGGCCCCGTCTAGACCCACATGCCAGCGACAGTATGCTTAGCAACATTTAGATGAGTTTCTAGACATTTGTCGAAATTGATAAATATTATTGCAGGTTTGCAAACAAGATGACCAAGGTCACAACCATATCTTTGTCATAGTTTATGATAAGGTGTCCATATTTGGTAGACCGATGCATCTTGGCATTTTAAGGTATGTTTAGAAAAGGAGATTCTAGTTTGATGAATAATGCCCTACTTTCATGAATTTCCAAGCTTCCTAGCTAAATTTGTGCAATAAATGACCTTTTAATAATTTAAAGTAAGTATGTCTAATTTCGAACTACAAAGTGTGTGATATAGATTACTTTTGATTCTTTTTAAAATAATTTAAACGTACCGAATTAGTCAAATATCAGAGAACCATCGAGAGTTTTGCGAGATTCAACTTCTTGATTTGAATGGCAATGACGCTAAATTTGGGCCAATTTTTAAAAAATACAAAGAAATGAAATACTACCATTATTTTCTCTTAGTGTCTCACTGTGTGCACTATCTAGTTTCCATGAAAAATTATAAACTTAAAATTTGACAACTTTTGAACAAAAATTGTTTCACAATATGGCATACCATGTATGAACATTCATGGCTTTCAAACTAGATGACCAACGTCAAGGCTATATGTTTGCCATACTTTATGATCACGTAACCATATTTGGTAGATTGGTGCATATTGGCATTTAAATATTGATTACAAAAAGAGCTTTTATATTTGAAGTTATTTTAAATTTTCCAATTGACGACAATGGACTTTGTCATGAACCAAATATAAAGATTATGGCTCAAAATCACACCGCCCTAATTTTCACAGAAAGTATAACCTATTTAATTTATAATTCTCAAGTTTTATGGCTATATTCGTGCAATAGAATAACTTTATGGCTATTTATAGAAAGTATCTCAAATTTTGCTCTGCTAGTGCATGATACCTGATTGCTCATGATTTTTTATAAATTCATCTAAAGGTACCCAAGTAGTAAAACAAGGGAGAACCACCAAGAGCTCTACAAGATTCAAGTTCTTGATATGAATGTTAATGCCACCAAATTTGGGCCTTATGAATGAAAACAATCAATAAAATTAAATATAATTTGAAGTAATACCTTCATTCATAGGGTGTCTTACTATTGGACTAGCTTATTTCCATGAAAAAATGTGAACTTAAAATTTGACGAATTTGAAGAGTTGTCAAACGATATGGCGTACCATGTAAGAATATGCATGGATTTCAGACCAGATGAAAAAGGTCATGGCATCTTTGCCATAGTCTATAATAACATGTCTATATTTGGTAGATTGGTGCATATTGGCATTTCAAATATTGTTTACAAAGGAAGATTCCAAATTTTAAGTTGTTTTCAATTTTCCAAGTGACAACAATGGCTTTTGCCGTAAAGCAACTGCAAAAATATGGCTCAAAATCCCACGACCCCAATTTTCACGCAAAGTATAACCTATTGAATTGATAATGCCTAAGTTTTAATAATTTTCAAGCTTTATGCCTATATTCGTAGAATAGAATCATGTTATGATAATTTAACAAAAATATCTCAAATTTTGATCTTCAAGTGCATCATACCTGATCGCTCATAATTTTTGTTAAATTCATTTGAAGGTACCCAAGTACTAAGATAAGGAGAAACACCAAGAGTTCCGCAAGATTAAATTTCTTGATATGCATTCTAATGCTACCAAATTTGGATCATTAATGAAAACAATCAAGAAAATTAAATATAATTTGAAGCAATGCCTTTCTTTCGCATGGTGCCTTACTATTGCACTAGCTAGTTCCCATGAAAAAAAATATATAAACTCACAATTTGACAATTCTGGAAAAACTTGTCAAACGATATGGCGTACTATGTATGAAGTTATTTTCAATTTTCATACATGTATGAACTTACAAAGGAAGCTTCCAGAATTTAAGTTATTTTCAATTTTCCAAGTGATAACAATGGCTTTTGTCATGAAGCACCTACAAAAAATATGGCTCAAAATCCCACCACACCAATTTTCACACAATGTATGACCTATTTAATTGATAATGCTCAAGTTTCAATAATTTTCAAGATTTATGCCTATATTCGTGGAATAGAATCATGTTATGGCAATTTAATGAAAGTATCTCAAAATATAATCTACAAGTGCATGATACCTGATTACTCATAATTTTTGTTAAATTCATTTTAAGGTACCCATGTACTAAAACAAGGGAGAAACACCAAGAGTTTTGCAAGATTCTACTTCTTTATATGAATGCTAAAAGAAAAAAATCAAGAAAACTAAATATAAATTGAAGCCATGTCTTTCGTTCACATGGTGTCTTGCTTTGTGTAGTACCTAGTTTCCATGAAAAAGTATACTTAAAATTTCACAACTTTTGAAGAAACTTGTTTTAGAATATGGCGTAACATTTATGAACATTCATGACTTTCAAACAAGATGACCAAGATCATGGCCATACATTTTCCATAGTCTATGATAACCTATCCATATTTGATAGATTGGTGTGTGTTGGCATTTCAAACATTGTTTACAAAGGAAGCTTCTAGAGTTGAAGTTATTTTGTATTTTCCAAGTGATAACAATGGCTTTTTCGTGAAACAACTACAAATAATATAGCTCAAAATCCCACCACCCCGATTTCCACACAAAGTATAAAATATTTGGCGGATAATGCCCAAGTTTCATGAATTTCCAAACTTCCGAGTCAGTTTCGCCAATTTTAACGAGTTTATCTCAGTTTAGCAAAAATTGTGTGAATTTCGAGCTGGAAACTATGGGAATCTCTACTTACGTTAACTCTAGGTCACCAACATGCAGGTCACGTGGATGGTGGGTCCAAAAGTTAGTGTAGGTCAGAGTGGGTGGACGGGTAAATATTAAATAAGGGTAGGGAAGAGGGGATGGGGCGATGTAGGTGGGAGAACACAAGTTTACCACCTGTATTCCTCTATTATTGCAGTGCTCCTCGGATTCTTGTTTTCGGACCAGGGATAGAAGAGGAATTTACATTCTAAAAAATGGTGTAACATGTTTGAATGGATGCACAAGATATTTGAATCAGTGTGCGCAATGTTCGGGCGTTGTACCAAAAATTTGAGGTTGAAGCTTACGCTACTCCGACGCGCGGTCGCTCAGATGATGTTCCGTCTAGACCAACACGCCAGCAATAGTATGTTTTCTAGCATTTAAATGATTTTTAAGGAATTTGTTGAAATTGCCAAATAATTCAAGGCTTTCAAAAATATGACCAAGCAAGGTCATGGCCATAGTTAATGATAACGTGTCTATATTTGGTAGATTGGTGCATCTTGGAAAATAATCAATGTGTCTGGTTCAAAATTTGAAGTCTTTTTTAAATTTCCAAGTGACAACAATGTGTTTGGTTGTAAATCAACTACATAGATGATGGCTCAAAATTCCACCGCCCTAATTTTTCACACAAAGTATAACCTATTTACTGTATACTACCCTTTCAACCTTTCTAGATAAATTTGTGCAATAAATTGATTTTTGGGGTTGGATATTTGAATGGATGCACGTGATATATTGGCGCTCTGCCGAAATTTTAAAATTGAACCTTCTAAGGTACGCTACTCCCAATTGGTACCGCTAAGATGCTGTCCCTGTTAGATAAACCCCGCACACCAACGACAATTTGTTTTCCAGCATTTAACGAGTTTATAGACATCTGACGAAATTGATGAATATTAATTTGCAAAAAGAAAATTGATGAATATTTTAGACTTTCAAACAAGATGGCCAAGGTCACAACCATAGTTTTTAATAACATGTTCATGTTTCGTACTCCGTATATTGGTGCATCTTTGCAAATCAAGCAATGTTTACAAAGAGGATCCAAATTTGAAGTTTTTTGTCATAATGTTTTTATTATGAAGCACTACAAAGACTAGTAAGTTGCATGTGCCTTGCACGTGAGACTCAGATAATAGAAGTATAGCATATCATCACTATTATAATTATAATAGGTAAAACTCAAAAAATAATCATAATTTTTAGCCACATGATATCCATAAAGTATCGGGTGAATATTTGGTTCTTGTACTTTATATCATGTAGAAATTGACCTTTACTTTTAGCTACCTAATTTTCATAAAATGCTCTCGAGAAATGACAGAGAAGATTTAGATTGATGGATAAGTGTGTTATGAGGTTTCTGTATAACGGTCATTGTGCTTAAGACTATTGATAAAATATTTTAGATGCTAGATTGGTAAACAAGATCCAACTGTTAGCAATGTTGGGATTTGCCAGTCTTGATCTAACAGTCAACGTTCAAAGTTATTCATACACAATATAGTGGTAATATTATGGCTCAATATGCCATCGTGCCATTTTTCACACAAAGTAGCCTATTTAATGGATAACACACATTTAAGATTACTGACTAATTGTTGCAATAAACTAACTTTATGGAAATTTACTAAAATTACATCATTTTTTTGTTCTACATGTGCGAGATAGGTTGCTCTGAATTTTTTAAAATAATCAATTAAAGGTACCCAATTAGTCAAATATGGGAGAACAACTGAGAGTTTTGCAAGATTCGACTTACTAATATGAATGGAAATGCCTCCAAATTGGGTTCTTTTTTCGAATAAACACAATAAAATGAAATATAGATCAAAAGCACACATTATATTCTCCTAGTGTCTTCCTATGTGCACTACTTTTCATGAAAATGATAAACGCAAAATTTGACAACCTTTGAAAAATCTTGTTTCGCAATATTTGTCATGACATGTATGAACACATTCATGACTTTAAAAACCAAGGCCACGGCCATATATTTGACATACATTATGATAGTATGTCCATATTGGGTAGATTGGTGGATCTTTGCACTTGAAGCAATGTTTACAAAGAGAGATTCCAAGTTTGAAGATATCTGAAAGTACCCAAGTACTAGAATATAGGAAACCACCAAGAGTTTTGCAAGATATTTTGTCCTAGCTAGCATGTATGAACACATTCACAACTTTCAAACAAGATGACCAAGGTCACGGCCATAAATTTGCCATAGTTTTTGATAACGTGTCAATACTTTTGGTGTGGTAGTGCATATTGGCATTTCAAGAATTATTTACAAAGGGAACTTCCAAATTTGAAGTTATTTTTAGTTTTCAAAGTGTCAATTTTTTTGAAGAAACTACAAGGTACATGGCTAAAATGCCACTGCCGAACCTATTTCATAGATATTACCTAGGTTTCATAATTTTTCATGTTTCCTAGCTATAATTAGGCAGTAAATTGGCTTTTATGGCAATTTGCAGAAAGTATCTCAAAATTGGAACAACAAGTGCGTTATAGCTCGCTCATGTGCCTTTTAAACCTACTGAAGGTTTCCAAGTACAAAATAAGGGATAACCACCAAGATTTTTACAAGATTCAATGTCTCGATCTAAAAGCTAATGTAGAGAAACTTGGCCCTTTTTCGAAAAAATTAGGGAAACTAAATATAAGTTGAAATAAAGCCATTCTTTCGCGAAGTGCTATGCTATGTGCACTAGTTTTCATGGTAAAATATAAACATAAATTTGACAACATTTGAAAAATCTTGGTTCGCAATATATGGCATGGCATGTATGAACACATTCATGGCTTTCAAACTAGAAAACTAAGGTCGCAGCCATATCTTTGCCATACATTCTGATAGTGTGGATAGATTGGTGCATATTGGAATTTCAAGCAAGGTTTATAATGGACACTACAATAAATGCATCTATCCGCAATGGTTTGGTCCGTCGAGTGTCGTAGAAGGTGCCTCTTCCGTGATGATTTCCTTCGCTCGAACGTGGCCGATAGAATTTTTTTTTCCATTTTCACGACCTTCCACTACGACAAAGTTAGTAAACATGTGGATGAAACTAGGCTGGCGCGTGACAGAAGTAAGATTTTCGGTTCCTCGCGCGATGTTGACTCACCAAAATCTTTTAAGGCATGTGGGTCCTGGATGTCAATGTCTCTAGCGGATCATACTTTCCAATCACGCCTGCTTGATTCGAACTCGATAACATTAATCGATGCATCTGACATACACTCAGGCTGTTGGGTCCCCCATGTCAGTCTCTCATTAGAAGAAACATGTATATGATGGATTTTTTTCCTTCACTCACACTACCCTCTTCTCCGAACTTGATAGCATTGATCGATGCATCTGCCGTTTAGTCAGGCTGCTGGGTCTCACATGTCAGCCTCTCATTAGAAGAATCGTGTGCACGATGGAATTTTTTGCTTGGCTCGTGCCTCTTAGATTTGAACTCGATAACATTGATCGATGCATCAGCCGTTTATTCCGGCTATTGGGTCCCCCAAGTCAACCTCTCATTAGAAGAATCACATGTATGATGAATTTTTTTGTTCGCTCATGCTTCCCTAATTCAAACTTGATAGCATTGCTCGATGCATATGCCATTTGGCACGCTCTTGGGTCCCACATGTCAGTCTCTATTTAATTGAAACGTGTGTGACGAGGGGTTAACTCATCAATGCCCATCGCAGATGGACTTAGGTTCGAGGAAGTGGGGAGCGTTGGAGGCATCGATCGGCTAGAAAACAAGCACAAAGGGATGCAAGGTTTACCCAGGTTTAGGCCTCATAGAGGACCCTACTCCTGCTTGTCTGCTCTAGGAATTATCGAGGAGTCGAAAGTTACAGGGGTGCGCAGATGCAATCTGGCGATGATGCGGAAACTAGGGTTGTGGATTGTCCTCCTCGCCACCCCCTACTAGCCTTTATATATATAGGCTAAGTCTCGGGATAGCAGGCCGAGTCGGTTATACATTAGGGTTTCCCCTTAAACTTCTATCTTAAGATTGTCGTGTGCTACAAGCAGTTGAAGTCTCCTGGGCCATCCGGCTCTTAACTGGGCCTTAGCAACGTTGTGGGCTTCTTCTAAGCTGGACAGTATATACCAAGCTCAATTACATATGAGGTATGCCCATGTCAGTAGCCCCCGAGTGTTTGGTTGAATCGCAAATTCGTGTGGAGACTTATGAAGCTCTTGAGTGGAGAGTCAAGCATGTTTTTGAATGTTTCTGTTTATGTCATAGGGATTGTTGATATACGTGCCCAATTCATCCGATGGATCGGGATCAGTTAACTGCCTTAGGGCAAAACAACACAATCTACTCAAGCTCGAGTCCCCGGAGTCGAATTTGGAAAAGTGTCGGCGTAATTCGACTCATGTTGTGGAGATCTTATAGAGTCGAATCCCAGTGTATAAGTGTGAGCACTTGACGCGTCCATCAAGGCTTATTTCATCGTACCTGCAGGCACGAATTGTTTCTGGTAGAGCGCAGCAGGTGCGTTGCCATGCCTTCTTCAGGTCTTACCTTCACGCCGCAAGCGTGGCATCCGAATGTTGTCATCGCGGAGATGATTCGGGTGGCCCAGGAGACGTAGTCTCTTTGTAGGGAAAATATGAGGTGGAGTCGCTGATGTTTTCGAGTGTGGACACAGTTAACACACAGTTATGTGATACGTCATAAACGTATCTATATTTTCTATGCTCCATGCTTGTTTTATATCAACTTTCTTATGTTTTGTTTACACTTTGAGGTATTTTTATACATTTTCTGGAACTAACCTATTAACAAGATGCCACAGTGCTAGTTGCCTGTTTTCTGCCATTTTTGGTTTTAGAAAAGCTAGTAAGGAAATATTCTCCGAATTGGACCGGACAAAACGCAAATTCAATATTTTACCAGAAGGAACACAGAGTCCGAAAGGCAGCCGAAGTGGGGCCACGAGGCGGCCACACCTAGGACTAGCGCGACCACCCCCTAGGGCGCCCCCCTATGGTGTGGGCCCCTCGAGCGCCCACCGACCTTGCCCCTTCGCCTATAAAAGTATCCCGATGCAAAAACCCTAAGCACCCGATCAAAAATCCACGAAAGAGACTGTAGCCGCCACCATCTACATCCCAAGATAGGGGGATCCGAAGCTCTTCTCGGCACCCTGCCGGAGGAGAGAGATCATCCCAGAGGCCTTCTTCATCACCATGCCAGCCTCCGGAGTGATGCAAGAGTAGTTCACCCTTGAACTATGGGACCATAAAGTAGCTAGATGGTTGGTTCGACTCATTTCTACTATCATGTTTAAATCTTGTGAGCTTCGTTCATGATCAAGATCATCTATTTGTAATCCTATATGTTGTGTTTGCGGGGATCCGACGGATATTGAGATACTATCTCAGATTGATTATTGATTCATGTCTATGTTATTTGTGATCTTGCATGCTCTCCGTTGCTAGTAGCTAGCTTGGCCAAGTAGATGGTTGTAACTCCAAGAGGGAGTATTTATGCTCGATAGTAGGTTCATGCCTCTAGTAATCTAGGGGAGTGATAGAAATCTCTAAGGTTGTAGATGTGTTGTTGCTACTAGGGAGAAAACAACAATCCTTTGTCCATGGGGCAATTGTATTGTTTACTTCACACACTTTGCTTAATGCAATTATCTGTTGCCTGCAACTTAATACTGGAAGGGGTTCGGATGATAACCTGAAGGTGGATTATTAGTCATAGATGCAGTTGGATTACGGTCTATGTATTATGTTGTAATGCCCAATCAAATCTCGTAGGAGTCAAGATGTATAGTATACGCATTTTTATGCTTTCTCAATCTATCAATTGCCCTGCTGTAACTTGTTCACCCAACATGCTATTTAACTTAAGGAGAAACACCTCTAGTGAACTGTGGACCCCAGTCCATTTCTTTACCAATAATATACCATCTACTGTTTACCATTTACTGTTTACTTTCTGCAAGTAATTACTATCTTCCACACTATATGTTTAATCCTTTGTTTTCAGCGAAACCAGTGAGACTGATAACCTCACTCTAAGTTGGGGCAAAGTTCTGTGGTTGTGTTGTGCAGGATTCCAAGTTGCTAGCAACACCTTGGAGTTGTTTCCTTACTCCTACTAGTTTGATAACCTTGGTTTCATAACTGAGGGAAAACTTCCTGATGTGCTCATCATACCTTCCTCTTGGGGTTCCCAACGAGCTCTACATATATTGAGCCATCAAGCACTTTTCTGGCGCCGTTGTCGGGGAGTTCAGGACAACTTCAATCTCTTCCTCCTCGTCAATCACTTTTCAGGGAGATAGAAGATTCTTGCAAGGGGAGTCTCTCACAACCAATCTTTTTTCCTTTGTTATTGTTTTTCTTAGTTTCTCTACTTTATTTTGTTTGCTTCTTTTTATCAAAAATACAAAAAGTTAATTCCTACTATAGTTGTTATTTTTGTTGGTCTGTTATTGTCTTGCTTTATCATGCTTTCTATCAATGGTTGGTTTCTCTGAAACTAGATCTTATTGGCAAGGTGGGTTCACGGAAGAACATAAATATTATGAGGAACACCGCTTGTCACAAAAAGGGAAACACTTATGGGAACAAATTAATAAATTGTATACCATTGCTAGAAACGTGTGCTCTACTTATAATGTTACTTATTGCTTTGATAAATCTTGTTGCTGTAGGAGGTATAAACACCTCCCTTTTCAATGTGAGTATAATGATAATGTTACCATATCTTCTTATATTAAGGGAAATTATGACTTTTATGATGTGGAACAAATTGAAGAATTTATTGCTTGGAAGGTGATACGTTGCTAACGTATCCATAAGTTTTGATGTTCCATGCTTGGTTTTATCCACTTTCTTGTGTTTTGTTCCAACTTTGGAGTACTTTTATTATGATTTCTTGGACTAACCTATTAACAAGAGCCATAGTGCCAACTGCCTGTTTTCTGCTGTTTTTGGTTCCAGGAAAGTCAGAAAATGAATATTCTCGGAATTGGACGAGACAAAAGCCAAAGTGCCTATTTTTCCGGAAGGGATCAAGTGCTAGAATACGAGACGGAGAAGGGCTGGGGGCCGGCCACACCACCTGGCCGCGCGGCTAGGCCTGGCCCACGCCAGGGGGTGGTCTGGCCGACTCCAGCACCCCCTCGGCCTCTCCTTCCGCCTACAAGTTGCCCTCGGGACGAAAACCCTAAGAACCCGATCAAAAATCCACGAAAGAGTCTGTAGCCACCATCATCTCTGTCCCTAGATCGGGGGGGATCTAAAGCTCTTCCCGGCACCCTTCCGGAGAGGGGAATTCACCCTGGAGGCCTTCTTCATCACCATGCAAGCCTCCGGTGTGATGCGTGAGTAGTTCATCATTGGACTACGGATCCATGTAGTAGCTAGATGGCTGGTTTCTCCTCCTTTGTGCTTTCATGTTTAGATTTTGTGAGCTCCGTTCATGATCAAGATCATCTATTTGTAATTCATACATGTTGTGTTTGCGGGGATCCGATGGATATTGAGATGCTATTTCAGATTGATTATTGATTCTATCATGTCTTCGTTATTTGAGATCTTGCATGCTTTCCGTTGTTAGTAGCTATCTTGGCCAAGTAGATGCTAGCAACTCCAAGAGTTCGTATTTATGCTCGATAGTGGGTTCATGCCTCTGGTAATCTGGGGAAGTGATAGAAATCTCTAAGGTACTAGATGTGATGTTGCTACTAGGGAGAAAACAACAATCCTTTTTTCATAGAACAATCGTATTGTTTACTTTACACGCAGTTCGTAAAGCAATAATCTTTTGCTTGCAACTTAATACTGGAGGGGTTCGGATGATAACCTGAAGGTGGATTATTAGTCATAGATGCAGTAGGATGGTGGTCTATGTATTATGTTGTAATGCCCAATCAAGTCTCAGAGGAGTCAAGATGATTAGTATATGCATGTATTGCTTTCTCGGTGTTTGTCAATTGCCCCGCTGTAATTTGTTCACCCAACATGTTATTTATCTAAGGAGAGCCACCTCTAGTGAACTATGGATCCCGGACCTTTTTCTTTACATACAATCTATAAAATGTTTCTGCTTTGTGTTTACTTTCTGCAAACGTTTACTTCTTTCCATTCGATACGTTTAATCCTTTGTTTTCCGCAAAACACGGTGAGATTGACAACTTCATCGCAAGTTGGGGACAAAGTTCTGTGGTTGTGTTGTGCAGGTCTCCACGTTGCTACTAGCACCGGTAGTGCGCCCTGCCAAAGCTCAGCTAGTAACACCTTTGGGGTGTTTCCTTGCTCCTACTGGTTCGATTAAACCTTGGTTTCATAACTGAGGGAAGATTTGTTGCTGTATTCAGCGTACCTTCCTCTTGGGCTTCCCAACAAGCTCTACGTCGAAAGTCAAGCGCATCAAGGTTTTTTCTGGCGCCGTTGCCGGGGAGTCAAGGACATCTTCACAAGGGGAGTCCCTCATAACCAATCTCTTTACTTTGTTATTTTTGTTTTGCTTAGTTTTCTTTTTGCTTTGTTTGCTTGTTTTGTTCTTCAAAAACACAAAAAAATTAGTTTTACTTGTTTGCTTTCTTATTTGAAACCCCAAAAAATGAGTACTCTTGAAAACACTAAGTTGTGTGACTTCACTAGCACCAACAATAATGATTTTATGAGCACTCCTATTGCTCCACATGTGGCTGAAAATACTTTCTTTGAGATAAAACCTGCTTTGCTCAATCTTGTTATGAGAGAACAATTTTCTGGTATTGGTAATGAAGATGCTGCTTCCCATCTAAATAACTTTGTTGAACTTTGTGAGATGCAAAAGCATAGGGATATAGATGGTGATATTACTAAACTGAAATTGTTTCCTTTCTCTTTGAGAGGATAAGCTAAAGAGTGGTTGAATTCCTTAACTAGTAATAGTATTGATTCTTGGACTAAGTGCAAAGAAGCTTTTATTGGAAAGTACTATCCTCCTGCTAAGATTAGATCCATGAGAAGTGAAATAATGAAGTTTAAACAACTTGATAATGAGCAGGTTGCTCAAGCTTGGGAAAGAATGAAATCTTTGGTAAAGAATTGACCCACTCATGGACTGACTGCTTGGATGATCATCCAAACTTTTTATGCAGGATTGAACTATTCTTCAAGGAACCTATTGGATTCTGCTGCTGGAGGTACATTTATGACCATCACTTTGGGTGTTGCAACAAAACTATTGGATAATATGATGGTTAATTATTCTGAATGGCATACTGAGAGAGCTCCACAAGGTAAGAAGGTAAATTCTGTTGAGGAAACCTCCTCCTTGAGTGATAAGATTGATATAATTATGTCCATGCTTGTTAATGGGAAAGCCCATATTGATCCAAATAATGTTCCTTTAGCCTCTTTGGTTGCTCAAGAAGAGCAAGTTGATGTGAACTTCATAAGAAATAACAACTTTGGCAACAATGCTTATGGTAATAATGCTTATAGGAACAATTTTGGTAACAACAATTATAAACCTTATGCTCCCAACAATGGTAATGCTTATGGAAATTCTTACAACAATAATAAGAGTGCTCCCTCTGAACTTGAAGTTATGCTTAAAGAGTTTATTAGTAAACAAACTCCTTTCAATAAAACTATTGAGGAAAAACTCTCTAATGTTGAAATAAATATAGCATCTTTGGCTGAAGCTCAATCTACTTTGAATAAAATGGCTGCTAAACCTGAAACTAATGAGAATCCCTTTGCAACTACTAATGCTATACAAGTAAGAATTGATGAAAATGTTAGACTATTAGCTGAATTACATGCTAAGTGGGAAAGAGAAGATGAAATTGCTAGAAACATTAGTGTTTCTACTATCACCACCACTAGTGTTGAGGCTAACAATAGTTCTACTACTTTAGATGATAAAGTTGATTTTGATCTTGATGGTTGCAACATCTCTGAAGTTATTAAGTTCCTACAAAAGCTTGCTAAAAGTCCTAATGCTAGTGCTATGAACATGGCTTTTACAAAACACATTACTAATGCTCTCATAAAGATTAAAGAAGAAAAGATGAAACATAAAGCTTCTATTCCTATAAAACAAGAAGATGGTTGGGAACCCATCATTAATATGAAAGTGAATGACTTTGATTTCAAAGCTTTATGTGATCTTGATAGTAGTGTTTCTATTATGCCTAGAAGGATTTATGATATGCTTGATTTGCCTCCTCTTGAAGATTGATATTTGAATGTCCCACTTGATGCTAATGCTAAAAAGAAACTCATGGGGAGTCTTAATGATGTTCTTATTATAGTTAAAGATTCCTATGTCCCCGTTGATTTCCATGTTTTGGATGTTGAATACAATGCTTCTTTTCCTATTACTTTGGGAAGACCTTTTCTTATAACTGTTGGTGCCATCATTGATATGAAAGAAGGCACCATTAAATATCAACTCCCACTCAATAAAGGTATAGAACACTTCCCTAAAAAGAGATAAAAGATTTCTTTTGCTTCTCCTATGAAAACAAAATTTGATCTTAATGCTTCTTCATTTGAGAACACTTGATTCTTTCTTTGCTTCTTATGCCTAACTTAAAGGCGTTAAAGAAAAGTACTTGTTGGGAGATAACCCAAGAGTTTTAGATGAGTCCTGGAAGTTATTACCTCTGTAATAACCTCTCCTTATCCTTTTTATTTTCCTTTTGTGCCAAGAGTAACCTCTAATGAGAGTGAAGTAATGATTGGGAAAGTTGCTGTCCCGAAACAGATTTCTGTGCTTCACCATAAAAATTCCTGAGAGAGCTCTGTATGTCGGATTGAGTTGTTTTTTTTTGTGCTTCTGACCCAGGTTGTTATCTGTTCAACACTTTTCAATTTGAGCAATAGAAGGTCTTCTAAAAAATTCGTCTTTACCTGCTGGTCTGTTTTGACAGATTTCTGCCATTTTCTGCATTTGCTTCTTGTTAGTTCCTTCTTGAGTTCCTTTGGGGAATTGAGCTTTTTGAGGGAAGTGCTACAGTAGCTAGTGTTCTAATGGAAGTTTATTTGGTGTTATAACTGCACCTTGAGACTTATTTATCTTAAGTGCACTAATGTTGCTAATAAGATTGTGTGAAGTTTTGTATGAAGGAAAAATTTCAGGTGTATGGAAGGAATCAGTAATGAGATGAAGGATGGACTAAAGCTCAAGCTTGGCGATGCCACGCATGTTACCCCAAGAAATATCCAAGAAGTACAAGCGTCAAAGCTTGGGGATGCCCAAAGCATCCCCTTCTTCATCAATAAAAATTCCAGGTTTCTTCCAAACGCTTCATTTTTATTGTTTCATGCACAGTTGTGTTTTTCTTGGAGCGTCTTCTTTTTCATTTTCGTTTTGGTTTTCGTTTGCTTTTGTTTTCTTAGTTTTCTGAATAAATTGGTTGGACCCCCTCTTTCATACTTTGGTTTGCAAATAGTTTGGTTTGATTTAGAAAAGAGTAGGAAAGTTCATACTTTTGTGGTAAAAAGAGCTCGTTTTTGATTGTGGGATATGCTTTGTCATGCCATGCTTGATATTGTTTTAGCTTTATGCTTAGTATTCTTTGCTGTAGCATGACTTGTTATAAACAATTGAGATTGCTTAATGTGCCTTGGATGAATCATGCGTTGTTTTAGCATATTAAAGCATAGTATAGTGGTATTCTCCTTTGATGCTTTATTTGGGTTGACTTGGCGCATGGTCACACCATGTTATGACTATCACAAGTCACCATAGCCTTTATGATCCTTTAGTTTTCAACTTGTAGTATCACTTTATGCTTTGATCAATGATGTTTTTTCACTCTGCATGATTATGGCCATTATTGCTCTCTTAGTTTGTCGCTCCTAGTCTTCTGCTAGCCTCCACAACCAAGTATGAGTTCGACTCATGCATCCAACTCCCTAAACCAAGTTATTCCAAAAAGTCCACCATACCTACCTACTAGCTTATGCTATTCCAAGTATATTCATGCTTTTTTTTACCTTCCACTGGTTATGAGAAAACTAGTGATTAAAGCTGTCACGAACTTGATGGCACACTTTACTTTACTTGCCCTTAATAAACTTGAACCATTGTGTCTTCTATGTTGTATATGCTTGCACTTATTTGCTGGGAATTAGCAGAACCATGCTTTCATGGGGAACGCTTTCAACATTGCACTTGGTACTTGTACCTACTTGATATCATGCTCTTTTGTATATGGATGTCGTCGGTGTGAAATGAAAGGGGAGCTTGTAAGTCCATGGAGTTATGTATATGTGTTAGAGAAACGCCTAGGCCACTGGTCTAATCCATGCTGACATGGTGGAAACCTGCAGTGTAACCATAATGAGCTGTCTATGAAGCATTCTTCTTATAAAAAAGAGTCCTACATTGAGAAAAAAAGAAAAGAGAAAAAGAGATACTATGAACAGAGGAAAGAGAGAAAAAAGCAGCATATTCCCATGGTAAATAAGAAGAATGCTGAGATGCTCGTTGTCTGCTTGCCTTGTCATTTTGATATGGGGATTCTTCCGTATCATCGGGCAAGGGGTACCCCGTTGGCGGTTCTCAATGATACACATGTACTTACGATGACAAGAACTTACCGGTGACTAAACTTGAGTAGCATGAGGAGCAGCCCTCGTATACAAGGGACATGAGATTTCTGACTTATACTTCGTCAAGCATGTACACCATAGTTTGTTCACTTTAACCTTAATCACTTCAAGATGCTTATGATAGGGGCAATGAGAGCTGAAAACTATAAGTGCCATAATTTTTGGAAGCTCTTTATGAGACTTGAATCCCTACTTCCTTTTACAAGGGCCTTTCTTCCACCATTATATTGAGTCTCCACCATCTATCTTTATGCACCTACTTTGAGAGCATAGTGGCCATTCTTAGTTCTATGTGCATTGTCCCAAGACTAGTTGATTGATGCATAACTTGTTATTGCTTGTTTGAAACTATTGTATCTAGTCACTCTTATGAACTTTGAAGGTGTCCTATGCATTTATATTTGCTACTCTATTGAGGGACAAGCTGAATGCTATTATGCTATGTTTTCTTTATGTGAAACAAACAAACGTCTTGCAAAGCATTGTTATTCATGAATCTTTTGTTTGTGCCATTTCATGTTGCATTATAGTTTCTTTGCTTATTGCTAGAACTTTGTCTTTCATGTTATGATTGAAGTACTATGATCCCAGCTTTGAATGTTTTGCAAATACTTTGATCAAGTCTTTGATGGTGCATGTCACCTCAAAAATTATTTCTTTTTATCACTTACCTACTCAAGGACGAGCAGGAGTTAAGCTTGGGGATGTTGATACATTGCAAATGTATCTATAATTTTTGATGTTCCATGCTTGGTTTTATCCACTTTCTTGTGTTTTGTTCCAACTTTGGAGTAATTTTATTATGATTTCTTGGACTAACCTATTAACAAGAGCCATAGTGCCAGCTGCCTGTTTTCTGCTGTTTTTGGTTCCAGGAAAGTCAGAAAATGAATATTCTCGGAATTGGACGGGACAAAAGCCAAAGTGCCTATTTTTCTGGAAGGGATCAAGTGCCAGAATACGAGACGAAGAAGGGCTGGGGGCCGGCCACACCACCTGGCCGCGCGGCCAGGCCTGGCCCGCGCCAGGGGTGGTCTGGCCGACCCCAGCACCCCCTCGGCCTCTCCTTCCGCCTATAAGTTGCCCTCGGGACGAATACCCTAAGAACCCGATCAAAAATCCACGAAAGAGTTTGTAGCCACCGTCATCTCTGTCCCTAGATCGAGGGGATCTGAAGCTCTTCCCGGCACCCTGCCGGAGAGGGGAATTCACCCTGGAGGCCTTCTTCATCACCATGCAAGCCTCCGGTGTGATGCGTGAGTAGTTCATCCTTGGACTACGGATCCATGTAGTAGCTAGATGGCTGGTTTCTCCTCCTTTGTGCTTTCATGTTTAGATCTTGTGAGCTCCGTTCATGATCAAGATCATCTATTTGTAATTCATACATGTTGTGTTTGCGGGGATCCGATGGATATTGAGATGCTATTTCAGATTGATTATTGATTCTATCATGTCTTTGTTATTTGAATCTTGCTTGCTTTCCGTTGTTAGTAGCTATCTTGGCCAAGTATATGCTAGCAACTTCAAGAGTTAGTATTTATGCTCGATAGTGGGGTCATGCCTCTGGTAATCTGGGGAAGTGATAGAAATCTCTAAGGTACTAGATGTGATGTTGCTACTAGGGAGAAAACAACAATCCTTTGTTCATAGAACAATCGTATTGTTTACTTTACACGCAGTTCGTAAAGCAATAATCGGTTGCTTGCAACTTAATACTGGAGGGGGTTCGTATGATAACCTGAAGGTGGATTATTAGTTATAGATGCAGTTGGATGGCGGTTTATGTATTATGTTGTAATGCCCAATCAAGTCTCAGAGGAGTCAAGATGATTAGTATATGCATGTATTGCTTTCTCGGTTTTGTCAATTGCCTCGCTGTAATTTTTTCACCCATAATGTTATTTATCTAAGGAGAGCCACCTCTAGTGAACTATGGATCTCGGTCCTTTTTCTTTACATACAATCTATAAATTGTTTCTTCTTTGTGTTTACTTTTTGCAAACTTTTACTTCTTTCCATTCGATACGTTTAATCCTTTGTTTTCCACAAAACACAGTGAGATTGACAACCTCATCGCAAGTTGGGGACAAAGTTCTGTGGTTGTGTTGTGCGGGTCTCCACGTTGCTACTAGCACCGGTAGTGCGCCCTGCCAAAGCTCAGCTAGTAACACCTTTGGGGTGTTTCCTTGCTCCTACTGGTTCGATTAAACCTTGGTTTCATAACTGAGGGAAGACTTGCTACTGTATTCATCGTACCTTCCTCTTGGGGTTCCCAACGAGCTCTATGTAGAAAGTCAAGCGCATCAGTAGGGTACATCAAGTGATCCTTTGAGGGAAACTCAGGACTTGCCGACTCTTGATGATACCGTGGCACCGTCGTGCTCAAGGGTAGATGAGTTGTCCTTGTTTTCACGACTGCGTGACCACGTGAAGCAGCTGGAGCGTGAGTTGCCCGTGCTCCGCGGTAATGCGGATGTATGGAAGTCGAAGGCGGAAAAGGCCGCCGCCAGAGAGCAGTATCTGCTTGGCGAGGTGACCCAGCTGGGCGACCAATTCAAATGTTACTTTGCTCGTTCTCTTCTTTTCCTTGTAGTCACTTGCAGTGGTACATTGTACTCATGCCGCTGTTGCTGCTTCGTGTTGTTGTCAGCACGCGTCATCCATAGGAGGAGAAGGATAGAATTTTCATTCGTCTGCATGATCTTACCCAGGAGCAACTTCAAGAGAGTGGATACTTCTGGGTAGATCATGATCGTGCGACTGCGCTAGCGACCCTGCAGGATCTGCGTCGCGAGTGTTGCTCTTTTTGAAGAAGTCGCAGTCATGCTTGAAGAACTTTTATCGGGCGATGTTTCCACTGGATGATACTCCATCAAGTCTGCTGGCCCTCCTTGCCAAGTTTCAAGATCTGACCGCGGTTCACGAGTGCGTGAGGCAACAGTTGGTGGTTGGTGCCAAGGCTGCTCTATCAATGGTGCGACTGCACATGCCTGACGTAGATGTTGCGGCAATTGCATCTGGGCTGCCTGCACCACCAGCAGGTTCTGCCTGAAATATGGTGCCGCACTACCAGGCGGTGGATCGCCCAGCAGAAGAGATCGTCGACTTCTTTGAGGAACAAACCAATGTTCTCCTGCTGCAGTAGTAGCTTAGTTTGTATCCTGCACATAAGTGTACTTGTGTTGTAAAGTTTGTACAATTGTTGTAAATAATTTATTGTCGAATGTGCATAAAGAGCATTGTTAGCATGAAGTGCGTTGCACTATGCGAGTCCTTTTCGTTAGCCTAGCCATGTTTTATCTCAGTCCCTTGTCAACCTGTCAGGTGCGTTGCAGCTGGGTTGAGGTTGTGTTAAGGGTTTTGATTGATGTACCAGCTACTCAGGATATCGTGTTTTGGTTCGAAGAACAGATGTGTATAGGGTGGCGCAGCCCCCGAGTACATAAATTGACAAAGTAAAGGAGAACACAGAGTTTTGGGGCACTTAGCTTTTATTTATTTGAAGAAACAATGCGAGGTACAATGTGTGGCTAAGTAGCCTTGGCTGAGTAGCCTTATTTGCGATGTAAAAGTAAAAAGCGACTAGGGGTAGAAGCGTCGCAGTTGTGCGACGTTCTAGGGGTTGGAGTATGCGACTCTTGTCTCTAAATCTTGAAGGCGATAGGAGCCACCTGGGATTACTTCTATAATCACGTACGGTCCTTCCCAGGGGGACTCGAGCTTGAGGTGCCCCTGCTGCTTCAGTCGCAGGACTAGGTCGCCTTCGACAAAGGATCTGGGGTGAAGCCTCCTACTGTGATAGTTGCGCAGGTTCTGCTGGTAGATCGTGGATCTTTCTGCGACAATGTCCCTTGCCTCGTCAAGGAGGTCGACGGAGTCTTCGAGTGCGAGGGAGGATTCTTGTTCGCTGTAAGCGACCACGCGCGGCGCCTTGTATCGTACCTCGGCGGGTAGCACTACCTCGGCTCCGTGCACCATAAAGAATGGCATGTAGCCCGTAGCACTGTTTGGAGTTGTGCGTAGGCTCCAGAGTACGGATTGCAGTTCGTCTGGCCAGCAACCCGTGGCTTGTTCGAGTGGCCGGAGGAGTCGCTTCTTGATGTCACCGCAGACGAGCCTGTTTGCTTTTTCCACCTGACCGTTGGTATGTGGATGCGCTACCGAGGCGTAGCTGATGTTAATCCCCAGGTTCTCGCAGAATTCTTGGAACTCCTTGGATGTGAAGTTCGTCCCGTTGTCGGTGATGATGCTGTGTGGCACTCCAAAGCGGTAGACGATGGACTCGAAGAATTTAACTGCGCTGTGCCATGATTGGTTGGTTACTAGCATGGCCTCAATCCACTTGGTGAATTTGTCGACTGTGACCAAGAGGTAGACGTAGCCTCCTCGCGAGGACCTTGGAAGTGTGCCGACCATGTCGAGCCCCCATTGCGTGAAGGGCCCGGCAAGCGTTGCATTTTTGGACGATGTCCTTGGCGTCGCGCATGGCCGTAGGCCGGTAGAATCCAGCTCGTAGAGCTTTGGCAACGAGGGCGCGACTGCCGGCATGGTGCCCGCAGGTCCCTTCATGGATGTCGAGGAGAACTGCTTTTCCATCGGCCATGGAGACCCATCATTGGAGTACTCATGTGATGCTGCATTTATACAGTTCGCCATTGATAACAGCGAATGCCTTGGATTGCCGCGCGATGTGCCGTGCATCTGTCGGATCGTCTGGTAGCCTCTTGCTGAGGAGGTACATGATGTACGGCTGCGTCCAGGATTGTTCAATCATCATGACGCTCATTGGTCCCTCGAGTCCTGTGTCCAGCTCCAAGTCATCGTTGTTGGAGGCTGTGAACTGCATTCACATGATATACTTCAGCTTGTCCCCTTGAGGTGATGTCAGTATGACACCTGCGCCTGCTCCGTCTTTCCGCTTGGACCCATCAAAGTGCATTGTCCAGAGGTAGGACATATCTGGCTTGTCCGGGAGCTGGTTCTCCATCCAGTGCACGAGGAAGTCAGGGAGAAGTTGCGACTTGATTGCGTCACGCTTTTCGTATGTGATGTCTCCTGGAGACAATTCTATTCCCCAAAGCGCGACTCACCCTGTGGCGTCGAGGTTATTGAGGATATGCCCCAACGGGGCGCGTTGACCACCACGATTGGGTGATCCTGGAAGTAATGGCGTAGTCGTCGTGCGGTCATGAAGACGCCGTACGCCAGCTTCTGGTAGTACGGGTACCACTGTTTTGTTGGCATGAGGACCTCGCTGAGGTAGTATACTGGGCGTTGTACACCGTGGACCTTGTTTTCCTCAGCTCGCTCGACGACGAGCACTGTGCTGACCACCTGGTTGGTGGCGGAGATATACATCAACAGTGATTCCCTTTCTCGTGGGGTCACCAGCGCTGGCGAAGTGGATAGCAGGCGCTTGAGGTCTTCGAATGCTTCTTGCGCTTTAGTTGTCCACTCGAATTTTTTAGTTTTCGGAGGAGCTGGTAGAAGGGCAGCACCTTTTCGCCCATTCGAATGATGAATCGACTGAGGGCCGCGATTCGTCCAGCCAGCTACTGGACCCCCCTTATGTTTGTCGGCTTCTCCATGGCCATTATGGCTTTTATCTTCTTCAGGTTCGCCTCTATTCCCCTCACGGAGATGAGATACCCGAGTAGCTGCCCAGATGGTACGCCGAAGGCGCATTTCTCCGGATTGAGCTTGATCCAGTAGCGGTTGAGGTTGGCGAAGGTTTCGCGCAAATCGTCGATTAGAGAGGCTTCCTCCTTGGTCTTGATTACTATGTCGTCGACATAGACTTGAATGTTGCGACCCAGTTGTTCCTTGAGGCAAGCCTGCATGCACCGCCGGTAGGTGGCTCCCGCATTCTTTAGCCCAAACGGCATTGTGTTGTAGCAGAACACACCGAAGGGCATTGTAAACGCTGTTTTCTCTTGATCTTCCTCCTTCATTCGAATTTGATTATAGCCTGAGTAGGCGTCGAGGAAGCAGAGGCGCTCGCATCCCGCGGTGGAGTCGATGATCTGGTCGATCCATGGCAACGGGAAGTGATCCTTTGGGCAGTGCTGGTTCAGAGAGGTGAAGTCCACGCACATCCGCAGGATATCCGTGTCCTTTTTTGGTACCAGCACCGTGTTGGCGAGCCAAGTGCTTTCCTTGATCTCACGTATGAACTTGGCTTCGAGGAGTTTGTTGATCTCCATTCCAACTGCCTGCGCTCGTGGCTCAGACAATCGTCGAATTGTTCACTTGCCTAGCCTTGCGTCGGGGTTGACGTTGAGTGCGTGCTCGGTGAATTACTCCTGGCATGTCCGCAGGACACCAGGCGAAAATTTCCCAGTGCTCACGGAGGAATTCGATGAGCGCGAGTTCCTATGCAGGACTCAAGTTGCTCGCGATGAGGGCCGTCTTGGCAGGATCCGATGGGTGGACCTGCACTTTCTTTGTGTGCACAGATGAGTCGAAGGAGAGATCAGGTGAGCTTGGCCTGCTCAGGGAAGGCAGACTATTGTCTGTCATCTCCTTCAGTCTCGCGAGTTCCTCCTGCATGCCGAAGGACTGGGAGATTCTGTTGAATTCCCTATCGCAACTGTCAGATCGCTCGAAGCTCCCGTTGATCATGATGACACCATTGGGACCTGGCATTTCATCTGCAGGTAGGCGTAGTGGGGCACTCCCATGAACCTAGCGAACGCGACGTGCCCGAGGATGCAGTGGTACTGTGAGGGCCAGTTGACAACCTCAAAGTCGATGCGCTCGCGCCGGAAGTTCTTCGGCGTGCCGAAGATGACGTCGAGGTTGATTTTGCCCAGGGGGTATACGCCTTTTCCTGGGACGATACCGTGGAATGTTGTGTCCGAGGCCTCCAGGCAGGTTAGAGGGATTCTCATTGCTCGCAAGGTACTCGCGAATATGAGGTTGATGCCGCTCCCACCGTCCATGAAGACGCGGCTCATGTCAAAGCCTCCGATTTGCGCCTCGAGTACGAGGGGGAAATGGCCTGGACGGGGTATCTGAGGCGGGTGGTCTCGTTTGTCGAAGGTGATGCAGGACTCGCTTCCGCTGAGGTACTCAGTGGTAGATGGTGGCGAGTGCGTGGCCAAGTTGACTTGGCGAGTGATGGCCTTCTACACCCTATTGTAGGGGCGTCCCTTTTGGATCATCATGGTGCCCATGGCTCGTGGGTACGGTTCGCCCCCGTGGTGCTGGTCCGGTGCAGCCGCATTCGGTGGTGGCCTAGGTGGTGGTGGCGGTGCGCCATGTGCCACGGCGCCTGGAGCGTCTCCGTAGCCTCTTTCGACTGCATTGCGGTTCATCCGCACCAATCCCTCATGTAGCTTGAGGAACTCGCGGCAGTCCTTGAGGAGGTGGCTGGACTTCCTCTTGCCATCATGCTTGTCGATGTAGAAGTGCACCGTGCAAGGCCCGGACAGTTTGTCCTCAATGGAGTTCGCGGGTGCCTCATCGCGAGTGCGGCATTGCCACACTTGCGTGGTTTTCCCGGAGTCGCGGTATCCGCTGCCACGGTATCCGCTGTTGCGGTTATCGTCGCGTCTGTCGGCGTAGCCAGCCGCGACCATGTTGACGTCGTCGTGGTCATCGTAGATGCGCATGCGGCGCTTGCCTCGGCGGCCGCGTCTGCGTTCGAGTTCCGCTTCTTCGTTGGAGTGAACACGATTTTTTACCGAATCTTCTCCATTGTCCCACCGATTCGCAATCTCCATCAGGTGGTCGATGGTCTGGGGCTTTGAGCGGCCTAGCTCCTCCCGAAGTTCTAGGCAGCGGACGCCACCGTTGAATGCATCAATCGCGCGATCTTCTGAGATGTTCTCTGTGGAGTTCTTGATGATGGACCACCTTTGGATGTAGGAGCGCAGCGATTCGCCAGATCTTTGTTGGCAACATCTCAGCTCTTCGATTGATGCAGGCCGCTTGTACGTGCCCTTAAAGTTGCACACGAAACTGTAAACCAGCTCATCCCAACTGCGAATGGATCCGCGTGGGAGGTTACTGAGCCATGCTCGAGCGGCGCCCTGCAGCTGTAGCTGCAAGCATTGCATGGCCGTGCTCCGACCGCCTCCGTGGAGTCTGACGGAGGAGATGTGGTCCTCCAGCCAGATCTTTGGGTCTTGTAGGCCATCAAACTTCGGGTTCTCCAACGGGAGTTTAAACCCTTTAGGCATTCGCTTCTGCCTAATGGATCTGCTAAAGCATCTGTGCCGCAGAGCTCCCCATCTTCTTCTTCCGTGTCAATCGGCCGAGCATGTCGTGCCCTAGATTTGTTGATCTTGCGCTGCGTGAGGTCATCGCGCGCATCGTAGTCACGGTCGTGTCGCGGTGAGCGGCGGCGTCGAGACAGGTCGTGACTGTCATCGCTGGATGAGGGCGAGGAGTATCGCTTTGCCCTTCTTTGGGTCTGGTGTTGGTTCCTTGTCGAGGGTGGCCTCGATTAATCCCAAGCCCGCGATCGTAGATCGGTTCATGGCGGTTCGGGGATCTCCAACTGGCGGTTGGTTGTTGAGGAGGTACATGGTGGCCGCTGTCACCGCAGCCTGCGGCGTCCTGGGGACCACGTTGCCTCGCGTGTCGACTGTCATAGAGTTGAAGTTGAGGACTTTTGCGTCTTCTATGCGTTCTTGCTCGGTGAGATTGGCCATCCGTGATTGCCTCTTCTTGGCGAGGTACTCGTTGCCCCTTGAGGAGGATCCTCCGTAGGAGGAGAGCCCAGCGCGATGAAGGCTCGATTCGTCCGCTGCCTTTTTACGCCCTTCGAGTTGCGCGATTGTTTGCAGCTGGCGCTTGAATTCTTCCTTCAGGAGCCAATGATAGCCCATCAGCAGTTCTTGCGGGGATCCAATGGGTAGAGGAGCGCCTTGTTGAGCCTGATTACGACGCGTTCACCGGTTTACTCATTTACTATGGATGGAGGTTCGACTGCTCCTCCATTATCGACGAGGGTGCGATTGCCACCGTTACCGCCATTGCCTCCGTTGCCACCGTTGCCGCCGTTGCCGGCGTTAGGCGGATCAGTCCCGTTACCAGGATTACCACCGTTCTCGCGATTGGCAGAGGTATCACCTGCGTTGATGACGGCGCACATGAAGGGATTGGGGAAGCTGTTGCTTCCACAACTCTCAGATCCGGAACCGTAGGTTCCATCTTCAGTGGCCAGATCGCTCAGATCGGAGTCACGACTGCTGTCGCTGACCGTGTTCTCGACTGCTGCCGGGGCGGTGAGCTCGCTGAGGGTGCCGATCGATGGAGGGAACCACGATGCTGGGGGAATCGCCAGTGCTGTCGGCTGATCAGGCATGCGAAGCGTGCCCATCTGGCCAACTTGGAAGCGGAAGCTCCCGATCTCCAAGCTGATTCCGTCGCCCACGGACTCGAAGGCCGGGCGAGTGGCCGGCGTGTGGACGATGAAGTCGAACGCGCCGAAGAGCTGGCAAATCTCCGTTGTTGCGGAGTTGTAGATCGCAGTTGATGGGGCCGAAGAAGCCACAACATCAGCACTCCCAATTCCCACAGACGGCGCCAATTGAAGAGGGTTTAACTCATCAATGCCCATTGTTATGGACTTGGGTTTTGGAGAAGGAGGGAGCACTGGAGACATCTATCGGCTAGCAAACAAGCACACAGGGGACAAAGATTTACCCAGGTTCAGGCCTCGTAGAGGTCCCTACTCCTACTTGTCTGCTCGTGGAATTATCGAAGGAATCGAAGGTTACAATGGTGCGCAGATGCAATCTGGCGAGGGTGGTCGAAACTAGGGTTGTGTGTGTCCTCCTCGCCGCCCCCTCCGAGCCTTTATATAGATAGGCTAGGTCTCGGGTAGCAGGTCGAGTCGGTTACAAATTAGGGTTTTCCCCTTCAAACTTTCTATCCTTAACTTCTTCTTGTTCTTCAAGCAATCGAGAGTCCGTAGGTTATTCGAGTCCCTCGTTTGGGTGTTGGCGACACCGTGGGCATGTACGTATTTAGACCATATATACCAAACTCGAGTACCTGTAGGGTATACCCATGTCAAAAAGCATAAGGCAATAGCTAAGGAACTAGCCCGGCTCGAGCTAGCCAGATTCATAGAAGAGGTCATCCATACTGATTGGTCGGCCAACCCTGTAATGGTCCCTAAAAAGGACACCACTTATTTAAGAATGTGTGTTGATTATACTACCTTGAACAAGGCTTGTCCCAAAGATCTGTTTTCTCTGCCTAGAATTGATCAAGTTATCGACTCTATGGCAGGCTTGGAACTCCTATGTTTTCTCGATGCATATTCCGGTTATCACCAAATTCGGATGAAGGAATCAAATAAAATCAAAACTTCATTCATAACCCCCTTCGGAACATTCTGTTTCGTTACGATGCAGCGTACCAGCGCACTATGCAGTGTTGCCTCCACGACCAAATTGGACGCAATGTACATGCATACATGGATGACATTGCGGTGATGTCCAAAAAGAAGGAAACATTAATTTCCGACTTGGAGGAAACATTCGCCAATCTACGAAAATACAGCATAATGCTTAACATGAAGAAATGTTTCTTTGGAATTCCAGCCGGAAAATTGCTAGGTTTCATCGTGTCTCAAAGCGGCATAGAGGTGAACCAAGACAAGATCAAGGCTATACTCAATATTTCTAGGCCAACTCGCCCGAAGGACATCCAAAGACTAACTGGTTGCATTGCTGCAGTCAGTCGGTTTGTAAGCCAGCTCGGAGAAAGAGCCGCAGCACTCTACATGCTCCTGAAAAAGGCCAAAAAAATTGTTTGGATTGGTGGAGCTAAAGATGCACTACAAGACCTGAGAGCAGTACTTTCGTCTGCTCCTATCCTTGCAGCACCGGAACCGCGGGAACCGATGTTGCTCTATCTCGCTGCGACAAACATAGTCGTCAGTGTCATCATGGTGGTGGAGAGACCAGAGGAAAATCAGGAACACCTGGGGCAGCATCCGACTTACTACCTCAGCGAAGTCTTAACTGAATCAAAGCAGCGGTATCCGTACTATCAAAAACTGGCTTATGGCGTGTTTTTCGCATCTCGTAAGTTACGTCACTATTTTGAGGAACACCCAATTACCGTGGTGAGCACAACTCCCATGAGAGATATAATCAACAACAACAAGGCTACAGGACGCGTCACAAAATGGGGCATAGAGCTTTCAGCTTTCGACATTGAGTACAAACCTCGTACAAAAATCAAATCCCAAATCCTCATAGACTTTGTCGCTGATTGGATAGAGACAACGAAGAATATGATCCTCCCGAAGTCGGAATACTGGACCTTATATTTTGACGGGTCTAACGCTCGTAGGGGCTCGGGGGCTGGCGTGGTGCTCAAATCACCCCAAGGAGATAAACTTTTCTATGTTTTGCAGCTCCACTTCACAGCGACAAATAACATTGCCGAGTATGAAGCACTGCTGCATGGAATCCGGATTGCTAAGGATATCGGCATCTGACGTTTGATGTGTTATGGAGATTCAGATCTTGTTGCTCAACAAGTGTCGGATATCTGTAATGCAAATAAGCACATGGCATCATATAAGGCTATCGTGGACAAAGTATCTAAATTGTTTGAGGGGTTTGAAGTTCAACACATCCCTCGAGCAGAAAATGAGGAAGCGGGTGCATTATCTCGAATAGGCTCTACACGGAAAAAGGTCCCGGATGGCGCTTTTTTGGAGCACCTCAAAGTTCCCTCTATAAAAGGAGTAGACGAGGAATATCCGAACAAATCTGACTCACCTTTAGTAGCAGCTCTGGCTGTGATTTCCAGCTAGACCCAACCCTACCTTGACTACTTGGTAGATGCCAAATTACTCGAAGACGAAGTTCTAAGCTGGCAGATCGTCCGACGAGCAGAATCTTATACTATAATTAGTGATGAGCTCTATAAGCGGAGTGCGTCTGGGATCTTTCAGCGTTGTGTATCTCTGGAAGAAGGAGTGGAAATCTTACGAGAAATCCATGAAGGCGAGTGTGGTCACCACGCTGCAGCCAAATCTCTAGTGGCAAAAGCTTTCCGACACAGTTTTTCTGGCTTACAGCAAAGGAAGATGCCGAAACGCTGGTCAAGATGTGCAAAGGCTACCAAAAGTACGCCAAACAAGCTCACATTCGGGTTGATCAGCTGCGAAAAATACCTATAACATGGCCTTTCATAGTCTGGGGGCTTGACATGGTAGGACCGTTTAAACGGGCTCCAAGTGGATTTACTCATCTATTAGTGATGGTGGATAAATTCACAAAATGGATTGAGGCTAAACCCGTCACTAGTTGTGAGGGAGCAACAACCAGAAGATTTGTCGAGGATGTCATAATCCGATACGGTTATCCGCATAGCATTATCACGGACAACAGGAGTAACTTCACTATGGGAGAGCTTGCTGATTTCTACAATGAAAAAAATATCCAGCTTGACGTTGCTTCATCCGCACATTCGCAGGCTAATGGACAAGTCGAAAGAGCAAATGGTTTAATCCTACAAGGCCTAAAACCAAGACTCGAAGCACCACTATGACGTGCTGCGGGGGCTTGGGCAGAGGAATTACCATCTGTAATATGGAGCTTACGAACAACTCTGAACAGGTCAACCGGATACACACCTTTCTTCTTAGTCTATGGCGCAGAAGCAGTTCTTCCTAGTGATTTGATTCACACTTCACCTAGAGTTGCCACGTATATTGAAGAGGATGCCAAGATTGCTCGACAAAATGATCTCGACTTAGTCGAAAAAGTTCACGTCGTTGCTGAGATGAGATCAACAGCCTATCAGCAGAAGTTACGCAAGTATCTGATACGTCCATTTTGCATCACTATTCTATGTCTTAATTCACTATTATTCATTGATATATTTCATAATGAGAGGTGATACTTATGTTATTTCATCTATTTTTGCATGGTTTATGAATTTTGGAGCATGGACCGTTGCAGTCAGGATTCTGATGGAAAATGTGCTGTTTGGAGGCAAAATTCGCGAAGATCAGAAAATCCGGGAAAATATACAGAAAATCCTATTTTTCCAGAAGACTAAGGATACCAAAAGACGGAGTGGAGATGGGCCACAGGGGGCCCACACCACCCCATGGCGCGGGCAGCCCTAGGCCGTGCCAAGAGGTGGTGTGGCCACCCTGGCCCACTCCAGCCTCTCCCCTCTGGCGTATATCATCCCCCTGAAACCCAAAGACTCGGGGAGCGACCACAGAAAGATTCCGCTGCCTCTGCAGGGCGGAAAACACCAAGAGAGAAAGATCTCTTCGGCAGACAGATTTCTGCCAGGGGAATTCCTTCCCGGAGAGGGGAGATCGTCGCCATCAACACCACCATCAAGCTGGACTTCATCGGGATCATCATCCTCATCATCACCACCATCATCACCATCAGCACCCTCATCACCATCTCCATATTGCTGTAACAATTGGTTGAATCTTGCATACTTCATAGGGGCATCTTTCCCGGTGTTGATTACTCTTTGTAGTTGATGCTATTGAGTGAACCATTGAATTATTGTTTATGTTCAGATTGTTATACATCATTATACCATCTCTGATCATGATCCATATGATGTCTTGTGAGTAGTTCGTTTTGTTCTTGAGGACATGGGAGAAGTCTTGTTGTTAGTGGTGGAGTTGCGTTGAGAAAGATTCAATAAATTGTTATTTAAGTTGTGGTGTACTTCTTCAAGTGGTGTCATGTGAATGTCGACTACATGACACTTCACCTATATGGGCCTAGGGGAATGTATTGTGTATTTGGCTACTAATCGTAGGGGTTGCTGGAGTGACAGAAACCTGAACCCCCATTAGGAAACCATTGCACAAGGGACGTAAGGGTCTTAAAGTTTAAAGCTGTGGTTAGGTTTCTACCTTAATTACTTTCTTGTACTTACGGATGTTTCCAAGGGGTATAATCACAAGTATGTATTAGTCTTGGATGTGGCGGTACATTAGCACAGGTTGACCCACACAACACTTAGCAAGCTAAAGAAGATTAATCAACTATATGAAGCGAAAGCACTTGACAGTCTTCCCATGTGTCCTCGAGAACGTTTGGTCATCTTAAGTAATACAACCGGCTTGTCCTTTGCTGCATAAAGGATTGGGCCACTTGCTGCATTTATTCCTATTGTCTTTTATTTACTCGTGCTTTGTTTACTTGCTTTATCGAACACCCCTAAAAATCCGTTTGCTAAGTATTTGCAGAGAATTCCTGATCCATACCACTAGCCAGCACCTTCTACTCCTTGTTGGGTTCGACACTCTTACTTATCGAAAATACTGCGATACACCCCCTATACTTGTGGGTCATCAAGACTATTTTCTGGCGCCGTTGCTAGGGAGTGAAGCGCTATTGGAGAGTGGAACTGGTAAAGGCAACTTCTATTGTGAGTATTGTTTACTTCTGCTAGTTGCTTTATTTTCGTTATGGATAATCCGCTTAGTTTCTTATTTGGTAATGCTACTACCACTGCTAAGGTAGTAGATAAGCCACCACCTATTGAGAATGATGTTTTCAAAATACCTACAAGAATTATTGATCGTGTTATGGATAACTACTATGTTGGGGATGGAACTGTCCATCACAGTGATCATTTACTCTTTATACACGAATTATGCGGGTTGTTCAAGTGTGCAGGTATTACTACAAATCAAGTTAAGAAGAAGTTATTCTCATTATCGCTGAAAGGAGAGAGTACAGCTCAAGCTTGGGGGAGACTGAAGTTACTAATGCTCAAATGTCCCATTCATGAGCTCCCCAACAATATTATTATCAATAAATTTTATGCAAGGCTCCCTCTACATGATAAAGATTTATTGGATGCTTCTTGTGCGGGATCATTCACTCGCATGGAAGAAGAAGCTAAATGGGACCTTCTAGACCGTATTCAAGACAATGCTGAAGCTTGGGAGAATGACAAAGGTAGAAAGTCAGGTATAAATTATGATTATGAATGCATTGAATCTTTTATGGGAACTGATGACTTTCAAAATATTAAAAATGCTTATGGTCTAGACTCTCAAGATATTGCTTCTTATTTTAAGGCTTTTGCTTCCTACATTGAAGTGCCTAAAAAGAAGTGGAATAAGTATCATGAACCTTATAAAGATATTGCTAAGAGTGTTCCTGCAAGAAATACGGAAGTTTATACTGCTAATCATGTTTTACCTAAACCTTATATTGAGAAAACGCCTTTTCCAGTTAAGGTAAAGGAACATTCTATGATAGCTAGTATGGTTAATGAAAGTACAAATAAAGTTGATGAACCTATAATAGCAAGTGTGAAAGACTTTGTCACTAAATATGAAAAAGAGGGACACACTATCCCTTGTAAGGATACCTCTAATATTGTTTCACAAAATAGTGTTATGAGAGCTAGTATTCCCGTGTTTTCTGTTAGAATAAGTGATCATTGCTATGATGGTCCTTGTGATTGCTATATTGTTAAGTTTATGCATGATACTGAAAGATACTATGAGAGAGGGAAAAGTGTTCTTATGTATCTCAATAATATCAAGTTTCCTCGATTTATGCTGAAAGTTTTTATGTTGCACTTGTTTTGCCTTCTTATGCAAGAAGCCTCCGGTTTCAACAACTTGTTCGTTTACAAAATCCCCTTGCATAGGAAGTGGGTTAGACTTAAATGTGTGTGTGATTTTGCTTCTTAATGCTCTCTTTCACTTCAATCCATATCCCTATGAGAGCTTCTTCAAAATTATCATGCCCATCTTAATGGCTATAAAGAAAGAGCTTTATGGGAGACAACCCAATTTGTTTTTGCTTTTAGTTTGTTTTTGTTTCTTTGAGTCTTGGAAGTTATTACTTCGGTAATAACCGCTCCTTATCCGTTTTTTTTGGTTTTTGTGTCAAGATCAACCTCTAATGAGAGAGAAGTAATATTTGGGGAAGTTGCTGTCCCGAAACAGATTTTTGTGCTTCACCATAAAAATTCATGAGAGATCTCTGTCTGTCGGATTGAGCTGTAATTTTTTTTTGCTTCTGCCCCAGGTTGTTATTTAACTTTCGTTAGTTTTCCACTTTTTGATTTGAGAAACAGAAGATTTTCGAAAAAAATTATCTTTACCTGCTGGTCTGTTTTGACAGATTTTGCCAATCTTGCATTTGCTTCTTTATTCGATTTCCTTTTTGAATTATTTTTGGGTTTTCGGAAGGAGTTGCTTCAGTAGCTTTTGTTTTGATGGTTTTCAGTTGAAGTTGGACTCAAAAGGTTTTATCACTTCATATATACTAATGTTGCTAATGAGAACTGTGTGAAGTTTTGCGTGAAAGAAATTTCCAGGTAGTGGAGATAATGGTGTAATAATAAAGAGAAGGGTTTTATAACTCAAGTAATAAGTGTATGAAGATGAAGATATTGATGATATTCAAGAGATGACTCCGGAAGAATCTACTAGATACCAAATTCAGAGATCTGCAGAGTCTGTTTTCAAATAAGTAACAACTCTGGTAAGAAAAGTTACGCGAAAATACAATCCAACTATATTTTTGCAGTTTTCAGTCAATAAGGGAAACTACGAAGCGAAAAAGGGACGGAAATGGAGCCTGGATGGCTCACACCACCCTGTGTCACGGGCCCACCCCTGACCGCGCCACCAGGTGGTGAGTCCGCCCCGGACTCCGCCTCCGACTCGTTTTCTCCCAGTACCTTCCTTTTGATATGAAACTTCGTAATATATAACCCCTCGGATCCCCTGAGGTCCATATATCGTGTTTTTGTCATGTTTTTGTTTCGATCTGTTTCTGTCAGGACATACTCTTTGAAAGTTTAGAAGCACAATGGTGTCCGCCAAGGATAAAGGGAAGGATCCCATGGAGGAAGACCTCCAAGACCCCGGGAAGAAGAAGGAAATCAAGAGTGAAGGTGAAGAGGAGCAAGGCCAACATCCGCACACCGGCACTACCATTGCAAGCATTGGAGTGGTGACGAAACCTGCCAGGGTTAGAAGGACTGCGTGGATGCAGACTGGGGGGAAAGTTCCCCGTCACAGTTTGGCTCCAAGGTCACTTCCTCCACACACCAAGAATCCCTTTGATACCTTTATCCATAACCATGCAGCAAAAGAAGACTCCAAGAGGGAAGAATGGAAAAAGAATCACAAGAGCTGGGATCCACAAACTGAAATGATTATGGGTCGTATTGAGCACAACTCGGAGTTGATTCGTACTCTCACCTTCGAGATTGAGGACTTTGGGAAACTAATCAAAGAGCTCATCGAGAGGATACCACCACCACCAAAGGAGCAATTCGTCATCAGGTTTGGCATCCCCTTGGTTTGTTCCAAGCTTGGGGGAGTGCCACGGTATCACATCACTATCTTCTATCTTTTTACCTTTTTAGTAGAGTCATATCATAAATAGAGGAGTTATTATGTAGTATGGTTTGCATTATGGAAGTGTCCCCTCTCTCGTTAGATATGTATCCCTTGGTGTGAGTTTCCGTTATGTAATATTAATGAGAAGTTCTATCATCCACTCTTTTGCATAGCTTATATTAGTTTTCAATTCGTGGTTATATGATTGATCTTGTTGTTAGTATTGGTATCACTTTGGGATCATTGAGTTAATTTAGTTGGTTTTGGCAAACCTGGCTCGGTCAGTAGCAACACTATTTTTGAGAGTTGAAAGAAAAGATAAAAGTACCTTTAAAGAAAAATAATTTCATCATCTTTCTTTCTTGATTTGCTAATAAGTTTAGTATTCTCTATTTAAGATCTCTTGTGCTTCCAAGGAAGATTGCATGTTTGTCTTTATCACTTGTATGTTTTTTGTTTCCTTCAACTGGTATACTTGCTACCCAGCCTTGCTAGCCAAAAACCTATACTGAGAGGGTATTCTTCTCGTGCATCCACCTCCTTTAAACCAAAACCTTTGCCATTTGTGTCCACCATACCTACCTAGTAGCATTATTGCTATTCCAAGTAAATTCTTGTTTTATCTACCTCCCAAATTAAACTTGTTATGTGAAAATTAGTGATTAAAGCTCTCACGAACTTGATGGCACACTTTACTTTCTTGCATTTAATAAACTTGAACCATTGGGTCCTTTTTTGTTGCGTATATGCTTGCGCTTTATGAGTTGAAGTTAGCCAAACCATGTATCATGGGGACCACTTTCAACACTTCATTTGGTACTTTGTACCTAGTTGATATCATGTTCTTTTGCTTATGGATCCCGACGGTGTGAAATAAAAGTGGAACTTGTAAGATCATGGAGTTTATATGTGTGTTAGAGAAACGCCTGGGCCGCTAGCCTAAGCCATGCCTAATCATGGTGGAAACTTGCAGCATAACTATAGTGAGCATTCTATGAAGCATCCTCAATAAAAACCTATGCAAATAGCAAATAAAAAGATCGCTGAGATGCTCACTGTCTGCTTGCCTTGTCATTTTGATTATGGGATAGCTCCTGTGTCATGTGCAAGGGGTACCCCGTTGGCGGTTCTCAATGATACGCATGTATTTACAATGACAAGAGCTTGCTCGTGACTGAAGTTGAGTAGCATGAGGATCGCTACTCATAAGTAAGGGGCATGAGATTTCAACTTATAACTTGTCAAGCATATCCTCTTAGTTGTGTCACTTTAACCTTAATCACCTAAAGATGCCTATGATAGGGGAAATGAGAGCTGAAAGATAGTAAGTATCATAATTTTTGGGAGCTCTTTATGAGACTTGCAATCCCTGCTTCCCTCTTTGAAGGGGCCTTTCTTTTACTTTGTAGTTGAGTCAGTAAACCTACTCCCTTCTATCTCAGCAAGTATTTTGAGTTGTTGTGTTTCATTCATTCATATGATGATTTATTCATTCATGTTTCTTATGTTCCTTGTTTTGCACATTGCTCTTATCTTGATGTTTACTGCTTTGAAAGCTATGATTGAAAAAACAGCTATTTGTGAACTCTAGCAAATTATCAACTATTCTTCGACCAAGAGCTAAGTTTGCCCTAACCAATTATGATTCACTTTATGTATCTTTATTGTGTTTCCTTTAATTATTACAAGTTGAGTTTTATAATAGTGAGTTGTCTTCTATTATGATATATGTATTTGATGACTGTGATGCTTCTTGTCCGTATTCTTTTATCGACTCTTCACTCCATAAACCTAAGGCCATGTTTATTAAGCTCAGTTTTTCTTGGGGACAAGCGAAGTCTAAGCTTGGGGGGAGTTGATACGTCCATTTTGCATCACTATTCTATGTCTTAATTCACTATTATTCATTGATATATTTCATATTGAGAGGTGATACTTATGTTATTTCATCTATTTTTGCATGGTTGATGACTTTTGGAGCATGGACCACTGCAGTCAGGATTCTGATGGAAAAGGTGTTGTTTGGAGGCAAAATTCGCGAAGATCAGAAAATCCGGGAAAATATACGGAAAATCCTATTTTTCCAGAAGACTAAGGATACCAAAAGACGGAGTAGAGATGGGCCACAGGGGGCCCACACCACCCCATGGCGCGGGCAGCCCTAGGCCGCGCCAGGAGGTGGTGTGGCCGCCCTGGCCCACTCCAGCCTCTCCCCTCTGGCGTGTATCATCCCCCCAAAACCCTAAGACTCGGGGAGCAACCACAGAAAGATTCCGCCGCCTCTGCAGGGCGGAAAACTCCGAGAGAGAAAGATCTCTCTCACAGACAGATTTCTGCCAGGGGAATTCCTTCCCGGAGAGGGGAGATCGTCGCCATCAACACCACCATCAAGCTGGACTTCATCGGGATCATCATCCTCATCATCACCACCATCATCACCATCAGCACCCTCATCACCATCTCTATATTGCTGTAACAATTGGTTGAATCTTGCATAGTTCATAGGGGAAACTTTCCCGGTGTTGATTACTCTTTGTAGTTGATGCTATTGAGTGAACCATTAAATTATTGTTTATGTTCAGATTGTTATACATCATTATTCCATCTCGGATCATGATCCATATGATGTTTTGTGAGTAGTTCGTTTTGTTCTTGAGGACATGGGAGAAGTCTTGTTGTTAGTAGTGGAGTTGCATTGAGAAATATTCAATAGATTGTTATTTAAGTTGTGGTGTACTTCTTCTAGTGGTGTCATGTGAACGTCGACTACATGACACTTCACCTATATAGGCCTAGGGGAATGCATTGTGTATTTGGCTACTAATCATAGGGGTTGCCGGAGTGACAGAAACCTGAACCCCCGTTAGGAAACCATTGCACAAGGGACGTAAGGGTCTTAGAGTTTAAAGTTGTGGTTAGGTTTCTACCTTAATTACTTTCTTGTACTTATGGATGTTTGCAAGGGGTATAAGCACAACTATGTATTAGTCTTGGATGGGGCGGTACATTAGCATAGGTTCACCCACACAACACTTAGCAAGCTAAAGAAGATTAATCAACTATATGAAGCGAAAGCACTTGACAGTCTTCCCATGTGTCCTCGAGAACGTTTGGTCATCTTAAGTAATACAATCGGCTTGTCCTTTGCTGCATAAAGGATTGGGCCACTTGCTGCATTTATTCCTACTGTCTTTTATTTACTCGTACTTTGTTTACTTGATTTATCGAAAACCCCTAAAAATCCGTTTGCTAAGTATTTGCAGAGAATTCCTGATCCATACCACTAGCCAGCACCTTCTGCTCCTCGTTGGCTTCGACACTCTTACTTATCGAAAATACTGCGATACACCCCCTATACTTGTGGGTCATCAGTATCATAGCGAGAGAGTCAGAAACCGGTCTTTCAATAAGGGCGATTTGCTTCTCCGGCTTGTGCAGAAATGAAAGCACAAAGTTTCCCTAGTATGGGAAGGGCCCTTTTTAGTTAGCCGAGTATTGCACAATGGTTCTTACTATCTAACTGATATGTGGCCAATCAAAGAAAGACCTGCTACTAAGAAAAGAAAGAGAGCTGGAGGCAGTACAGACCCGGAAGAATTAGACAGACCATGGAATATTGCTTAGCTACGTCCCTTTTATTCTTAGTTTATCTTTCTTTGTAATCATATATGTGTACATGTTCAATGAGAAATAAAGTGTTGGTTGCCTAAAAAAATCTGAGAAGTTTTTACCATCTTATTTCCGAATGATCATGTCACAGACGAAAATCCCAGAATACTTGAAAGTACGTTATGCTCATGTTTATTCTAGTTTAGATTTCTGATTCTAAAATTGTTACCTTCGGGTATAAATCTAAATTTTCTAGTCTATACTTTGGTTATTTGTCTGATTGTCGGATGCGGGCATTTTCCGAGTAGTGAATTGTTGGTATTGGAAGCCAGCTTTGTTTCAGAGTTTAAACTGGTTTAGCAATTGAGCTCCGTTGCTTGGCAAAGTTTCGGTGTTAAAGGTTGGCCGGCTCACGAAAGGGACGAGACAGAAAGCCATATAAACGATAAGTATAGACAAAAAATATATGTGCTTATGCAAACATTTCAGGCACATAAAATTAAAGCCAAAAGTGCTAAATAGAGATAACAAATCTTAGCACCAGCAAAAGTATCATACTACTGATTTACAACCCGAATTATTTTCAGAATAATACATTGTTTGTTCTGATGCTCTACGATGCAGGGCAAGAAGAAGGAGCTGCCGGCTCACTGGAGACATCAGCCTCGCCTCAATATCTTTTTGAGACGTTCAAATCCGAGATGGTTTGTTCGTCGTCGAAAGCTTCACCGGTTTCTTCGCTGGGAGGAGGCGGCATCTCTACGCGAGTGAAGAAAGGAGTATCGTAGCTAGTCAAGTCAGCTATGTGGCACCCATATCCGGCACAGGAGTCCATGATTGCTTTGATGTCCTGCTCTTGACCGTCTTCATCCACAGTAGAATACCCTCTGGTCACTTGCCAGATCTCCATGCTTCCATGGTGGCTCATGACCATGGTGAGAGCGTTCTACGATGCGGTCTGCGCGTAGGACATGTTCCAGTCCTAGATGAGCTGGGGCATCTCCTTGGCCTTGTCTCGCACTTCAAAGCTATACATGCTATGCATGTCCGGAACATTGAGAACTTCACCAATATCCTTAATGGATTGGCGGAAGTCATGAAGCAAATCGTTGACTTGTGTAAGTCAACTAGTGCGAGATTCGGCAGAGGCTGAGTCCAGTAAGTTCAGAGGACCCGCGCATGTAATGCAAAAGGGTTAATAAAATAAATCCGGACTCCAAAGAATCGGAAGATGCAGAAAAGTTAGAAAGAGGGAAGCATACTGAACATGACATCGTTGACTTTGGTCTTCTCCTCCCGAAGACTATGGAGTTTAGCCCGGAGTGCCTCGGTAATATCCTTCTCTCTGAACAATTCATTGCTAATATCCGAGATTTTCTCATCCTGGAGCACAATCTTACGATCGCGCTCGTCGGTGGCCATGGAGGAGGATTCCAGAACTTGAGAAATGCTCTTCTCATGATCCACCTTAAGCTTATTCAGCTCTTGGCGGAGGTCCTTATTTTCCACCTCCAGGGTCTTCATATTCTTGGCCTCCTCAATCATAGCACATGATTACTTTACCAGTGCTGTAGTCAAAAGAACAACAGTTGAAAAAAAATTCGACTATGAAATAAAAGACAAGGTTTGAGTATTAGAATGTTTACCTTCAACCTCATCCCTGGATACTTTCAGTTGAGCATTTTCAAGCCGGAGAGCTCTAATCTCTCTCCGCTTGTTACAGATATTCTTCAACAATTCCTGGTTATACGAATTAACTTTCTGTAAGTCAGAATACCCAGAGTCAGAAGTCTACTAAAGACTCGGGCTAATATTTTTACTAATATCAGCATGAGCCTTGGGGGCTACACTAGTTCATTCTTTGGCATCCTAAGGAAGCATAAATCCGGATTGTTTGTCCAGCTTCATGCTTGGGGGATAGAGGATATGATATGGGATAAAGTAAAAAGGTAAGTTGGAATTCCGACTTACATGTTGTTCATGAGTGAGTTTGCTCAAACTCATGTTCACTTATGTGGTAATCTTCTCAACGAGGGTGAGCAGGATCACTGGTGGTGGTGGAAGCTCGCTGGTTCTCAGCCTCTCGTCGCGAAGACGGACTTGTTCAAGAAGTTCGGAGTACTTGACGTCCTCTGCTTCTTGTGCTTCTTCTTCGGTAGTGATAGTCCTACTTTCCAGACATTGTCGGGCGAGCCGTTAGATCTCCTCTATAGATTTCTGAGAAAGGCCAAGTTTGGCAATTCCCGGATGTCTGAGGAGGTTTTCAGTGAAGACCTCTATCGAGGGATCATTACCCGAAGAGGGTTCACCCTTATCAAAACCTGAGTCACCCATGGTGACATCAGTATGCAATCCGAGTATCACTAGCTCTGCTGATTGAGCCAGATCTTCTGCGATGTTCGGAGATGGGGTAATCTCTAGCGCCATAGAAGGCTGAGGGGCAGGAGTCGAAGGCGCTACAGTCAAATTTATCTTTGACTGGCATAGGGGCTTCGACAAAGCTCCCTTCCCCTTACCCTTGGTGAGCTGTTTAGCTCTGAGAAGGTAATATAAGAAAGAACATTACATCTCAGAAAGAATCAAGACATATAGTACAAAGACCTTGTGTGGAAATATTACCTCTTCACAATGGGCACCTCCTTTGTGCCAATAGCAATTGTCAGAGTTTTACGCTTTTGGGTAAAAGTCTCTGGCAGTGGAATCAACTCTCCGTGATCCTGAGAAATCTTAGGAATGATATCCCTCGACAGGAGCAAGCTACGACTCGGGGAGGTCAGGAAGCTGAAAAGAGACGAGATATCTCAGTATTGCAAGAAACAATGTAAAGATGAACACATAATTCAAGTTACTGCTGGAAACTTACTGGCACCATAGGATCTTCTGCCGTATGCATGTCCAATGATAGCTCCTGAATTTTCCTCTCAATCCGCTCCCTTATCAGCCACTTGATTTGACACACGTAATCTTTATCCAAGTAAGTCTTGGAGAAGATACGGAGGGAATCCTTCTTGGATGCTGTGATGGAATGCATAAGCCGGTCTCCATGATGTTGAAGAGGCTGGATCCGGCATGCCACCCAGCAGCGAACTAAATTGGACCCTTTCAGGCCCTTGTGCTTCATCAAATATTCGATCTGCCTCTTGGCAAGAAGTAGATCATCACTGAGATCCGGCGCATCTGCGTCCCAAGACTCCTGGGACGTGGTGGCACCGTCGACGAAAGCCGGCAAAGAAATAGCTTTGCCGGGAGCGGGAATATCCTTGTGATAAAAGAAAAGGGGCGACCATTGTTTCACCGACTCACTGGCCATAATCCGAGGATAGACACGCTCTCTTATAATAGAAAAACTAATAGTACCAGTAATATATGGATTACCGGCAGTGATAGAGTTTCTCCGGACATGAAAGTAAAACCGGAAAAGAATAAGACTCGGCCTAATGCCGAGGTACCCCTCGCACAATGATGCGAACGCGCTCATCTCCAAGAGAGAGTTCGGGGGAAGATGATGGAGTTGAACTCTATAATGATCGATAACCTCAGAAAAGAAGTCTGAGGGAGGAAAACTCAAACCTCTGTCAAGGTGGGTGCCGAAGTGTACCCGTTTGCCGTCGCGGGGATTGGGGACGGTTTCGCTAAAGTCGCTCTGCTAGTCGCTAGCGTAGAGGAGCCCCTCGTCCTCCACGACGCGGAGCTTGGCGTCATCAAGGATGCACGGGATCTAGACCACGTGATTGCTCTCCTTCTCCGCCACCGAAGTTGTCGTTGTCGTCGCCGCTGTACTGGAAGATGATTTTGAAGCCATTTTTCTTGCGGGTTGGTGACCTAGGATGGGCGACGCTGGAGGATTCTGGGGAGCAGGGAAGCTCTATGTTCATGGAAAGTGTCGAGGAGAAGGAAACGGCACAAGAGCTGGTGAAGAAGATGGGGAATAGGATCATCACCACTTATATCCTCCAGTCGCGTCAATATTCATGTAAACGCAACCGTGAACATGCCACACGTCATGGAAGGAACTGGGTAACCCCCACGTGATGATTACGCCACCTCGATATCCACGCACGCATTAAAACGATGCCTCAGTTCCGCGAAAGGCGGACCCACCAACGGTCATGCTGACAGGAATGTCTGTCAGTGACGTGACTTGACCATGACTAGTGTCAGATTACGTCAGAGACCAAGTTCCGGCTTAGTTTGAATTTCGAGCTGGAAACCCAAATAATTTATTCATAGGTCCAACTAAGGTGAGACCCGGATCCTATCCTTTCTTTTTTGAATTTTTAGGAACCCTTCAAGATTCTACAAGCCGAAGATCAAGCTAGACGATGATGCAATCCGACTCTGGATCTTGGAGGCTTCCAGGAGCTGCTGTTGGGGATATACTTTCCGGGTATCCTCACTGTGCCTCACTGACTAGGGTGGCCCACTTCGGGTTAGAGCTTTGCTTCACGGGCCGCCTAGTCAGGGAGAAGAGACGGAGTCCAGTCCGGCTACGGGAAGGCCCAGAAGACTTATCGACATAGGCCCGTAGTGTTACTTGTAGTTCAATATGTACTCTGTAACCGACTCTTAGTTGTAGCCGGATAGATCTCTCCTGTAAACCCTAGGTAGGATATCTATATAATCCGTCCTAGGGAGAGCCTTTAGGGCACCCTCACAATAGTCTACAATCTCAACTCGCACATGTGAAACCCTTGTAACCCATATTCCGGCTCTGTAGTATTACTGGATTGCTAGCAGGAGTAGGATTCGTCCAAAGCCTGCAGATTCGAACCTAGGTAAGCTTGTGCGCTCACCGTCCTAGAATATGGTATGTCTCACACCCCTCTCTTCCACATGCCTCGAGGACCCCCTCATGGGGTACTTGTCATCAGTCTGACGACATCGAGGGAGTAGTCCCTCGTGAAGCCGAAGAGGAGGACGAATCAGAATCCACCATCCATGTCGAGGGAGAGAAGGAAGCCCCCGAGTCCAGTGGGAACAGCACTCGCAAGCGTTCCCGAAGCGAGAACTCAGACGCATCCTCACCGATGACGCTAGAGGGTCCTCTGACTGTTGTAGAGGAGTTGATTCCTGCCGTGTCTGTGCACGTCATGGCTCCTCCTCCGTGGAAGAAACTGAGGACCACGAAGGAGGCATCCGAGGACTCCTTCGACCTTGAAAATTTTGACGGGTATGTTTATATTCTTGCGAGTTCATCCTTGTGTCCCAAAATATTCTCTTCTGAAGTTACACTATTTGTTTTGTAGCCAAACCACGTCATCATCATCCGAAGATTGTCTATTCGTGAGGGAGTCTAGAGTCGTAGATTCCAAAAACAAGGAGGTGGCGGCACAGTCTCCTTATCCTCCGGTGGCGGCCAACTCCGGTGCTCATTCTTTGAGTTCCCCCACGCTGGGGGGCACCAGATTGTTGCCCGGATGTCTACTCAGAAGGAAACTTCGAAGTCCCTAGAGCAACATGTAAGTTTTCTTGTTGTTTACAGTCAAAATTTGGTTAATGCCCATGCTTCCCTTTTCACAGCCAATCATGAAGGAATCGACTCGCCTCGTCGAATAGATTATTTCCCTGGGCCATCAGCATGCTTTGCTGGAAGCCCACCATCGTACCTTTGAAGGTGAGTTTGCACTCTTTCATCCATAATGTTATGAACGAAAATTGATGATTTTGAGATGTGTTGTTTCCAATTGCAGGTGAGCATAATGAGCTTCTGTGCCGTGTCGATTCCCTCTAGAAGGGTCTTGTCGCCGCAGAGAAAAAGCATGACGAGGCACTCCAAGCCATGAAACGCTCCGCCCAGGTGTCGAAGACTCGCGAGGAGGACCTGCTGGCAGCTGCGACTGACAGGGAAAAGGTGTTCATAGAATAGATTTTCTCTATTTCTAAGGCACTCTCGGTTACGATGTTGCATTATTTTATTTGCTGTTTGCTTAGCTTGTCTGCTGCTGTGCTCATGTGCGTCTTCTACAGATGTTGCTGGCATTCACTTCGATGCCCAGGCTTTGGCCCGCTTAGATGCTTTGGCCGGTGCTGTGGCTGTAGTCGAAGACCGCAGCATCTCCATCAAGGACTCACTCGAAAAGGCCAAGGGCATGCTTGGGCATCTTCGAGAGGAGATGGTCTCCAAGGCCAAGCTGATCAAGGATCTCGATGGCTTGGTGGAGTCCTTCGCTGGAGGCGTGCCCATGGACGTCAAGAATGCTCAAAGGGGGGGTTGGAGCGACCATGGGACTCGTGATGGTGCAAGCTCATGGCGTTGATCTGAATCCCAGCAAGGTCTCCTCAGCGATGCCGGTCACTGTGGATGGCCAACAGGTACTGTTTGCTCCCTTTGCCACTAGTTGCAATAAGTATGGGCCTCGGCTCATTGAGACACTCGCCAAGTATTCAATGGAGATGAGGTGACTGAAGACGGCAAAGGTCACGGCATCAGAGCCAGTAGCCGAGAAAGATGTGGCGTCGAAAACTGCCACATAATCGAGGAAGCCCCCAAGTGCCAACGTGTAGTTATAGTCTGCTGCCTAATCACCTTTTGTAATAGTTTAGCTTCTTCCTCTTGAATTGTGCCTTGTGGGGGTACCCCTTTTGAGACTTGCTGAACCTTTATGTTTCTTCTATTTGGCTTTTATTTATGAGTGGTTAGTCTTATTTGCCTCTAACTCTGCTTGTAATAGGGTCCTTCGAGTGGTCCATCCAACTTACCTCCCATCGATGAACCTTTAGCGCAACCACGTTCAAAGGTGAAGGAGTTGTCGCTACTGTCTCGATTACATGATTGCATAAAACATTTGGAGCGAGAGGTGCCCATGATCCGTGGAAGCACGGACGTGTGGAAGTCAAAAGCTGAGAAAGCCAGTGCACGCGAGAAGTACCTTCTGGGCGAGGTGGCTCAGTTGAATGAGAAATTTAAGTGTTAGTTCTCTAGCTTCTCATCGTTTCCCAGCCACTCGTTGTGGTGCTTTGTCTTTACGCTTTGTACTGCCTTTTGCACTTGTTAGTGCTTGTCATCCGCAGGATGAGAGGGACCCAATCGCTATTTGGCCGAACTGCTTGACCCAGGAGGAGCTGGAAGCTAGCGGGTAATTTTGGGTTGATTGTGATCATGCAGTCGTGTTGGTGACGCTGCAGGACGGTGCATCACAGGTGCTGCTTTATTTGAAGAAGTCACAGTCATGCCTCAAGCACATTTTCCAGGCGATGTTCCCATTGTACGCGGTGCCCTCTAGCTTGTTAGCTTTACTAAGGAAATTTCAGGATGCCAGCGTGGTGCACGAGTGTGTGCGTCACCAGTTAGTCGTTAGTGCCAAGGATGTATTGGCACTTGTTCACCTACATCATCCTGATATGGATTTTACAGCTGTTGCCGCTGGACCGCCGCCCCCACCAGAAGGGATGGCGTGGAACATGGTGCCTCATTATCTGGCGGTTGATCAGCCTGCCGAAGATATCGTCGAGTTCTTCGAAGAGCGTACCAACATTCTCCTTTTACGGCAGTACGGTAGTTTTAAACCTGCACACAGATGCATAGGTGTTGTAAAGTTCGTATAAGTACATCGGGTGGTTTTTGTTACCCGTTTATATGTAAAAAATTGCTAGCTTATGTATTTTTCGAGTAGCTTGTTCTCTACAATTCCTTTTCGTTATCCTGACGCATATTCATCTTGGCACCATGTCAACATGTCAGGTGCGTTGCAGCTGGGTTGGTTTTACCAAGGGTTTGATTGATAGTACGTCGGCTACTCAGGATATTGTGTTATTTGTGTAACGAGGTGGAAAGGGTGGCGCAGCCCCTGAGTGGTACAATTGAAAATGAAAATAGAAACACAAAGTTGGAGGCACTTAGCTTTATTTATTCGCAGAATATCAGGAGATACAATGTGTGGCTAAGTAGCCTGGCTGAATAGCCTTATTGGTAAAGTAAAAACATCTAAGGGTAGAACAACGTAGCTGCACGACGTTCCAGGGGTTGGAGTATGCGACTCCGCTTTGTACGTCTTTAAGGCGGTAGGCGCCACTTGGGATTACTTCGGTAATCACAAAAGGTCCCTCCCAAGTGGACTCGATCTCGAGGTGCCCTTGTTGCTTCAATCGCAGCATCAGGTCTCCTTCGATGAAGGACCTTGGGCGTAGCCTTCTGCTATGGTAGTTGCGGAGGTTTTGCTGGTAGATCGTGGATCTTTCCACTGTAATCTCCCGTGCTTCGTCGAGGAGATTGACGGAGTCTTCGAGTGCAAGGGTTGATTCTGCCTCGATGTATGCTATGATCCGCGGGGCTTCGTAGCGCACTTCTATGGGTAGTACCGCCTCGGCGCCGTGTACCATGGAGAACAGAGTGTATCCTGTGGCGCTGTTTAGAGTTGTGCGCAGGCTCCATAGTACTGATTGTAGCTCCTCGGGCTAGCACCCAACAGCTCTTTCGAGTGGCCGGAGGAGCCTTTTCTTGATGCCGCCGCAGACAAGGCCATTGGCTTTTTCGACTTGACCGTTGGTCTGAGGGTGTGCTATCGAGGCGTAGCTGATGTTGATTCCTAGGTTTTCGCAGAAATCCTGGAACTCCTTAGAGGTCAAGTTCGTTCCATGTTCCGTGATGATGCTGTGTGGCACCCCGAACCAGAAGAAGATGGAGTCGAAGAATTTTACGGCTGCTGCCCCTGATTGATTTGTTACTGGCATGGCTTCAATCCACATCGTGAATTTGTCGACTGCGATAAGGAGGTAGACGTATCCTCTAGGTGAAGATTTGTGCAGCTTGCCGACCATGTCGAGTCCCCATTGCACAAAGGGCCAGGCCACAGGTATTAGCCTGAGTTCTGCGCCAGGTGCGTGTGGTTTATCCGCGAAGCGTTGGTAGGCATTGCATCGCTGGATAATGTCCTTAGCATCATGCATTGCCGTTAGCCAGTAGAATCCAGCTCGCAGAGCTTTGGCGACGAGGGTGCGATTGCCAGCATGATGTCCGCAAGTGCCTTCGTGTATGTCGAGGAGGATGGATATTCCGTCCCATTGGAGACGCATTGTTGAAGAACTCCTGCGATGTTCTGCTTGTACAATTCGCCGTTGATGAGGTCGAAAGCCTTGGATCGTCGCGCTATATGGCGCGCATCTGTGGGGTCATCTGGCAATCTTTTGCTGAGAAAGTATGTGACGTATGGTTGTGTCTAGGATGGCTCGATCATCATGACCTCCATGGAGCCCTCGAATCCTGTATCTTGCCCCATGTCCTCCAGTGCCTTCGGCTCATCGGGTGGTGTAGCCCCCGAGTCCTTTGTCGTGCAGGTTTTATCCAGTGGAGCCTTTGGCTTGATAGAGCATTCACAGATTTGCTCAAGGAATACTCCAGGTGGCACTGGGGCACAAGTGGAGCCAATGTTGGCGAGTGTATCTGCTTCCTCGTTGCTCTCGCGGCCGATGTGTCGTAGTTTGCAGCGACCCAAGTCCCCTTCGAGTGCGTCATAGAGGTCGTGGTAGGCGATGATGTTGTCGCTCAGAGCATCGCACTGGTTCATGGTTTGATTCACCACCAGTTTAGAGTCGCTGTAGATGATGAGTCGCTTTGCACCACACGCTTTGGCCATCCGCATCCCATGGAGTAGGGCTTCGTATTCAGCTTCATTGTTGGAGGCGGTGAACTGCATTCGCAGAACATACCTCATCTTGCCACCTTGTGGCGATGTCAGGATGACGCCTGCGCTAGCTCCTTCTTTATGTTTGGATCCGTCGAAGTGCATTATCCATAGATAGGACATGTCTAGCTTGGCGGGGAGCTGGTTCTCCATCTAGTGGATGAGCAAGTCTAGGATTACTTGCGACTTGATCGCATCTCGCTTCTCGTATGTGATGTCTCGTGGAGACAATTCTATCCCTCAAAGCGCGACTCGTCCGGTGGCGTTGGGGTTGTTGAGGATGTGACCTAGCAGGGTATCGTTCACCACAATGATCAGGTTCTTTTGGAAGTAGTGGCGCAGTCGCCTGGCTGTCACGAAGACGACGTATGCCAATTTCTGATAATGCGGGTACCGCTGTTTGGTTGGTGTGAGCACCTCGCTGAGGTAGTAGATTGGGTGTTGTACCCCGTGGACTTTATTTTCCTCATCTCGTTCCACTACGAGCACAGTACTAACCACCTGGTTGGTGGCGGAGATGTATAACAATAGCGACTTCTTTTCTTGAGGTGTCACCAACACCGGCGAAGTGGACAATAGACACTTCAGGTCTTCGAATGCTTCTTATGCTTCATCTGTCCACTCGAATTTGTCAGCCTTGCGGAGGAGTTGGTAGAAGGGAAGTGCTTTTTCGCCCATTCGACTGATGAATCGACTAAGAACCATGAATCGACTAAAAGTGCTGGACTCCTTTTACGTTCTTTGGCTTCTCCATGGTCAGTATGGATTTTATTTTCTTCAGGTTAGCCTTGATCCCTCTTGCAGAGATGAGGTATCCAAGCAATTGCCCGGATGGTACACCGAAGGCGCATTTATCCGAATTCAGTGTGATCCGGTAGCGGTCGAGGTTATCGAAGGTCTTGTGGAGATCTTAGAGTAACGAGGCTTCCTCCTTGGTTTTGACGATGATGTCGTCGATGTAGACTTGGATGTTATAGCCAATCTAGCTCTTGAGGCGGGCCTGCATACACCGCTGGTAAGTGGCCCCTGTGTTTTTTAGCCCGAAAGGCATCGTTGTGTAGCAGAAGACGTTGAAGGGCATGATGAACATCGTCTTCTCCTGGTCTTCCTCCTTCATTCAAATCTGGTGATAGCCTAAGTAGGCATCGAGGAAGCAGAGGCGCTCGCATCCCGAAGTGGAGTTGATTATCTGGTCGATCTATGGCAACGGGAAGTGATCCTTTGGGCAATGCTTGTTCATAGAGGTGAAGTCCACGCACATCCGCAGGATATCCGTGTACTTTTTAGGAACCAGCACATGGTTTGCTACCGAGGTTCTTTCCTTGATCTCGCGTATGAAGTTAGCGTCGATGAGTCTATTGACTCCCATACCGACAGCTTTCTCCCTTGGCTCAGATAGTCAACATATTGTATGTTTCACTGGTCTTGCTTTAGGATTCACATTGAGTGAGTGCTCGGCGAATTCCCTAGGAACTCCTGGCATGTCTGTTGGACACCAGGCGAAAATTTCCCAGCGCTCACGGAGGAATTTGATGAGCGCGAGTTCCTATGCAGGACTCAAGTTGTTGGCGATGAGGGCCGTCTTGGTCTGGTCCGTTGGGTGGACCTGGACTGCCTTGGTGTGGATTGACATGTTGAAGGATTGGTCGGGTGAGCTTGGCTTACTCAGAGGAGGTAGACTGTTGTCTGTCGACTCCTTCAACCTCTCCAGTTCCTCCTGCATGCCGAAAGACTAGGAGATTCTACTGAATTCCCTATCGCAACTGTCGGACCTCTCGAAGCTTCTATTGAATGTGATAATACCGTTGGGGCCCGGCATCTTCATCTGCAGGTAGGCGTATTGTGGCACCGCCATGAACCTCGCGAACGCGACACGTCTAAGGATGAAGTGGTATTGCGAAGGACAGACAACAACTTCGAATTCTACGCGCTCTCACCGGAAGTTTACCGGCATAACAAAGATGACGTCCAAGCTGATCTTGCCTAGGGGGTATACGCCCTTCCCTGGGACAATGACGTGGAAGGTTGTGTCTAAAGTTTCCAGGCATGACAGGGGATTCGCATGGCACGCGAGGTACTTGCAAACATGAGGTTGATGCCGCTGCCACCTTCCATGAAGACGTGACTCTTCTCAAAGCCTCCAATTTGTGCCTCGAGCACCAAGGGACCGTGGCCTGGGCGAGGTACTTGGCGCAGATGATCCCGCTTGTCGAAGGTAATGCAGGACTCACTCCCACTGAGGGACTCTATGGTGGAGGGTGGCGAGTTCATCGCCAAATTAACTTGGCGAGTGATCGATTTTTGCACCCAATTTGATGGGCGTCCTTTTTGGATCATATCCAGTATACCAATGCTCGCAGGTATGGCTCCCCTTCATGGTTTTGGATAGGCGCAGCTGCAGGTGGTGGTGGCCTGGGTGGTGGTGGTGCTCCATGAGCCACAGCGCCCGGGGCAGCTCCGTAGCCATGGTTTAACGCATCGCGATTCATCTGGGCTAGGCCTTCGTGGAGCTTGAGGAACTCATGGCAGTCGTGCTTGTCGATGTAGAAGTGCATGTTGCACGGCCCGGACAGTTTGTCCTAGATAGATGTTCCAGGTGCCTCATCGCGAGTGCGGCGTTGCCACACTTGCGTGTTTTTCCTGCTGTCGCGGTATCCACCACTATGGTATCCGTTGTCACGGTTGTTGTCATCACATTTGTCGGTGTAGCCAGCCGCGACCATGTCAACTTCCTCGCGGTCCTCATAACCACGCATCTGATGTTTTCCTCAGCGACCACGTCTGCGAACGAGGTCGTCGTCATCATCGGAGTGGACACTATTTTTCATCGAGTCCTCTCCATCGGCCCACCTGTTCGCGATCTCCATCAGGTGGTCGATTGTTTTGGGCTTCGAGCGGCCCAACTCCTCTCTGATCTCTCTGTGGCACATGCTGTCATTGAACGCGTCGATTGCACGGTCCCCAGAGATGTCTTTTGTAGAGATTTTTATGATGGACCACCTCTAGATGTGTGAGCGCAGCGACTCTCCAGTCTTCTGGTAGCATCCTCTTAATTCTTCGATTGATGCGTGCCTTTTGTAAGTACCCTTGAAGTTTTGTACAAACTTGTAAACCGGTTCTTCCCAGCTGCGAATTGATCCGCATGGGAGGTTGTTGAGCCACGCACGAGCGGCACCTTGCAGCTATAGCTTGAGGCATTGCATTGTTGTGCTCATGGTTCCGCCGTGCAGCCTATTGGAGGAAATGTGATCCCCCAGCTAGATCTTCGGGTCCTGGAGTTCGTCGAATTTCGGGTTCTCTGATGCGAGTTTGAACCCTTTTGGCATTCGCTTTTGCCGTATGGCTCTGCTGAAGCAGCTGGCACCGCAGAGCTCTATCCCGTCATCATCCGTGTCAGTTGAACGGGCACACCTCGCGTGCATCTTGTCGACTTTGCGTTCCGTGATGTCATCACGTGCGTCGTACTCGTAGTCGTGCCGCCGTGAGCGGCATCATCATGACAAGTCATGGTTGTCGTTGCTGGAGGAGGGGGAAGAGTAGCGCTTGGCCAGAGCCTTGTTCTTATTTGGCTCCGATGTTGGATCCTTGATGAGGGTAGCTTCAACTAGTCCCAGGCCTGCGATCATGGATCGGTGCATGGCGGCCCATAGGTCCCAGCCGGTGGCAGGTTGTTGAGCAGGTACATGGTGGCCACTATTATCGCTGCCTGCGGTGTTTTTGGGAGTGATACGTTACAAATGTATCTACAATTTTTGATATTCCATGATTGGTTTTTATCTACTTTCTTATGTTTTGTCCACACTTTGGAGTACTTTTTATACTCTTTCTTGGACTAACCTATTAACAAGATACCAAAGTGCCAGCTGCCAGTTTTCTGCTATTTTTGGTTCCAGGAAAGTCAGAAAATGAATATTCTCGGAATTGGACGGGACAAAAGCCAAAGTCAGTATTTCACCGAGGGGGACATGGAGCCAAAATACAAGACAGAGAGTGGCCAGGGGCTACCCACACACCCCTGGCCGTGCGGCCAGGCCTAGCCCGCGCCAGGGGGTGGTGTGGCCACCTAGGGCACCCCCTCGGCCTCCCCTTTCGCCTATAAGATGCCTCTGATATAGAAACCCTGAGTACCCGATCAAAATTCCACGAAAGAGTCTGTAGCCACCATCATCTCCATCCCTAGATCGGGAGGGATCTAAAGCTCTTCCCGGCACCCTGCCGGAGGGGAGAATTCACCCTGGAGGCCTTCTTCATCACCATGCAAGCCTTCGGTGTGATGCGTGAGTAGTTCATCCTTGGACTACGGGTCCATATAGTAGCTAGATGGTTGGTTCTTCCCCTTTGTGCTACCATGTTTAGATCTTGTGAGATCCGTTCATGATCCAGATCATCTATTTATAATCATACATGTTGTTTTTGCGGGGATCCGATGGATATTGAGATGCTATTTCAGATTGATTATTGATTATATCATGTTTTTGTTATTTGTGATCTTGCATGCTCTCCGTTGTTAGTAGATATCTTGGCCGAGTAGATGCTAGCAAGTCCAAGAGGGAGTATTTATCCTCGATAGTGGGTTCATGCCTCTAGTAATCCGGGGAAGTGACAGAAATCATTAAGGTACTAGATGTGCTGTTGCTGCGAGGGAGAAAACAACAATCCTTTGTTCATAGAACAATCATATTGTTTACTTTACACGCAATTCCTAATGCAATTATCTGTTTCTTGCAACTTAATACTGGAGAGGGTTCGGATTGATAACCTGAAGGTGGATTATTAGTCATAGATGCAGTTGGATTACGGTCTATGTATAATGTTGTAATGCCCAATCAAATCTCATAGGAGTCAAGATGATTAGTATATGCATGTATGCTTTCTCGATATTTTTCAATTGCCCCGCTGTAATTTGTTCTCCCAACATGTCATCTATCTTAAGGAGAACCACCACTAGTGAACTATGGACCCCGGTCCTTCTTTTACCATCAATCTACAACTGTTTACTATTTTTTGTTTACTTTCTGTAAGCTATTACTTTCTTCCACACAATACATTTAATCTTTCGTTTTAGCAAAACCGGTGAGATTGACAACCTCATTGTAAGTTGGGGGCAAAGTTATGTGGTTGTGTTGTGTGGGATTCCAAGTTGGTAACAACTCCTTGGAGGTGTTTCCTTGCTCCTACTAGTTCGTTAACCTTGGTTTCATAACTGGGGTAAAACTTGCTGCTGTGCTCATCATACCTTCCTCTTGGGGCTCCCCAACGAGCTTGACGTGTTGAGCCAATAATCAGGGAGCACATTGCCCCACGTATCCAACGTCATGGATCAGAAGTTGAGGACTCGCGCGGCCTCTTCTCACTCCTTATCGGTGAGGTGAGCCAGTCGAGAACATCTCTTGGCGGATGTATGATCGTTACCCTTGGAGGAGGATCCTCGACTCATCCGCCACCTTCCTGCACGAATCGAGCTGGGCGATTAGTGCGGTGACACAGCATACCACTGCATGATGTAGTACACTATAGTCGTTGACATAACACCAATGAAACACCGCTTGCTAATATTACCTCCCTCAGAGTGGTACAACAGAAACACAGCACGTCCAAGACATGACTATAGATTACAACTCGACTCTTTACAAAAGATCCAGAGAACACTCTAGGTTAAAGAGAGAGAAAGAAACTTCTTACAAATAAGAACTAGAAATAATAACTCAGAACTATCAAGCTAATAAGACTAGTGCCTAAACTATTTGGTTGGTAATTGCTGCTACTGCAATGCTCTACAGAAGTAGGTGTGATGGCTAGAGAATCTATTCCTAGCTAATGTGGAACTTTCTCTTTATTTCAGTTGATGTATATGTTGACTTCCTTGACTTCATTGAAGGACTTGAGCGGTCGATGATGGTTTCTTGAGCATAAGTTGGTGTTGATGTCGTCTTCAACAACTTAGAACCTAGCAAGGGTTAAGAAGGTACGGTTGAGTACGAGCGTACTCAGCAAGTTCACTAAAAAGGAGTGTTTGATGTACTATCTCTACAGCCACAGACCATAGGTCGTAGGCAATCTAGGTTTTCGTAAACATTTCTTTAAAGGTTGCTTTTATTTTGAAAACTATGTCTGATAGCCTTCACAGGTTGACCAGAACTTTTGTGGAGTTCCTTTCCTGCCTTGTTCGTAGGTTCTTCCCGGAACAGGGAGTAACATGCCATAGTTCTTACACTCGGCAGAGGTGCGTTACTTTACCCATAAGAGACCTTGGCCTTGTTGCACATCCAAGTCGCGAGCTTGTCCATACTTCCTTGGTATGGGACCTAGTCTAAGAACAGAGCCAGTCATTGCACTCTCCGTGACCCCGCATGAAGACATGACCTCCCCAAGCAGATATACCTCCGTTAACCCCCATAAAGGCAGATATAACCCTGGCAACCCCTTGGAGACTCCAGTGAGCAGATCATGTTCCTAGCACCCCCATATAGACAGATATACCTCTGACAGCCCCTCACGGAAAATCTAGACACCAATATCGTGGGGAATTAGGAGTCCCACCCATCTACTAAGTCCCCGCAAGGAAGCTACAACCTCACGATAAGGTCATCCGTCCATCCAAAAGGGAGAAGATACAGCTAACTTTCCCGTCCCATTCCAAGTCTTATGATTAACGCGTAATATACGGCGCTAGAATCACTGGAGACATTGGTTGTTAAGTCCTAGATATTATGTTCCTTTACCACTGGAAACTGTATCAATAGATTATTACCATGGGTAAATAATCCATAATCATATTATTATGAAAATAGTGTTTTCTGTCCCTTTTGAAATGCAGGTGATGACAACATTTGAGTTACAAGAGTTTGATAGAAAATAACCAAAGGGCATGAGCAAGTGTTAACTTGCCTGTTGTGATTGCAAGATTATGCAATCACTGTCATCAAGATACTAGAAGAACCAAATTCTGTAAACAACATCATTGGTCCGGTAAGGACTAATGTTTAAAGAAGCAAGATGCAATTATGCATAATTAATGTAATGCAGTTCGATTAACGCGAATCCCCGGAATAATCGTATTTGATCTAGGGTTCGGAAACTGGGAATGCTTTCTTTAGAATGTGTTTCACTTTTATACCAGTTTCACACTTGTCCTTCTGATTAAGGCGTGTGACAGTGTGTGAAGTAATATGTAAATACAATAAGCAGTATTCAATAGTAAAGCACTCAAATGGGGTATGGTATCTAAAAGATTTCTTAAGCAATATTATTACTAAATTAGAGCTTTTATAGAAATGCTTAAGGATTACTTTTAATGTTTCTTAAAAGAATAATTTTTGAGGAAAAGATTACTTTACAAAGCAAAAACATTTAAACTTAAATCTAACACTTTAATGTTTTCTTACTAGTTATGAGTATTAAAGAAGAAAATAATTAGAATTTTTGAATAGCTATTCCACTAGTAAGTGCAGACTTATATATTTTGAATATCGCATCTTATTACACTACACGTGGTTTACTTATTATTGTTCCATAAAGGTGGTGTATAAGTGTTATTGCTTTTATAGAAGTGGTGTATTCATAATTTTATAAGTGAATAGGATCACTTACCCATTTTAGAAGTAATGCTTATATTTTATAAACATGGAAAAGACCTTTCTTTAATTACTTAAAAACTTGGTTTAGAGCTTTAGGTAGATTCCTAAGCTTGTAAAAGAATTTGTAGGTAATATTTTGATGATATTATAATGGATAAAATTAAGATACACTTAATTTTTAAATGGTAGCTTTTGTAAATATTTCTAAAAAATGGTTGGACCTATTTTTACTTCACTTAAACAACAATTTAACATTTTATTACATTTTTAGATTTTAAACAAATAAAGGCAAAGGTAAAGTAAAGATTTATGTACTTTTAATCCATTAAGATATTAGAAAATATTTTTAATCAAGACTTATTAAACTTTTACCTTTATTTGACTCCAAATGTGCAAGAGGATATTTTTAATGTGTAGACTTTATGTTTGTGCTCAGTTTGGTTTATTATATGTATTTATGTGATTTTTAAATAATAAGATATGATTTTTATAAGTTTTACCACTTTATAAATACTAAATAAATAATAAATATTTAGTTAAGTGTCACAAAAATATGTAACGAGTTTATAATTGTATATTTTGTCTTTTTAAGAATTTTGCTATAATACACTTATTTTTCTGAATTTTAAATAATAAAATATGTTTATTTAAGATTTATCCCTAATAGGCTATTTACAAATAATAATTATTATCTTATTTAAGTAGGAAAACAATTATAATAATAGTTTTAAATTATAGATTTTATTTTTCTGAACATTTTCATATATAATACATATTTTTCTAAATTATAAAACAAAAGATGTTGATTTAATGAGATTTATTCATTTTCTGGAATTAAAAATAAATAACTAAATGTGTTTATGATGAAATGCTGTGTCAGCACAAGGTGGGGTGGTTTTTCTCACCTGGACTAAATCTAGATTGGGTCACAGACAGGTGGGGTCTAGGCCACGTTGGCTTCCGCCTCAGCACTTGACCCAAGTCAAACTAATGGTGGGTCCAGGGATGAGGTCATGATGATGTCATCAATAGAGGGCTCCTCCCAGTCAATGACGGAGCCGACGATGTGGGGCTCGCGGGGGCTCATCGAGGGTATTGTGTGATAGAGGAGACCAACGCGGACTTAGGAGTGGTGTCACCACCCCTTTTTGGTCATCGGAGTTACTCCGGCGACCATTTGTTGTGGCAGTCGACAATGGTGCATAGCGCTATAGCAATTCAAAGTGGCAGAAGACAAAAGGAAAGGTGCTTGAGCATTGTTGGCTCACCAGGATGTTTTTGGTGTGGTCGGTGAGATGAGGCGAGGTATGGAATGATGACCATGGCGGCGGTGGAGCTTGGCCAGAGGTGTGGAAGACTATGCCATGGGGCTCGATTCTGAGAACACCAGCTCGATTCCTTTGGCAAGCCGACATAGAATATCATGGTGATGCTCATAGCAGGCTTGGACAACCGCGGGGAAGGTCAGGACAGAGGCAATCAATGACGAACTATGGCTAGGGTTTCGACCCCTTCTGTGGAGAGGAAAAGAGAGAGCGGGCGAGAGAGAGAGGAAGGAAATGTAGATGAGGTCGAGGGGAAAGGGTCTCGTGGCATTCTTATCCTTCCCTGGTATCCGCATCAAGTATCTCGGTGCCAGCAACGGCGGCGCTAGCGCCAACGAGCTACTTCGGCTGTTGCGCGAGGTGGACGATGGCGATAAGCGGGACAAACCGGTAGGTTGGGCTGGCCGGTGTTGATCTTTGGCCGAGTGAGCGGGATGTGGCTGCGGTTGCTCGCGGGTTCACATAGGTGTGCAAAGAAGTGGGCCATGGGTCGGTTCCACTGGCATTTCTTTTTCCTTTTCCTTATTCTATTTCTGTTTTTTACAAAACCATTTCAAATATAAATTACCTCAACAATTTAAATATCCAGAGAAATTGTACGTCAAGAATATTATTGTCTAAAGCAAGTATGACCCTCTTCTCCTTATTTTTTATTGCGTATAAAAATATTCATAATTATATGAAGGGTCCTCTTCATTAGGAAATCATAAGAGAAATTCGGGTTTTAGGAATTACTTCTTACCTAAAGGTCCTTTTAAGATGATTTTGTTTTCACTTGATAATTTTAATGGTAATGACTTGAAATGGTTTAGGATATATATAAAATCCTATGCATAGTTAGCATCATATAAGAATTCAAATATATATATATATCCATTCTATACATTAAACCTTGGGGTTAATAATGTGGTGATTTGAATTTCATGATTCTCAATATTTGGTGATTTATCTTATTCAAACTCTACTTAGTTTGTGGGGTTTATAACTAGCATAAAATAATCTTGGTTGAGTATTTATGCACAAACAACAATCACTAGTGGAGAAAGGAAGATACTCATTTAACAAGTGGTTATCCTGAGTTTGGAGAATATTGAATAGTCTCACATTCTATTATGGCTATGGATGAAGATTAAGAGATAATATAATTTGCCTTCATGTCTTGTGGCCATGGATAATAACTCAACCTAGAATGGGCAATAATAATTACCACTCCATGTGATTTTGATAGCTTATGAGGCTAGGTTTTTAATTAGGGTTTAAGATGTTAAGATGGACATGACTTTCTCCAATACTACATTCCTATGATATTCTAATTATATCTTAGAAACTTTATTTGACCAAGGGATACCTTTTCATTGGCTGTCTAGAAACATGAATGGTTCCACTATTAACTTAATTCTACAGTTTTGGACAATGAGGCAGACATGGGTCTATCATGGCTTGATATACTGTTGGTTAAAGTTTTCTCAGGCACTCCTACCTTAATACCTCACTAAGCTTATCTTGAGACAAGGAATTCCTTTAATAAATATACTCTATTTAAATCTCTCTTATCTTATTCACAAAGATCTCATCTTCCTAAATAAGACAATCATCTGACTCCACCATATCCATCATCATATGATGACATGGTCATGCCACTTCAACAATACTCATTCTCCATTCTTCTCCTAGTATCTATATAACTTCCATTGCCAAAATACCCTTGATGAATCCATCAATGTAGCTACTTCTAACTCCATCCATTAATTCCTTTAATTCCATCTTGCAACTGCTACCAAGGGTTGCAATACTACAATCCTCACTGTATATAACAAGGGATATCAATCCTCTAGAATAGGTATGGTACTACTCCCATAATACAAGTTTGTTCTTGTACTAGCTTGGTTAAAGTACTATGCCTCCAACAACTCCATACAACTCATATTATATACTTCATCAAACTCTAGCTTGACTTCTCATGATCAAGCTAGATGATTCAGCTTACTAAGGCTTGCCTAATTTAGTATACTCACAACTCTTCTTCATCAACTGGTCATCTATTCTCCAGTGACTTGAGAATAATGACCACTAACCTTTGATCAATCAAAGCTTAGGCTTCTAATTGTCTGATCAAGATCTATACTCAACTAAGTTGTAGGCTTGTACTGGTCTCTCTATAGGCTTATCTTGTTAAGCAAGCTTACTCTAAGTTTATACCCACTTGACTTAACAAGATTATTATTTGATGTACTAATACTACTAGCCTTCTCATAGCTCCTCAAGCACCAGCTACTTCGTCGGTGTAGATACTTCTTCGAGTTAACTCATGAGTGAATTACCCCTCCAACATTAGATGGTTTGATCTCCACTAAGGATCACTTTCCATTGATGATGGCGCACTCTACCATATCTAGTTCCTTCTTATTATTAATTTACTTAAGGTCTTTGGAAGGTTAATAGAATGGGTCAAAGCTAAGAGTCAATAAATTCTAGGTCAGGAATTGATCACACAATATTTATGATCAATTGACACTAGGACTTAGTTAAACATGAATGTCACCTACTAATAAGGCAACAAAATATATGAGATGAATGATCTTGGCTTGACTTCCTTTTCTACTCTATTTGTGATAAGAGTTAATGTTTAAGAACTACCATGATATCCATGGTAGGAATAACTATGGCAACCAAGTGTATCAAAATTTAATTGTAGAGTTCTTTACTTAAGTTATATACTTAACTTGGTATTCAGGATTTGTGGTAGATAATACCTTGATATCAATTTTGGAATATTAAGTATTCATCCTTGAGTTGTTGTATGGAATACCATGTCATGGTATCTAGAAGATCTAGTACTCCTTATTGAGTAGTGTGGTGTGACTTGGTTTTATTACATTTGATCTACCCTTAGATCAAATTATACTACCCAAAGATAAGGTTTTAGCAAAGGTCATGTTGAAACTTATCGCAGTCAACTTGATGATCTACTTTAGTTCCACCAAGTTAAGAGAAGCTTCAATCACTTTGACAAGTTTTATATAAAAGCACGAAAATTATCTAGATTTTCTATGCATGAATGCAATGCACACACCTCATCTCAGCTTATTTCTAAGCTCTAAAGTTGGGATGTTACAGACTCTCCCCTTTAAAATAAATTTCGTCCCCAAAGTTCGTACTCTCTTACGTTTCGGAACAAGGTGTCAACTTGTATTGATCACGCATTTCTCAAATTCCATTGTGATCACAAATGGGGATAATTGCCCCGTATCCAGATCCTTTTCCTTGAATCCTCTTCATTCTGACAATATCCTCTATCGTTTTTAACTTACCATATAGGTCCTTTTACTATATCTCTTCGAGTTTATGCCCGTACAGTTCTATTTAGAATTGGTTGTGGACATATTTTGTCCCTTCCAATTAGGCTTTCCTATTACTGTACACCGGCCTATTTTGGAATTATCTCTTTACTCTTAAGGACAACTTACGAGTTGTTTTATTCTTAAACTGGCCCACTGGGTTTAAGCTATTGTGTCTACTTCGATCATTCATCCGGACATACTCTCGGAAATACTTTATAGTGCTGACTTCTTGTAACCTTATGAGAATAAGGCTTAACCTCATCATAACTTTGTACTTCTTCTCCAACCTTTAGTCAGAAAGTTAGACAACAACACTTCAGTGTTTATTGTTTACTCTCCCCCATGGGGTTTCCAAATGGTCTCTAATCTGCATGTATAATATCCATTAACTCAATAGTAAGGATATTGGTCTCCATCTAGCTTATATCTTACCTATATAAGGTCTGACAAAAGAATCTGCGATACACCCACACAATTGTGGATCTCCAAAATGAATCTTCCAACATTACTTGTCTTACTTTTATATTCTTAGACATTATTTATCACTGATAAACCCGTTTCCATGAAACGTCTCAAAAGTCTTTCACTCTAAATTTTATACTTCTTTATGTCTTTCTTAACTTAGGCCAAGTTTTATGCTCTTCAATTTATATAAATATGACCTAATTAGATAAACTGCTAGGATTCCAGCTACGGATACTAGTTATGGATCCTCTTAGGTGTACGAGTTACCCTACGGGTTTTCGACTTCTTACTGGCATTCTCTCTGAGTTGTCAGAGTTTGAATACCACCCTTATTCCAAGACTTATTATTTGCTCCTTTTCCTGTTACTTCCATGGACTTGGGACAACTACTTCATAAACTTCTGAGCAACATCACCTATCTTGTGTGAACTTAAATTCATTCCTTCATGTTTCTCCACACCTTTTCTGCATTAATATTCCTTCTTATTGCCTGCTCATAGTGAGTTGGGATTGATCCATCCTTCAAAATAGTGTTGATAGACCTTATATTTAGCTTCCTTCTTCGTGTAAGTCTTCATCTTGATTTTCGGAACTCGTTACTCCCTTACACGAATTCCTTTTTCTATCTAGCTCTATAACATCAAGTAATAACTTGCTGATGCAACATGCATTTGCATATCAAGTCAAACTTCATGCACAGATCTAGTCAATCAAGAAGATCCAAGAAATCCAACTGTGGTACATATAACACACATTATTCTAAGCCCGGGATATATTAGTTGAGTAAAACATCTCTAGAATTCAGGCTTAACAGTGTAGTATATGGCACCTCCTAGTATAGGTTTACTTAGTGATACTTACACATAGGGTCAAACTACTCTTTGTCCTAGCATTTACCCAAATTGCTCAATTGCAATTGGATAATTTGGAGCAAAGTGGTCTCACTTTGGTTTTGACTAACCTCTTACATTTCTTTTGGGACTACTAAAGACTACCAACTTTCCATTCTATTGTAAACTATCCTCACATGATCTCTCAAAACTACTAACAAAATTGTAGAGACTAACTTAATCCAAAAATTATCGTAATGTTATAGCGCCTATGACTTCTATCATAGACCTACACTATTCTTAACTTACTGTTATTACAAGATTTGTTACAGAGTACTTGTCCTAATTACGGACTTATCATGGTCTCGGAGCTATTCTCACCACGAACTTGTTAAGATTTACCTAGTCATCATGATTGAAGAGCTAATCTCATCATGATAATTCTTATTATTAACTTACTATTGTTGATTCCCAACCAAATTCTACTTCATCACATAGAATTCTCAAGGGAATGCCACATGATTTACTTCCAATTGTATCAAACATACTCTAATGGTCTACCTTAAGTGGTATAGTGGTATCAACTACTAGTAAGGTTCTTCTAATTTACAGGAATTCTAAATATAGACTCCATCACTAATACTACTCCACATGATATCCTAATCTTGGTCGTAATCTTCTTTGATATTTTAACTTACTTAAGATATCTTAGTGGTGTTATACCTATTTAGAGCTACACTAACATAGCATTTCTCTAGAGAAGATAGATAACTAATATTGAAGAAAGATGACAAGAACATCCAACTTAAGTGTGACAAGGTTTATCCTCAAGTGGATATCCATCACAAGTATTGGTTTAGATAAGATGGCTCCTATAGTCACTATCCAACCTATAGATCTCCTAAAAGGGTTTTAAACCTAAGGTCAAAGCATATGCTCGGATACCAGCTGCGGTGACTCAGCATACCACTGCATGATGTAGTACACTATAGTCGTTGACATAACACCAATGAAACACCACTCACTAGTATTACATCCCTCAGAAAGGTACAACAGAAACACAGCAGGTACAAGACATGATTATAGATTACAACTTGACTCTTTACAAAAGATCCAGAGAACACTCTAGGTTAAACAAAGAGAAAGAAACTTCTTACAAATAAGAACCAGCAATAATAACTCAGAACTATCTAGCTAATAAGACTAGCGTCTAAACTATTTGGCTTGTAATTGCTGCTACTACAATTCTCTATAGAAGTAGGTGTTATGGCTAGAGAATCTATTCCTAGATAATGTGGAACTTTGTCTTTACTTCAGTTGATGTATATGTTGACTTCATTGAAGGACTTGAGTGGTGGATGATGGTTTCTTGAGCATAAGTTGGTGTTGACGTTGTCTTCAATAGCTTAGAACCTAGCAAGGTCTAAGAAGGTACGGTTGAGTACGAGCGTACTCAACAAGTTCACTAAAAAGGAGTGTTTGATGTACTATCTCTATAGCCACAAACCATAGGTCGTAGGAAATGCAGGTATTCATAAACATTTCTTCAAAGGTTAATTTTATTCTGAAAACTATGTCTGACAGGCTTCATAGGTTGACTAGAACTTTTGTGGAGTTCCTTTCCTACTGCGTTCGTAGCTCCTTCCCGGAAGAGGGAGTAACATGTCACAGTTCTTACACTCTGTAGAGGTGTGTTACTTTACCCATAAGAGACCTTAGGCTTATTGCACATCCAAGTCGCGAGCTTGTCCATACTTCCTTGGTATGGGGCCCAGTCTAAGATCCAAGCCAATCACTGCCCTCTCCACGACCTCGCATGAAAACACGACCTCCCCAAGCAGATATACCTCTGTTAACCCACATATAAGTAGATATAACCCTGGTAACCCCTTGGAGACTCCAGTGAGCAGGACATGTCCCTGGCAACACCCATATCAGGAGATATACCTCCGACAGCCCCTCACTGAAAGTCTAGACACCAATATCGCGGGGAACTAGGAGTCCCACCCAACTGCTAAGTCCCTGCAAGGAAGCTACAGCCTCACGATAAGGTCATCCGTCCATGCAAAAGGGAGAATATATAGCTGACTTTCCTGTCCCATTCCAAGTCTTATGGTTAACGCGTAATATACGGTGCTAGAATCACTGGTGACATTGGTTGTTAAGTCCTAGATATTATGTTCCTTTACCACTGGAACTGTATCAATAGATTATTACGATGGGTAAATAATCCATAATCATATTATTATGAAAATAGTGTTTTTGTCCCTTTTGAAATGCAGGTGATGACAACATTTGAGTTACAAGAGTTTGATAGAAAATAACCAAAGGGCATGAGCAAGTGTTAACTTGCCTGTTGTGATTGCAAGATTATGCAATCACTGTCATCAAGATACTAGAAGAACCAAATTCTGTAAACAACATCATTGGTCCGGTAAGTACTAATGTTTAAAGAAGCAAGATGCAATTATGCATAATTAATGTAATGCAGTTCGATTAACGCGAATCCCTGGAATAATCGTATTTGATCTAGGGTTCGGAAACTGGGAATGGTTTCTTTAGAATCTGTTTCACTTTTATGCCAGTTTCACACTTGTGCTTCTGATTAAGGCTTGTGAGAGTGTGTGAAACAATATGTAAATACAACAAGTAGTATTCAATAGTAAAGCACTCAAATGGGGTATGGTATCTAAAAGATTTCTTAAGCAAGATTATTAATAAATTAGAGCTTTTATAGAAATGCTTAAGGATTACTTTTAATGTTTCTTAAAAGAATAACTTTTGAGGAAAAGATTAGTTTACAAAGCAAAAACATTTAAACTTAAAGCTACACTTTAATGTTTTTTTACTAGCTATGAGTATTAAAGAAGAAAATAATTAGCATTTTGAATAACTATTCCACAAGTAAGTGGAGACTTATATATTTTGAATATCGCATGTTATTACAGGTGGTTTACTTCTTAATGTTCCATAAAGGTGGTGTATAAGTGTTATTGCTTTTATAGAAGTGGTGTCTTCATAACTTTATAAGTGAATAGGATCACTTACCTATTTTAGAAGTAATGCTTATATTTTATAAACATGGAAAAGACCTTACTTTAATTACTTAAAAACTTGGTTTAGAGCTTTAGGTAGATTCTTGAACTTGTAAAAGAATTTGTAGTTAATATTTTGATGATCTTATAATGGATAAAATTAAGATACACTTAAATTTAAATGGTAGCTTTTGTAAATATTTCTAAAAAATGGTTGGACCTATTTTTACTTCACTTAAACAACAATTGAACTTGTTATTACATTTTTAGATTTTAAACAAATAAAGCCAAAGGTAAAGTAAAGATTTATGTACTTTCAATCCATTAAGATATTAGAAAATAGTTTTAATCAAGACTTATTACTTTTACCTTTATTTTACTCCAAACGTGCAAGAGGATATTTTTAATATATGGACTTTATTTTTGTGGTGTATTATATGTATTTTTGTGATTTTTTAATAATAAGATATGATTTTTATAAGTTTTATCACTTTATAAATACTAAATAAATAATAAATATTTTGTTAAGTGTCACAAAATATGTGCAACAAATTTATAATTGTATATTTTGTCTTTCTAAGAGTTTTGATATAATACACTTATTTTTCTGAATTTTAAATAATGAAATATGTTTCTTTAAGATTTATCCCTAATAGGCTATTTACTCCTAATAATAATTATCTTATTTAAGTTCGAAAATAATTATAATAATAGGTTTAAATTATAGATTTTATTTTTCTGAACATTTTGATATATAATACATATTTTCTAAATAATAAAACAAAAGATATTGTTTTAATAAGATTTATTCATTTTTTGGAATTAAAAATAAATAACTAAATGTGTTTATGATGAAATGCTGATGTCAGCACGAGGTGGGGTGGATTTTCTCACCGGGACTAAATCTAGAAAGGGTCACAGACAGGTGGGGTCTAGGCCACGTTGGCTGCCACCTCAGCACTTGACCCAAGTAAAACTGATGGTGGGTCCGGGGATGAGGTCATGATGACGTCATCAATGGAGGGCTCCTCCCAGTCAATGATGGACCCAATGATGTGGGGCTCGTGGGGTCTCGTCGAGGGTACTGTGTGATAGAGGAGACCAAGGCGGACCTAGGAGTCGTGTCGCCGCCCCTTTTTGGTCACCGGAGTTACTCCGGCGACCATTTGTTGTGGTGGCCGACGACGTTGCACAACGCTACAGTGATTCCAAGTGGGAGAAGACAAAAGGAATGGTGCTTGAGCACCGTTGGCTCACCAGGATGCTATTGGTGTGGTCGGTGAGACGAGGCGAGGTCTGGAACGATGACCATGGCGGTGGTGGAGCTTGGCCAGAGGTAGGGAAGACGATGCCGTGGGGCTCGATTCTGAGAACCCCGACTCGATTCCTTCGGTGAGCCGATGTAGAAGATCATGGTGATGCTCGTAGCTGGCTTGGACAGCCGCGGGGAAGGTCAGGTTGGTGGCAATCGACGACGAACTATGGCTAGGGTTTTGACCCCTTCTATGGAGAGGAAACGAGAGAGAGAGGGCGAGAGAGAGGAAGGAAATGGAGATGAGGTCGAGGGGAAAGGGTCTCATGGCATTATTATCCTTCCCTGGCAACCACAGCGAGTATCTCGGCGCCGGCGATGGCGGCGCTGGCGCCAGCGAGCTACTGCTGCTGCTACGCGAGGTGGGCGATGGCGATAAGCAGGACAAACCGGTATGTTGGGCTGGGCCGGTGTTGGGATTTGGCCGAGCGGGCGGGGTGTGGCTGAGGTTGCTCGCGGCATTAGATAAGTGTGCAAAGAAGTGGGCTGTGGGCCGGTTTCGCTGGTAGTTCTTTTTCCTTTTCTTTATTCTATTTCTATTTCTATTTTTTACAAAACCATTTCAAATATAAATTTTCTCAAGAATTTAAATATCCAGAGAAATTTTAGGTCAAGAATATTATTTTCTAAAGAAAGTATGACCCTCTTCTCCTTATTTTTTATTGTGTATAAAAATATACATAACTATATGAAGGGTCCTCTTCATTAGGAAATATTAATAGAAATTAGGGTTTTAGGAATTACTTCTCACCTAAAGATCCTTTTAAGATGATTTTATTTTCACTTGATAATTTTAATGGTAATGACTTGAAATAGTTTAGGATATATATAAAATCATATGCATAGTTAACATTATATAAGAATTCAAATATATATATATCCATTCTAATACATTAAACCTTGGGGTTAATAATGTGGTGATTTGAATTTCATGATTCTTAATATTTGGTGATTTCTCTTATTCAAACTCTACTTAGTTTGTGGGGTTTATAACTAGCATAAAACAATCTTGGTTGAGTATTTATGCACAAACAACAATCACTGGTGGAGAAAGGAAGATACTCATTTAACAAGTGGTTATCCTGAGTGTGAAGAATATTGAATAGACTCACATTCTATTATGGCTATGGATGAATATTAAGAGATAATATAATTTGCCTTCATGTCTTGTGGCCATGGATAATAACTCAACTTAGAATGAGCTATAATAATTACCACTCCATGTGATTTTGATAGCTTATGAGACTAGGTTTTTAGTTAGGGTTTAAGATGTTAAGATGGACATGGCTTTCTCCAATACTACATTCCTCTGATATTCTAATTATCTCTTAGAAACTTTATTTGACCAAGGGATACCTTTTCATTGGTTGTCTATAAACATGAATGGTTCCACTATTAACTTAATTCTAGAGTTTTGGCCAATGAGGCAGACATGGGTCTGTCATGGCTTGATATACTTTTGGTTAATGTTTTCTCAGGCACTCTTACCTTAATACCTCACTAAGCTTATCTTGAGACAAGGAATTCCTTTCCTAAATATACTCTATTTAAATCTCTCTTATCTTATTCACAAAGATCTCATCTTCCTAAATAAGACAATCATCTGATGAAAGGATCGTATGGGCACCTAGAGGGGGGTGAATAGGTGCTACTCCAAATTTTACTCTTTTTCAATTTAGGGTTTGACACGAAAAGGTAAATCCTCTAGATTATGCAACTATGATGAATTTACCTATATGTCAACCTAGTACAAGAACCAAGCAAGAACTATATAAGCAAAGTGCAGTAAAGGATAGAAGTAACCAAAGTGGAGCGCTCGGAGACACAAGTATTTGTTTCCTGTAGTTCTTTCCTTTTGAGGGGAAGTACGTCTACGTTTGGAGAGGGGGTGGTATCAAACTACCAACTCCACGAGAGGCCTCCCTTGTTCTCCGATGAACCTCACCCCAAGGGGTTCGAGTCACCACTTCCACTATACGGCAACCTTCGAGGTGGAAGCTGGCACCGTTGCAACGAGTTCGGGGCAGACATCCACAACTTAATTGGAGGCTCCCAAATACAAGCAAGCTGTCAAACAGTCAAAGACAAGCTTGTAAGGACCAAATCAAAAACTAGGATTTCCAACGAAACACTAGAGCATGGGGGCCCTCAAGTGAATGAGGGGGAAATGAAGATCTCTCTTGGTGAAGCTGTAGATCAAGGCCACCTCCTTTGATTCTCCAAAGATCAAAGACTTTGGATGGTTGGATGAAGAGATCTTGTTGATTTGGTGGCTCAAATGGACATGGTGTTCTTGAGGTGGACGAGCAGCTGGAGGAAGGGGATAAGGTCCCCTATTTATAGCCCTTCCGCCAGTGAACCGTTTTTCTGACCGTTGGAGAAGAGTCAGACCGGAGACTCCGGTCAATATCCGGACCAGCCTTCGGATCGTCAACAGAATGACCCAGCCAACTTGTGAGCCAAGTGGACCGGAGACTCCAGTCCCTCTGCAGCAGAGACTCCGGTCTGAGGCACGGACCGGAGACTCCGGACCTTCCTCCGGAACAAGCTCTGGACCACCTCTCTGGCTGACCTAGGCAGGGAAACAAAAGCCCCCTCGGAGACTCCTGGGGAAACTCCGGACCACACCGGAGACTCCGGTCTTGGCAGACCAGAGACTCCGGTCTGGAATTCCCAAGAGACATGCAGTCCTTTTCCCTTGGTAATATATCAACCTGTAGACAATAGCAAACTATAAAATAGGGTCTACTAGTTGTTACCGAACACCAAAAGTGATTATGACAGTATATGTCCTTTCATCTGACTCCACCATATCCATCATCATATGATGACATGGTCATGCCACTTCAACAATACTCATTCTCCATTGTTCTCCTAGTATCTATATAACTTCCATTGCTAAATTACCCTTGATGAATCCATCAATGTAGCTACTTCTAACTCCATCCATTAATTCCTTTAATTCCATCTTGCAACTGCTACCAAGGGTTGCAATACTACAATCCTCACTGTATATAACAAGGGATATCAATCCTCTAGAATAGGTATGGTACTACTCCCATAATACAAGTTTGTTCTTGTACTAGCTTGGTTAAAGTATTATGCCTCTAACTACTCCATACAACTCATATTATATACTTCATCAAACTCTAGCTTGACTTCTCATGATCAAGCTAGATGATTTAGCTTACTAAGGCTTGCCTAATTTAGTATACTCACAACTCTTCTTCATCATCTGGTCATCTATTCTCCAATGACTTGAGAATAATGACCACCAACCTTTGATCAAACAAATCTTAGACTTCTAATTGTCTGATCAAGATCTATACTCAACTAAGTTGTAGGCTTGTACTGGTCTCTCTATAGGCTTATCTTGTTAAGAAAGCTTACTCTATGTTTATACCCACTTGACTTAACAAGATTATTATTTGATGTACTAATACTACTAGCCTTCTCATAGCTCATCAAGCACCAGTTACTTCTTGGATGTAGATACTTCTTTGAGTTAACTCATGAGTGAATTACCCCTCCAACATCAGATGGTTTGATCTCCATTAAGGATCATTTTCCATTGATGATGGCACACTCTACCATATCTAGTTCCTTCTTCTTATTAATTTACTTAAGGTATTTGGAAGGTTAATAGAATAGGTCAAAGCTAAGAGTCAATAAATTCTAGGTCAGGAATTGATCACACAATATTGATGATCAATTGAAACTAGGACTTAGTTAAACAGGAACGTCACCTACTAATAAGGCAACAAAATATATGAGATGACTGGTCTTGGCTTGACTTCCTTTTCTACTCTATTTGTGATAAGAGTTAATGTTGAAAAACTACCATGATATCCATGATAGGATTAACCATGGGAACCAAGTGTATCAAAATTTAATTATAGAGTTTCTTTACTTAAGTTATATACTTAACTTGGTATTCAGCATTTGTGGTAGATAATACCTTGATATCAATTTTGGAATATTAAGTATTCATCCTTGAGTTGTTGTATGGAATACCATGTCATGATCTCTATAAGATCTAGTACTCCTTATTGAGTAGTGTGTTGTGACTTAGTTTTATTACATTTGATCTACCCTTAGATCAAATTATACTACCCAAAGATAAGGTTTTAGCAAAGGTCATGTTGAAACTTATCGCACTCAACTTGATGATCTACTTTAGTTCCACCAAGTTAAGAGAAGCTTCAATCACTTTGACAAGTTTTATTTAAAAGCGTAAAAAATATCTAGACTTTCTATGCATGAATGCAATGCAGACACCTCATCTCAGCTTATTTCTAAGCTCTAATGCTGGGATGTTACAATTAGTTGCTGCTCGTGCTTGAATTCCTCCTTGAGCAGCCAATGATAACCCATCCTCATATCTTGTGATGAGTTTGGTCGCAGGGGGTTGCCCCGCAGGGCTTCTCGACAGTGAGCTCACTCAACGTCATTGAGCTTGATCAGCACGTGTTCTTAGGTATGTTCATTCGTAGTAAGATGTGTATGTCCTTCTGGCCCGTTTTTGGTGGGTGCTCCGTTGGAGGGACCACCGTTCGCGACCAGGATACCGCCGCCGGTACCGATGTTGTCCCGAGTACCGCCGTTGTCGCCTGTGTTGATGATGGCGCAAATGTAATGGCTGGGGAAGTTGTTGCTTTCATAGCTTTCGGATCCGGAGCCATAGGATCCATCTTCTATGGCTAGATCACCCAGATCAGACTCACGACTGCTGTCACTGTCCGTATTCCCAACAGTCGGGGCATTGAGTTCGCTCAGGGTGCCGATCGGCGGTGGAAACCATGATGCTGGAGCAATCGCGGGAACCTTCGGTTGGTCAGGGAGGCGAAGTGTGCCCAGCCGACCAACTTGGAAGCGTAAGCTCCCGATCGCCAGGCCGATCCCATCACCCACGGACTCGAAATCCAGGATAGCGGCCGGCGTGTGGACGGTTAAGTCAAAGGCACCGAAGATGAGGCGAATATTCGCTGCTGCAGAGTCATAGATCGCGGTTGATGGGGCCTAGGAAACCGCAACATCAGCACTCCCAATTCCCATAGACGGCGCCAATTGATGAGGGATTAACTCATCAATGCCCATCGCAGATGGACTTAGGTTCGAGGAAGTGGGGAGTGCTGGAGGCATTGATCGTCTAGCAAACAAGCACAAAGGGGCGCAAGGTTTACCCAGGTTGAGGCCTTGTAGAGGACCCTACTCCTGCTTGTCTGCTCTTGGAATTATCGAGGAGTCGAAAGTTACAGGGGGTGCGCAGATGCAATCTAGCGATGATGCGGAAACTAGGGTTGTGGATTGTCCTCCTCGCCGCCCCTACTAGCCTTTATATAGATAGGCTAAGTCTCGGGATATCAGGCCGACTTAGTTACAGATTAGGGTTTTCCCCTTAAACTTCTATCTTAAGTTTGTCATGTGCTGCAAGAAGTCGGAGTCTCCTGGGCCATCCGGGTCTTGACTGGGCCTTAGCAACATTGTGGGCTTCTTCTAAGCTGGACCGTATATACCAAGCTCGAGTACCTATGAGGTATGCCCATGTCCGTGTGTATGATGGACTTTTTTCCGGGTCATGTCCGCTGTTTTAACCTTGATTACGTTGCTTGATGCAGCAGTCGTTTAAGGTATGCCTGACGGTCCTAGATGTTAGCCTCTATTTGAAAGAAACGTGTCAATATTAGACTGTTTTCTCAGGTCAAGTCTGTCGTTTTGACCTGGCATCGCTGCTCGATGCGGCAACCGTTTATCTGGGTCCTAGATGACATCCTCTGTGTACAGAAACCATGTGTATGCTGGTATTTTTTTTGTTCATGTTCGTTGTTTTGACCTTCCCAACATTACTCGTTGCAACCGTGTATGGTCTGTCTGCTGGGTCCCTGATGCCAGCCTTTTTATACAAGTATGTTGGATAATTTATTACTTCTGATTGTCGACTATTAATTGTTTTTTAAACCCGCCCATTAAAATCGAGGGACGCTACCGGCAAGTGAGTCTGCGATATCAGCCTCTCCCTAAGCAATATTGGTACCAAAAAAGGTGAAAACTAAAATAAGAGATTTACGCACGAGGATTCAAACTAGAGACTTCACTATATTTCAACTGAGCGCGTTGCCACTATGGCAAAGAGAATTTATGTATTAATAACATTAACCAGCTATAGTAACTATAACTTGTCTATTAGTCTTCTTAAAAAGAGTTTGTGCGTCCATGTATATATATCTCTAAAATAAAAAAGACAACACTCCTGGCATCTCAGTTAAAAAAGGTACATAATGGAGCAGTTTCTCAGAAAGATGGATAGACAGAATTTGGGGGGAGGGCAATGCCCAAAATGTCCAAATTAAAACGATTTTGTGTTACTCCATGGGCTATATGTTCGGCGGTTGTGTTGGCCGAGGAGCCGTGCGTCTCGGTGGCGGTGGCGGCAGAGGCGCAACAAAACCATGCGCGTACGGTGGAGGTGGAAGTGTTGTCAGATTGATGACAAGTACGCCATGAGGGGGTCCTCGAGGCATGCGGAAGAGAGGGGTGTGAGATGTACGGTGTTCCAGGATGGTCAGCACACAAGTTTACCCAGGTTCGAATCCGTCGGCTTTGGACGGATCCTACTCATGCTAGCAATCCAGTAATACGGCAGAGCCGGAATATGGCTTACAAGGGTTCGCCTGTGCGAGTTGAGATTGTAGACTATTGAGGGTTGCCCTAAAGGCTCTCTCTAGGATGGCTTATATAGATATGCGGCCTACGGTTTACATGAGAGATCTATCCGGCTACGACTAAGAGTTGGTTACAGAATATATCTTGAACTACAAGTAACACTATGGGCCTATGTCGGTAAGTCTTCTAGGCCTTCCCTTAGACGGACTGGACTCTGTCTCTTCTCCCTGACTGGGCCGCCCGTGAAGCAAAGCTCTAACCCGAAGTGGACCACCCTGGTCAGCGAGGAAGGTTGAGGTTACCCGGAAAGTATATCCCCAACAGCAGCCCCCGGAAGTTCAAGATCCAAAGTCGGATTCATCATCGTCTAGCTTGATCTTCGACTTGCAGAATCTTGAAGGGTTCCTGAAACTTCAAAACAAAAGATATGATCCGGGTCTTAGAAATAAGTCGGACCTGTCAATATATCACTCAGATTTTCTAGCCTGATATTCAAACTAAGCCGGAACTTGGTCCCTGACGTCATCTGACACTGGTCATGGTCAAGTCACGTCATCTGACAAAACATCCTGTCAGCACGACCGTTGGTGGGTCCGTTGTTCGCGGAACCGAGGCATCGTTTCAATGCGTACGCGGAGATCGAGGCGACGTAATCATCGCCTGGGTCCTTCCAAGTTCCTTCCACGACGCGTGGCATTTACATAGTGTTGTTTGCACGAATCTTGGCGCGGTTAGGTGGTTATAAGGGGTGAGGATTTTCCTTCTCCCCTCTTCACCTGTTCCCTTCGCCGTTCCTTCTTCTTCACATCTCCCTAGCGCACAGAGCTCTCCCGCCTCCCAGATTCCTAGCGCCGCCCATCCAAGGACACCGACACACCGTAGAAATGGCTTCTTCTTCCTCATTCGGCTTGGCAGCAACGGTGGCGGCGACGGCAGCGGCAGAGAAGGAGAGCAACCGGGGGTGTGGATCCGGTGCCTCCTCGATGACGAGAAACTCCTCGGCGTGGAGAAGGAAGGTCTCCTCCGTGCCGGCGACTGGCGGAGCGGTTTCAGCGAAACCATCCCCCACCCACACGCTGGCGAGCGGGTACACTTCGGCACCCACCTCGACAGAGGTTTGTCTTTCCCTCCCTCGGAATTCTTTTCCAAGGTGATTGATCATTGTGGTGTTCAGCTCCACCATCTTCCCATGAACTCCATCTTAGAGATGAGTTCTTACGCAGCTTTGCGTGAGGGATTCCTCGACATTAGGCCGAGTCTCACTTTGTTTCGTTTCTACTTCCATGTTCGTAGAAACTCCATCACTGCCGGTAATCCTTATATTACCGGCACTATTAGCCTTTTTGTTAGACGCGAGCGTAGTTATCCTCGCATTTCTACCAGTGAGTCGGTCAAACAATGGTCGGCCACTTTCTTTTATCAAAGGGATATTCCTGCTCCTGGCAAAGCTACTGCTTTGCCGGCTTTGATCGACGGAGCCGCCACGGCCCAACCGTCTTGGGACGAGGCCCCTCTAGCTCTTAGTGACGATCTGATCCTCGCTAAGAGGCTGATCGAATACCAGATAAAACACAAGGGCTTGAAAGGATCTAACCTTGTCCAGTGCTGGGTCACACGTCGGATCCTGCCTCTCCAATACCATGACGACCGTCTGATGCACTCCATCACGGCATCGAAGAATGATTCCCTACGCATCAGTCCTAAGGCTTTAAAGCCACAGGATTACATAAGCCAGATCAAATGGCTGATCAAGGAGCGGATTGAGAGAAAGATTCCGGACTTGTCTCTGGATATGCACACAGCGGAAGACCCTGTTGTTCCGGTAAGCTTCAATAATAAACCCTTTTATGTGTTTCACCTTTTAAGTTATTTTTGCAATACTAAGATATTTTCTTCTTTTCAGCTTGCCGACCTCCCCGAGTTGGAACTCGCTCCACTCGAGGGATATCCTCTAGAGTTTTGTCAAGAGGCGGAACTGGTCCCACTGCCAGACGTTGTGCCTAGGAAGCGCAAGGCTCCAACAGTGGCTATTGGCACAAAGGAGGTGCCAGTTGTGAAGAGGTAACTTTCAACACAACTTCCGACTTTGTACTTTACTTGTAATTTCTTCCGAGATGTAATATTTTCCACTATTTTACATTCCCAGAGCTTAGCAGCTCGTCAAGGGCAAGGGGAAGGGAACTTCTTCGAAGCCTTTGCGGCAGACGAAGCTGACTATCGCTTCTCCTGCCGTGGCTCCTCCGACTCCTGCCCCACAACCCTCTGCAACGCTGGTAATCACACCATCGCCGGTTGTCGCAGAAGATCCGGCTCCTTCAACGGAGCCAATGACCCTTGAGTCGCAGACTGACGCCACCATGGGTGGCTCAGGTTTAGATAAGGGTGAACCCTCTTCGAGTAATGATCCCTTGGCAGAGACCTTCGCCGAAAACCTCGTGAGCAATCCGAGACTTGCCAAGTTTGGCTTGTCTCGGAAATCTGCGGAGGAGATCCAGCGGTTGGCCTAGCAATGCCCGGAGAGCCGTAACCTCTCTACCGAAGAAGAAGCACAAGAGGCGGGAGACATCAAGTACTCCAACCTTCTTGAGCAAGTCCGGCTTCACGACGAGGGAGTAAGAGCTGGTGTGCTTCCACCACCTCCGGTTATTCCACTCACCCTCGCCGAGAAGGTTACCACCGAGGTGAACATGTGCCTGAGCAAACTCACACATGAACATCATGTAAGTCGGAATTCCAACTCACATTTTTCTTTATTGTATTTCATATCATATCCTCTAGCCCCCAAGCATGAAGTAGGATATAGAATCCGGGTTTATGCTTCCTTAGGATGCCAAAGAACGAACTAGTGTAGCCCCCAAGGCTCGTGCTGATATTAGTAACAATATTAGCCCCAGTAGACTTCTGACTCTAGGTATTCTGACTTACAGAAAGTTAATTCATATAACCAGAATTTGTTGAAGAATATCTGCAACAAGCGGAGAGAGATCAAAGCTCTCCGACTTGAAAATGTTGAGCTGAAAGTCTCCAAGGATGAGGCTGAAGGTAAACATTCTGAGACTCAAACCTTGTCTTGTTTTTTGTTTATAGTCGAATATTTTTTGCTGAACTGTTGTTCTTTTTTCTTACAGCACTGGTCAAGAAGTCCTGTGCTATGATTGAAGAGGTCGAGAACCTCAAAACCCTGGTGGTGGAGAATAAAGAACTTCGCCAAGAACTGGATAAGCTCAAGGCAGATCATGAGGAGAGCATCGCTCAAATTCTCGAATCCACCTCCATGGCCACTAATGAACGTGATCGTAAGATTGCTGTTCAAGATCAGAGAATCTCAGATCTCAACAATGAGCTTTGCAGAGAGAAGGATCTTTCTGAGGCGCTCCGAGCTGAACTCCGGAGTCTTCGAGAAGAGAAGACCAAAGTTGACGACGTCATCTTCAGTACGTTTCCATCTTTCTGACTTGTCTTCATTCTTCGACTCTTTCGATGTCGGATTTTCTTAACCATTTTGTGTTTTATATATAGGTCTTCTTAACTTGACGGACTACGCTTCCACCAAGCCTCGCACCCACCGACTTAACCAAGTCGGTGATTTGCTTCATGACTTCCGCCAATCCATCGAGGACATTGGCGAAGCTCTTAGGGTTCCGGACATGCATCGCATGTTTGACTTTCAGGTGCGAGACCAGGCGAAGGAGATGCCGCAGCTCGTCCGGGACTGGAACATGTCCTACGCACGATTCGCGCGTAGAACACTCTCACCATGGTCATGAGCCACCATGGAAGCATGGAGATATGGCAAGTGACCAGAGGGTATTCTACGGTGGATGAAGACGGCCAGGAGCAGGACATCAAAGCTATCATGAACTCCTGTGCCGGATATGGGTGCCACGTGGCTGATTTAACCAGCTACGACACTCCCTTCTTCACCCGCGTGGACATGCCGCCTCCGCCTCCGGAAGAAGCAGCTGAACTTTCTGACGATGAACAGACCGAATCAGATCTAAACATCTCAGATCGTTATCAAACCAAGGCCGATGTGTCCAACGAGCCGGCAGCGCCTACCTCTTCTCCTGCATCATAGATCATCAGAAAACAAATGTGTTATTCTGAAAAACATTATGGATATGTAAATATGTAGTACTATACTTTTGTTAGTGCTAAGTTTTAATCTATTCAGCACTTTTGGCTTTAAACTTTTGTGTGCCTGAAATGTTTACATAAGCACTTGTACTTTTTTGCCTATACTTATCGTTTATCTGGCTTTCCGCCTCATCCCTTTCGTGAGCCGGCTATACCTTCTGCACAGAAACTTTGCCGAGCAACGGAGCTCAATTGCTAAACCAGTTTAAACTCGGAAACAAAGCCGGCTTCTAGTACCAACAATTCACTACTCGGAAATACCCGCATCCAGCAATCAGACAAATAACCAAAGTATAGACTATAAAATTTAGAGTTATACCTGAAGGTAGCATTTTTTAGAATCAGAAATCTAAACCAGAATAAACATGAGCATAAAATACTTTCAAGTATTCTGAGATTTTCGACTATGACATGATCATTCGGAAATAAGATGGCAAAAACTTCTCAGAAAAACTTGAGGCAACCAAAACTTTTATTTCTCACAGAACATGTACACATTTAAGATTACAAAGAAGGATAAACTAAGAATAAAAGGGGCGTAGCTGAGCAATATTCCATGGTCTATCTAACTCATCCAGATTTGTACTGCCTCCAGCTCTCTTTCTCTTCTTAGTAGCAGGTCTTTCTTTGACTGACCTCATATCAGTTAAGTAGTACAAACCATTGTGCAATACTCGACTAACTAAAAAGGGCCCTTCCCATACTGGGGAAATTTTGTGCTTTCTTTGTTGCATGAGCCGGAGAACCAAATCGCCCTTATTGAAAGACTGGTTTCTGACTCTCTGGCTATGATACTTGCATAACTTCTGCTGATAGGTTGTTGATCTCATTTTAGCAACAACGCGAACTTCTTCGACCAAGTCGAGATCATTTTGTCGAGAAATATCGGCATCTTCTTCGATATACGTGGCCACTCTAGGAGAAGTGTGAATCAAATCACTAGGAAGAACTGCTTCTACGCCATAGACCAAGAAGAAAGGTGTGTATCCGGTTGAACTATTCGGAGTTGTTCGTAAACTCCATATTACAGAGGGTAATTCCTCTGCCCAAGCCCCTACAGCACGTCGTAGTGGTGCTTCGAGTCTCGGTTTTAGGCCTTGTAGGATTAAACAATTTGCTCTTTCAACTTGTCCATTAGCCTGTGGATGTGCGACTGACGCAATGTCAAGCCGGATATTTTGTTCGTTGCAGAATTCAGCCGGTTCTCCCATAGAGAAATTACTCCCATTGTCTGTGATAATACTATGCGGATAACCATACCGGATTATAACATCCTCGACAAATCTTTTGGTTGTTTCTCCATCACAACTAGTGACAGGTTTAGCCTCAATCCATTTGGTGAACTTATCCACCATCACTAAGAGGTGGAGTAAATCCACTTGGAGCCCGTTTAAACAGTCCTACCATGTCAAGCCCCTAGACTGTGAAAGGCCATGTTATAGGTATTGTTCGCAGCTGATCAGCCAGAACGTGAGCTTGTTTGGCATACTTTTGGCAGCCTTTGCACGTCTTGACCAGACGTTCGGCATCTGCCTTGGTTGTAAGCCAGAAAAAACCGTGTCTGAAAGCTTTTGCCACTAAAGATTTGGCTGCAGCGTGGTGACCACACTCGCCTTCGTGGATTTCTCTTAGGATTTACACTCCTTCCAGAGATACGCAGTGCTGAAAGACCCCAGACACACTCCGCTTATAGAGCTCACCACTAACCACAGTATAGGTTTTTGCTCGTCGGATAATCTGCTGGCTCAGAACCTCGTCTTCGGGTAATTTGCCATCTACCAAATAGTCAAGGTAGGGTTGAGTCTAGCTAGGAATTACAGCCAGAACTGCTATTAAGCGTGAGTCGGATTTAGTCGGATATTCCTCGTCTACTCCCTTTATTGAGGGAACTTTGAGGTGCTCTAAAAAAGCGCCATCCAGGACCTCTTTCCGTGCAGAGCCTATTCGAGATAGTGCATCTGCTTCCTCATTTTCTACTCGAGGGATGTGTTGAACCTCAAACCCTTTGAACGATTTAGATAAATCATCCATGACAGCTTTATATGCTGCCATGTGTTTATTTGCATTACAAATATCCGACACTTGCTGAGCAACAAGATCCGAATCTCCGTAACACATCAAGCGTCGGATGCCGATATCCTTAGCAATCCAGATTCCATGCAGTAGTGCTTCATACTCGGCAATATTGTTTGTCGCTGTGAAGTGGATCTGCAACACGTATAGACGTTTGTCTCCTTGGGGTGATTTGAGCACCACGCCAGCCCCCCGAGCCCCCTTGAGCCTTAGACCCATCAAAGTATAGGGTCCAATATTCCGACTCAGGGAGGGTCATATTCTCCTTTGTCTCTGTCCAATCAGCAACAAAGTAAGCAAGGATTTGGGATTTGATTGCTGTCCGGGGTTTATACTCAATATCGAAAGCTGAGAGCTCTATGCCCCATTTGGCGACGCGCCCTGTGGCGTCACTGTTGTTGATTATATCCCTCATGGGAGCTGTGCTCACCACGGTAATTGGATGCTAAGAAAACACCGTAAGCCAGCTTTTGATAGTGCGGATACCGCTGTTTTGACTCTGTTAGAACCTCGCTGACGAAATAAGTCGGATGCTGCATCAAGTGTTCCCGATTTTCCTCCGGTCTCTGCACTACCATGACGATAATGACGACTTTGTTTGTCGCAGCAAGATAAAGCAACATCGGTTCCTATGGTTCCAGTGCAGCAAGGATAGGAGCAGATGAGAGTACTTTCTTCAGGTCTTATAGTGCAGCTTCAGCTTCGTCGGTCCACACAAAATCCTTGGTCTTTTTCAGGAGTTTGTATAATGGTGCGGCTCTTTCACCAAGCCGGCTTACAAACCAACTGACTGCAGCAATGCAACCAGTTAGTCTTTGTACGTCCTTCAGGCGAGTTGGCCTGGAAATATTGAGTATAGCCTTGATTTTGTCTCGGTTCACCTCTATGCCTCTTTGTGACACGATGAAACCTAACAATTTTCCGGTTGGAATTCCAAAGAAGCATTTCTTCGGATTAAGCATGATGTTATATTTTCGTAGATTGGCGAACGTTTCCTCCAAGTCGGAAATCAGTGTTTCCTTCTTTTTGGACATCACCGCAATATCATCCACATATGCATGTACATTGCGTCCAATTTGATCGTGGAGGCAACGCTGCATTGTGCGTTGGTATGTCGCTCATGCGTTCTTCATCCCAAAGGGCATCGTAACAAAACAGAAGGTTCCAAAGGGGGTTATGAATGAAGTTTTGACTTTGTCAGATTCCTTCATCCAGATTTGGTGATAACCGAGATATGCGTCGAGAAAACAGAGGAGTTCCGAGCCTGTCGTAGAATCGATAACTTGATCAATCCTAGGCAGAGCGAATGGATCTTTTGGACAAGCCTTGTTCAAGGCAGTATAATCAACACACATCCTTAAATCAGTGGTGTCCTTTTTAGGGACCATTACAGGATTGGCCGACCACTCAGTGTGGATGCCCTCTTCTATGAATTCGGCTAACTCGAGCCGTGCTAGTTCCTTAGCTATTGTCTTACGCTTTTCATCGCTGAAACGTCGTAGGGACTGTTTGACGGGTTTAGCATCCGGGTTTACATTTAGAGAGTGCTCGGCAAGTTCCCTAGGTACTCCGGTCATGTCAGATGGCTGCCATGCGAAGATATCTTGATTTGCTTTGAGGAACTTGACGAGCGCGCTTTCCTATGCACTACCTAGGCCTACGCCTATCTGGGTCACCTTGGAGGGGTCATCATCCTTCAGCGGCGTCTTCTTCGTCTCTTTTGACGCCTTGAACTCCCGATTCGGCTTAGTCACCTCCTTCTTTGTTGCGGGCATCTCGGACGGATCTATGCTTTTCTTGATCTCCTGGTACTCCTGGGCGTGCAGCACGGCTTCAGCAAAGGCGGCATTTCCATCCTCGCACTCTCGCACTTTCTTCGGGTCTCCCTTGATAGTGATCACGCCGTTGGGACCTGGAATTTTCATCATATTGTGAATGTAACAAGGACGAGCCATAAAAGCCCAGTAAGCTGGATGTCCGAATATAGCGTGGTACGCGCTCTTGAACGGGACCACTTCGAAGGAAAGTGCCTCCGTCTGATAGTTCTTTGGAGTTCCAAAGGTAACATCCAAAGTGATTTCTCAAGGAAATTAGCTTGTCTTCCTGGGACAACTCCGTGAAAGATCACAGAGCTATGGTTCAGCTGGGTCTCCGAGATCTTCATCCGGCGTAGCGTTTCGACATACAGAATATTAATATTGCTGCCACTGTCCATGAGAGTCTTGGAGAAACCATAACCGTCAATAAGTAGGTTGACGATTAAGGCGTATTTTCCTCGCCTGTGCAGCTTAGGCGGATGATCAGCGCGGTCAAACGTGATTGCCACCTCCGACCAGTCCAAGAATTGGGGGACAGCCGGAACTGTTGCATTGAGATCATGTACAACTGCTTTCTTGACCTTTACTGGTTGAGATCCGAGGAAAGTGACGTAAGTGTCTTTCTTGGTCGGAAAATTTTTCTTCCCTTCCGACTTGGGATTTGAAGCATCGGCTTCCTCCATGTCGGAATCTTCCTTGGTCTCTTTATCCTTTTCGAGATTCTTCCTTCCCTTCTTCTGCTTAGCTATGTAGCCAGCGGTGTCATCTCTCTTAATGTCGTCGTTGAAACGACACTTGGCGTTTGTGTGGGACGAGCCCCCATTGGCGTCTAAGTGATGCACACATGGGTTATTGGCAATGTCGGCCCAAGAGTAGGTTTTGCCTGGTTGCTGGTCTCCTCTACCTTGGACTCTCGAAGTCCCACGACCGCGTCCGCGGCCTCCACCACGTCCTCCTCGTCCTCCAGACCCGAAAGTAGCAGTGACCACTGCCATTTCCGCTTTGGGTTTTTCTTCCGAGGTGTTTTTGCGCTTCTGAGCTTGTTGCTTTGGTTGTTTTGCCAAATGTGGCACAGCTAGGGCATTGAGTAATCCCTCTGCGTCATCGTCAGCATCTGCATACTTGCTCGCTGTTTCTATCATCTCTCCCAAATCAGTGACTTTGTCGCATTTCAAGCGATGACGTAGTAAACCAATTGGGGGACCTGCAATGAAAGCTTCAATCGCAGTTTGATCATTTACTCCTTCGCAGGAGTTCTTGGTGTCGATCCATCGTCCGAGGTAATCTCGGCAAGTTTCTCCGGCTTTCTGGGTGCAACGCTGTAGGTCTCCAACCGTACAGGGCCTCTGGTATGTGCCTTCGAAATTCCGAAAGAACGCACTTTGCATGTCATACCAGTTGTGGATGGCGTTCTCCAGAAGTTCATTGAGCCATGATCGTGCCGTCTTCCGCAACATGAGTGGGAGATATCAGGTTGCGACCAGGCTGTCTCCGCCTTTGGCGATGCAGCAAGCTTGGAAGAAATGTTGTAGCCAAGTATCTGGCCGAGCAATGCCATCGTAGGCCTGGATATGTCGTGAGATAGCAAATCCTTCCGGGAATCTTGTAGCTCTTATGCGTGGTCCGAAGCACTTTGGTCCCACGTATATATCATCATTTTTGTAGCGCCGCGCCTCTATATTGGAGTTGATCATGTGCCTTGCGTCGTTCGGGGATAGAGATCGTCCCGAGTGTCGACTGTGGCTGCGGTGCCTTGGAGCCGAACTTCGGCTTCTACCACCACCTCCTCCACCACGACACCCTCCCTGGCCTCCTTGGGAGCCGTTGTGATGGCTACTTGGCGGGGAAGGTGGAGCAGCTGGGTTATTTCCGGCTGATCGCCGGCCTCCATCCGGAGCGTCATTATTCTGGTTCCGGGAGGGTCTTCATTGTGACGAGCCCCCTGCCGGCTTGTCTCGGCATGGTGTTCGTCATTCCTTCGTCCATCTTCTGGACGGCTAGCATGTCTAGGAGGCGGCATTCTTTGTCGGTCCTTCTCCTAACGTTTCTCTTTACCGTCATCCCTGTGGTCTTTCGACTCTCGCCGGGGCGGGTTACTCGGATTCAGTGCGGCAATTGCCTCTTGCTCCGCAACTGGGTTAACGTTACGCCAGTCATGGGCAGCTTTGTGGTGCTGCCCCAAAGATCTGGTTCTTGAGTAATTGTCTTCCCGACGGTCGGAACGGTGGTGCTGTTTCGGAATGCGCTGGGGTCTTATGTCAGCCCATGCCGGATCTATGCGACATTGGTCAGAATCTGAGACCAGTTTTTGACTTCTGGACATGGCGACCTTTTGCTGCTCCAGTCCCTTGTTGAGTAATTTGATACCCAACCGGATCTCCCCCGGGCCTGGATTAGCCGATAGGATTTCTCGGGACGCAACGGTTTTCTGCACTGGGGTTGGATATACCCAATCTCCTTTGCTATCTTTCCGAGGCTTCCCCATTTCCTCTCCGAAAAGGACGGCGTGAATCTGCGGGAATTGGTTATCATTAGTATGGCACTTCCTGGTCTTCTGGTATTGCCTGGAGTTGTACTTCTCCGTAGATGCCATGCGTTTCTTTTCCTCCTCACTGTTTTTGGCTTCATTGAGGAGTACTTGATGACGCGCTTCTAGGGCATGTGCCCTCTCATCGAGTTCTTCAGCAGTAAGTTCTGCAGCTGTAGGAATAGGTGTGGTTAATGCATCATCGATGAGTTTACGTGCACCTTCAGTGATCACGTGTCCATCCACCAATTCTTCTTTTTTAGGCTCGTCTGGGATAAGTGCTCCATCCGAGTCTTCCTCGTATTCCTCGGCAATCACCTCCTCTGCCGGAGGATCTTTTGCCGGGGTCTTGTTCTTCTTCTTTGCCTTCTTGGCAACGCCGGTAGCAAAGACGGCTTTGGGCCCATTTCCCGGAGTCAAGCTCTGATCGGTACTTTTGGCCATTTGGTTCTCGGGATCATCTCTGAGATCCATGTTGTCCTGCGCTTTGGGAGAGTTTTCTCCAGATCCTTCGTCCATGTCTTCTCCTTCTGCTGCAGCTGTGGAGTTAAGCTCCTCATCGTATTCTGCGGAGAACTTTCAGAAATCCGCCGATGTCATTGACTCGTCCGAGGATGCAGGTACGTCGGCGTTTGTTCCGATCGCCTCCAGCACAGAGTCGGTGTTGTCTCCAGCATCGGCATTGCCGGATCCGGATCCCACATATCCGACAAAATGCGACGCGTGCCTCCTGAGATACCTGCGGCTCTCGTGATTGGCCTCGTCGAAACTTTTGATGGTCTCGAGAATTGCATCTACGCTTGAGTTTTGCATTATCATACGCCGCAGTGTGTACCTCAGAAAAGGCCTGTCCGTCCCGGCATCGTCAGAGCCAGAATTGTAATTGTTGTTATGCTTCTCCTGGATTTCGACTTCAGCGGGTGGGTCGATCTGGGATTCGGCCTCTCTAGGGAGATCCACTCCAGATTCGACTTGGACCGCTAGGTCTGCTTCAGGCTCGGATTTCTCCACAAGTGATGCAGGCTGGGTGGGATTAGGATTCTCTGAGATCCGGAACTCTGCCGCTTCTGCGGACAAAGGGGACCCCGAGATTTCTCCTGCCTCTATCATCACCGCTGGGGTGGGTGGGACATGTTCAGCAAAACCGATGTAAACATCGATCTCACCAAAAGACATGATGCTATAGGCAGTCACAACCTCCCTAGCCGGAATCCAATTCTCGTCGAGAACGATGAGAGGGACGTCGCTAGCGTAGAGGATGCGACCGACGACGATAGTCTCGCCGATTCCGATTCTTGTAGATTCCGCTCGGAACGCAGATCCGAAGCTCACTTGCCCCACGGTGGGTACCAACTGTCATCGGATTGATGACAAGTACGCCATGAGGGGGTCCTCGAGGCGTACGGAAGAGAGGGGTGTGAGATGTACGGTGTTCCGGGACGGTGAGCACAAAGTTTACCCAGGTTCGAATCTGCTGGCTTTGGACGGATCCTACTCCTGCTAGCAATCCAGTAATACGGCAGAGCCGGAATATGGCTTACAAGGGTTCGTCTGTGCGAGTTGAGATTGTAGACTATTGAGGGTTGCCCTAAAGGCTCTCCCTAGGACGGCTTATATAGATATGCGGCCTACGGTTTACAGGAGAGATCTATCCGGCTACGACTAAGTCGGTTATAGAATATATCTTGAACTACAAGTAACACTATGGGCCTATGTCGGTAAGTCTTCCGGGCCTTCCCGTAGACGGACTGGACTCCGTCTCTTCTCCCTGACTGGGCCGCCCGTGAAGCAAAGCTCTAACCCGAAGTGGACCACCCTGGTCAGCGAGGAAGGTTGAGGATACCCGGAAAGTATATCCCCAACAGGAAGCGGCCTTTAGGCGACGGCCCGAGGTGGAGGTGGCGGCGACGTTGGCGAGCAACGACGATGCCGGCCCGAGGACTAACCAGCCTCGTGGTCTTTTCTCTTTTTTTCCATGGCCAGATCATGGCGATCTGTTGGGGGCGAGTTGTTAGCATAAAACTACCGCTTTACATGTCACTTTTCCTAAATGATACCAAGTGATATTTCAATCGCAAAAAATACCATATCTGAAATAAGTTTTCGCAAAAAACACTGGTCCATGATTAATCACGAATTGACACAGAACTAACAGTGGGACCCACCTGTAAGGTTGACGTGCCACTCTTTTAAGGCTTGATAATATTTAAAAAAAATCAAAATATCTTAGTTATGAGAAAAAATAAAATAAAATATTGTATTCCTGACCGCTGGCAACCTTTAGCGTTGAAACTGGTGTGAGAACCTCCGACCCGGCAACCGGCACCACCACTCCCCACCACCACCTCTATCCCCGGCCGTCGGCGCTGCCCCTCCCCACCACCGCGCGCCAACCCACGCTGCCCCCTAGTCGAAGCTCCTCCGCCCACGGCCCCTAGCTGTAGCTCACCCGCCTGTGCCGCCTGTGCTGGCCGGAGCTCGCCCACCCATGCCGCCCCTGGTCGGAGCTCCTCTGCCCGCGCCGCGCATGGCCCCCGGCCGGAGCTCGTCCGTCCATGCCGCCCCCTGTCGGCAAGAGCTCGCCCGCCCACGCCGCCCCCTGGTCGGAGCTCCTCCGCACGCGCCGCCCATGGCCCCCAGCCAGAGCTCGCCCGCCCACGTCGCCCCCTAGTCGAAGCTCCTCCGCCTGCGCCGCCCACGACGCCTAGCCATAGATCGCCCGCTCGTGCCGCATGTCCCGACCAGAGCTCGCCCACCCATGCCGCCCCTGGTCAAAGCTCGTCCACCCGCGCCGCCCCCTGTTGGCCGGAGTTCGCCTGCCCACGCCGCCCCCTGGTCGGAGCTCTGGGAGGTGGGATGCTAGGAGGAGAGCAGAGGAGAGGGAGGTAGGGAAGAGAGGGGAGACGACAGCGGGAGGGGGGGTCGCCGGAGTGCGACGTCGGCCATGGGAGAGAGGAAGGGGAGGGCGGTGGCCGGAGATTTCGCCGAAGTGCAGCGACGGAGGCAGTCGTGCTGCCTCACGACAGGGATGGGGAGATGGGTCAACGCGTCCCACTTCTTTTTTTCCTTTTTATTTTGATATTTTGACTATTTTTTTAATAGAGCTGACTTTTTTCCTTTTTATTTTGATATTTTGACTATTTTTTTAATAGAGCTGACATGTGGGTCCAGTGCACGTCAACAACTTTTCTCCTTACATGTGGGTCCTGCTGTCAGTTTTGGTGTCAATTCGCGATTAAACGTGGATCATTGCTTTTTGCAACAATTTGATTCCGATCTGATAGTTTTTTGCGATTGAAACATCACATGGTATCATTTGAAAAAATTGACCTGTAAAGTGGTACAGTAGTTTTATGCTAACAACTCGTTGGGGGCACAGGAACAAACGACCGGAAGTGGAAGCTACACGGGTTACGGGGAAGATGGTGCCCGCGCGTCCACCATATGAAGGTCGGCCATCGATGCCGGCTCAGGTTACAGCGGCAGTGCAGCAGTTCTGGCGCAGGCCGGTGCAGCGAGAAGGCACGCGACGCGCAATTCATTCGCGCACGACGGCAGGAGGTGAGCGACCCACTTCAATGCGCCCCTGCCATGCGGGCCAGGCGCGGACTAGAAGAGGACACACGCAATGTCCTCGTGGTCGTCAGAGGACTCACGAGATGTCCTCGCGAACGACTGCCCGATTTGGACCGAGAATACGCCGGTCCAGGGCCTATGGTCTGTTTGCGGTTAACGGGGCGTGGTTTTAGGGCCATCCTGTCAGCGAGGCCCAAAACTGACAACATTTGTCGAATACGGTGGCCCGTTGGGTATGGCCTTATCACGTAAGCTTCAAAAACAACTGATGTTGCAGAAACATCACCACATCTGCGAACTGATGAAGAAATTTTGGAGGAAAAAAAATCTTCATTGAACTGACCTAAGACAACACTACAGAATTCCGTAAAAAAATTAACTCATATAGCACTCGCATGGGCAAGGAGGAAGAATGACAAAACTATTAATTCTGCCTATTTTCTTCCGGAAGTTAAAAAACACACCTCATTTCTTCAGTGATTAACAAAGAGAAATTTGCTTTTTCGTCCCGGCCCTCCATGTTTGTAAACAGAGGAAACAAAAAAAATACATGTATTTCTTTCATTTTACACCATGCACAGACAATGGAAAGAGTTCTTTCTGCACGTTCGATGTTATTCAGCCTTGGACATATCAGCATGAATAAAATTCAACATTACTAATTGGTGGTAACTTTGAAGCTAAAGAAAGAAAAGAAAATCCCATCTCCAATGGTATTGTTTATTAATTCATAATAAATAGCTAAAAACAGCATAACTATATTCTCCCTCCAGTAGACATCAAGACTGAACTGACCATAGGATAGACGGTTAAAGATTTACAGTAGTGAGTTGCACTTACAGATATCTTTTATAAGTCAGAATCTGAGCTTTCTGTGGTCATGTAGCACTTACATGGACAATGGGGAGTGCTACTGGAGTCTGTAGCTACTCGTTCACAGCCAGAAAAGCAGTCTGCCCTCCAGTGCATCAAGTTATCGGCCAATTCTACATGGGGCGCATTGCACGAGACATAGCAGCAATCAGTTTCTCTCTTGTTTGCTGTTCAGAGCCAGGGGACTTGATAACGAAGGAATGCACAACAGTGCCATTGTTGGATGCGATCTTTGATTCACCCACTTTAACTTCTGCCTCTTCAAAAGCTTGGAACACATTCTTTATCGGATAATTGTCCATAGGAGACATTACGCGAACAAGAACCTCATCTCGCACCACCTGGATATCTACCTCTGGCCTAGGTGTTCGGACCCTGTGGTCTACTGTACTAGGCTCGGAAAACATCTCTCTCTCTGACTCCATCTCTTTGAGCTTCTTCTGGAGATTGGTGATGTGTGTTATGGCATCTCCCAGGAGCGATGCTTTGTCCATTTTCGAGATGTTGGGAACAACAGCTCTCAGTGCATAAAACCTCTGATTGAGCTTTTCCCTCCTTTGGCGCTCGGCCTCAACATGGTTAAGTGCCTCCACCCTCCCGTTGGATGGTTTTCTTCCCCTCTTTCTTGGTTGCCGGTCATCCATTACATGCCCCCCTTGCTCCTTAAAGCCATCCACACTTCCATTCTCCCCATCAAACAAGCCTGATTGTGAAGTCAAGACACCAGATTTTGAACTAGAGCCTACAGTAAAATCTATATGCGTTGGTGTTTGTGGCTGAGATGGTGGCTGCGTCAGTATCTGCAGTGGCTTCTGGACCTGAAACGGGCTCAATCCAGGGCTATGTGCAGCTCCATTGCTGCAATGTGCAGCCTCATTTTTCACAACTAGAATACCGTTGCCAAACTTCTGGTGATGAGAATTCAGGCCTCGAGCTTGACTCCATGTGAAGTTCTGCAAACCTTTACGAACATTGGGGAGCAAAAGGCTCTCACCGCCGCAATTCTTCTGCATATCCCATGACCTTTCATCCATCTTTGATGGACCTGCTGCCGTGGTGGGTAACGGTCGACTGAGATTCAAATCCTTCCCAAAAATCTTGGCCATACCAGGTGATATTTGAGCAGAGCCATTCCCCTGATGATTCTCAGTTGCTGCGTTCTTACTGCTTGCCCCTAGAAACACTGACCTTATAGTCTCCAGAGCTTCAGCACTCTCAGCCACATTCTGCAATGAGCCTAACTCAAGTACACCGGCTTCGAATGGCAGTAGAACGATAGTCCTAAATCCTGCTGCATTTGCAAGGAATCCCCGATAGCAATAATTTGATGGGGAAACCTTGTGAGGATTGTTTGGAATCCAAAGGGGTGCACCTGTCGCAAACACTTTCCCCGGGCCACCTACATGACGTGGAAATGCAAAGTACATAGATGCTAGGAAGAACAACTCAGTGTCAGTCACCTGGTCGATTCCCGGAGCATAATCCTCCTCATCAGCACCACCGAATGCTGTATGCAGTCGCTCCAAAACACGCTTACGCATCCTCTGCCGGGTCAATGAAGATGCATCGTGAATAACAGTACGAGTAGCCGAGCTCATCTCATTATCATGGGGTTCACGGCAAGATCCGTCGCCCCAGCCAAGGACAAGGTCACCAGACTTGGTGCGGGAGAGTTGCCAGAAGATGGCATAGTTCCAACAAAGGCTTTGACCATCAGATTCAACCAGGTCCTGGAGTTTATTTTGCAAGCCCACCAGCACAGACGCTGCTACAAGACCCTCAGATATGGCACCGCCACCTTTCGTCAGATATGCGAGGGCATCCGAGCCCAGCACAGAAGCACAAAGGGATTTGTCCTCCTGAGTCCAGGACCCTCCGGTGCATTCCTCCTCAATCTCCGTCTTCATTGGCACATTACCTGCTCAAAGCGGAAGGATTCAGGTTGAACAACAACATAACAAGAAAGCATTGCTATATTGACTGACTAGCCGAACATTTTGGACAATAAAATATCCCGGGGAATATATATGAATAAGAAAGCAAAACGAGACAGGATTTCCTTTTATTTTGGCAAAGAATGTGCTTCCTTGATCACCCACTTCCAAGCACTATGTAACAGATTCAATATTGTTCCAACTTCCACTTTTAACATTTGATCGAATTTGTTGTAATGTGTACAGTTACTAATATTACACTTATCAAAACTTGCATGTAAACGAGCAGCTTATCAAGTTATCAAGTTGTTTTCTGTGTGGTTGCCATTAAACATTAATTTAAGGGTTTTAGGATACTTTACTTTATTAATGTCGAAGGTACTGGATCTACAGCGGATCTGGATCTCGATGGTGTGCTTGGTGTGCACCGGCACATCCAGAAATTCTGGAGGTCAGTGGGAACTAATCACTGGATGAAAACAAGTTCATACCTCAAAACCCAATGGCCATATGTTGCTGATGGGGCGGAGACCGCAGGGACGCGATGGCGAAGAACGGGAAAGGCGATGGCGACGACGCGCGCGACAGGACCAGGAGGGAGCTGGGATTGGGGCGACGTCTTTGACGCTAGGCTGAGGCACGGCGGGGAACACGCGGTGGAAGACGCAACACGAGATCGGTAGGTCAGGACTAGGAAGAGGAAGAAGAAAGAAACGAACGGGACTAGAGGTGGAGGAGATGGATCTGAGTGTGGATGGATGGACATCAGATATTTTCTTAAATGTAAACAGAATTGATACTACTACTCTCCCGTCTCAAAATATATGTCAGGATTTTTTTTAAAAAAAATATCTATATATTAAATCGTGTTTAGATACATTTTAATTTAGCAAATTTTGGACATCCATTTTGCGACGAAGGGAGTACAAGATTTTTATGAAACTCCTTGATTTTGATTTCAGGAAAAACTTCTAAAACATAAATAAATTGATATACAACTAAAAAGTATAAAAATATGTTTGATCAAAAATCGTGATTTTTTACATGATCAACACCATATATATTTATCTTAGCAAATAGTATATGGTAAAGACACGTGAAATATCTCCAGCTATGAATAAAATCTAAAAAACTAACAAATTATTGTGGTCTTCAAACCCTTAGCCGCATAAAAACAGCATAGGACCAAACCATAGACCTAATACCAACGAGAGTTCTATTATAATTTTAATTTGAGACACAGTGTCAAGGGTATATGCACGAACATAGCCACTAAAGGAATCAATTAACATTGGAAAGAGTATCAACACCAGTGTTCCAGGGAAGATGGACACAACCTGGTTGACCTCCTGAGAGCCGGGAGTACGAATCAGTATTGTCACAGACGGAGCAACCGGGATAGATATTGCGAGGACAAACCTTCTCGCGACAACCAACAAAAATCATCCAATATCGATCTAGCAAAGCAAAATCTAAAAGACCATATCTGGAGAAATTTGATCGTCTAACATCATCATTGACCTCGGAAAAGAATTCATGTCGCCGGACGAAGGCCATAGAACACTTATTGAAGAAGTTGTCATCTCCATCGATAAGAACACTAAGAAAAACACAACCACCAAACTTAGACACTAAACCGCTGAAAAACTATTTTTTTATTAAAAAACACCCATAGATTAGTTTTCCCGTTCCTCCCGACGACGGCAAGGCCGACTGAAGGAGGAGGAATCGGTTGACGAAGGAGACGAGGGTTTAGGAGGAGGCAGCGGCTGCGCGAGACATATGTTTCCCTTTAGCTAACTTTGACCAAAACTTATATTAAAAAAATCTTGATCTCCTAATACCATTTCAGTAAACAATATGCCTCTTTCTTTGTCCGACACATGCTGCCCCGCGTCTAGAGAAAAATAACTTCAACACCCCTTGTCCCACCATGCAATATCTTATCCATCCCTCATCGCTTGTTCGCTCCTGAATCGATTTTCTCGTCGCCTACACTTAGAATTCATGTCACGAGGAGATGGAACTTGAACCGTGCCACCATCGTCAGCCCACTCTTTGGCACCGCAATCATCCCCCAACTCGTTTCCTTGAACCACCGCCCCAAACCCATACCCTAGTTGCACTCCTTCTCTACCATGCAAGGTCGTTGGTGTTGCGAATGTCCTCCACCGCGTATGGTTGCTGCAAACATGGGGCGTGGTTGCCACAAAATGATGCCGCGCTATTGCAAGCGCTCATCGTCGCCACTACCACTAATACAAAAGTTGATGATGCTCTCATTTGCTGCAAAGGCCCACCAATGCAGCTACAGAAGATGGCCGCATTCATGGGGGTCGTTGCATAGAAAACAAAAAAATTCCTACGATTGCAACCACCAAGATCATATCTAGGAGATACATGTAACAGTTTTAGATGGACTCACCCTCAAAGACCGTAACGCGGAATAACGTTCCCGCAAACAAATGTGGCTGTTGTAGAGTGTACACGACCATCCTTAAGGACGTGCAGATGATCAGCGCCACAAGAGGGCAGCGCCTCCGTAATCGGTCACACGTACGGTGTGCCGACGACTCGCGAACCCTCACTCCAGCTGGGCAACAGAAATAGTGGATCCCCGGGAACTCCGCCAACACTACGACATGGTGGTGATGGTGGTGGAGAAGATCTTGAGCAGGGTTTCGCCTAAGCACCCCGTTCGTGGCAATGGATAAGGCCAGAAAGGGGAGGAAGATGCCAACCAAAGAGCATATGAGAGAAATGGTGAATGGTGTGTGATGAGAGGAGGAGGAGGAGGTTTTTTATAGGTGAGGGGGCAGCCCAAGGGGACATGGCGCACAGCCATGGTGCTTCCCCCACCTCTCCCCCAATTATGTGGGTGGACACTCCACTCACATCAATATAGCTCCACTCATCTTTCATTTAATTTCCACTCAAAAATCAAAGGTCTTTTAATTAAAGCACTTTAATTCTCTTGGTTTAATGCAACTTAATTTAATGAACACTTCATTTAATGAGTACTTCATTTAATGAACATATTAATATTTTATTCCCTTGCTTTGTTTCGATACCCCGAAACTATTTTGGCAGATTCGATAGAACAAATTCCTGCGATGTCAATTATCTTCTCCTACGTTTCATATCCACTCAATTGCGCTGACTAACCTTAAGTGTGTCTCCCTACGGGTTCGAAAACTATGTAGACATGATCGAGACTTTCTCCAATCAATAATCATTAGCATGACCTGGAGATCCATAATGACTCCCACTAGCTCCATGAAAATCCAATGATCGTCTGAAGCTTTTTTGTTGTAATCAAATTCCTTTTGTCTCGCGATATTTTACTTATCCGAGATCCGATCATTTGGTATCATCCATACCTAGTTCAATCTCGTTGCTGACAAGTACTCTTTTTCTCGTTCCCACGATATAACATTCTAGTGACCAAATCACTTGCTTGCAAGCTATGTCAATGTGATATCACTGAGAGGGCCCTAAGTATATCTCTCCGTTATCTAGATGGACAAATCCCACTCTTGATCCACGAGCCTCAACTAACACTTTCTAAATACCTGACGACACCTTTATAATCACCTTGTTACGGTGTGATGTTTGATGGAATCAAAGTACCTTTACGGTGAAAGTGATTGACATGATCTCATGGTCTAAGGACATTGAGTCACTACGAATGTGGTAGCAATATAAACTTGAGGACATGATCGTATTGCTACATCTACTTCGGGTGATTGTTCATCATATCATTCTCCAACGATATCACCATGTTATTAACAACATCCAATGTTCATGATCAGGAAACATGTGATCATCAGTTAAGCAACAAACTAGTATTAAGAAAGGCATTAGTAGTGTAACATCCCAAAACTCTAATCCAAGGTTATTAAGATCCAAATCATCAAAATTAGGGTTAACAAAAACTTTTCCATTTAAAAATATTAAAGCATTCATATGTGTGTGCATCTAAATTAGGAGTTGTTTTGAATTGCCATGATTAAGTAATCCATTGATTTTAAAATGACTCTTGGGTGATTTAAACATCATCTAGATCATTCCCCAGCAAATTCCAAAGAAAAACAAATCAAAAAGAATAAAATAAACAAATGGTCATTTGTGCCATTTTAATCACCATGCCTACTTTGGCTATTCCTAGAACTCCAATCTTAACAGAAACAATTGTTGATCTTTGCACCCCTTGCTAGTACATGTAGTAATGTACCAAGGCCCACTTTGTGATCTACCAAAAACTTTCAAACACTAAATTTAAAATGCATTTGAAAATGGAATCTAGTGTAGATATCAAGATCACACTTATTCAAAAACCCCTCAAATGAACTCCGTTTTCAAAACCCAAGTACACTTAGAAGCTCAAGCATAAGATACAATACTCCACAAAAAGTCAACCCAGAATTCAAATGTTTTGTTCTTGCGGCCATTTGATCGAACATGTTGCAGACAGAAGCAAATTGGCCTAACTTATACTGTTTTTGATCGAATTTTGTCAAACCAATTGAACCCTAGTAGATGCCCCTGTCTCCCCCAGAGCCAACCAAGCCATCAAGAGGCTACCCCTTAGCCATTTACAGCAGTGCCGCGCCACCTGAGCACCATGCTCGCCGGTCGAGCATGGATAGCTCGCAGCTGACCACCTCTCTCTCTCTCGCGATGTCTAGGAGCTAGACCAGACCACACCACCGCTCTCTGTCCCCTCCCCGAGTGGAGCTGAGCCATGGACCACCCGCAGACCATCGCGCCTAGAACGTCTGCACCATGCCGAGCACGCGCCAGAGCGCCGCGCCTCGACTGCAGCCCGCGCGCACCGCTTTGCCACGACCCGAGGAAACTCCCGGACATGCCCGTTCACAACCGCTTGACCTGCAGCCCCCGTGCGCCGCGTCAAACACCACCTCTGCCACGTAGAGCACCAGCCTCACCCGACCAACTGCCACCGCCCCTAGCCGCGCATTTAAGCCGTAGAGCACCGCCAGGAGGCAAGCCACCATCCTCTACCTCCAGCCACGATGATAGCATGTTGTACCACCCTTGCCGGAGTCGCCAGCCCATCCCATTCGGTCGCTTCGTCGAGCTATAAGTAGAGGCCACCCCCAGCCTCATTCTGCACACCATCTCACCCCCTCTCTCCACTGATCCTTCCACCCCATCCCCGGAGCAAGGTGTGTCGCCGTTCGCCGGAATTTTGCCGGAGCTTGCCGCAGCAGAGGAGGAGAGGCTCCGTTGATTGCGACTGCCCCAGGGGCCGCCGCGACCACGCCTAGAACCGCCATCGTCCACCAGCTCGATCGCCCCCATCGCCACGTCTAGCTGGAGCCCTGGTAAGCCGCCCCAGACCCCCACCGAGCCGCTAGGGTTAGCTCTCGCCGGCGACCTGTTTGCCGAGGACGACGATCCTCAGCCGTTGATCCACCTTTTAATCGTAGCGATGAGAGTGCCCTGTACCGCTTTGCGTTTGATGTGTCGCTGACCTGCGGGACCCCCCTGTCAGTTGTCATCCGCGGCCGGCCCGTTAGTTTTCCTGCGCGACCCAGTTAGTTCAAATATAGATTTTTCTATTTTAGATTGAACTCACTTCTGTCCCTTAGTTCCAAAATCAATTCAAGAAGATCCACTGAACCAATTTGAGTGATTCAAATTTTTTTAGAAAGCCTCTGAAAAGATCTATCCAAGTCTGTTGGATTTATTTCATTTAGAGTTAGAGATCTCTCATTGTAAAAATAACAAGACAAAAGCTTTTACACATTCAAATATTTTTATAAAATCAACCCTAATAGCTTTTGAGTTGTTTCCTACTCTCAAAAATCACATTTAACCATACCTATCTGAATATGTAATAATATTAAGGTTTGCATGCAGTGACTTTGGACTAGTACCAAAATAATGCTATATAGGCATTTCTAGTGACTTTAAATCATTATTTATTAAATTTAAACTCAATTAAAAGTGATCCAACCCTTAAATCACATTCCCATATGTTAGAATATGTGGTGATGACATGTGTCCACATGATCCCATATTTTAATTGGAGAATATTAAATCTTAGTTATTTTCAATGAGTAGAAATTACTTTTCTCAAATAAAAAGAATGAAACTAGTTAATAAAACCTTGTGATGCTTGTGATGATAATAGATCATCAAATGTGTGCCTTAGAGTGGTAAGTAGACTAGTTAAGTATTGTTTGGTGATTGTGTACTCCGTATGTATTTATAGAAGATAGTACCGACCAAGCCTACAAGGAGGAGGAGTTCTACCAAGAAGAGGAGGAAGAAAACTTGAACCACTGCACTACCCAAGGCAAGCTAGCACTATACCAGTGAACCCTTGCAAGCTAACACTTGCAATTTAGATAACCTAAGAAAGATGCATTAGGCATGCTTGGTTATACCACTTTGACTATTACCTACCCCGATTTTTATTTCCAAGCTTTTAATTCTTTACTTTATTAAATTCCTTTACTTGTCTTGAAGGTAGCATAAAGAGTATAAAACTTGACCTATCTAGATAACCTTAGATGTCATCCTATGGCATGATATTGAGATTAGCATCCAACCTTAGTGAACACTCTTAACTTAGTAGCTTAGAGCTAAATCAAAACTTGACTCACTTTAGATGGGAACACTTGGTGAAAATGAATTGTGAAAACCTTAGAATGATGAGTCATTCTATTGAGATGTTTTGACATGTGTTGAGAAACACAAATGGTTTATGATGATGAAAATGTTGAGGCATGAGCCTTAACCCTTTTACAAAACTGATGGTTGGATTCGGATGCGACAACATTCCAATTTTATCGTACAACTACAATACCCTAATTCGGTAAGGCTTAGCCGGAAGTTTATATGCATTAGTATTAGTTCCCTCGTAGGAGAGGTTTGAGCTGAGGCTACCTCTCAATGTTGTCCACCTATGTAGTGCCCAAGATGACATATGGTCATGGTTGTGAGGCCATGCTCATAGGAGAGGTGCTTATACTAGGGTGTGTAAAGGAAAGGTTATGTTTGATTATCTGCATACTAAGTATGATGATTCAGGGTTATCCCTGACAGATGTATTGAATCTTGTGGTGAAAGTGTACCACCTCTGCAGAGTGTTAAGCTATTCGAATAGCCGCATCCACGATTATGGACAGTTGGAGTGGCCATACTGTTTTGTTGTCAGATATTTTCAAAATGACGTACGAAATGAATGATGAATCTTGACTTGACCACAATAGATCTGTGGCTATGACCCTTGCTTCCCAACTTAAGTGATTTTAGAACTTTATTTTATCTTTCTTTGTTTCATAACTCAGCTTAGTGATACATTGCAAATGTATCTATAATTTTTGATGTTCCATTCTTGGTTTTATCCACTTTCTTGCGTTTTGTTCCAACTTTGGAGTACTTTTCATATGATTTCTTGGACTAACCTATTAACAAGAGCCACAGTGCCAACTGCCTGTTTTCTGCTGTTTTTGGTTCCAGGAAAGTCAAAAAATGAATATTCTCGGAATTGGATTGGACAAAAGCCAAAGTGCCTATTTTTTCGGAAGGGATCAAGTGCCAGAATACGAGACGAAGAAGGGCCAGGGGCCGGCCACACCACCTGGCCACGTGGCCAGGCTAGGCCCGTGCCAGGGGGTGGTGTGGTGGCTCCCGGCACCCCCTCGGCCTCTCCTTCTGCCTATAAGTTGCCCTCGGAATGAAAACCCTAAGTACCCGATCAAAAATCCACGAAAGAGTCTGTAGCCACCGTCATGTCCATCCCTAGATCGGGAGGGATCTGAAGCTCTTCTCGGCACCCTGTCGGAGAGGGGAATTAACCCAGGAGGTCTTCTTCATCACCATGCAAGCCTCCGTGTGATGCGTGAGTAGTCCATCCTTGGACTACGGATCCATGTAGTAGCTAGATGGCTGGTTTCTCCTCCTTTGTGCTTTCATGTTTAGATCTTGTGAGCTCCGTTCATGATCAAGATCATCTATTTGTAATCCATACATGTTGTGTTTGCGGGGATCCGATGGATATTGAGATGTTATTTTAGATTGATTATTGATTCTATCATGTCTTTGTTATTTGAGATCTTGCATGCTTTCCGTTGTTAGTAGCTATCTTGACCAAGTAGATGCTAGCAACTCCAAGAGTTAGTATTTATGCTCGATAGTGAGTTCATGCCTCTGGTAATCTGGGGAAGTCACAGAAATCTCTAAGGTACTAGATGTGATGTTGCTACTAGGGAGAAAACAACAATCCTTTGTTCATAGAACAATCATATTGTTTACTTTACGCGTAGTTCGTAAAGCAACAATCTGTTGCTTGCAACTTAATACTGGAGGGGGTTCGGATGATAACCTGAAGGTGGATTATTAGTCATAGATGCAGTTGGATAGCGGTCTATGTATTATGTTGTAATGCCCAGTCAAGTCTCAGAGGAGTCAAGATGATTAGTATATGCATGTATTGCTTTCTCGGTGTTTGTCAATTGCCCCGCTGTAATTTGTTCACCCAGCATGTTATTTATCTAAGGAGAGCCACCTCTAGTGAACTATGGATCCCGGTCCTTTTTCTTTACATACAATCTACAATCTTTTACTGCTTTGTGTTTACTTTCTGCAAACTTTTACTTCTTTCCATTCGATACGTTTAATCCTTTGTTTTCCATAAAACACGGTGAGATTGACAACCTCATCGCAAGTTGGGGAGAAAGTTTTGTGGTTGTGTTGTGCAGGTCTCCACGTTGCTACTAGCACCGGTAGTGCGCCCTGCCAAAGCTCAGTTAGTAACACCTTTGGGGTGTTTTCTTGCTCCTACTGGTTCGATTAAACCTTGGTTTCATAACTGAGGGAAAACTTACTGCTATGCTCATCGTACCTTCCTCTTGGGGTTCCCAACGAGCTCTACATCGAAAGTCGAGCGCATCAAGATTTTCTGGCGCCGTTGTCGGGGTGTCAAGGACATCTTCACAAGGGGAGTCCCTCATAACCAATCTCTTTACTTTGTTGTTTTTGTTTTTCCTAGTTTCTTTTTGCTTAGTTTGCTTGTTTTGTTCTTCAAAAACACAAAAACATTAATTTTACTTGTTTGCTTTCTTATTTGAAAACCCAAAAAAATGACTACTCTTGAAAACACTAAGTTGTGTGACTTCACTAGCACCAACAACAATGATTTTATGAGCACACCTATTGCTCCACTTGTGGCTGAAAATACTTTCTTTGAGATAAAACCTGCTTTGCTCAATCTTGTTATGAGAGAACAATTTTCTGGTATTGGTAATGAAGATGCCACTTCCCATCTAAATAACTTTGTTGAACTTTGTGAGATGCAAAAGCATAGGGATATAGATGGTGATATTATTAAGTTGAAATTGTTTCCTTTCTCTTTTAGAGGAAAAGCTAAAGAATGGTTGAATTCCTTAACTAGGAATAGTATTGATTCTTGGACTAAGTGCAAAGATGCTTTTATTGGAAAATACTATCCTCCTGCTAAGATTATATCCATGAGAAGTGAAATAATGAAGTTTAAACAACTTGATAATGAGCATGTTGCTCAAGCTTGGGAAAGAATGAAATCTTTGGTAAAGAATTGTCCCACTCATGGACTGACTGCTTGGATGATCATCCAAACTTTTTATGCAGGATTGAACTATTCTTCAAGGAACCAATTGGATTCTGCTACTGGAGGTATCTTTATGACCATCACTTTGGGTGCCGCAACAAAACTTTTAAACAATATGATGGTTAATTATTCTGAATGACATACTGAGAGAGCTCCACAAGGTAAGAAGGTAAATTCTGTTGAGGAAACCTCCTCCTTGAGTGATAAGATTGATATTATTATGTCTATGCTTGCTAATGGGAAAGCCCATATTGATCCAAATAATGTTCCTTTAGCCTCTTTGGTTGCTCAAGAAGAGCAAGTCGATGTGAACTTCATAAGAAATAACAACTTTGGCAATAATGCTTATGGTAATAATGCTTATAGGAACAATTTTGGTAACAACAACTATAAGCCATATCCTCCCAACAATGGTAATGCTTATGGAAATTCTTACAACAATAATAAGAGTGATCCCTATGAACTTGAAGTTATGCTTAAAGAGTTTATTAGTAAACAAACTGCTTTCAATAAAACTATTGAGGAAAAACTCTCTAATGCTGAAAAAATATAGCATCTTTGGCTGAAGCTCAATCTACTTTGAATAAAATGGCTGCTAAACCTGAAACTAATGAGAATCCCTTTGCAGCTACTAATGCTATACAAGTAAGAATTGATGAAAATGTTCGACTATTAGCTGAATTACATGCTAAGTGGGAAAGAGAAGATGAAATTGCTAGAAACATTAGTGTTTCTACTATCACCACCACTAGTGTTGAGGCTAGTAATAGTTCTACTACTTTAGATGATAAAGTTGATTTTGATCTTGATGGTTGCAATATCTCTGAAGTTATTAAGTTCCTACAAAAGCTTGCTAAAAGTCCTAATGCTAGTGCTATGAACATGGCTTTTACAAAACACAGTACTGATGCTCTCATAAAGATTAAAGAAGAAAAGATGAAACATAAAGCTTCTATTCCTATAAAGCAAGAAGATGGTTGGGAACCCATCATTAATATAAAAGTGAATGACTTTGATTTCAAAGCTTTGTGTGATCTTGATAGTAGTGTTTCTATTATGACTAGAAGGATTTATGATATGCTTGATTTGCCTCCACTTGAAGATTGTTATTTGAATGTCCCACTTGATGCTAATGGTAAAAAGAAACTCATGGGGAGTCTTAATGATGTTCTTATTATGGTTAACGATTCCTATGTCCCCGCTGATTTCTATGTTTTGGATGTTGAATACAATTCTTCTTGTCCTATTACTTTGGTAAGACCTTTTCTTAGAACTGTTGGTGCCATCATTGATATGAAAGAAGGCACCATTAAATATCAACTCCCACTCAAGAAAGGTATAGAACACTTCCCTAAAAAGAGAGAAGAGATTTCTTTTGCTTATCCTATGAAAACCAAATTTGGTCTTAATGCTTCTTCATTTGAGAACACTTGGTTCTTTCTTTGCTTCTTATGCCTAACTTAAAGGCATTAAAGAAAAGTACTTGTTGCGAGATAACCCAAGAGTTTTACATGAGTCTTGGAAGTTATTACCTCTGTAATAAACTCTCCTTATCCTTTTTATTTGCTTTTTGTGCCAAGACTAACCTCTAATGAGAGAGAAGTAATGATTGGGAAAGTTGCTGTCCCGAAACAGATTTTTGTGCTTCACCATAAAAATTCCTGAGAAATCTCTGTACGTCAGATTGAGCTGTAATTGTCTGTGCTTCTGCCCCAGGTTGTTATCTAACTTTCGTTAGTTCAACACTTTTTGATTTGAGCAACAGAAGGTCTTCGAAAAATTTGTCTTTACCTGCTGGTCTGTTTTGACAGATTTCTGCCATTTTCTGCATTTGCTTCTTGATAGTTCCTTTTTGAGTTCTTTTGGGGAGTTGAGATTTTTGAGGGAAGTCCTACAGTAGCTAGTATTCTAATGGAAGTTTATTAGGTGTTAGAACTGAACCTTGAGACTTATTTATCTTAAGTGCACTAATGTTGCTAATGAAATTGTGTGAAGTTTTGTATGAAGGAAAAATTTCAGGTGTATGGAAGGAATGAGTAATGAGATGAAGGATGGACTAAAGCTCAAGCTTGGGAATTCCACGCGTGTCAAACCAAGAAATATCCAAGAAGTGCAAGCGTCAAAGCTTGGGGATGCCCAAGGCATCCCCTTCTTCATCAATAAAAATCCTAGGTTTCTTCCAAACGCTTCATTTTTATTGTTTCATGCACAGTTGTGTTGTTCTTGGAGCGTCTTCTTTTTCGTTTTAGTTTTGGTTTTTAGTTTTCTTGGTTTGCTTAGTTTTCTGAATAAATTGGTTGGACCCCCTCTTTCATACATTTGGTTTGCAAATAGTTTGGTTTGGTCTGGAAAAGAGTAGGAAAGTTCATACTTATGTGGTAAAAAGAGCTCATTTTTGACTGTGGCCTATGCTTTGTCATGCCATGTTTGATATTGTTTTGGCTTTATGCCTAGTATTCTTTGATGTAGCATGAATTGTTATAAACAATTGAGATTGCTTAATGTGCCTTGGATGAATCATGCGTTGTTTTAGCATATTAAAGCATAGTATAGTGGTATTCTCCTTTGATGCTTTATTTGGGTTGACATGGCGCATCCTCACACCATGTTATGACTATCTCAAGTCACCATAGCCTTTATGATCCTTTAATTTTCAACTTGTAGTATCACTTTATGCTTTGATCAATGATGTTTTGTCGCTCTGCATGATTATGGCCATTATTGCTCTGTTAGTTTGTCGCTCCCAGTCTTTTGCTAGCCTCCACAATAAAGTATGGGTTCCACTCATGCATCCAACTCCCTAAACCAAGTTATTCCAAAGAGTCCACCATACCTACCTACTAGCTTATGCTATTCCAAGTATATTCATGCTTTTGTTTACCTTTCACTTGTTATGAGAAAACTAGTGATTGAAGCTCTCACGAACTTGATGGCACACTTTACTTTATTTCCCCTAATAAACTTGAACCATTGGGTCCTTCTTTGTTGCGTATATGCTTGCGCTTTATAAGTTGAAATTAGCAGAACCATGTACCATGGGGAACGCTTTCAACATTACACTTGTACTTTGTACCCCGTTGATATCATGTTCTTTTGCTTACGGATCTCGGCGGTGTGAAATAAAATTGGAACTTGTAAGATAATGGAGTTTGTACGTGTGTTAGAGAAACACCTGGGCCGCTAGCCTAAGCCATGCCTAATCATGGTGGAAACTTGCAGCATCACCATAATGAGCACTCTATGAAGCATCCTCAATAAAAACCTATGCAAATAGCAAATAAAAAGATCGCTGAGATGCTCATTATCTGCTTGCCTTGTCATTTTGGTTATGGGAAAGCTCCCATATCATGTGCAAGGGGTACCAAGTTGGCGATTCTTAATGATACACATATACTTACAATGACAAGAGCTTACTCGTGACTGAAGTTGAGTAGCATGAGGATCGGTCTTTGTAAGTAAGGGGCATGAGATTTCAGTTTATAACTTGCCAAGCATATCGTCTTAGTTGTGTCCCTTTAACCTTAATCACCTTCAAGATGCTTATGATAGGGGCAATGAGAGCTAAAAACTACAAGTACCATAATTTTTGGAAGCTCTTTATGAGACTTGAATCCCTACTTCCTTTTACAAAAGGCCTTTCTTCCATCATTATATTGAGTCTCCACCTTCTATCTTTATGCACCTACTTTGAGAGCATAGTGGCCATTTTTAGTTCTATGTGCATTGTCCCAACACTAGTTGATTGATGCATAACTTGTTATTGCTTGTTTTAAACTATTGTATCTAGTCACTCTTATGAACTTTGAAGGTGTCCTATGCATTTATATTTGCTACTCTATTGAGGGACAAGATGAATACTTTTATGCTATGTTTTCTTTATGTGAAACAAACAAACGTCTTGAAAAGCATTGTTATTCATGAATCTTTTGTTTGTGCCTTTTCATGTTGCATCATAGTTTCTTTGCCTATTGCTAGAACTCTGTCTTTCATGTTATGATTGAAGTACTATGATCCCAGCTTTGAATGTTTTGCAAATACTTTGATCAAGTATTTGATGGTGCATGTCACCTCAAAAATTATTTCTTTTTATCACTTACCTACTCGAGGACGAGCAGGAGTTAAGCTTGGGGATGCTGATACATTGCAAATGTATCTATAATTTTTGATGTTCCATGCTTGGTTTTATCCACTTTCTTGCGTTTTGTTCCAACTTTGGAGTACTTTTCATATGATTTCTTGGACTAACCTATTAACAAGAGCCACAGTGCCAGTTGCCTGTTTTCTGTTGTTTTTGGTTCCAGGAAAGTCAGAAAATGAATATTCTCGGAATTGGACGGGACAAAAGCCAAAGTGCCTATTTTTTCGGAAGGGATCAAGTGCCAGAATACGAGACGGAGAAGGGCCAGAGGCCGGCCACAACACCTGGCCACGTGGCCAGGCTGGGCCCGCGCCAGGGGGTGGTGTGGTGGCTCCCGGCACCCCCTCGACCTCTCCTTCCGCCTATAAGTTGCCCTCAGGACGAAAACCCTAAGTACCCGATCAAAAATCCACGAAAGAGTATGTAGCCGCCGTCATCTCCATCCCTAGATCGGGAGGGATCTGAAGCTCTTCCCGACACCCTGCCGGAGAGGGGAATTCACCCTGGTGGCCTTCTTCATCACCATGCAAGCCTCTGGTGTGATGCGTGAGTAGTTCATCCTTGGACTACGGATCCATGTAGTAGCTAGATGGCTGGTTTCTCCTCCTTTGTGCTTTCATGTTTAGATCTTGTGAGCTCCGTTCATGATCAAGATCATCTATTTGTAATCCATACATGTTGTGTTTGCGGGGATCCGATGGATATTGAGATGCTATTTCAGATTGATTATTGATTCTATCATGTCTTTGTTATTTGAGATCTTGCATGCTTTCCGTTGTTAGTAGCTATCTTGGCCAAGTAGATGCTAGCAACTCCAAGAGTTAATATTATGCTCGATAGTGGGTTCATGCCTCTGGTAATCTGGGGAAGTCACAGAAATCTCTAAGGTACTAGATGTGCTGTTGCTACTAGGGAGAAAACAACAATCCTTTGTTCATAGAACAATCGTATTGTTTACTTTATACGCAGTTCGTAAAGGAATAATCTGTTGCTTGCAACTTAATACTGGAGGGGGTTCGGATGATAACCTGAAGGTGGATTATTAGTCATAGATGCAGTTGGATGGCGGTCTATGTATTATGTTGTAATGCCCAATCAAGTCTCAGAGGAGTCAAGATGATTAGTATATGCATGTATTGCTTTCTCGGTGTTTGTCAATTGCCCCGCTGTAATTTGTTCACCCAGCATGTTATTTATCTAAGGAGAGCCACCTCTAGTGAACTATGGATCCCGGTCCTTTTTCTTTATATACAATCTATAATCTTTTACTGCTTTGTGTTTACTTTTTGCAAACATTTACTTCTTTCCATTCGATACGTTTAATCCTTTGTTTTCCGCAAAACACGGTGAGATTGACAACCTCATCGCAAGTCGGGGACAAAGTTTTGTGGTTGTGTTGTGCAGGTCTCCACGTTGCTACTATTAAACCTTGGTTTCATAACTGAGGGAAAACTTACTGTTGTGCTCATCGTACCTTCCTCTTGGGGTTCCCAACGAGCTCTACGTCGAAAGTCGAGCGCATCACTTAGGTTTCAAACTTAACTTTAGAAGTAAACTTAGAGTTAGCATTTACACTAGAACTATACTACTTGTTAGTGGTAGTTTGCGAGTACTTAAAGAGTACTCATGGCTTTTGTCCCTGGCTATTCCTATGGCCATACTATGAAGGAGACTACCAAGATGACGGATAGCAGGACGACTATGATAACTAGGACTATCTTCCATCGTCAGCATTGCCTGTGCCCCTGAAGATGGACCCGACCGCTATGTTATTTATTCCGCTCCTTGATTGTACTAAGACTGGATCATGAGATCCTTTATTTTGTTGTAAGACCTTATTATGGTTTGTAATGGATGATTTACTATGATATCCAATCTGGTATGTCTCGCAAAAATGGTAATCCTGGGATTGCAATGTATGGCATAACAGGCATCTGGGATTAAAAATCCGGGTGTTGACAAGTAGGAACCTTTTCTGTTTGTAAAACACACATGTATTAACGTTTCCAGTTAACACAATTATAGCATGAGAAATAAACATTCATCATAAACATGGAATAAGATAACAACCACTTTATTGTTGCCTCTCGGGCATATTCCTTTCAGTATCCCACTTGCACTAGAGTCAATAATCTAGTCTAAAAAAACTTGCGCATTCAACATCTATGGCATTTTGGTGTTCTATATACACGTTTGCTAGTGGTAAACATAATCCCCAGATCTGACACTTTCAGGTCTGTGTGTTTGCATGTCTGTGTCTCCACGCATCACTCATTCTCAAATGAAGTGGCTTTGTATAAATTTGGTGAGACCTTAGTTCCTTGGGGTTTAAAACATGTTGATATAATTTTCATACAATATATCTTCATAGTACTAGCCCATCGAACCACACCTAGTTCCTTTGCTGCTACCATAGCAGTCTTATACTTAGCCTTTCGTTACAGTATTCGTCATAATGTCCATAACTCTGGAACTCATTCAAATCTATCATGAAACTTCCTTCCATTACATTGTGCTACCTTAACCTATAGCCTAAATTGAGATAAACTTAGTTTATATCTTGTGACAAAACTAGTACCAATGTAACTCTTTACAATGAACTATTTGTATAGTGCCAATGTAACATTTACAATGGACTATCTTTCTAGCATCAATGTAACACTTTACAATGAACCATTTGTCACTTCTACATATAGAATACATTCTTAGTTCTTCCAAACATCATAAGAATATCCTTACTATCGTACAATTATCATCTTATGAGTCACCCTGGTATATGCTCATAACATTTAGAGCATAGGACATATATGGACATGTACATATCACGGTATGATTGATTAAGATATTCATGTGATTTCACTTCACCAAGTGTCAAAATACTTCAATCTCGTTTATCAAGATATCCATGTGATTTTACTCACCAAGTGTCAAAACACTCAAATCTTAATTACCAAGATATCCATGTGATTTTACTCACCAAGTGTCAAAACACTTGAATCTTGATTCAACCTTTTTCCATGTGGTAAGAATCTTTCTCTTCGTTTCCATATTGAACTCATTCGATATTTCATCTATGTACATTTGGAATAACCATATTAGCGTCTCAATCTATCCATATAGATAGCCAATATTTGGGTTTCGCCCAAATCTTTCATTTAAATCTAATTTTAATGAAATCCTTAACTTGTGTCAAAAAAAGATACATCATTTCCAATCAACAATATGTCTTATACACAATGTATTAGAAATATGTCTCAGCGCTCCCACTTAATTTCTTGCAAATGCAACCATCTTCATCATCTTCTATGAAATTAAACTCCGCGATGCTTATTTCAACTATTGAAGTTTGCATGCCCTTTTAGCATCCTTTGATTTAACAAAACCCTTCAGACCGTGTCATGTTCACGTCTTACGTAACCATTCTATTAGAAGAACATTGTTTTGTTTGTTGAACTAGCATATACAACAATTGACATATATAGTGGTTGCTACACTAATTCATCCAGACTAAATATCGCTATGAAAGATCGAATCTTGTCGTATTCAACTCTTTGAACATTGTCGTAAACTTTTTACCGATATATCGACTATTTCATAGATGTGAAACATCCATGTCTGTTTCTTTATAGACCCAAATACAACTGATAGGCTTCATGCCTTCTAGAGGGTCTTCCAAGTTCAGAAACTTGTTTTCTTGTGTATGGAACTATCACGGATATTATGGCTTCAAGCCATTTGACGGAGTCAGGGCCCATCATTGCTTTTTTGCATGTAGTCGATTTATCATTGTAAAACAATAATGATTTAATCTCAAATCTTAATACTTGATTGTTTACTCCACCTACACGGTTTAATATGAACTTAGATCTCCGCAACCACAACCTTTGAGGCACGGGAGCCATGATCATTATGGCTGCCTCCGGGATGCTTTCCGGCGCTGCGAAACTCAGCACACATAGCTTAGATTCAATAGCCTTATCGAAGTTCTATTGTCCTCCCACTTAACTTTTCATGAAAAATTCCTTCTCAAGAAACTTGACGTTCTAAGTGTGATGACCCACAAGTATAGGGGGTGTATCGCCGTATTTTTGAGGGAAGTGAAACCCAATTTATTGATTCGACACAAGGGGAGCCAAAGAATATTTATAAGCCTTAACAACTGAGTTGTCCATTTAGCTGCACCTGGAAACAATCTTGCTCACAGCAGTTTATCAGTAGCAACAATTTTGTAGTAGGAATAGTAAAGTAACAACAGTAGTAAAGCAAAGACAGTACTGACAATAGCAGTAAACAGTGGGATTCGAGTGCGGTAGGCATAGGGATGGATGAACGGGTGTTGCATGGACAAGACAATTCACATAGCAATTAGAACATAGGGCAATTGCAGATAAATAAGATAAAGCATCCAAGTACTAGACAATCCTAGGCATGTGTTCCATATATAGTCATACGTGCTCGCAATGAGAACTTCCACAACATCTTTTGTCCTGCTAGCCCGTTTGCAGTGGGGCCTCAAGGGAACTACTGGCAATTAAGGTGCTCCTTTAAATAGAGCACCAGAGCAAAGCATTAACACTCCGTGAACACATGTGGTCCTCACATCAAAGCCTTTCCCTTCCGGTTATCCCGATTTCTGTCACTTCAGGGCCATTGGTTCTGGACAACAACGTGTGTATACAACTTGTAGATAAGACCAAAAACAATACTATCATAATGAATCAATAACAAGTTCAGATCTGAAATCATGGCACTTGGGCCCTAGTGACAAGCATTAAGCACAACAAGTTGCAACAAAGTCATAAAGCACTAATAAAAGATACTAGGCACCATGCCCTAACAATCTGATGCCATTACATGAATGATCTCATCCAATCCCTACCATCCCCATAGCCTACAGCGGGGGATTACTCACTCATAGATGGGGGAAACATGGATGGTCGATGGAGAAGCGATGGTGATGATGATGGCGATGATCTCCTCCAATTCCCCGTCCCGACAGGGTGCCAGAACAGAGTTTCTGGTGCTGTTTCGTGGAATCTGGTGGTGGCGGCGGAGCGGAACTCCTTCTGGAAAAACGTCGAACCCCCCGAAGTTTTTAGGTCAGAAGGCTTCTTATAGGCGAAGAGGGAGACCAAGGGGGTGCCTAGGGCCACCACACCATGCCCTGGCGTGGCCAGGCCCAACCCGCACCTGGGGGTGGTGTGGCTAGGATCTGGCCCTCCTCCGTCTCGTATTCTGGCTCCATGAGTCTTCTGGAAAAATAGGCACTTTGGCTTTTGTCCCGTCCAATTTCGAGGATATTCATTTTCTGACTTTCCTGGAACCAAAAACAGCAGAAAACAGGCAGCTGGCACTGTGGCTCTTGTTAATAGGTTAGTCCAAGAAATCATATGAAAAGTACTCCAAAGTGTGGACAAAACACAAGAAAGTGGATAAAACCAAGCATGGAGCATCAAAAATTATAGATACATTCACAATGTATCAACATCCCCAAGCTTAACTCCTGCTCGTCCTTGAGTAGGTAAGTGATAAAAAGAAAGAATAATTTTTGAGGTGACATGCACCATCATAAACTTGATCAAAGTATTTGTAAAACATTTAAAGCTGGGATCATAGTACTTCAATCATAACATGAAAGACAAAGTTCTAGCAATAAGACAAAGAAACTATGATGCAACATGACAAGGCACAAACAAAAGATTCATGAATAACAATGCTTCGCAAGACGTTTGTTTGTTTCACATAAAGAAAACATATAACATAGTAGTATTCAGCTTGTCCCTCATTGAGTTGCAAATATAAATGCATAGGACACCTTCAAAGTTTACAAGAGTGACTAGATACAAATAGTTTAAAACAAGCAATATCAAGGTATGCATCAATCAACAAGTCTTGGGACAATGCACATAGAACTAAGAATGGCCACTATGCTCTCAAGAAAGTGCTCAAAGAATGTGTGGAGACTCAACAAGGAAATAAACAGGTTTTGAAAAGTTTGAAAGGCTTCCAAATGCTGAAAGTATGGTACTCATTAGCTTTGAGCTCTCCTTGCCCCTATCATAAGCATCTTTAAGTGGTTAAGGTTAAAGTGACATGATACATTGCAAATGTATCTATAATTTTTGATGTTCCATGCTTGGTTTTATCCACTTTCTTGTGTTTTGTCCACACTTTGGAGTAGTTTTCATATGATTTCTTGGACTAACCTATTAACAAGAGCCATAGTGCCAACTGCCTGTTTTCTACTGTTTTTGGTTCCAGGAAAGTCAAAAAATGAATATTCTCGAAATTGGACGGGACAAAAGCCAAAGTGCCTATTTTACCAGAAGACTCACGGGGCCAGAATGCGAGATGGAGAGGGGCCACAGGGCGGCCACACCATGTGGTGGCGCGGGCTGGCCCTGGCCATGCCACCAGGTGGTGTGGGCCCCCTGGCCGCCCACCGACCTTGCCTCTTCGCCTATAAGATTATTCCCGACACGAAAACCCTGAATAGTCAAGCTTCCAGCCATGAAAAGTTCCGCAGCGCCGCCACCACCGAATGGGAGATTCGGGGGACAGAAAGTCTCTGTTCCAGCACCCTGCCAGGACGGGGAAGTGCCCCCGGAGCCATCTCCATCAATCTCCACCACCATCTCCATCACCATTGCTGATTCCCATGATGAGGAGGGAGTAGTTCTCTCTCGAGGCTAAGGGTTCTACCGGTAGTTATGTGTTCATCTCTCTCTATGCATGATCTTATTGAGATCATGAGCTTGTAATCTATAGATCTACCTTGCTACTCAAGTGCTTTATTAGATCTCTGCTCTCCCCATGTGTGTGAAAGTGACAGCGTGCTCACCATGGTGGCACTTAGGCTAGAGATTACAAATACTTGTTATGAGTTATATTTGGAGTTGGATATCTTTATGAAATTGTGGTGTTTGTTGGACTCATCTAGTACTCAAGGTGACAGTATGGGGTTTACTAGATGGGAAAGGCTTACTTTGAGGTGTGCTGTTATAGCCCTACCATCGATTAGAGTGTCCAACCGGAGAGTAGTTAAGAGTAGTATCATAAAGAGAAGATATTTATATGAGAGTGTTCACTAGTGAAAGTATGATCCCTAGGCCTTGTTTCTTAGCATTGAAACACCGTTTGCAATTAGATCTGTTACATGTTTGCTTGCTTCCATCTTTATTTCAGTTTGCTTTTAGTCTCTTCCACGCTATCAAGTTATTTCCTAGCACCGTTACCACTTATAATTATCCATACCACTTGTATTTCACTATCTCTTCGCCGAACTAGTGCACCTATACACCTGACAAGTGTATTAGGTGTGTTGGGGACACAAGAGACTTCTTGTATCTTGATTGCAGGGTTGCTTGAGAGGGGATACCTTTGACCACTTCCTCCCTGAGTTCGATAAACCTTGGGTGATCCACTTAAGGGAAAACTTGCTGTTGTTCTACAAACCTCTGCACTTGGAGGCCCAACAACTATCTACAAGAATGGAAGTGCATAGACATCAAGCTATTTTCTGGCGCCGTTGCCGAGGAGGTAAGGTAACAGGTACTCACATCCTCCGGTGTGAGTGCTCGAAGTTATTTCCTTTAGATTCTGCAATTTTGTCTTTTTGTTTCTTGTTTTCACTAGTTAGGCTTAATGGAAAACAACAAAAAAGTTAGAGAGCTTTTTAGTATTTTTCCTAAGTTAGAACTTGAATTGTCTAAAAAGAAAATAAAAAAACCCATGGAACTTTCTTTGCATGCTAATAGCAATGTTATTAGTATGAATCTTTCCTAAGTTATAATTTTCATCCTCATGATGGAGAAAGTATCGCCCAAGCATGGGGGAGATTGAAGTCACTAATGCTCAAATGTCCCATTCATGAGCTCCCCCGTAATATTGTTATTAATAATTTCTATTCAAGGCTTTCAGGACATTACAAGGAATATCTAGATACTTGTTTAGAGGGATCCTTCACAAGTAAGGAGGTCAAAGCTAAGTGGGATCTTCTTGAAACAATTCAAAGTAATACCGAAGATTGGGATAACAACAAAGGTAAAGAACCAGGTATAAACTATGAGTATGATTGCATTAAGTCTTTTGCTGAAACTACTGATTTTCAAGAGCTTAGTGCTAAATATGGTCTTGATCCTCAAATTCTTATTGATAGTTTTAAAACCTTTGCTTCTCATATTAATGCTCCTAAAGAAAAGTGGGACATGTATCATGAGCCTTTTAAAGACACTTGCATGGAAAATGAAATTGTTGTTAATGATATCAATAAACATGCTCAAACCTCTGAAAGTACTATTTCTTATAAGCATGTTAATTTTTGTGGAATACATAGACGTTGTGAGAATAATAAAATTGAAGAAGAATATTGTATCACCCACAGGAATGAAAAAACTAGAATGTGGTATAGTGCTTTAAATGATCTTGGTAAAGAAGTTTGTGCCCTTTATCCTTTTAACTGTGAACTTTGCTTCGAAGTGGGTCATTTCAATTTTCAATGCTCAGGCCATAATAATAGCCCTTCTAATCCAATGAGTACTGCAAGTTTGTATTGTGATGACATGATCACTCCTAATCAGCATGATGAACTTACATTATTTTTGGGGTGTGAAGAGTTATCAAGAAAAACCTCTTTGGTAGATATGGGTGCTTTTGATATGAATAGTGTCTTGCATGGTTGTCATCTTTATTGTGTTGATAATTTCCACACAAATACTTACATACAAAATATTATAGAAGATGAGATTTTACCAAAATATGATAGGACTAATATGTGTTTTGATCTTATTAATGAAAAGAAGGAATCCTCCAAAGTTTCTTCTATTGTCTCTAACACTGAACCAGGGTATATGGAGAAGCTTCCTTTCAAGCCTCTCCCTCCTAAAGAGAAGAAGATAAAGAAGAAAAGGAGGAGTAAAAGGAGAGAGGATACGGTATTTTCCCCTAAGCATGTGGCTCCTATTATAGTTTTTGATGAGTCTGAACTCGATGATGTTCCTATGCCTATTACATATAGTAGTGATCATGATTGGGAAAAGCACACTAATTTTGATATTGAAAATTTCTTCGGTACCAATTCTGAAAATGATGATAATTGTTGTACTATTAGTGCTATCCATGTTCCTTCTAATGATGATATGTTTACAAATGAACACACTTTGGAAGATAAATATTCTATTGCTTATGATGATACTATACCTCCAATATATGATGATTGCAATGATAAATATGATATTTTCAGTCCACCTACTATTGAGGAGGAAATTAATTATGATTATAATATGCCTCCTATATTTGATGATTATGGTAATGAAAATAATAACGATAGCTATTTTGTTGAATTTTCTCCCACCACAATCAATAAGAATAACTATGTTTATGTGGGGTGTATTAATTCTTTTATGCATGTGGCTCATGATAAGAATGTTTCTTGTGATAGTTATATTGTTAATTTTATTCATGATGCTACTGAAAGTTATTATGAGAGAGGGAAACATGGTTTTATGTATCTCAACAATATTAAGTTTCCCCTCTTTATGTTGAATTTGCACTTGTTTTGCTTTCCTATGCTTGTTGCTTTATGCTTTCATGACTTGTTTCTTTACAAGATTCCTATGCATAGGAAGTGTGTTAGACTTAAATGTGCTTTGAATTTGCTTCTTGATGCTCTCTTTTACTTCAATTCATATTTCTTATGTGAGCATCTTCTCAAACTATAACTTAAAGGCGTTAAAGAAAAGTACTTATTGGGAGATAACCCAAAAGTTTTAGTTGAGTCTTTGAAGTTATTATTTCAGTAATAACCGCTCCTTATCCTTTTAATTTGCTTTTTGTGCCAAGAGTAACCTCTAATGAGAGAGAAGTAATGATTGGGAAAGTTGCTGTCCCGAAACAGATTTATGTGCTTCACTGTAAATATTCGTGTAAAATCTCTGTACGTACTTTTGAGGCGAGAATTTTTGTTCTTCTTCCCTAGGTTGTTATCTAACTTTCGTTAGTTCAACATTTTTTTATTTGAGCAACAGAAGGTCTTCGAAAAAATTCGTCTTTACCTGCTGGTCTGTTCTGATAGATTTCTGCCATTTTCTGCATTTGCTTCTTGTTGGTTCCTTTTGAGTTCTTTTGGGGAATTGAGCTTTTTGAAGGAAGTACTACAGTAGCTAGTGTTCTAATGGAAGTTTATTTGGTGTTATAACTGAACCTTAAGACTTATTTATCTTAAGTGCACTAATGTTGCTAATGAGATTGTGTGAAGTTTTGTATGAAGGAAAAATTTCAGGTGTATGGAAGAAATCAGTAATAAGATGAAGGATGGACTAAAGCTCAAGCTTGGCGATGCCACGCATGTTACCCCAAGAAATATCCAAGAAGTACAAGCGTCAAAGCTTGGGGATGCCCAAGGCATCCCCTTCTTCATCAATAAAAATCCCAGGTTTCTTCCAAACGCTTCATTTTTATTGTTTCATGCACAGTTGTGTTGTTCTTGGAGCGTCTTCTTTTTCGTTTTCGTTTTGGTTTTTAGTTTGCTTTTGTTTGCTTATTTTTATAAATAAATTGGTTGGACCCCCTCTTTCATACATTGGTTTGCAAATATTTTGGTTTGGTTTGGAAAAGAGTAGGAAAGTTCATGCTTATGTGGTAAAAAGAGCTTGTTTTTGACTGTGGCCTATGCTTTATCATGCCATGCTTGATATTGTTTTGGCTTTATGCTTAGTATTCTTTGCTGTAGCATGACTTGTTATAAACAATTGAGATTGCTTAATGTGCCTTGGATGAATCATGCGTTGCTTTAGCATATTAAAGCATAGTATAGTGGTATTCTCCTTTGATGCTTTATTTGGGTTGACTTGGCACATGCTCACACCATGTTATGACTATCTCAAGTCACCATAGCCTTTATGATCCTTTAGTCTTCAACTTGTAGTATCACTTTATGTTTTGATCAATGATGTTTTGTCGCTCTGCATGATTATGGCCATTATTGCTCTCTTAGTTTGTCGCTCCCAGTCTTTTGCTAGCCTCCACATCAAAGTATGAGTTCCACTCATGCATCCAACTCCCTAAACCAAGTTATTCCAAAGAGTACACCATAACTACCTACTAGCTTATGCTATTCCAAGTATATTCAAGCTTTTGTTTACCTTCCAAATTAAACTTGTTATGAGAAAACTAGTGATTAAAGCTCTGACGAACTTGATGGCACACTTTACTTTTCTTGCCCTTAATAAACTTGAACCATTGTGTCGTCTATGTTGTATATGCTTGCACTTATTTGTTGGGAATTAGCAGAACCATGCTGTCATGGGGAACGCTTTCAACATTGCACTTGGTACTTGTACCTAGTTGATATCATGCTCTTTTGTATATGGATGTCGTCGGTGTGAAATGAAAGGGGAGCTTGTAAGTCCATGGAGTTATGTATATGTGTTAGAGAAACGCCTGGGCCGCTGGTCTAATCCATGCTGACATGGTGGAAACCTGCAGCGTAACCATAATGAGCTGTCTATGAAGCATTCTTCTTATAAAAAAAGAGTCCTATATTGAGAAAAAAGAGAAAAAGAGATACTATGAAAAGAGGAAAGAGAGAAAAAAACACCATATTTCCATGGTAAATAAGAAGAATGTTGAGATGCTCGTTGTCTGCTTGCCTTGTCATTTTGATGTGGGGATTCTTCCGTATCATCGGGCAAGGGGTACCCCGTTGGCGGTTCTCTATGATACACATATACTTACAATGACAAGAACTTACCGGTGACTAAACTTGAGTAGCATGAGGAGCGGACCTCGTATACAAGGGACATGAGATTTCCGACTTATACTTCGTCAAGCATGTACACCATAGTTTGTTCACTTTAACCTTAATCACTTCAAGATGCTTATGATAGGGGCAATGAGAGCTAAAAGCTATAAGTACCATAATTTTTGGAAGCTCTTTATGAGACTTGAATCCCTACTTCCTTTTACAAAGGCTTTTCTTCCACCATTATATTGAGTCTCCACCTTCTACCTTTATGCACCTACTTTGAGAGCATAGTGGCTGTTCTTAGTTCTATGTGCATTGTCCCAAGACTTGTTGATTGATGCATAACTTGATATTGCTTGTTTTAAAATATTTGTATCTAGTCACTCTTATGAACTTTGAAGGTGTCCTATGCAATTTATATTTGCTACTCTATGAGGGACAAGCTGAATACTATTATTATGCTATGTTTTCTTTATGTGAAACAAACAAACGTCTTGCAAAGCATTGTTATTCATGAATCTTTTGTTTGTGCCTTTTCATGTTGCATCATAGTTTCTTTGTGTTATTGCTAGAACTTTGCCTTTCATGTTATGATTGAAGTACTATGATCCCATCTTTGAATGTTTTACAAATACTTTGATCAAGTCTTTGATGGTGCATGTCACCTCAAAAATTATTCTTTATTTTTTCACTTACCTACTAGAGGACGAGCAGGAGTTAAGCTTGGGGATGTTGATACATTGCAAATGTATCTATAATTTTTGATGTTCCATGGTTGGTTTTATCCACTTTCTTGTGTTTTGTCCACACTTTGGAGTACTTTTCATATGATTTCTTGGACTAACCTATTAACAAGAGCCACAGTGCCAGCTGCCTGTTTTCTGCTGTTTTTGGTTCCAGGAAAGTCAAAAAATGAATATTCTCGGAATTGGACGGGACAAAAGCCAAAGTGCCTATTTTACCGGAAGACTCACGGGGCCAGAATACAAGACGGAGAGGGGCCACAGGGCGGCCACACCATGTGGTGGCGCGGGCTGGCCCTGGCCGCGCCACCAGGTGGTGTGGCCCCCCTGGCCGCCCACCGACCTTGCCTCTTTGCCTATAAGATGCCTCCCGATGTGAAAACCCTAAATAGTCAAGTCTCCAGCCACGAAAAGTTCCGCAGCGCCACCACCACCGAAGGGGAGATTCGGGGGACAGAAAGTCTCTGTTCTGACACCCTGCCGGGACGGGGAAGTGCCCCTAGAGCCATCTCCATCAATCTCCACCACCATCTCCATCACCATTGCTGATTCCCATGATGAGGAGGGAGTAGTTCTCTCTCGAGGATAAGGGTTCTACCGGTAGCTATGTGTTCATCTCTCTCTCTATGCATGATCTTATTGAGATCATGAGCTTGTAATCTATAGATCTACCTTGCTACTCAAGTGCTTTATTAGATCTCTGCTCTCCCCATGTGTGTGAAAGTGACAGCGTGCTCACCATGGTGGCACTTAGGCTAGATATTACAAATACTTGTTATGAGTTATATTTGGAGTTGGATATCTTTATGAAATTGTGGTGTTTGTTGGACTCATCTAGTACTCAAGGTGACAGTGTGGGGTTTTCTAGATGGGAAAGGCTTACTTTGAGGTGTGCTGTTATAGCCCTACCATCGATTAGAGTGTCCAACCGGAGAGTAGTTAAGAGTAGTATCATAAAGAGAAGATATTTATATGAGAGTGTTCACTAGTGAAAGTATGATCCCTAGGTCTTTTTCTTAGCATTGAAACACCGTTTGCAATTAGATCTGTTACATGTCAGTTTGCTTTTAGTCTCTTCCACGCTATCAAGTTATTCCCTAGCACCATTACCACTTCTAATTATCCATACCACTTGTATTTCACTATATCTTCACCGAACTAGTGCACCTATACACCCGACAAGTGTATTAGGTGTGTTGGGGACACAAGAGACTTCTTGTATCTTGATTGCAGGGTTGCTTGAGAGGGGATACCTTTGACCACTTCCTCCCTGAGTTCGATAAAACTTGGGTGATCCACTTAAGGGAAAACTTGCTACTGTTCTACAAACCTCTGCACTTGGAGGCCCAACAACTATCTACAAGAATAGAAGTGCGTAGACATCATGACACAACTAAGAGGATATGCTTGACAAGTTATAAATCGAAGTCTCATGCCCCTTACTTACGAAGACCGATCCTCATGCTACTCAACTTCAGTCACAAGTAATCTCTTGTCATTGTAAGTATATACGTATCATAGAGAACCGTCAATGGGCTACCCCTTGAACATGATACAGGAGCTATCCCATAATCAAAATGACAAGGCAAACAGACAATGAGCATCTCAGCGATCTTTTTATTTACTATGTGCATAGATTTTTATTGAGGATGCTTCATAGAATGCTCATTATGGTTTGCTGCAAGTTTCCACCATGATTAGGCATGGCTTAGGCTAGCGGCCCAGGCGTTTCTCTAACATACATACAAACTCCATGATCTTACAAGTTCCACTTTTATTTCACACCGCCGGGATCCATAAGCAAAAGAACATAATATCAACGAGGTACTAAGTACCAATGTAATGTTGAAAGCGTTCCCCATGATACATAGTTCTGCTAACTTCAACTTATAAAGCGGAAGCATATACGTAACAAAGAAGGACGCAATGGTTCAGGTTTATTAAATGCAAGAAAATAAAGTGTGCCATCAAGTTTGTGAGAGCTTTACTAACTTCCTCATAACAAGCAAACATTTTATTCGGAAGAAAACAAGGCATATTGAATATGCACGGAAGTAGCAAATGATGCTAATAGGTAGGTATGGTGGACACTTTATCAATATTTGGTTTTAGGGAGTTGGAAACATGAGTAAAACATACTCAGTGAAAGTGAAGGCTAGAAATAGTAAGGGAGCGACAAACGAGAGAGCAATAATGGCCATAATCATGCAGAGCGACAAAACATCATTGATCAAAGCATAAAGTGATACTACAAGTTGAAAACTAAAGGATCATAACGGCTTATGGTGACTTGGGATAGTCATAACATGGTGTGAGCATGTGCCAAGTCAACCCAAATAAAGCATCAAAGGAGAATACCACAATACTATGCTTTAATATGCTAAAACAACGCATGATTCATGCAAGGCACATTAAGCAATCTCAATTGTTTATAACAAGTCATGCTACAAGAAATAATACTAAGCATAAATACAAAACAATATCAAGCATGGCATGACAAAGCATATGCCACAGTCAAAAACAAGCTCTCTTTACCACTTAAGCATGAGCTTTCCTACTCTTTTCCAAACCAAACCAAACTATTTGAACACCAATGTATGAAAGAGGGGGTCCAACCAATTTATTCAGAAGACTAAGAAAACAAAGCAAACAAAAACTAAAACAAAAAACGAAAAAGAAGACGCTCCAAGAACAACACAACTGTGCATGAAACAATAAAAATGAAGCGGTTGGAAGAAACCTGAGATTTTTATTGATGAAGAAGGGGATGCCTTGGGCATCCCCAAGCTTTGACGCTTGTACTTCTTGGATATTTCTTGGGGTGACACACGTGGCATCCCCAAGCTTGAGCTTTAGTCCATCCTTCATCTCATTACTCATTCCTTCCATACACCTGAAATTTTTCCTTCATACAAAACTTCACACAATCTTTATTAGCAACATTAGTGCACTCAAGATAATAGGTCTTAAGGTTCAGTTCTAACACCAATAAAACTTCCATTAAAACAATAGCTACTATAGAACTTCCCTCAAAAAGCTCAATTCCCCAAAAGAACTCAAAAAGGAACCAACAAGAAGCAAATGCAGAAAATGGCAGAAATCTGTCAAAACAGACCAGTAGGTAAAGACGAATTTTTTTGAAGACCTTCCGTTGCTCAAATCAAAAAGTGGTGAACTAACGAAAGTTAGATAACAACCTGGGGAAGAAGAACAAAAAATGCACACCTCAAAAATATGTTCAGAGATTTTACACGAATTTGTACGGTGAAGCACATAAATCTGTTTCGGAACAGCAACTTTCCCAACCATTACTTCTGTCTCATTAGAGGTAACTCTTGGCACAAAAAGCAAATAAAAAGGATAAGGAGCGGTTATTACTAAAGTAATAACTTCCAAGACTCATCTAAAACTTTTGGGTTATCTCCCAATAAGTACTTTTCTTTAACGCCTTTAAGTTAGGCATAAGCAAAAACTAAAATGGATAGAATAGAAGTAAGCGGAGATAATCATGGTGAAAACATTGCTTTGTTCAATGAAATCCTTTTGTTAACAAGGTTGATCAAGTCTTGTTACCAAAACGATTTCATATGAGACAAAACTTTGTATTCCAATAATGATTATGTTACCTCAACCTTGATAGCAATGGTCCCAATCATAATAGTTTCAAATTTTTCTTTTGGTATGGGACAATATATTTCTCCAACTTGAATGCCCTCAACATGTTCAATTGAATTCAAACCATAAGTACTTTCAATCTTTTTGGGGAAATAGATAGTATGTTCCTTGTCATTAACATTGAAAGTCACCTTTCCTTGATTACAATTAATAACAGCTCCTGCAGTATTAAGAAAAGGTCTCCCAAGAATAATAGACATATTATCATCTTCGGGCATTTCAAGCACAACAAAATCAGTTAACATCAAGCAATTGTGAGCCACCTGAACAGGTACATCCTCACATATACCCACCGGAATAGTGGTAGATTTATCAGCCATTTGCAAACATATATCAGTTGGTATTAATTTTTCAAGTTGAAGCCTCTTATTGAGAGAGAAAGGCATACCACTAACTCCAGATGCCAAATCACACAAAACACTTCTAACATAACTGTTCTTAATAGAGCAAGGGATAGTTGGAATCCCTGGGTCTCCAAGTTTCTTAGGAACCTTACCATTGAAGGAACAATTAGCAAGCAAAGTAGAAATTTCTTCATTAGGGATCTTCCTTTTATTCGAGACAATGTCCTTCATATACTTTGAGTAAGGAGGCAATTTAATAGCATCAGTCAAAGGAATTTGCAAGAATAAAGGCTTCATTCACTCACAAAACTTATTATAGTGTTCATCTTCCTTTGACTTGTGTTTCTTATCAGGGAAAGGCATAGGTTTTTGGACCCAAGGTTCTCTTTCACTACCATGTTTCTTAGCAATAAAATCTTCTTTGGTGTATTTAGTATTCTTAGTGTGGTTTTCAGGTTCTTCTTCAACTTTTTCTTCATTAGGAACAACATTTTCTTCATTACCACTTTCAGTTTTAGCATCAGAGATAGATATACTATTAGGATCTATAGCAGGTTCAGAGGGTTCTACAACAGTTTTATGTTTCTTTTTCCTTTTCTTACGAGTAGAACCACTATTTTCAGCTTGTTGAGAATCCTGCTCAATTCTTTTGGGATGCCCCTCAGGATATAGAGGATCCTGGGTAGCAGCACCACTTCTAGTTCTAATTTCATAAGCATGTTTTTCTTTAGCAGTATTAACTAGCAAGTCGTTTTGCACTTTAACAAGTTGATCTATTTGAGTTTGAACCATTTGAAAGTGTTTAACAATCATTTTAACATCATTAGAGGTTCTTTCCACAATATCTTTCAGCTCAACAATAGCTCTAGTGTTTTCCATTAGATGATTTTGCACCCTTTTATTAAAGTTATCTTGCTTAACAATAAAGATATCAAATTCTTCTAAGCATTGATCAGGAGGTTTAGAGTAAGGGATATCACCTTCATCAAAGTGTTGGAGAGACTATACCTCAATAGTGGATGAGTAGGGAATAGGCTTACATAATTCTTCTATAGGAGGTAAATTCTTGACATTTGCAACTTTAATTCCCTTCTCCTTAAGACATTTCTTAGCTTCCTTTATCACTTCATCATTTAATTCAATAACTCCCCTCTTCTTTGATGTTGGAATAGGCACGGGAATAGATGGTTTAGGTACAATTACTTCAGGTATAGCTTGTTTAGGAGGAGTCCAATCTTCATAATTCTTGCTTATTTTAGCCATTAACTCCTCAGCTTCCTTAGGAGTCCTATTCCTGAAAACACAATCAGCACAACTACCTAGGCATGTCCTAGATTCTTCGGTTAGTCCATTATAAAATATATCAAGAAGCTCATTCTTAGGTAATGGACTTCCAACCTGTGCATGAATCAAAGCACAAAACCTTTCCCAATATTCGGGCAATACCTCGTTTCTCCCTATTTAAATTCAAAAAGTTCCTGCAAAATAGCATGTCTAGCACTGGGAGGAAAATATTTCTGCAGGAAAGTGCTAATCAAGCACTCAGGGCTATCAATAGATCCAAGAGGTAAATTACTAAACCAAGTTTTAGCTTCTCCTTTCAGTGAAAAGGGAAAAATCTTAGCAACAAAGTAAGTACGCATCTTAATATCATCAGAAAACAAGCCACTCATGGTAGAAAGTTCATTCATATGTGCTACCGCACTTTCATTCTTAGTCCCACAAAAAGGTTCTCTCTCGACAATAGCTATGTAAGATAGATCGAGAGAGAAATCATAATCTTCATCTGTAATGTTTATAGGAGAAGCAGCAGACTTAGCAATAGGAGACAATTTGGGTCTAATAGTACACCTCTCAAGGAGACTCTTAGCAGCGCTCCTATCATGGGTGTTCTTACATTCTTTAATAAACTCATCGGTCATCTCAACATAACCATCTTCAATATCATAACTCTCACTAGACTCAGGTGAGCTAACAAGTGTGGTAGTGTCTTCATTAGGAGTTTCGGTATTTCCAGCTATAGTTCTAGCAATCGTAGCATCTAGGAAAGGACCTAATGAACCACTCTTATCAAGCACAGTAGAAGCAGCATCATAAGCATCCGAAATTTCAGATTCAGTAGTAGTAGCAGTGTGTGTAGCATCTGTATGTGGTGGTGTAACGAGCTTACTTATAACAGATGGTGAATCAAGAGCAGCAGAGGTGTTTAGAACCGTACCTCTTCTTGTAGTGGATGGTAAAATAGGAACCTTGCCATCACGAGATTTACCCATGATGGATGGATAGCATCGAACAATAGAGAATCCAAGTGAACTTGATAAATAAAGCTATGCTCCCCCGCAACGGCGCCAGAAAATAGTCTTGATGACCCACAAGTATAGGGGGTGTATCGCAGTATTTTCGAGGGAAGTGAAACCCAATTTATTGATTCGACACAAGGGGAGCCAAAGAATATTTAAAAGCCTTAACAACTGAGTTGTCAATTCAGCTGCACCTGGAAACAATCTTGCTGCACCTGGAAACCCAATTCAGTAGCAACAGTTTTGTAGTAGGAATAGAAAAGTAACAGCAGTAGTAAAGCAAAGACAGTAGTGACAATAGCAGTAAACAGTGGGATTCGAGTGCGGTAGGCATAGGGATGGATGGACGGGCATTGCATGGACAAGACAATTCACATAGCAATCAGAACATAGGGCAATTGCAGAAAAATAAGATAAAGCATCCAAGTACTAGACAATCCTAGGCATGTGTTCCATATATAGTCATACGTGCTCACAATGAGAACTTGCACAACATCTTTTGTCCTGCCAGCCCGTTTGCAGCGGGGCCTCAAAGGAATTACTGGCAATTAAGGTGCTCCTTTTAATAGAGCACCGGAGCAAAGCATTAACACTCCGTGAACACATGTGATCCTCACATCAAAGCCTTTCCCTTCCGGTTATCTCGAGTTCTGTCACTTCGGGGCCATTGGTTCCGGACAACAACGTGTGTATACAACTTGTAGATAAGACCAAAAACAATACTATCATAATGAATCAATAACAAGTTCAGATCTGAAATCATGGCACTCGGGCCCTAGTGACAAGCATTAAGCACAACAAGTTACAACAAAGTCATGAAGCACTAATAAAAGATACTAGGCACCAGGTCCTAACAATCTGATGCCATTACATGAACAATCTCATCCAATCCCTACCATCCCCATAGCCTACAAGGGGGGATTACTCACTCATAGATGGGGCAAACATGGATGGTCGATGGAGAAGCGATGGTGATGATGATGGCGATGATCTCCTCCAATTCCCCGTCCCGGCAGGTTGCCAGAACGGAGTTTCTGGTGCTGTTTGGTGGAATCTGGTGGTGGCGGCGGAGCGGAACTCCTTTTGGAAAAACATCAACCCCCCCGAAGTTTTTAGGTCAGAAGGATTCTTATAGGCGAAGAGGGAGACCGAGGGGGTGCCTAGAGCCACCACACCATGCCCTCGCGTGGCCAGGCCCAGGATGCGCCTGGGGGTGGTGTGGCCAGGCTCTGGCCCTCCTCCGTCTCATATTCTGGCTCCGTGAGTCTTCTGGGAAAATAGGCACTTTGGCTTTTGTCCCGTCCAATTCCGAGGATATTCATTTTCTGACTTTCCTGGAACCAAAAACAGCAGAAAACATGCAGCTAGCATTGTGGCTCTTGTTAATAGGTTAGTACAAGAAATCATATGAAAAGTACTCCAAAGTGTGGACAAAACACAAGAAAGTGGATAAAACCAAGCATGGAGCATCAAAAATTATAGATACATTTGCAATTTATCAAAGTGACAAACACTTTTGTCTTTGGTGTTATGGAGGAATACCCAACAGTTATTTGGAATAACCTAGAAATACATGCTCATCCTACTTTGTTTGTAAACATTTTACTTATGCCTAGCATACCAAAATTTAAGAAAAAGACAACTTAGGTTTTATCCCAAACCATAACTTATATGATGTCATTTCAACGGATCATGATGGAGCTCTTTTCAGTGTAAAAGCGGTAGTCACTAAAGCTTAATCTTTAAAATATAATGGCAGTTTCATAAATAACACCATTGATCCTATCATGTCAAACACAGTTTGATTACATTTCACGAACACTCCATACTCCTATGGTGTTTCGAGAAACACAAGTCAATGGAATAATTCCTCAAATATTAGGTGTTTTCTAAACTTGCAACTCAATATCTTCCTTTATAATCCAACATTGGGGGGATACCCCCGGGTAGGGTCACGCCGTGGTATAAAAGCCGAGTTAGCCGAGGTTCGGCAAGGCCAAAGATGATGCTGGCCGGGTCACCTAAAGGCAGGCCGAATCACGGGGTAATCCGGACCGGGGGCGTTCGCCTGACTAAGTCTCAACCGACTTAAGGAGTAAGTCGGAGGTGTCTGTTTTATTTGTATGCAGGAACGGGCGTGGCCGGATCAACTATGATCCGGGTCACGTCTAGCTTCTAGGAGAAGGAAGGAATCTCGCTGGTCAAAAGAAGTCCCGGTACGCACTACCTGAGCGAAGCAAGCCAGGACAGGACCACCGGGGTGTGGCTGACAAGGGTGGCGACGCCCATGTCGGCTGACGCGGGCGCCGCAGAGGCTCACGTAGCCTCTGCATGTGTGACGCCGGGGAAAAGCACCCCGGTCGGCTTACTACTTTGGGAGGAAGCATATTCTCAGGAATATGCTTCCACGTATGCCCTAGGCAGAGACCGAGCTCCCTCTATAAAAGAGGGGCTAGGATTTCAGTAGAGGGGGTTGGTTTTGGACTATTCTGGTTGGGCTAGGGTTTTAGGTGCGATCTGTGGGTGAGAGTAAGAGAGCTCCTTCTTCCTCCTCTCGCCAATACAGCTCTAGGAGCACTTGTAATCTTGGGAACTGAGAAATACAAACTTCTGTGTGGAGAATCACTTCACTATCCCTCCCTGGATTCCCCTAGCGTGTATTAGTCCCCACCTTTAGCCTATCCATGGCATCTGCCGTGACACCACCACGATATCCAATCACAAATTCTTTATTTTCTTGGTACAATGATTTTCTACTTCACCCTTAAATCATTTGAACATTTTTAAAATGTTTCATATTTCTCCCTAATTAAGTAAATATACACATGTATTTACTCAAATTTTGGAGAAAGCATATGAAGTTTAAATCCATCGCTCACGACTACACATAATGGACAATATACATCACCATGCACTATGTCCAATATGTTAGTCGTTCGTTCTTCTTTGGCCCATGAATGAGATTTTAATTATCTCCAGGAAAGTTTCACTAGCGTCAATTGATCAAAATCAAAAGACTCCAAAAATCCATTAACATGGAGTTTTCTTCTTGCTTTCTTTCCAATATAATTTAAACGGTGATGTCACTCAAAAGTGATATTCCAATCACTCGTCTTGCAACTTTTTAGCATCAGTGTTTATGGACGTGATTTATCCAACTAGATTTGTAAAAGTTCATCCATCTTCTATGGAATACGATAATTATTCGAATAACCATTATTCTCATAATAGTGAAACAAACTAACAATTATTAATACAAATCTTGAAGACAAGCTTTGATGTCAACGAAAAACACAATAACACCTTGAAAGGGGATGAATGCCCGATGTGTGGTTTTGGTAATTAATGACAATCTCTATGGACTAATGTGTAAATTGAGTTTCACTTGTAGGTTTGTCCATTAACACCGCTTGGACCATATGTTGGGTTCAAGGTTTAAAAAGAAGGAGATCTAGTATGTCTTGTAGAAGAAGAATAAGAAGAAGATGGATTTTCTTATGGCAATCTTCAAGACATCATCAAGAAATAAAGTGCAAGCTCAAGGTGCACCATCTCTAGAAGATCTCATGCTTGGAGATTGCCATCCTCGACGATCATGGTGTGATGAAGACAAGTTCATCAAAAACAGATTTCCCTTACCTATCTTATTGCGTTTTTGATCTTGTAATTTTTCCGGCTCAACACCTTGGGAGATATCTCACATATATATTTATTATATTTTCTCCCTTGGTGATACCCAATATTTCACCTTTTGTTGGATTCTACTCTTTATTATATTTCCAACAAAATTGGTTTCATCCCAATTGGAGTTTCCAAGCTCAACTTCTTGCATTTTGGGTTTTGGAGGTTTTACTGGTTCGTCGCTTCTGAGAGGTCATACCTTTCTCCATTTTATTTTATCCTTCCTTGTTGGACTATTATGTTTATTTGCATAATCTTGTAGAGATTTTTTTCTCTTCAAAATGAACCCAAGATCATCGAAATCAGAGTCTGGAGTCAAAAGTTATTAAAGTTTTTGTGCAATGTTGTCCAATGTTTTTGCTTGAGCGGTAGTACCGGCCCAAGTTCCGCCTAAAGTTCTGGTAAAACTCATTTTTATTCAATAACTTGTGTTTCTATGTACCGGTAGTACCGGTGGGGCACCGGTAGTTCCGGTGGTGCGCAAAAATGACCCAAACAGACAGATTTCTCTTGCCCTATTTAAGGCCCCCCTCTCCCCCAATGTTTCGCCAACTTTTGAGGTTATTTTTGCTAGCTCTTCCACTCTCTCTCCTCCATTGTTAACCTTCAAAAGCTTGCCCTCTCCCCTTCTCCCTTCCATGATTCTTGCATCTTTTTGAGGGATTTGAGAGAGGAGATCTAGATCTACAACCCCCACCAAACCAAATCCTTTTTTTGTGAAGGAATCCTTGGGATCTAGATCTTGGAGAGTTTTGTGTTCTCCTCTTGTGTTCTTCCTCTATTATTACCCCAATAGCTTTTGTATCTTTGGTGGAATTTGAGAGTGAAGGACTTGCCTCTTTCATTTGGTGCATAGGTTTGAGATTTCCTTAGAGATTCGGCGATCTCAAGCTCTCGAGCTTGTTTTTCTTGGCTTCTTGAAACCCTAGACGGTTGTGTGGAGTTGTGGTGTGTTCTTGGAGGTTCCAATTGAGTTGTGGAGATTTCCCAAGCTTGTTGGCCTTTTGTGGCATTATGGAGCCTTTGTGGCATTTCTTGGGAGCCCTCTAGTTGAGTTGTGGAGTTTGCCCCAAGCCTTGTACGGGTTCGGTGACCGCCCTCAAGTGTCCCACAGTTGAACATCAGTAGGCCTTTGTGGTGAGCTCACCAGAGAATAGGTGAGTCTTTTGTGGCATTGGTGAGTTGCGTGTCTTCCCATCTTGGAGTGAGGCCTTGTGTGGCACTTGGTGAGTATCGAGCCACCACACCTCGAGGTGAGCCATTTGTGGCATTTGAACCACATTGCGCCCCCGCACCTCTCTAATGGAGACATAGCTTCTTTGGAAGTGAACTTCAGGAAACCTATCATCGTCTCCGCGTCCATCGGTTATCTCTTAACCGAGCCCTTTACTTATGCAATTTACATTATGAAGGGTTATGCCCATGTCAGTATCCCCTGAGGCTATGTTCGGATGCTTGCGCTTGAGCATAGGCTCAAAGTCCTTTTTAATATGCTCGGAAGGTGAACTCAAAGATTTCTTCGGATACGTGAACTTGTCGATGTCTTGTTTGGCTGATGCAATGGATGATGTTGTCTTGTTTTTGAAGTGATGTCAGCATTTTCACCAGGTGCTCCTGATGGGAGTAACCTTTGAGGCTACACTCGGGTAGACTCAAAGTTATGCTTCTTGATTGTAGATATTCTTCCATTGACTCCTGTTTGGAGGATTTCTTTTTTTTCTATCGGGTGCGCGGCCAGCGCTCCTGATGGGAGTAGCCCCAGAGGCTATGTTCGGATGTTTGCAACAGAGCATAGGCTCAGAGATCTTCTTCATCAGAGAATTTCTCCGTGTAGATAAAATAGGGACCCTGAAAAAAGACATGTAGATTGTGTAAAGTTTGTGTATGTATCAGCCAAAAGTATAGCTTGTTGTAATTTGGAATCTTTATATATTTTTTCCGATGGCTATGGCGTTTGCGCCCCTCGCGAGACCTTTTCGTTAGCCTGATGCCCATTGGACTAGATCAGCTACTCGGGTCAAAGCGTGTTTTTAACGTATTTCATGGCGGAGCCGAAGAATTTTTAATTTGCACTGAGTAGCAAAGCCCCCGAGTATCGGAGTATGATTATGTGATAATTTGTTTGACTGAGCCCCCGAGTATCGGGTGTAATATAGTAATGAAAAGTGGTCTCGGTTAAAAGACCTTAGCTTTATTGATATTGGGCGCATGAAGGTGATCTTTATCCGAAGAATCTCTCGACTCGGGTCTTGATTTCTATCGGGTGAGCATAAGCTCAGAAACTTCTTTATCCAAGGAGGTATTCGATTTAATAGCTTGATGTAGATGGCATCCTTGCAAAAAACATAGAGAATTATGAAGTACTTGCATCTTGTAAAAATATTACTTCTCGATTTGTCATAACATTTTTTGGTGCCATTGGACTTGACACTTTTGCACTGTAACATGAGACCTTTTCGTTATCCTGATGCCCTTTGTCTCAGTACCTTGCCGACCTGTCAGTTGGGCTGCACCTGGGTTGGAGTTCAAGGATTCGACCCTCAGGCAGAATCAGCTATTTAGGAAATCGCATATGAGGTGCTCGAGTGCACAAAGTCGATGACACTTAGGCTACTCGAAGAGGGTGCAGCCCCGAGTGTCGAGTGCGATTAAAATAAGAAAGAAATCAACTAGAAGTAAAGAACTTAGCTTGGTTGGTAGTTGTCGTGGATGAATTTGATGCGGCCGCGGATGCCGAGCTGATGACAGTAGTGGGTCGCCGCATCCGAAGATTTATAGTGGGTCGCCGCACCCGAAGATTTTATGGGATCACCGCAGCCAAAGATTGTAGTTCTAGGTAGATGTTCACCATCCTTTTTCCGAAGTCGACGTTTTCGCTGCTTTCTTCAGGTTCTGAATTTGCCGGGCTTGCTTCGCGTGGTGGAGTTGGCTATGGATCTGATATGAAGGAGAGATTGTCGTAAAGACCATCAAGGTCCCCCAGATCTATCTCGATTTGCTAGTTTTCTTCGCCTGCTTCGATCTATGCTGTGGCATCCATGGAGGATCCGACGGATGATGCGGGTATCACCGTAGGCGTAGGTTTTTCCACCGATGGTTCTGATGTGATCAAGGCCGAAGGGTGCGATTCTTGCGGGTCTTTTACTTGGAAGTGGAAGCTTCTGATGATTAGATTGGATCCGCCGTTGAAATCGGCGGGTACCAATACTAGGGTGGGCGGGTGTGGCTCTGCTTTTGTCGGGTTGATGCTTGGTGGAGAGCGGTCCGGCAACTCCATGGTTCCATTGTTCAGGTTTCCCATAGACGACACCAATTGACAAGGGGTGACCTCGACAATGTCCATGGTGAAGGACTTAGCGTTTCACGGAAAAGAGAACGCTGGGGATTTCGTCGGATGTTAGGAAAACAATGGAGTCAAAGTCGCCTGAATATTTGGGAATCACACGGTTACAAGTTGCCTGGGAGTTTTCGTTGTCTATTGTCTAGATCTAAAGTTGGGTGTAACATCTATTGTATTGCGTTCCCTCTTCCTCATTGGCCCCTCCTATCCTTTATATATGAGGAGGCTAGGTCTCGGGTACCAATACGAGTAGGTTACAAGCTAGAGTTTGTATCTAATCTAGTCTTGTACTTTCCTTGTCTTATGTCAACAGGAGTCTGTGTCCTTGTATACTTCGTATCAGCCAAACCATCGTGGGCTTCATGGATCTTGGCAAATCTTCAGGTGAGGCTTCTGTTGGGCCGCACCATATATACCAATAATAGGCACCCGAAGGGTTATGCCCATGGCATCCCCCCTCTAGGCGACTGATGACCCACAAGTATAGGGGATCACAACAGTCTTCGAGGGAAGTAAAACCCAATTTATTGATTCGACACAAGGGGATCCAAAGAATATTTATAAGCCTTAACAACTAAGTTGTTAATTCAGCTGCACCTGGAAACAATCTTGCTCGTAGTAGTTTATCAATAGAAAAAGGTTTATAGTAGAAATAGCAAAGTAAAAGCAGTAGTAAAAGTAAAGACACTAGTAACAATTGCAGTAAACAGTAGGATTATAGCGCTGTAGACATATGGATGGATGGACGGGCATTTCATGGACAAGACAAGATATATGGCATTTGCAGATAAATAAGGTAAAGCATCCAAGTACTAAATAATCATAGGCATGTGTTCCATATATAGTCATACATGGTCATAATGAGAACTTGCACAACATCTTTTGTCCTGCCAACCCGTTACAGCGGGGCCTCAAGGGAATGTACTGGCAATTAAGGTTCTCCTTTTAATAGAGCACCGGAGCAAAGCATTAACACTCCGTGAACACACGTGATCCTTATATCACTGCCATCCCCTCCAGTTATCCCGATTTCTGTCACTTCGGGGCCTCGGGTTCCGGACAACAATATGTCTATATAACTTGCAGGTAAGATCATAAACAATACTATCATCATGAATCAATAATATGTTCAGATCAGAAATCATGGCACTCGAGCCCAGTGATAAGCATTAAGCATAACAAGTTGAAACAAAGTCAAAAAGCACTAATAGTAGATACTAGGCACCATGCCCTAACAATCTGATGCCATTACATGAACGATCTCATCCAATCCCTACCATCCCCATAGCCTACAGCGGGGGATTACTCACTCATGGATGGGGGAATCATGGATGGTTGATGCAGAAATGATGGTGATGATGATGGCGATGATCTCCTCCAATTCCCCGTCCCGACAGGGTGCCAGAATGGAGTTTCTGGTTCTGAATCACGGTTTCTGGTGGTGGCGCTGCAACGGAACTCTATCTGGAAAAACGTCGAACCCCTCGTATGTTTTAGGTCAGAGGGCTTTTATAGGCGAAAGGAGAGGTCGAGGCGGAGTCCGAGGCGGACACACACCCTCCTGGCATGGCCTGGCCTGGCCCGCGCGGCCAGTGGGTGTGGGCCCCTCGTGGCTCCTCTTCGTCCCATCTTCTAGCTCCGTGAGTCTTCTGGTAAAATAGGAGTTTTGCGTTATTTTCCGGGATTTTTCTTGAAAGTGGATTTCCTGCACAAAAACGAGACACCAAAGCAATTCTGCTGAAAATAGCGTTAGTCTGCATTAGTTGTATCCAAATCACACAAATTAGAGTAGAAACAATAGCAAAAGTGTTCGGGAAAGTAGATACATTTTGGACATATCAACTCCCCCCAAGCTTAGCTTATTGCTTGTCCTCAAGCAATTCAGTTGAAAACTGAGTGCGATAAAAGAAACTTTCATGAACACATTTGCTTCATAAGATGTATATATTCTCAACATATGATCAAATACTTAGGCAATTCATAATAAAGAGTATGCAAATAAGTTCACTCAGTAGTCATGCAAGCTATAAGAGATTCCAACTCATTAATAATAAGCAACATGACACATAAGCATATGCATGATTGTAGTGCTCATAAGAAGATATGATAAAGTGGTATCTCGCTTGCCTTTCTTTGGAGCAAAACATAAATGCCAAGGCACCTCTAAAGTTTAAGTGAAGACTAGAAATAAAAATATCAAAGATACAAGTGTCAAACTTATGTCATAATTAACCGTGTCTTGGGACAAGCACATTACACTAAGAATGACAGCTATGCTCTCAGGAAGGTGCTCAAAGAATAAATGGTGACTCAACATAAAAGTGAAAGAAAAAGATTTAAAAGTTTGAAAGGCTTCCAAATGCTGAAAGTATGGTACTCATTAGATTTGAGCTCTCAGTGCCCCTATCATAAGCATCTTTAAGGTGATTAAGGTTAAAGTGAACAAATGTGAGGATATGCTTGACAAGTTATAAGTTGAAATCTCATGCCCCTTACTTACGAAGACCGAACCTCATGCTACTCAACGAGTAAGTTCTTGTCATTGTAAGTACATGTGTATCATAGAGAACCGCCAACGGGGTACCCCTTGCCCAATGATACAGAAGCATTCCCATATCAAAATGACAAGGCAAGCAGACAATGAGCATCTCAGCGATCTTTTTATTTTCTATTTGCATAGGTTTTTATTAAGGATGCTTCACAGATTGCTCACAATGGTTATGCTGCAAGTTTCCACCATGATTAGGCATGGCTTAGGCTAGCGGCCTAGGCGTTTCTCTAACACATATACAAACTGCATGAGCTTACAAGCCCCCCTTTTATTTCACACCGCCAAGATCCATAAGCAAAAGAACATGATATCAACTAAATAAAGTGCAATGTTGAAAGCGTACCCCATGGTAACATGGTGCTGCTAATTCACAACTTATAAAGTGCAAGCATATACACAACATAGATGTGCACAATGGTTCAAGTTTATTAAGTGCAAGAAAAGTAAAGTGTGCCATCAAGTTTGTGAGAGCTTTACTGACTAATTTCTCATAACAAGCAAACATTTTTATTGGAAGAAAACAAAGCATAATAAACATGCAAGGAATAGCAATGATGCTAATAGGTAGATATGGTGGACTCTTGTTGACAACTTTGGTTTTGGGGAGTTGGATGCACGAGTAAATTTTATACTCAGCACAAGTGAAGGCTATCAATAGAAAGGGAGAGACAATCGAGAGAGCAGTAACTGTCATAATCATATGCTTACGACAAAACAAAATTAATAGTGGCATAAAAGTGACACAAGAACTCTAAAACAGAATAAATCATCGAGGCTTAACTGACTTTTTGTTTAGTCATATGCATGCGTGAGCATGTGCCAAGTCGATTCAAATAAAACATTCAGAGGAGGACACCACAATGTCATATCAAGTTATGAATAGAACAATGCAAGCAAACAGTTATATGAACTGTTATGAACTAATAATGGATTGGAAATGATCATAAGCAAGCAATGACCACTAAGTATCCATTAAATAACATACACCTTACATAAACAGACTAAGCATGCTCACAATGATGAGTATATGTACAAAAATGAAAACAAATAGAGTTCATACCAGCCTCCTACCATACCTCGAGTTGTCCATCATTGCCTTTCACTTGTGTGACTTGAATAATAAGATAAATCCAATCTCCAAGGAGTCACTGAGGACCGTTGAACCCTGCAACAAACTTTACAAAATAGAGAACAACAACAAATATTTTTGGATTTTCGATTTTTAAAGGCAAGAACCGAAAGGAAGAACAAGCAAAGCGAAATCTTTTTGGGTTTTTCGATTAATCAACACAAAGCTAAAAGAAAGAAGCAAACCAAGGCTAAAAGATAAAGAAGCAAACAAAGATAAATAAAGAAAATATTTTCGGTCTTTTTTGTGTTTTGGAAAGAAGAAATAAAGCAAGAATAAAAACTAAAAAGAAAACAAAACATGGATATGCAAAGTACCGACTGAACATGATACGTAGATGAGTGTGATGTCGGTATACCCCCCCAAGCTTTGGCTTTTGGCCTATGTGGGTATCAATCCCAAGCTGGCCAAGATGCAACGCCTCCATGATACGGCGAAGAAGTGCCTTCGTCCTGGTACGAACTCGAGGACGCCCAGCGTAGTGCGCAGAGTAGTCGTAAGAGGGCACATCCCCCTGGTGCTACCTGTGGAAACCCAGCAAGCGGAGCTGCTCGTCCACCTCCTCCTTGGAACGCGACCATGGCATCCTGCAAATACTGAATAAAGTGGACTATGGCAAAGGAATTTCCCTCTCGTCTCTATTAGTAAACAACATCCTGTAAACTAAATTCTCAATACTAGAGTCAGTAGTAACAAAGTGATGTGTTTTCATAGCAGCAAGATCAAGCCTTTGTGGTGTCAACACAGTGTCATTAGGATCCACAGAAAGTTCTAAGGCAGCAACCATGCGTGCGGCAATAATGCCCCCATAAATAGGTCCTCTAGCGGCTAGGCGACGAGCAATGAGAGAACCAAGATTATACTTGGTATCATTATTAAGTGCAGTAGCAAGAAAGGCTAAATGATAATTAGAAATATTACTAGTCTTCTCCCTACAAAAAATGCTAGTGGCAAGATAATAAGCCAAATATCTAAGAGCTGGGAGTTGAATATTCCTTATCTTCCCACGCTGAGCTATGCGGTCATCGTTAGTTGTCACACTTCGGTAGAGCTCCAGCAAGTCAGCAGGTCGACCTTGAATCTTCTTCACTGTCCTAGTCATGCCTATGCCTATAATGCTACAAAATCTTTCCAATGGCATGGTAATAGGCATATTATAAATTTTGAATGAAACAGTTGACCGATAAGGGGTGTTAGTGAAAACGAAACTTTCAACAAAAGTTTTGGTGAGCATGGCATATTTCTCACTCTCATATTCCATGTAAGTGGTCAGACCAACCCTCTGAACAAGGAGTAAGAAATCATCGAGGATCCTTGCAGCTTGCAAAAAGGCAAAACAAGGGAAGGTAGATGGGTGAGCATCTCCCTCATCTCCTTCATTGCCAAAGAGTGGTGCAATAAGATCTTAATTATATGATGGCCTAAATTGAGAAGCTGATATCGAAGGCCTTGCCCTCCTTGGTGTGTCCCTCTCAAATACTTCTCCAAAAGTGTGGTTGTTCATCTCCGCTATTCTGAAATTTAAACATCCATCGTACAAGTGATTGCAAAGTGATCACATAATGAAAGGAACTACTTATAGGGACTTGTAAGAGGCCTAAACATGCATTAAAACAATTTTTCTAAGCATTGAACAAGCTTACAAGCTCACATAACCTGTCACCTATAGTAGCAAAATACTCAAGATATAATCCACTAATCACAAATCTACTTGGACAAGCGGAGGAGTCACATACCGGAGATCAAATGCTCCAAATCTCAGCAGCAAAGATGGGCTGAGCAAGGAGATCGAAAATCACGAGAAAGAATAGCAAGAACACGGGTTTGAGCAATGAACTGGTGTTTTCTCGGGAGATAGAGAGAAGTGGCAGGAGGGAGAATAAGTGGAGGGCCAGGGGTGGCCCACACCATGGCCCGGCGTGCCCCTGGTGTGGCCACGCCACCAGGTGGTGTGCCTGCCTGGTGGCCCCCCTGGGTCACTCCAGGTACTTCTCTGCCCCTCTTTTGATGTAAAAATTTAATACGATTTTTTTGGAATTTTTCGAGACACTTTATTTTTTTTAGCAATTTTCAGGTATTGATGAATAATTTTCTGGCAGAAAGATAATTTTGGAATGATGCAATAACAAAACAAAACAAAAACTTCAGAAGTTCTAAAACACTCTAATATGCAAGCAACTAATAAAGTACAAAAGTAAACTAAGTGAAAGCAAAATTTAAAATGGATAAACTAAAAGTAAGCAAAGATAATCATGGTGAAAACATTGTTTTGTTCATTAAAATCCCTTCGTTAACAAGGTTGATCAGGTCTTGTTACCAAAACAATTTTATATAAAAGAAAACTTTGCATTTCACTCAATGATTATGTTACCTCAACCTTGATAGCAATGGTCCCAATCATAATAGTTTCATATTTTTCTCGTGGTATGGGACAATATATTTCTCCAACTTGGATGCCCTCAATATTTTCAATTGAATTTAAGCCATAATTCCTATCAATCTTCTTGGGGAAATAGACAGTATGCTCCTTGTCATTAACATTAAAAGTTACCTTTCCTTGATTGCAATTAATAACAGCTCATGTAGTATTAAGAAAAGGTCTCCCAAGAATAATAGAAATATTCTCATCTTCAGGCATTTCAAGCACACCAAAGTCAGTTAATATCAAGAAATTGTGAGCCACTTGAATAGGTAAATCTTCACATATACCAACAGGAATAGTGGTAGATTGATCAGCCATTTGCAAAGATATGTCAGTTGGTATTAATTTCTCCAATTGAAGTCTTTTGTAGAGAGAAAAAGGCATAACTAACTCCTGCTCCCAAATCACACAAGGCAGTTCTAACATAATTATTTTTAATAGAGCATGGAATAGCTGGAATCCCTGGGTCTCCAAGTTTCTTTGGAACCTTACCACTAAAGGAATAATTAGCAAGCAAAGTAGAATTTTCCTCATTAGAGATCTTCATTTTATTAGAGACAATATCCTTCATTTACTTTGAATAAGGAGGTAATTTAATAGCATTAGTTAAAGGAATTTGCAAAAATAAAGGTTTCATCCACTCACAAAACTTATTATAGTGTTCGTCCTCCTTTGACTTGTGTTTCTTATCAGGGAAACACATTGGTTTTTGAACCCAGGGCTCTCTTTCACTACCATGTTTATTAGCAACAAGATCTTCCTTAGTGTACTTAGCATTTTTAGTGTTCCTTTCAGGTTCTTCTTCAATTTCTTCTTTATCAGGAGCGTCATTTTTCTCATTACCACTCTCAGTTTCAGCATCAGAGACATATATACTATTAGGATCTTTAGCAGGTTCAGAAGATTCTACAACTGTTTTATGTTTCTTTTTCTTTCTCTTAAAAGAAGTACCTCGATTTTCAATTTGTTGAGAATCCTGCTCAATTCTTTTAGGATGACCCTCAAGATATAGAGGATCCTGGGTGGCAGCACCACTTCTAGTTCTAATTTCATAAGCATGTTTTTCTTTAGAAGCATTAACTAGCAAATCTTTTTGTACTTTAATAAGCTGATCAATTTGAGTTTGAACCATTTGGAAATGTTTAACAAGCATTTTAACATCATTAGAGGTTCTTTCCACAATATCCCTTAACTCAATAATAGCTCTAGAGTTTTCCATCAAATGATTCTGCACTCTTTTATTAAAATTATCTTGCTTAACAATAAATATATCAAATTCTTCTAAGCATTGATCAGGAGGTTTAGAATAAGAAATATCACCTTCATCAATGTTGGAGAGAGTGTACCTAAATAGTGGATGAGTGGGAGATTGACTTACATAATTCTTTTATAGGAGGTAAATTCTTCACGTCTTCAGCTTTAATACCCTTCTCCTTAAGACATTTCTTAGCTTCCTTCATCACTTCATCATTTAGTTCAATCACTACCCTCTTCTTTGATATTGGTGTTGGCTCAAGCACAACTAACTCAGGTGGAATTGACCCAGGTGAAGTCTAGTCATCACAATTCTTCCTTATTTTAGCCATTATTCCCTAGCTTCTTTTGGGAGTTCTCTTCCCGAAAACACTATCAGCACAACTATCCAGGTATGTCCTAGATTCTTTAGTTAGTCCATTATAATATATATCAAGAAGCTCATTTTTAGGTAATGGACATCCAGGCTGTGCATGAATCAAAGCACAAAACCTTGCCCATGATTCAGGCAATATCTTCTTTTCTCCCTGTTTAAAATCAAAAAGTTCTTGCAAAATGGCATGTCTAGCACTAGGAGGGAAATATTTCTGAAAGAAAGTTCTAATCAAGCAATCTAGGCTATCAATAGATCCAGGAGGTAAATTATTAAACCAAGCTTTAGCCACTCCTTTCAGTGAAAGAGGGAAAATTTTAGCAACAAAGTAGGTGCGCATCTTAATATCATCAAAAAATAAGCCACTCATGGTAGAAAGCTCAGTCATATGTGCTACAACACTTTCATTCTTAGTCCCATGATACGTTGCTAACGTATCCATAATTTTTGATGTTCCATGCTTGGTTTTATCTACTTTCTTATGTTTTGTTCCAACTTTGGAGTACTTTCTATACACTTTCTTGGACTAACCTATTAACAAGAGCCACAGTACTAGCTGCCTGTTTTCTCCTGTTTTTGGTTCTAGGAAAGTGAGAAAATGAATATTCTCGAAATTGGACAGGACAAAAGCCAAAGTTAGTTTTTCACCGAGGGACACCTAGAGCCAGAATACGAGACGGAGAGGGGCCAGAGGGCGGCCACACCACCTGGCCACGTGACCAAGCCTAGCCCGCACCAGGGGGTGGTGTGGCCAGCCCAAGCACCCTCTCGGCCTCTCCTTCCGCCTATAAGATACCTCCGATACAGAAATGAAGGAAATATGCCCTGAGAGGCAATAATAAAGTTGTTATTACATATTCCTTATATATTATAGATGTTTATTTTACATGCTAGAATTGTATTGATCGGAAACATCAATACATGTGTGTTTAATAAACAAAAAGGGTTCCTAGTTATGCCTCTCTTATAGACTAGCTTGTTGATTAACAAGATGATCAAGGTTTCCTGATCATGGACATTGGATGTTGTTAATAACAAGGTCACACCATTGGTGGAATGATGTGATGAACATTCATCCGAAGTATAGCATTACGATCAAGTCATTATGTTTATATTGCTATAACATCATACGAAGTAATCTTTATCCTTAGACCATGAGATCATGTTAATTGCTAACACCGGAAGAGTATCTTGATAACATCAAATGTCACACCGTAATAGGGTGACTATAAAGATGGGTTCAGTACTACGAAGGTGTTATGTTGAGTCTCATGGATCAAGAGTGGAATTTGTCAATCCAGATGACAGATAGATATACTCTGGGCCCTCTCGGTGATATCACATTAAGATAGCTTGCAAGCAAGTGATGTGATCACTATAATGTTATATCACGGGAACAAGAAAAGAGTGCATGTCGGTAACGAGTTCAAAAAAGGTATGGAGATACCGATGATCGAATCTCGGACATGTAATATATCGAGAGACAAAGGGATTTAGTTACAAGCGTTAAAGGTTCTCACGATCACAGAAGTCATCGTTGAATGTGTAGGAGTTAGTACGGATCTCCAGGTCCCGCTGCTGATTATTGATCGGAGAAGGGTCTCGATCATGTCTGCATTATTCGCGAACTATAGGGTGGCACACTTAAGAGTTACCGGACACCAATTTGGGGCACATATGTTTCAGACGAAAGAATTGCAAAGCGCTGGAATTGTTTCAATAGAAACCAGAAATTGTTTCGGGTGAAATTGCAGAAAGTGGTTCTGCATGTGATATTGAAATATTGCAAGGGGCTATATGTGAATGTTTGTTAATTAAAGTAATTAACAAAATTCTGAATAAATTTAATAAAAAGAGTTTTATTAAATGAGAGAGCATTAAATTTGGAGAAATTTAATGCATTTAAAGTGGAGACTTTAAAAGGGAATGCGAAGAGGCATTTTAATGTGGAGGGGTTACCACCACATGAATGGGGGAGGTGAGGGGTCACCCCCATCCGCCAGCCATGGAGAGAGGGGGCACCCCCTCCTCCTATAAAAGGCCACCCATTCCCTCCTTCATCCACACACCTCCTTGTGAAGGATCTCTCTCCCCCTCTAGAATTATTCCCCATGGTCTCGGATTAGCGAGATACATGTTCCCGGTGGAATTTCGTCTGGAAGGAGTTGCTGCTTTCGCTGGATCGCTGGAGCGAGGAGGTGGAGGTTATCCGGTGGCTTGAATATGTGTGCGAGTGCGGATGCGCTGCTGAGTTGCGGCGCTCGGACTTCCTCACGATCTTGAGATCGGCAAGTGTACGACTACATCAACCACGAGTTCCTACTCGTTAACAAAACTCGTTGTCTTCGAGGGTAAGTTCTCGTTGGATGTATGTCCACCCGTTGCTTTGTACCTAGTAGATAGATCTTGGCGTGTAGTTCACACCATAGGATATTTTTTGTTTTCTATGCTGCGGACCCAACAGTGGTATCAGAGCCTGATCTATGCGTAGGTGCTTTGCACGGGTAGTACACATATGTTTATATGTGGGCGATGATGATCAGGTTATTGCATCTTCTATGTATTTTGGATATTGGTGGCATAGTGGGATGAAGCGGCCCGGACCAACCTTACATGTCATCGTACATGAGACCGGTTCCACGACTGACATGCAACTTGTTTTGCATAAGTGGCTGGCGGGTGTCTGTCTCTCCTACTATAGTCAATATCTGATTTACAACGAGTTGCTAATAACTTAGTTATCCTCGTTGTGGTTCATGTTCGTAGGTGAGAACGGTTCTATCTCCGAAAGCCCTAAGCCACATAAAACTTACAATTGATAAATTAGAGGCGTCTAGTTTAGATCGTTGCTGGGCTAGTGTCTTGATATGGTATTGTTGTAAGTAGATGTATGATAGATACTCTTACAACTCACTTAATGTGTAAGTTCCATAGACCTTGGCCTTACACACAAAGGAATGATAGAGATCATACCACGATGCAAATGATAGAGATCAAATGCATGGACCATATCACCTCACTTCACACATTAGATGTTAGCATCTTATATTGCTAGTTTGGCACTTTTGGTAGCATTATAAGATGATCCCTCATTTAGATATCAAGATAAAATGTGTTCTTCCTTAAGTATGCACCGTTTTGTGGATCGTGTTTTGAGGCATCACGTGATGATCAGGTGTTCTCGACTCTACGCTTTCATACAATGGGTGTAAGACAGTTTTACACACGCGAATACTAAGGTTCTTACTTGATGAGCCTAGCATGTACAGACATGGCCTCGGAACACGGACCGAAAGGTTAAGCATGAGTCATATAGTTGATATGATGCCTATATAGATACTCGCCTTTGAAGCTACACCGACTCACGTGATGATCGGACTTGGTGTAGTGGATTTGGTTCATGTAATCACCAAAAGGACACGAGGGATGTCGTTTTTGAGTGGGAGTTCATTAGTAATTTGGATTAGTTGAACTCAATCTATCATAAAACTTAGTCTAAATATATTTTACAAATTTTGTTGTAGATGGCACCACCTGCTTTTAATTTCAATGTGTTCATGGAGAAAGAGAAGCTTGCTGCGAATGGTAGCAACTTCACCAACTGGGCTATGAATTTGAGGATTCTCCTCACTGCTGCACAAAAGCAATATGTGCTAGAGGCGCCGCTAGGCCCCCCACCAGCTCCTGATGCCCCTGACGAGGAAAAGAACGTCTATATAACTCGTCAGGAGGACCACAACTTAGTTCATTGCGGCATACTGTATGGGCTAGAGCCAGAACTTCGAAAACGTTTCGAAAATGGCAATGCCTTTGATACCATGGGAGAATTGAAAATGATTTTCGATACCCATGCTGCCGTAGAGAGTTATAATGCTTCTGAAAAGTTCTTTAGTTGCATGATGGAAGAGAATAGCTCCGTTAGTGAGCACGTACTCAAAATGTCTGGGTACGCCGATAAGCTTGTGTCCTTGGGAATAACGATTCCCATTGACTTAGGCATACATCGTGTTCTCCAATCTCTGCCACCTAGCTACAAGAGCTTCGTGATGAACTATAATATGCAGGGCATGAAGAAGTCTCTTCCCGAGCTTTTGTCAATGCTTAAGACTGCAGAAGTGGAGATTAGGAAAGAACATCAAGTGTTGATGATCAATAGGACCACCGGTTTCAAGAAAGACAAGAAAGGCAAGCACAAGGGAAAGAAGGGTGGCAAGTCTATTGCCACGCCTGAAAAGAAACCCCGAGCTGGCCCTAAGTATGACACTGAGTGCTACTATTGTAAGGGGACTGGCCATTGGAAGCGCATCTGCCCCAAGTATTTGGCGGATAAGAAGTCCGGCAAGGCAAACAAAGGTATATGTGATATACATGTTATTGATGTGTACTTGACTAGTACTCGCAATAGCACCTGGGTATTTGATACGAGATCGGTTGCTAATATATGTAACTCGGTTCAGGGGCTACGGAACAAGCGACAACTAGCAAGGGATGAGGTCAGAATGCGGGTCGGCAATGGATCAAAAGTTGATGTGATCGCCGTCGGGACGCTACCTCTCCATTTTCCATCGAGATTAGTTATAAACCTAAATAATTGTTATTTAGTGCCTGCACTAAGCATGAACATTGTATCTGGATCGTGTTTGATGCAAAGTGGTCATTCCTTTAAATCTGAAAACAATGGTTGTTCGATTTATAAGAATGATATCTTTTATGGTCATGCACCTATGTTGAATGGTTTATTTCTGTTGGATCTCGATCGTAATATTACACACATTCATAATGTTAATGCTAAAAAGATTAAACTTGATGATGATATGTCTACATATATGTGGCACTGCCGTCTAGGTCATATTGGCGTTAAACGCATGAAGAAACTCTATTCTGATGGACTTTTGGAATCACTTGATTTTGAATCATCTGATACATGTGAGCCATGCCTTATGGGCAAGATGACTAGAACGCTGTTTTCCGGTTCAATGGAACGGGCGACAGATCTATTGGAAATCATACATACTGATGTGCGTGGACCAATGAGTGTGTCGGCGCAAGGTGGATATCGTTATTTTGTTACTTTCGCGGATGATTTGAGTAGATATGGTATATCTATTTGATGAAACACAAGTCTGAAACTTTTGAAAAGTTTAAGGAATTTCAGAATGAAGTGGAAAATCATCGTAATAGAAAGATCAAATTTCTACGGTCTGACCATGGAGGAGAGTATCTAAGTACGAGTTTAGCACACACATGAAAGAGTGTGGAATAGTTTCACAACTCACGCCTGCCGGAACACCACAATGTAATGGTGTGTCATAACATCGTAATCGTACCTTATTGGATATGGTTCGATCTATGATGTCTCTGACTGACTTGCCACTGTCATTTTGGGGTTATGCACTGGAAACAGCTGCATTCACTTGAAATCGGGCACCATCTAAATCCGTTGAAACGACACCGTATGAATTATGGTTTGGAAACAAACCTAAGCTGTCATTTCTTAAAGTTTGGGGATGAGATGTTTATGTGAAGAAACTTCAACCGGATAAACTCGAACCCAAAGCGGAAAAATGCGTCTTCATAGGATACCCTAAGGAATAAATTGGGTATACCTTCTATCACAGATCCGAGGGCAAGGTTTTTGTTGCCAAGAATGGATCCTTTCTTGAGAAGGAGTTTCTCGTGAAAGGTGTGAGTAGTCGGAAGGTAGAACTCGAAGAGGTTATTGAACCTTCTCTTCATGGAATGGCGAGTGGCGCAGCACCGGAAGTTGTTTCGGAGTTGACTTCACCTGATGAAGAAAGAGCTAATGATAATGATCATGAAACTCCGAAAGAGGACACTACCGAACCTCGCAGGTCAAGCTTGACACGTGCAGCTCCTGAACTGTACGGCAATCCTGTTGTGAATTTCATGGTTGATGAAATGAATGACCCTGAGACGTATGAAGAAGCGATGATGAGCCCGGATTCCAACAAATGGCTAGAAGCCATGAAATCCGAGATGGAATCCATGTACGAGAACCAAGTTTGGAACTTGGTGGACTTACCTCACGATCGAAAGGCCATTGAGAATAAATGGATTTTCAAAAGAAAAACTGATGCTGATGGTAATGTGACCATCTATAAGGCTCGACTTGTCGCAAAGGGGTTTCGGCAAATTCAAGGAGTTGACTACGATGAGACATTCTCTCCCGTAGCGATGCTTAAGTCGGTTAGGATTATGTTAGCAATTGCTGCATATTTCGATTATGAAATATGGCAAATGGATGTCAAAACTGTGTTCCTCAATGGTAATATTGAAGAAGAGTTGTATATGATACAACCTAAGGGTTTTGTCGATCCTAAGGATGCTAATAAGGTATGCAAACTTCAGCGATCCATCTATGGACTAAAGCAAGCATCCCAGAGTTGGAATCTCTGCTTTGATGAGGTGATCAAAGAGTTTGGATTTGTCCAAACTTATGGAGAGGCTTGTATTTACAAGAAAGTGAGTGGGAGCAATGTGGCATTTCTGATATTATATGTGGATGACATATTATTGATTCGAAATGATATAGATCTTTTAAACAGTGTTAAAAGTTATCTAAACAACAAATTTTCGATGAAAGACCTTGGTGAAGCATCATATATATTAGGCATTAAAATCTATAGAGATAGATCAAGGTGCCTAATTGGGCTATCGCAGAGTACATACCTTGATAAGATATTAAAGAAGTTTAATATGGACGAAAGTAAGAAGGGGTTCTTACCTATGTTGCAAGGCAAGACATTGAGTAAGACTCAAAGTCCGGCTATGGCGGAAGAAAGAGAGATGATGGATAAGATCCCCTATGCCTCGGCCATAGGCTCTATTATGTATGCCATGCTATGTACAAGACCGGATGTGGCACATGCTATTAGTTTGACTAGTAGGTACCAATCTGATCCAGGTTCGGAACACTGGATAGCGGTAAAGAACATCCACAAGTACTTGAGAAGAACTAAGGATATGTTTCTTATATACGGAGGTGAAGAAGAGCTAGTCGCTAAGTGTTATGTCGATGCTAGCTTTGACACCGATCCGAATGACTCTAAGTCTCAATCCGGATACGTATTTCTCTTGAACGGAGCAGCAGTTAGTTGGAGGAGTTCCAAACAACCTGAGGTGGCTGGATCAACGACGGAGGCGGAATATGTTGCTGCTTCAGAAGCGGCACAGGAGGCGGTTTGGATGAAAGAGTTCATTACGGAACTAGGTGTGGTTCCTAGTGCGTTGGACCCAATGGTGATCTATTGTGACAATAATGGAGCCATAGCCAACGCAAAGGAACCAAGGTCTCACAAGAATTCCAAGCATATTAAGCGCCAGTTTCACTCCATCTGCGAGCATGCCAAGGATGGAGGTATAAAGATTTGTAAAGTACACACGTACCTAAATATAGCAGATCCGTTGACTAAAGTTCTCCCTAGGGCAAAACATGATCAACACCAGAACTCCATGGGTGTTAGATTTATCACTATGTGAACTAGATTATTGTCTCTAGTGCAAGTGGGAGACTAAAGGAAATATGCCCTGAGAGGCAATAATAAAGTTGTTATTATAGACTAGCTTGTTGATTAACAAGATGATCAAGGTTTCCTAATCATGGACATTGGATGTTGTTAATAACAAGGTCACACCATTGGTGGAATGATGTGATGAACATTCATCTGAAGTATAGCATTACGATCAAGTCATTATGTTTATATTGCTATAACATCATATGAAGTAATCTTTATCCTTAGACCATGAGATCATGTTAATTGCTAACACCTGAAGAGTATCTTGATAACATCAAACGTCACACCGTAACAGGGTGACTATAAAGATGGGTTCAGTACTACGAAGGTGTTATGTTGAGGCTCATGGATCAAGAGTGGAATTTGTCAATCCAGATGACGGATATATATACTCTAGGCCCTCTCGGTGATATCACATTAAGATAGCTTGCAAGCAAGTGATGTGATCACTAGAATGTTATATCACGGGAATGAGAAAAGAGTGCATGTCGGTAACGAGATCAAACTAGGTATGGAGATACCGATGATCGAATCTCGGACATGTAATATATCGAGAGACAAAAGGATTTAGTTACAAGCGTTAAAGGTTCTCACGATCACAGAAGTCATCGTTGAATGTGTAGGAGTCAGTACGGATCTCCAGGTCCCGCTGCTGATTATTGATCGAAGAAGGGTCTCGATCATGTCTGCATTATTCGCGAACCATAGGGTGTCACACTTAAGAGTTACCGGACACCATTTTGGAGCACATATGTTTCAGACAAAAGAATTGCAAAGTGCAGGAATTGTTTCAATAGAAACCGAAAATTGTTTCGGGTGAAATTGCAGAAAGTGGTTCTACATGTGATATTGAAATATTGCAAGGGGCTATATGTGAATGTTTGTTAATTAAAGTAATTAACAAAATTCTGAATAAATTTAATAAAAAGAGTTTTATTAAATGAGAGAGCATTAAATTTGGAGAAATTTAATGCATTTAAAGTGGAGACTTTAAAAGGGAATGCGAAGAGGCATTTTAATGTGGAGGGGTTACCTCCACATGAATGGGGGAGGTGATGGGTCACCCCCCATGCGCCGGCCATGGAGAGAGGGGGCACCCCCCTCCTCCTATAAAAGTCCACCCATTCCCTCCTTCATCCACACACCTCCTTGTGAAGGATCTCTCTCCCCCTCTAGAATTATTCCCCCATGGTCTCGGATTAGCGAGATACATGTTCCCGGTGGCATTTCGTCTGGAAGGAGTTGCTGCTTCCGCTGGATCGCTGGAGCGAGGAGGTGGAGGTTGTCTGGTGGCTTGAACGTGTGTGCGAGTGCGGATGCGCTGCTGAGTTGCGGCGCTCGGACTTCCTCACGATCTTGACATCGGCAAGTGTACGAGTACATCAACCATGAGTTCCTACTCGTTAACAAAACTCGTTGTCTTCGAGGGTAAGTTCTCGTTGGATGTATGTCTACCCGTTGCTTTGTACCTAGTAGATAGATCTTGGCGTGTAGTTCACACCGTAGGAATTTTTTTGTTTTCTATGCTGCGGACCCAACAAGAAACCCTAAGTACCCGATAAAAATTCCATGAAAGAGTCTGTAGCCGCCGTCATCTCCATCCCTAGATCGGGAGGGATCTAAAGCTCTTTCCGGCACCCTGCCGGAGAGGGGAATTCACCCTGGAGGCCTTCTTCATCACCATGCAAGCCTCCGGTGTGATGCGTGAGTAGTTCATCTCTGGACTACGGGTTCATGCCTCTAGTAATCTGGGGAAGTGACAGAAATCTCTAAGGTACTAGATGTGATGTTGCTACTAGGGAGAAAACAACAATCCTTTGTTCATAGAACAATCGTATTGTTTACTTTACACACAATTCGTAATGCAATTATCCGTTGCTTGCAACTTAATACTGGAGGGGGTTCGGATGATAACCTGAAGGTGGATTATTAGTCATAGATGCAGTTGGATGGCGGTCTATGTATAATGTTGTAATGCCCAATCAAATCTCAAAGGAGTCAAGATGAGTAGTATATGCACGATTGCTTTCTCGATGTTTTTCAATTGCCCCGCTGTAATTTGTTCACCCAACATGTCATCTATCTTAAGGAGAGCTACCACTAGTGAACTATGGACCCCGGTCCTTTCTTTTACCATCAATCTACAATCAACTGTTTACTGCTTTGTTATTACTTTCTGCAAACTATTACTTTCTTCCACTCGATATGTTTAATCCTTTGTTTCCAGCAAAACCGGTGATATTGACAACCTCATCGCAAGTTGGGGGCAAAGTTCTGTGGTTGTGTTGTGTAGGTCTCCATGTTGCTGCTGGCACCGGTAGTGCGCCCTGCCAAAGTTCAACTAGCAACACCTTTGGGGTGTTTCCTTGCTCCTACTGGATTGATAACCTTGGTTTCATAACTGAGGGAAAACTTGCTGATGTGCTCATCATACCTTCCTCTTGGGGTTCCCCAACGAGCTCGATATATTTTGGGCCATCAAGCATATTTTCTGGCGCTGTTGCGGGGAGTCAAAGACATCTTCACAAGGGGAGTCCCTCATAACCAATCTCTTTACTTTGTTATTTGTGTTTTTCTTAGTTTATTTTTGCTTTGTTTGCTTGATTCCTTATCAAAAATACAAAAAAATTAGTTCCTACTATAGTTGTTATTTTCGTTGGTCTGTTATTGTCTTGCTTTATCATGCTTTCTATCAATGGTTGGTTTCTTTTAAACTGAATCTTATTGGCAAGGTGGGTTCACGAAAGAACAAAAATATTATTATAAGGAACACCACTTATCACAAAAAGGGAAACACTTATGGGAACAAATTGATAAATTGTATACCATTGCTATAAACGCGTGCTCTACTTACAATGTTACTTATTGCTTTAATAAATCTTGTTGTTGTAGGAGGTATAAACACCTCCCTTTTCAATGTGAGTATAATGATAATGTTACCAAATCTTCTTATGTTAAAGGGAATTATGACTTTTATGATGTGGAACAAATTGAAGAATTTATTTCTTGGAAGGGTGCATTTGAACTTGATAGTTTGCTTGAAAATACTGATGATTCACCATATAAATATGAGGTTTATGATATACTTAAATTTTGCTTTGATAATTACAAGGTAGAAAATGGCTATATTCTTGAATATCTTAATAGATGCTCTCCACCAATGGAAGAGACTAATGCCTTGCAGGAGCCCATGGAAGAAGAAATTGCTGAAACTGGAAGCTCATTGGATGAAAAAAAGGAGGAGAGTGATGATCAAGAGGAGGAAGAATGGATCTACCCATCCCAACCTTCTAATGAGTGTAACTCTTTACCCCTTACATTATTTGATTGTCCCCCATTCTTACTAAAGGAGGATGAATGTTATGTTCCCGAGGATTCTTTTGAAAATGTTTATAATAAATCCCTAGTGTTTGTATATCATGAAAAACATGGTTTATGTGATAGTTATATTGTTGAGTTTATTCATGTGGCTACTGAAAATTATTATGAGAGAGGAAAATATGGTTGTAGAAGTTTTCATGGTACTGAAACACCTCTCTATGTGCTAAAAGTTTTGAAGTTACTCTTGTTTTATCTTCCTATGCCTGTCACTTTGTTTTTTGTTAATTTATTTGCATACCAGATTCCTAAGCATAGGAAGTGGGTTAGACTTAATTTTTTTTTGAATTTGCTTCTTGATGCTATCTTTTACTTCAATTCATATTTCTTATGTGAGCATCTTCTCAAACTATCATGCCTAACTTAAAGGCGTTAAAGAAAACTACTTATTGGGGCATAACCCAAAGGTTTTAGATGAGTCTTGGAAGTTATTACTTCTGTAATAACCGCTCCTTATCCTTTTTTATTTGCCTTTTGTTCCAAGAGTAACCTCTAATGAGAGAGAAGTAATGATTGGGAAAGTTGCTGTCCCGAAACAGATTTCTATGCTTCACCGTAAAAATTCGTGTAAAATCTCTGTACGTCCTTTTGAGGTGTGATTTTTGGTGTGTCTGCCCCAGGTTGTTATCTAACTTTTGTCAGTTCAAAACCTTTCTATTTGAGCAACAGAAGGTCTTCGAATTTTTTTGTCTTTACCTGCTGGTCTGTTTTGACAGATTTCTGCCATTATTTGCATTTGCTTCTTGTTGGTTCCTTTTTGAGTTCTTTTGGGGAATTGAGATTTTTGAGGGAAGTGCTACAGTAGCTTGTGTTTTAATAGAAGTTTTATTGGTATTGGAACTGAACCTCAAGACCTATTATCTTGACTGCACTAATGTTGCTAATAAAGATTGTGTGAAGTTTTGTATGAAGGAAAATTTTTAGGTGTATGGAAGGAAGGAGTAATGAGATGAAGGATGGACTAAAGCTCAAACTTGGTGATGCCACGCGTGTCACCCCAATAAATATCCAAGAAGTACAAGCGTCAAATCTTGGGGATGCCCAAGACATCCCCTTCTTCATCAATAAAAATTCCAGGTTTCTTCTAAACACTTCATTTTTATTGTTTCATGCACAGTTGTGTTGTTCTTGGAGCGTCTTCTTTTTCATTTTTGTTTTGGTTTTTCATTTGTTTTGTTTTCTTAGTTTGCTGAATAAATTGGTTGGGCCCCCTCTTTCATACATTGGTTTTCAAATAGTTTGGTTTGGATTGGAAAAGAGTAGGAAAGTTCATGCTTAAGTGGTAAAGGGAGCATGTTTTTGACTGTGGCCTATGCTTTGTCATGCCATGCTCGATGTTGTTTTGTATTTATGCTTAGTATTCTTTGCTGTAGAATGACATGTTATAAACAATTGAGATTGCTTAATGTGCCTTAGAAGAATCATGCGTTGTTTTAGCATATTAAAGCAAACTATTGTGGTTTTCTCCTTTGATGCTTTATTTGGCTTGACTTGGCGCTTGATCACACCATGTTATGACTATCCCAAGTCACTGTAGCCTTGATGATCCTTTAGTTTTCAACTTGTAGTATCACTTTATGCTTTTGTTAATGATGTTTTGTCGCTCTGCATGATTATGGCCATTATTGCTCTCTTAGTTGGTCGCTCCCAGTCTTTTGCTAGCCTCCATAACCAAGTATGAGTTCCACTCATGCATCCAACTCCTAAAACCAAGTTATTCCAAAGAGTCCACCATACCTACCTATTAGCTTATGCTATTCCAAGTATATTAATGTTTTTATCTACCTTCAGAATCAAACTTGTTATGAGAAAACTAGTGATTAAAGCTCTCATGAACTTGATGGCATACGTTACTTTTCTTGCCCTTAATAAACTTGAACCATTGTGTCGTCTATGTTGTATATGCTTGCACTTATTTGTTGGGGATTAGCAGAACCATGTTGTCATGGGGAACGCTTTCAAGATTGCACTTGTACTTTGTACCTAGTTGATATCATGCTCTTTTGTCTATGGATGTCGTCGGTGTGAAATGAAAGGGGAGCTTGTAAGTCCATGGAGTTATGTATGTGTGTTAGAGAAATGCCTGGGCCGTTGGTCTAATCCATGCTGTCATGGTGGAAACCTGCAGCATAACCATAATGAGCTGTCTGTGAAGCATTCTTCTTATAAAAAAGAGTCAAATATTGAGAAAAAAAGAGAAAAAGAGAAAAAAGAGATACGAGAAAAGAGGAAAGAGAGAAAAAAAGCACCATATTCCCATGGTAATTAAGAAGATTGCTGAGATGCTCGTTGTCTGCTTGCCTTATCATTTTGATATGGCGATTCTTCCGTATCATCGGGCAAGGGGTACCCCATTGGCGGTTCTCTATGATACACATGTACTTACTATGACAAGAACGTACTGGTAACTAAACTTGAGTAGCATGAGGAACGACCCTCGTATTCAAGGGACATGAGATTTCCAACTTATACTTCGTCAAGCATATACACCATAGTTTGTTCACTTTAACCTTAATCACTTCAAGATGCTTATGATAGGGGCAATGAGAGCTGAAAGCTAATAAGTACCATAATGTTTGGAAGCTCTTTATGAAACTTGAATCCCTACTTCCTTCTATGAAGGCCCTTTCTTTTACTTTTATGTCGAGTCTCCACCTTCTATCTTTATGCACCTACTTTGAGAGCATAGTGGCCATTCTTAGTTCTATGTGCATTGTCCCAAGACTTGTTGATTGATGCATAACTTTGATATTACTTGTTTTAAACTATTTGTATCTAGTCACATTTACGAACTTTGAAGGTGTCCTATGCATTTATGTTTGCTACTCTATGAGGGACAAGCTAAATGCTACTATGCTACGTTTTCTTTATGTGAAACAATCAAACATCTTGCAAAGCATTGTTATTCATGAATCTTTTGTTTGTGCCTTTTCATGTTGCAACTCAGTTGCTTTGTCTTATTACTAGAACTTTGTCTTTCATGTTTTGATTGAAGTACTATGATCCCAGCTATCAATATTTTACAAATACTTTGATCAAGTTTATGATGGTGCATGTCACCTAAAAAATTATTCTTTCTTTTTATCACTTACCTACTCGAGGACGAGCAGGAGTTAAGCTTGGGGATGTTGATACGTTGCTAACGTATCCATAATTTTTGATGTTCCATGATTGGTTTTATCTACTTTCTTATGTTTTGTTCCAACTTTGGAGTACTTTCTATACACTTTCTTGGACAAACCTATTAACAAGAGCCACAGTGCCAACTGCATGTTTTCTGCTGTTTTTGGTTCCAGGAAAGTCAGAAAATGAATATTCTCGGAATTGGACGGGACAAAAGCCCACTACTAGGAATGTGCAAACTAGTGACCACAGATATTGGTCATAGAAAGGTCATAGTAATCCATTTATGACCTTTGTATGACCAAAAGCAGTAGGTAACATACCGAGGGTCACTATAGACAACTAACGATCTTTTTTTTTGAATTGGTCATGGATAACCATGACCAAAATAGAAGGTCATAGAGCTCATGACCAAAATTTTGGTCATGGGTAATCTATCATGTCCATGTCAGATCGTCCTACGTGGCAAGCCTACGTGGCAAGAATGTAGCCTAATCCATGATGTCATCTTGTTGGGCCAAGCCCAATAATTTGGCCCATATGCTAAAGCCGAATTTTTCCATTTTTTTATTTTTATTTTTGTATTTTACAGCTGGTTCCACTTGTTAGGTCACCCAACAGGTCCCATTTGTCAGGTCAATTCACTTGTCCCATTCCAGGTCAACAAGTAGGTCCCTCTTGTCATTTTTATTTTTACTTTATTTAGATACGGGTCTGTCACGTATGCTTTTAATGTCCTAAAGTCAGTTCAACAAAGGTACAATAACACATAATTTGAATTACATAAAGTAGATAATTTAATTTACAATCATGCACAGTACATATCAGTTTGCCAAAATATAGTTTCCGATAAGCTAGTTGTCAAAATAACTAGCTCCAATGAGCTAGAACACATTCACAATACACATCAGATTGTCAAAATACAAGTTCAAATACATCTAGTTGTCAAATTAACTAGCTCCAATGAGCTACAACATATTGTTGGGAGCAGGTTCTATTCACACTTCTTCATCTTGGAGCTCTTGTACTCAATTTCGAATAAATGCAGATATCTGTAGATTAAAAGTTAGAAATAGTTAGGAAGATACAGAAATTTCTAGACAGACAGTGTAGAAACATATAACTGTAGAACAACCATAAACTATACTGTAGAATTTTCTAGGAAAAATTACAGAACTAAATTCACGGCCTGAGAGCTAAGTAGCAGGATTTGCTGTTGTATATTGATTGATTGAATATGGTAAAGTGTAGTATTACAATATATAGCAGAGACTAACTACCACCGAATCTAGAGGCACGCACAGGTTCATGGATAAGACACTATCTATCTGATCCTAATGCTAGCAAGACTAAGTAATGTAATGTTACACATCATGTATAATAGTACTCAAAACTGAGAGATAATCTCACTTCGAGTTACATGGAATTAATCTAAGGGAACGGGGGATGGGAAAATAGGGGGCATTTACCAGTATGTGGTCGAATAGGGGGGCCAAGTCGACCTTGACGAACTTGGTGTACTCAGGTATACCATACATCATTCTAAAATTAGTAGCAAAAGACAGTATATGAGACTCTATCAGAGTTATAATTGTTGGCACAAGCACCATGTCAAATTATAGCAACTACAACACTACAAGCATAGTAATATGCTTCAACCAACTTCTTCAATAGAATTTATATATGTTAACAATGGAATCATAAGTTGCAGAGTGTACTACCTTGATGACCTTCGCACCATCCAAGCGATATCTGGGGTGCTTCCCCATGATTTCACCAGGGTAGGCGACATCCTCCAAGATACTATCACGAACAGATGTTGAAGCGAATGAACTGGTACATTTTTACAGAGATGATTTGGAACAGAGTGCACATATTTTTTAGTAAAGGCAAGTTTCATAAGCATGAAGCTCTAAACTTCCAAGCAGCCGAACTCAAGTTTGGAGGCAACTAAAGAAGGCTATACTTGTAGGTTTAACAGTAGTAATACTTTGATAGCTTGCAACAAGGTTATCCCAAATAACAAAAACTACTACCTATTGCACAATTTTGCAATCCTTTCAAGGCATGTAGATGCCTAATACAGCGAAGGAGACGTTTTCCTCCTTCTATGAAAATGCAGACTAGATTTTAATCCCCATTGGCATTCAAAGTTGCCTTAAACAAATAGCAGGTCTGCTGAAACAATATTCACTAGTTTTATTTCATGCTAGCTTTGTGACTTCCTCTACCTGATTAGTATGGGAGACATCTAGGCTAGAAGCTATGTTACAGATGTTCTGGCAGCTACAAAACTATACTAGACAAACATGGATTTTGTATTCCGTGCAGACCAAGTAGTGGCCATTATTACATATAAGAAGGAATTTCCGTGTAGAGCAATCAAACCTGAAGAAGAGGCCAGACTTAAGCCTATAGTGAAGTATTACAACAACATATATACCAATAGAGTACAGAGCTGTAACTATAAATACATGTTGTGTAGTGTTTACAAATATTAAGCCATCTACACATATAAAACAAATTGCAATACAGCAAATACATTGCAGAATCATAAGCACCGAGTGCTTGAGTAATCAACACAAGGCATGCTTACTCTAGTAATGTTTTGATCTTCTATCAGAATTTAATCTATCTTACACAGTAGAGCGGCAAGAGTGGACAACTATTCATAAATATATGTATCACTCAATCAGTTTTGCAGATGCATATGCTTCTAAAGCGAGGAAAACAAATGGAATGCATTGGATCTATGATACACGATAGACAGATGTGATGTACTAGATCTACAATACACGATGAATCAACAATGCAGTAGACAACAATGATGCAGTCAGAAGCACACAACACCGTCCAAAATGTCTCCACCAAAAAAGAGCACAAGTGTAATGAACAATGAATCCTGGTGGCACAAGTACTGCAAGCCAAATCTCAGGACCATTTCCAGCAAAAAAGGTCTAGATCTAGGAGGGGGCTATACCTTGCAAGCAGTAGCAGTTCTTGGCCTGGTCGCACGGAAACCAGGTGGGAGGCGTTGCCGACGCAGTTCTCGACCTTTCACGTCTCGACCATGGGAGCGCTCCTTGCTAGGGTTTTCTAGGGAGACCCGACGAAGAAGTTATCGACAGGGCGCACGCACGGAAGAAGGGGGTTTGAGGGAGATGGGAGAGGAAGAGACTCACAAGATGATGGTGTATCGGCTCTAGATCTGGACATTGCGTGAAGTCATGGAGGCGTCTAGACTTTCGAGCACTGTCAGTTCGAGGTACAGCCTGTCCGCCTTCCGCCGTAGCACCCTAGCCAGGCTCGATGGCCATGACTGGCGAAGGGGAGGGAGGGTGCATGCTCGGGTGCACCGGCGTCTGCATTGAGAGAGAGGGATACTGAGAGAGGGACCGAGAGAGAGAAGAAAAAGGGGACGGGAGAGAGGGAGGCGGGGAAGTTACTGGATCCGAAGCAGGGAAGGAATGTGCTCCTATCACCGCTAGGAGGAACTACGAACGCCGTCTGTGGCGTCCTTGTTGCCATTATCCACGGTAGCGACGCGGTGAGGCGAGCTTGACGGAGCGCCGCGTAGTGATGCACGTGCGCGCCGGCGAGCAAGACCACCGTGACGCCGCCGGATCTCACCCCGCGTGGTGTCTCGCCATGGCAGGCTGCGGCGCTACGGTTGCTAGCTAGGCAGGAGGCGGAGGCAGCACAGGTGTGGGCGATGCGAAGCAGAGAGAAGGAGGCGCCCGCGGGATTAGAGTTTGTGTGGGCCGCGAAGGAGGAGAAGTGGCGGTGGGGTTAGGCGCGTGAGGGTATTAGGGTCGCGTTTGGGTGGATGGGTGTGGGAGGAATTTACCGAAATGCCCATGATAACTTATCTGGTGTAGTACTGGGAATACTAGGGTGTTTCGGTCTATTCACGTCCAAATTGTGGGAGGCGGGAGAAACTGGTGCCGTGACTTCAGAGCATTGGATGGAGGCATCAACGACTGAGATCTCATTTGGTGGGTGATCCGTAGGTAGAGCGTCTTTCTCTTCTGATTGGTTGGCTCTATTCTACAGGTTTTAGGGGTTAAAAATTCCATGGCATTTCCTGTTGTATATTTTGTGATAATGTGTCGTTATTGTACACGCATGTGCATCTTGGAATGGTGAACAATCTTGCAGGAGGAAGTTTTTATTTTCATCGCTCAAAATATGCATTTTCTATTTTTCGAGTGCCAAAAAATGGGGCCTTTTGTGAAACAAACACCAAATGAAAGTTTCAAAATGGCAACACCCTATTTTTCAAAAATACTAGACCATGCTACATGGCCAATGTCCCAACTAGGGTATCTAAAACCCTTTCCTCCACCCCTGGCGAAAAAGACAAATTCCTGCCGAATCGGCAAGAAGTGGGTCTGATTTTAACTACATGTATATTATCTAATGCTCATATTTTTTGCAAAAATCATTTTTCGGCTCATAATATGTTGTTTTATCAGAGATCCAATCCAAGTTCAGCGAGGCTCATCCCCTATCTAAGAACATCCATGCCCGCCACTTTGACCATAGTTTCAAACGGGCATAAAAGAAATTCAAAATGGTCCAAACAAGATGAATCCTTCGCGTGGCGTCATATTATGTAACATAGTTGAAAGGAAAAATACCAAACTTGGTATATTGATTGCATCTCAAAAAAACCTTCACGGAAATAACTTATCATGTTCGAGGTTTCATGGTTTTCAGGCCAAACGACCAATGTTACGGCCAGAATCGCGGTAGAGTTTTTGATAATGTGCCCATATTGTGCACCCATGTGCATGGGATGGCGAACAATGTTGCAGGAGCAAGTTTTCCTTTTCGTTGCACGGAAAAGCCATTTTCTATTTTGCTAGTGCCAAAATTGGGGCGTTTTGTGAAGCAACACCAAACGGTGAATACAAAATGCTACCACCCTATTTTTCAAAAATAGTAGACCCACCTTACATGAACAATGTCCCAATCAGGGATTCGCAAACCTTTCCGTCCACCCCTGGTGAAAAAGACAAATGTCTGCCGAATCGCTAGGAAGTAGGTCTGGTTTGAACTACATCTACATGATCTATCACTCATGATTTTTTCAAAAAATCATTTTTAGACTCATAGTATGATGTTTCTTCAGATATCCAACGCAAGTTTAGCAAGGCCCATCCCTATCTTCATTCCCACCGTTTTGACCATAGTTTGAAACGAGAAAATTTTGAAACGGGCATAAGAAATTCAAAAACGGTCCAAACAAGGTGAATCCTTCGCGTGGTGTCGTATTATGTGACATAGTTACAAGGAAAAAAATACCAAACTTGGTGTATTAATTGCATCTCGAAAAAACCTTCACATAAATGACCTATCATCTTCGAGGTTTCATGGCTTTTAGGTCAAACGACCAATGTTATGGCCAGAATCGTGACATAGTTTATGATAATGTGCCCATATTGTGCATGCATGTGCATCTTAGGATGGCGAACAATGTTGCAGGAGGAAGTTTTCCTTTTTGTCCCACGGAAAATGCATTTTCCATTTTCCGAGTGCCAAAAATGGGGCATTTTGTGAAGCAACCACCAAATGGCTAATTCATAATGCTATCGCCATATTTTAAAAAAATACTAGACCACCTTACATGGACAATGTCCCAAGTAGGATATCTCAAACCTTTCCGTCCATCCATGGCGAACAAGACAAATTCGTGCCAAATCGGCAGGACGTGGGTCCGATTTGAACTACAGCTAGATGATCTAATGCTCATAATTTTTTGAAAAAAATCATTTTTAGACTCACAATATGATGTTTCTTCAGATATCCAATGCTAGTTTAGAGAGGATCATCCCCTGTCTATGACCCTCCGTGCCCATCGTTTTGACCATAGTTTGAAACGGGCATGAAAAATTCAAAAACGGTCCAAACAATGTAAAACCTTCGCGTGGTGTCATATTATGTGACATATTTTCAAGGAAAAATACCAAACTTGTTATATTGCGAACATCTCGAAAAAACCTTCACAGAAATGACCTATCATGTTCGAGGTTTCATGGCTTTTAGGTCAAACGACCAATGTTATGGCCAGAATCGTGACATAGTTTACGATAATGTGCCCATATTGTGCATGCATGTGCACCTTAGGATGATGAACAATGTTGTAGGAGGAAGTTTTCCTTTTTGTCCCACGAAAAATGCATTTTCCATTTTCTGAGTGCCAAAAACGGGACATTTTGTGAAGCAACCACCAAATGGCTAATTCATAATGCTACCGCCATATTTTTCAAAAATACTAGACCACCTTACATGGACAATGTCCCAAGTAGGATATCTCAAACCTTTCCGTCCATCCATGGCGAAAAAGACAAATTCGTGCCAAATCGGTAGGAAGTGGGTCCGACTTGAACTACAGCTAGATGATCTAATGCTCATAATTTTTTGTAAAAAATCATTTTTAGACTAACAATATGATGTTTCTTCAGAGATCCAATGCAAGTTTAGAGAGGATCATCTCCTATCTATGACCCTCCGTGCCCACCGTTTTGACCATAGTTTGAAACGGGCATGAAAAATTCAAAAAAGGTCCAAACAATGTAAAGTCTTCGCGTGGTGTCATATTATGTGACATATTTTCAAGGAAAAATACCAAACTTGTTATATTGCAAACATCTCGAAAAAACCTTCACAGAAATGACCTATCATGTTCGAGGTTTCATGGCTTTTAGGTCAAACGACCAATGTTATGGCGAGAATTGTGACATAGTTTATGATAATGTGCCCATATTGTGCATGAATGTGCATCTTGGGATGACGAACAATGTTGCAGTAGGAAGTTTTCCTTTTTATCCCACGGAAAATGCATTTTCCATTTTCCGAGTGCCAAAAACGGGACATTTTGTGAAGCAACCACCAAATGGCTAATTCATAATGCTACCGCCATATTTTTCAAAAATACTAGACCACCTTACATGGACAATGTCCCAAGTAGGATATCTCAAACCTTTCCATCCATCCATGGCGAAAAACACAAATTCGTGCCAAATCGGTAGGAAGTGGGTCCGATTTGAACTACAACTAGATGATCTAATGCTCATAATTTTTTGAAAAAAATCATTTTTAGACTCACAATATGATGTTTCTTCAGATATATAATGCAATTTTAGAGAGGATCATCCCCTATCTATGAACCTCCATGCCCAGTGTTTTGACCATAGTTTGAAACGGGTATGAAAAATTCAAAAATGGTCCAAACAATATAAAATCTCCGCGTGGTGTCATAATTATGTGACATATTTTCAAGGAAAAATACCAAACTTGGTATATTGCGAACATCTCGAAAAAACCTTCACATAAATGGCCTATCATGTTCGGGGTTTCATGGCTTTTAGGTCAAACGACCAATGTTATGGCCAGAATCATGACATAGTTTATGATAATATGGCCATATTATGCATGCATGTGCATCTTGGGATGGCGAACAATGTTGCAGGAGGAAGTTTTCCTTTTTGTCGCACGGAAAATGCATTTTCCATTTTCCGAGTGCCAAAAACGGGACATTTTGTGAAGCAACCACCAAATGGCTAATTCATAATGCTACCGCCATATTTTTCAAAAATACTAGACCACCTTACATGGACAATGTCCAAAGTAGGATATCTCAAACCTTTCCGTCCATCTATGGCGAAAAAACAAATTCGTGCCAAATCGGTAGGAAGTGGGTCCGATTTAAACTACAACTAGATGATCTAATGCTCATAATTTTTTGAAAAAATTATTTTTAGACTCAGAATATGATGTTTCTTCAGAGATCCAGTGCAAGTTTAGAGAGGTTCATCCCATAGACAAATAATTTCAATATCAAGTCCCTATTGTCAAAACTATGATTCAAAATCTCTTTTTACACCTATTAAGGTTTTATATGAAAAATATATTATTGTAGTTTTACCAAAAAGTAAAAGTGCTCCATAATGTCCTAAAAAATCTCTGAAATTTTACAATTTCTCTGAATTTTGTTTGACTCAATTTGGAATTATGATTAAAAAGATACAAAAAAATTAAAAAAAAAGAAAAAAACTAGATGTGGCCGGCCCGGCAAACCCGCTAGGCAAACTGGCCGAGCTTGCGTGCTCGCTTGCATCCATCAGCCCAACATGAGCCCAGGAAGCAGAACAAGAAGCCACAAGGTGGAGGCCTCTATGGGTTGAGAAGGCTGATTTCTGTTTAAAGTTTCGCGGTAGTAGTTTTAATACAAAAAGGTCTAGGTGTGGAGTTGGTAGACCGCGTGCAGACTACTTTTCTCACGTGAGGTCGTGAGTTCGACCCCCACCTGGAGCCTTCTTTTTTCTAATATTTGGTCCGCTAACGTCTGTTTAAAGAAGCGTGGTAGTAGTATATTTATAAGAAAGTTTCTGTGCCGAGTTGGTAGACCACCTGCAGGTTTACTGACCTCGCGTGAGGTCGTGAGTTCGCCCTCCCTGGAGCTGTATTTTTGTCTAATATTTGAATATTTGGTCGGCCGTCTATTTAAAGACGCGTGGTAGTAGTATATTTGCAAGAATGTGGTGGTGCCGAGTTGGTAGACTCAACTATCCTCGCGCGCGAGGTCGCGAGTTCAAGCCCCCAGGAGATTCATTTTTTGTCCAATATTATCCAACATTACAAGCAGGCCCCACATGTCAGTGGGTAGGAGTACAATTGGTAGAAACGCCATGTGGACATGACATCTCAGCATAAATTGACACATGAATATGGCACATATACAGCCACGCCAGCAAAACTTGACACGTGGACGTGACACCTAGACCAACCTGCTAAGGTGGCATCGGTCTTTCTTAAGTTATCATGAATAGCATCCACGACCATTTAAATTGGTCGTAGTCCCTGAAAATTAAGGTCATGGACTAGCGATGCCTATGTTATGACCAACTGGTGTAAACAAATTATGACCTTCCTAACAAAAAAGATCGTAGTTTGTTAGGGTTTATACCCTCCCAAATGGCCTATGACCAGTTGGTTCAAAATGGTTATAGATCTATGACCAAAAAACTTAGAGTCGTTAAGAAAAGGTCACTAGTCAACACATTTCTTGTAGTGGCCAAAGTCAGTTTTTCACAGAGCGACACCCGGAGCCAGAATACGAGACGGAGAGGGGGCAGAGGGTGACCACACCACCTGGCCACGCGGCCAGGCCTAGCCCGTGCCAGGGGGTGGTGTGGCCAGCCCAGGCACTCCCTCAGCCTCTCCTTCCGCCTATAAGATGCCTCCGATACAGAAACCCTAAGTACCCGATCAAAATTCCATGAAAGAGTCTGTAGCCGCCGTCATCTATATCACCATGCAAGCTCTTCCCGGCATCCTGCTGGAGAGGGGAATTCACCCTGGAGGCCTTCTTCATCACCATGCAAGCCTCCGGTGTGATGCGTGAGTAGTTCATCTCTGGACTATGGGTCCATGTAGTAGCTAGATGGCTGGTTCTCCTCCTTTGTGCCATCATGTTTAGATCTTGTGAGCTCCATTCATGATGAAGATCATCTATTTGTAATTCTACATGTTGTGTTTGCGGGGATCCGATGGATATTGAGATGCTATTTCAGATTGATTATTGATTCTATCATGTCTTTGTTATTTGTGATCTTGCATGCTTTCCATTGTTAGTAGCTATCTTGGCCAAGTACATGCTAGCAACTCCAAGAGTTAGTATTTATGCTCGATAGTGGGTTCATGCCTCTAGTAATCTGGGGAAGTGACAGAAATCTCTAAGGTACTAGATGTGATGTTGCTACTAGGGAGAAAACAACAATCCTTTGTTCATAGAACAATCGTATTGTTTACTTTACACGCAATTCGTAATGCAATTATCCGTTGCTTGCAACTTAATACTGGAGGGGGTTCGGATGATAACCTGAAGGTGGATTATTAGTCATAGATGCAGTTGGATGGCGGTCTATGTATAATGTTGTAATGCCCAATCAAATCTCAAAGGAGTCAAGATGAGTAGTATATGCATGATTGCTTTCTCGATGTTTGTCAATTGCCCCGCTATAATTTGTTCACCCAACATGTCATCTATCTTAAGGAGAGCCACCACTAGTGAACTATGGACCCCGGTCATTTCTTTTACCATCAGTCTACAATCAACTGTTTACTTCTTTGTGTTTACTTTCTGCAAACTAATACTTTCTTCCACTCGATACGTTTAATCCTTTGTTTTGAACAAAACCAGTGAGATTGACAACCTCATCGCAAGTTGGGTGCAAAGTTCTATGGTTGTGTTGTGCAGGTCTCCACGTTGCTGCTGGCACTGGTAGTGCGCCCTGCCAAAGTTCAGCTAGCAAAACCTTTGGGGTGTTTCCTTGCTCCTACTGGATTGATAACCTTGGTTTCATAACTGAGGGAAAACTTGCTGCTGTGCTCATCATACCTTCCTCTTGGGGTTCTCCAACGAGCTCGATATATTTTGGGCCATCATCCCACAAAAAGGTTCTTTCTCAACAATGGTTATATAAGATAAATCAAGGGAGAAATCATAATCCTTATCTTTAATGTTTATGGGAGATGTAGCAAACTTATCTTTAGGAGATAATTTGGGTTTTATAGTACGCCTCTCAAGGAGACCCTTAATAGCACTTTTACCATGAGTATTTTGACATTCTTTAATAAATTCTTCAGTCATTTCTATATATCCGTCTTCAATATCATAGCTCTCTATAGAATCAGGTGAACTGACAGGTGTAGTAGTGTCTTCACTAGGAGTTTTAGTATTTCTAGCTATAGTTATAGCAATCGTAGCATGTAGGAAAGGACCTAATGAGGGCAGTAGGCATAGGGATGGATGGATGGGCGTTGCATGGACAAGAAAATTCATGCAGCAATCAAGATATAGGGAATTTGCAGATAAATAAGGTAAAGCATCCAAGTACTAAATAATCATAGGCATGTGATGAGGGTTTAACTCATCAATGCCCATTGTTATGGACTTGGGTTTTGGAGAAGATGGGATACACTGGAAGTCTCAAACGGCAAACAAACAAGCACACAAGGATGCAAGATTTACCCAGGTTCAGGCCTCGTAGAGGACCCTACTCCTGCTTGTCTGCTCTTGATTGCTGATGAATGATCTAAAGGATAACAAAGGCGCCGATGGCGGTGGACGCGCAGATTGGATCTGGCATATGTGTATGCTACGGGTGGTGTCTAGATCTATTGTGGGAGTCACCGATCTATTATCTATTCGGGGTGCCCTCCTCGTTGGACCCTCCTAGCCTTTATATATGGGGAGGCTAGGTCTCATATACCAATACGAGTTGGTTACAAGTTAGATTAGAACTCTAGTCTTGAGCTTTCCTTGTCTTGTACGTTGGGAGTCAATGTCCATATGTGCGTAATATCAGTCGAACCATCACGGGCTTCATGGACCTTGATATATCTTCGAGTGGGCCTTCCGTCGGGCCGCACCAGGTATGTTGTAGTTTAGTGCCTATCGGGCATACCCATGTCAGTAGCCCCCGAGTGTCCATGCGAATCATAGATTCGGGTGGAGACTTAGAAGTCTTTAGTCTTGCATTAGGATGTCGGAGTCGACAATTGTGTCGAGTGCGAAGCACTTCACCCGGAAGTTCATCGAGTCAATCGAATCTGTAGTAGTTCATAGGGATGATGGTAAACGTGCCAGGTGCGCTCAACGGATCGGGACTAGTTAATTGCTCTAGGGAAAAAACAACGCTACCTACTCAAACTCGAGTCCTTGGACTCGAATTCGGAAATTGCTGGCGTAATTCGACTCATGCCACGGAGGTCTTATAAAGTCGAATTCTAGTGTATAAGTGTGAGCTCTCGACGCGTCCGTCAAGGATTATTTCATCGTACCTGCAGGCACAGATTATTTCTGGTAGAGCACAGCAGATGCGTTGCCAGGCCTTATTTAGTTCTTATCTTCACGCTGTAAGCGCGACATCCAATTTTTTTGTCATCACGGAGATGATTCGGGTGGCCCAGGAGACGTAATCTCTTTGTATGGAAAATACGAGGCAGAGTCACCATAGCATTCGGGTGTGGATGTTATCGACACACAATACGATGTAGAAGGAAAAATAATAATAGGATGCACGACCAGCGCTCCCTATGGGAGTAGCCTCCGAGTGCCTATTCGAGTCGCAGACTCGAGTGGGGACTGTAAGTATTTTGCGACTGCTGTCGTCTTTTGCTTGTTTCAGTCGAATATGCTTTCAGTGCTCCCTATGGGAGTAACCCGAAGCCAACAATCGAATCGTAGATTCGAGTGAAGGGTTTTCATAATGCTTGGATATCTTCGCAAATTTCTTCGAATGCGTGGCCAATGCTCCCTATGGGAGTAGCCCCTGAGTCCTTAGTCAAATTATGGATTCGAGTGAGGATTCAGAGCGCTCCACTCGAAGATCTTGTATATGCATATCCAACGCTCCAGTTTAGAGTAGCCCTCGAGTGTCTGGCGGAGTCGTAGACTCGGGCAAAAACTCGAGTATTGTATCCTGTAGACGTAGTCGACGATCACGTGAGGAGAAACCACTGACCCGGAAGTGCATCGAGTCAGCGTCTCACGCATAAGGAGCCAAGAGTCGACAATGTAGTCAAAGTCATGTGGCGATTAGCCTGGTTAGTCGACGATGCAGATGGAGTCGACACAGTAATTTCTGTCGGGTGCGCGACCAACGTCGCATGTGTGTAGCATCAAGCGATGCAACCATCCGAGAAGGTACTCGACTCGGGTCTTGAGTGTATGTCATAGCCAGTTGTTTTGTCGACTCCTGTTGGAGGACCCGATAGAATAGCTCGATGTAGTCGACATCCTTGTAAGCTGCGTAAAACATTAAGAATTGTGAAGTATTTGTATCTTGTAAAGAATATTTGCATGTCAGTTTGTAAAGTAAAATTCTTGTGCCAATCGAGTCGACACTTTTGCACTGCATGCTAGGCCTTTACGTTAGCCTGATTACCCTTAGTCTCAGTACCTTGGCGAGGTACTCGGAGTTCAAGGATTCGATGATTAGGCAGAATCAGCTACTCGGGCTGTCGTGTATGAGGTGCTCGAGTGCGCGGAGTCGACGACACATTAGGTTAATCGAAGAGGGCGCAGCCCCTTAGTGTTTCGAGCACGATTAAAGTAAGAAAGAAATCATCTGTGAGTAAAGAACTTAGCTTTATGGGTAGTTGTCATGGACGAAATTGATGCAATCGCGGACGTAGTTGACGCGACAACGGGTCGCGCGACGAAGTAGAAGACACAACAGGTGGGAGTCGAAGACCATAGTGGGTCGCGTGATGGAGTCGAAGATTCAGCAGGTCGGTGGAGTCGAACACCGCAGCGTGTCGCCGTAGACGAAGACCGCAACATGTCGCGTGATGGAGTCGAAGACTCAGTAGGTCGGCGGAGTCGAAGACCGCAGTGAGTCACCATATCCAAAGGCAGTAACGGGCCTCGCGGCGGAGTCGGTGGAGCCCCAGAGTGTAGATTCGATATGGTCGATGTAGTTGAAGCGGCATCCGAGAGCCGATGCGACGGACCGAGGTCGACGCGGCAGCACGTCGCTAAGGCCAGTGGCGGTAGTAATTTGCCGTAGCCGATGATGATAGCATATCACTGGAGTCGAAGACCGCAATGGGTCGTCGATGCCAAGGGAGCCCCCGAGTCACTGGAGCTGAGGCAGCAGCGGGTTGCCGCAGTCGAAGACCGTATCGGGTCTCCGCATCCGATGACGGTAGCGAGTTGACGCATTTGCTTCTCCAGGATAAACATGTGCATGTCTTATTGCCGCGTCGGGTCGCAAAGCAGCTTTTTTTTCTGATCGAGTTTCACGTGACATAGCCAAAGATTTTGCTGCTCCCTCCACTTTAAACATGTTGGTTAATGCATACACGTCTTCGAGGTGAAGACCTATTTGAATTGAAGCCTGCCAATGCCTTTTTTTTGCCGGTTGGAGTTGATCCGTCTGGTATTTGGACTTGACCCGGTCACAAGATATGCAGTGCACACGTATGATGACCATGATGATCCGGCCATTGTACAACCTTGCTCGGGACTTGATCCAGCGACGCGAGCTTTTTTCTTCTTCTATTACTTATGGATGCCACGAGCGATGCAATCTTGCCTTCATGTACCAATCCACCAAAGGAAAACATGTAAGGCAACATGCATACGGAATCAGTCCAAATACAATAATAATTAAATATCAAAACAATCTATGATAGAAAACTGAGATTGAATAAAAAACTCGAAACCGTAGTTCGCTTGTGTATGTTGTAGGTCAATATCTCATGTGCCTGCACTGTGATTATTGGTAGTCGCACCGGATCATTCGACTCCCAATTCCCGAGTCCCTGGATGGTAGGAGAGGATGAAGTCGGCCGCTCCAAAGGTGTCGATGAAGCTTTGCGTGCCAACGCAGATCTAGGTCCCCGGAGACTGACGAGTTATAGATCGCTTAATCGTAGATCAATGTTGATGGAGCCGTCGAGATCGCAACATCAGCACGCCCAGTTCCCACAAACGGCGCCAATTGACGAGAGTTTAACTCATCAATGCCCATTGTTATGGACTTAGGTTTTGGAGAAGATGGGATACACTGGAAGTCTCGAACGGCTAGCAAACAAGCAAATATGGACGCAAGGTTTACCCAGGTTTAGGCCTCGTAGAGGACCCTACTCGTGCTTGTCTACTCTTGATTGATGATGAAGGATCCAAAGGATTACAATGTCGCCGATGGCGGTGGACGCGTAGATTGAATCTGGCGTATGTGTATGCTACGGGTGGTGTCTAGATCTATTGTGGGAGTCGCCGATCTATTTTCTATTCGGGGTGCCCTCCTCGTTGGACCCTCCTAGCCTTTATATATGGGGAGACTAGGTCTCAGGTACCAATACGAGTTGGTTACAAGTTAGATTAGAACTCTAGTCTTGAGCTTTCCTTGTCTTGTACGTTGGGAGTCGATGTCCATATGTGCGTAATATCAGTCGAACCATCATGGGCTTCATGGACCTTGATATATATTCAAGCGGGCCTTCCGTCGGGCCACACCAAGTACGTTGTAGTTGAGTGCCTATCGGGCATACCCATGTCAGCATGTGTTCCATATATAGTCATACGTGCTCGTAATGAGAACTTGCACAACATCTTTTGTCCAGCCAGCCAGTTGTAGTGGGGCCTCAAGGGAATCTACTAGCAATTAAGGTGCTCCTTTTAATAGAGCACCAGAGCAAAGCATTAACACTCCATGAACACACGTGATCCTCATATCATAGCCATCCCCTCCAGTTATCCCGATTTCTATCACTTCGGGGCCTCGGGTTCCGGACAACAATATGTGTATACAACTTGCAAGTAAGATCATAAACAATACTATCATCATGAATAGATACCATGTTCAGATCTAAAATCATGGCACCCGGGCCCTAGTGACAAGCATTAAGCATAACAAGTTTCAACAAAGTCAAAAAGCACTAATAGTAGATACTAGGCACCATGCCCTAACAATCTGATACCATTACATGAACGATCTCATCCAATCCCTACCATCCCCATAGCCTACAACGGAGGATTACTCACTCATGGATGGGGGAATCATGGATGGTTGATGGAGAAGCGATGGTGATGATGATGGCGATGATCTCCTCCAATTTCCTGTCCCGACAGGGTGCCAGAACGGTGTTTCTGGTTCTGAATCGCGGTTTTTGGTGGTGGCGACGCAACGGAACTCTATCTGGAAAAACATCGAACCCCTCGTCTGTTTTAGGTCAGAGGGATTTTATAGGCGAAAGGAGAGTTCGAGGCGGAGTCCGAGGTGGCCACACCCCCTCCTGGCATGGACTGGCCTGGCCCGCGCGGCCATAGGGTTTGGGCCCCTCGTGGCTCCTCTTCGTCCCGTCTTCTGGCTCCGTGAGTCTTCTGGCAAAATAGGAGTTTTGTGATATTTTTCAGGATTTTTCCTGAAAGTTGATTTCCTGCACAAAAGACACCAAAGCATTTCTGCTAAAAACAGCGTCATTCTGCATTAGTTGTATCCAAATCACACAAATTAGAGGAGAAACAATAGCAAATTAAAAGTGTTCGGGAAAGTAGATACATTTTGGACATATCAGCGACATCCATTTCCCTTTCAATTGGTATTAGAGCGAGGTCTCTTGCTTCTTAGGCTTCACCACCTCGAGAGTAAAGATGTCTCCTAGGGGTTTAGTGCACTCTCACACATTTACATTTGATGGCACAAATTATGATGTTTGGGGAATTCACATGCTTAGTAATTTCCGAGTCATTGACCCAAATATTGAGTGAATTCTTGATATGGGTTTGTCTCCTCCGAAGGATCCCCAAAATCTATCTTTGGAGGTGGAGATAAACTCTTATCTCGAAGCTCAAGCATCTAATGTTCTTGTTAATGTTGTGAGCTTTGTAGTTCTTTCCACAATCATGCCTTTGTAGAATGCTCATGATATTTGGACCAAGCTTCAAGCAAAATATGATGTGTCCAAGATTGATGAAAATGACTATGTTCCCTCCACCTCTAGTCGTGATGAGTTCTCATCTTCCTACACTTCACCTACATGTGATTTTTCACAAGGTAACGATATGGTGAGTGGTGATACAACTTGCAATATGGGTAGTGACTTTCCCATTGATGGTCCTTCATCTCTATCTTATTGCAATGTTGTATCTTTGGGCATGAACACTTGTAGGACTATATGTGACTTACATCCTAGTGTTGATTGTCCTTGCATATCATGTAGTAATGGATTGAATATATCTCATGATGATATTCTTGCTTTTCCTTGTTGCCATGATAAGTGTGCTTATATTTCCTCTAGTACTTGTGTTGCTAACTGATGACTGCAAGTGCACAGATCGTTTGTAGCTAGTTTCGAAATAAAGATATCAATCCCACAGGGAGCAGGAGTCTGAAGTCTAATAACTATTTGAACTAAGTACTGAAATAGTAATGCTAAATATCGTTCTAAGTAACAAGATAAAATGCGAGTTTTGTATAAAAGATATTTTTGGGTTTTCAAATAAGAGAACAATAAGTAAACTAAAGCTATAAGTAAACAAGAGCATGCAAGTATGATTACAAAAGTCTGCAAGATGATGGAAAGAGTTCTTAGGGAGTAGTGGATACACCGCTAATAATTAGAAAGAGTGATCAAAATTATTATAGTGAATAAGACCATTTATGATATGTGTAGGAGGAGCTCCATATATGGACGAATAGCCAGCAACCGCTGCACACACCATACTCATAACCACATCAGACAATAACCAACAACCATCGTGTTACCGCACTATTGAGGGATTTCTCCCGTGGCATGGACATGGCTTGGTGAGTTCTCCTTGATTCCCCAAGTTAGTACGTAAAGAATGACAACTACTTTATAGTCACAATAAGTGCTATAATCCTTCCATCTACCAACAAGTAATTTCCTTCATCAAGTCCCCACAAGAGGCAAATATTAAGGAGGTGCACAACTCCCGACATCAAGATGAAGACAATTAACACAGACACATAATGAACAATATCACATAATAATCTTTATCTCAATTCAATCACATACTAGGGTTTCTCCATCTCCCCAAGAACAAAGGAAACTACTCATGCATGAAGGCAATCAACATCATGTATATCATATGGATGAAGTATGATGATACAATTGAAGACAAGTGCAAATCCAAGATTCAATCTAGAATTACAACAAGTAACGAAAGGGATCGGTGATGGAGACGTTGTTGATGAAGATGACGATGTAGATCGATGTGGAGGCCTTCAAGATCCTAGTCCCTTCTCCTCTTGTGTGATGGTGATGGTGTAGATATGTTTGGAGGCGGCTATGGCGGAGGCACAGTGGCAGGGCTCCGCCATGGTGGAGGATATGGCTTGGTGGCTCTCTCTTGGGCCCTCCCTCCTTTATATAGGCCTAGGGGGTGCCCTAGGATTCACCCAATACCGTCATATGACTTAGGGAAGGTTCTAGAGCTTTTCTGGGGCAAAATTCTATTGTTTGCGACCTTTTTGGCAACTATACGGGCGGAGCTATATGACCAGAAAAATAGCTCCGGCTGTATTGTTGCTCGTCAAACTGTTTGTCCCCTTTAGTATTTTGGCCGCCATTTTCTTCATACGAACTCTGTTTTGGGTGTTCTTGGGCTCGTTCAGTTCATATCGTCAAGGGCTACAACCCTGTTGTCTTGGATCTTTATTTTGAGAAGTTGGAAAAATCACTTTTCCAACACCTCAAATGGCTAAGTCTAGTCCCTGTAGCTCCTCCATACTATGCTTTCTATGTTTCTTTTGCCTTTGTTTTATCCATAATCATAATCAACACCTACATACATGTCATAGACAAGGAAAGTGATAAAATTCTACCTAAACTACTAAATGTGCAAAGCTCATATGAAAGTAAATGAGAACTAGAAGTCATGCATACAAGGCATAGCTATAGCTGAAAGAAACATGATATGAGAGATAAATGGCTCATTTTATATGGCTAAAAGAGGTGGTATTTCACATCTATCAACTCCCCCAAGCTAGACCTTGCTCGTCCTCGAGCAGGAAGGGTAGGTAATAAATTAATGGTTGTGAAACCGCTTATTTTTGGAAATCAATGCCTTGCATCCTTATTTCTTTTACAAGCTTAAAGAGAGAAAACATGTATTCATACAAGGCAACACACGATCAGTTATAAAGACCACTAAAGATTCATCAAAACTTATATGCTCCATGTCAAAAGTGAATCTACTTGTAGACAAACTTGTTACCCTCTTATTACACCTTTTGTATAACTTTTCATATCATTATTATTTTTTATGAGGAAAGACTTAGTCATAGATAGATGTCAAGCATAAATAGGATTCAATTCTACCCAATCATGTCATCTAGTTAAGGCTCTCAAGTGCAAACTTCAGTTATTGAGCTTTTAGAAAGTTTATCTCTTAGTAACAATATTTATGCCAAAAGGAAATGTGAGAAAATGTAAAAAGAAGCATAGCATTAGAGTGTCTCATTTGGTCATCCACATCAATGAATCATGGCTATCAAATACTCATTTTCTATTCTTTGTCTTTCTAAAACTTCAGTTCATCAGTAATGAGATCATGCCAAATCTTAGTGTGTTTAATCAGACTGTGCAGGCTAAGGATGGATACTCGTGACCATTACCAAGGTTTCCCTTTTCGGTATAATGATTTCTCATAACGGTCATAGGAGTATTCCCTCTTTCGCTTTGAACGCAAGCCCATGAGAAAACGCCAGCGGAGTTGTTAGCATCCCATTTTGTGTGATAGTGGTGCAGACACGCATAAAGCAATATCATACTTTAATCAACATGTCAAGATTTGGCATGCATCTCAATTGCCGCTAAATATTTGTTTCTTCAAAAAAATCCTTTCAAAGAGTACTATCAAGTCGATCATCACATCTATGGTGTTGAGTATCTTTAAGGCTAAACTCTTAAGACAATTAAATAACACCTTATTTAGCATAAAACTTAAAACTTCGAAATATCATTTTCAAATGAAAACTCCTTCCATAAGCAAGCTATCAAGTCTATTGTTTTTACATTATGGGGTCGATCATAACCTATTCATTTAAGTCAAAGCTATTTAGTGACAACCAAAAAATTTCAAAAGACCTTGATAAAGTATTCATTCTTTCCAAGTGTAGAGACCGTGGCAATGTTTTCTAGAGGATCACAAATAGTGTCACAAGCTTGATAAAAATTTGGAAAGATGCATACAAGATCTAAGTCAACTCCTATGGTGCCGATCATGAGCAAGTGTATCCCCATATGAATACAGAACTAGACTCACTTAAACAAGCATTCAAAATATTGGGATACATTATTGCATTAAAACTTCATGGAATACGAACATTGCACAAGACTCTACACATGCAGAAGTAACCTCCCCAAGCTTAGAGCTTTGCAAGAACCAAACTTGAGTATATCACCAAAATAAAAGAGAAAATACAGTTTCCAAAAGAGAGTGTGATAAGTGGTTAGCTCCCCAAGCTTAGTTGAAAACAAGGGTGACACACTTTACCATTGAGGTACAAGTAACCTCTCTTTTGATGGAAAAAGAACCTTTGCTTCAACATGTATTTATTGATATGGCCCGATGTGCCTTCCTTGAGGACCTGCTTAAAAACTAAGAAGAAAACAAAATATTTTTGTGTTTCTCAAGACACGGGTTTATCTCACAAGTGATAAAAATACAAGTCCCACTGAGTCATTTCATAAACCTGAGCACCACGCTTAAGTCAACAAAATAAGTCCAAGAGTTGTACATACTCCCAGATTTTGATGAAGTGCAAGTGAGACAAAATATGAAACACGAGTGTGCAGCCCTTATGTTCTTAATAAAAGAGGTTCGAGTTGGAAGGTTTTACCAGACACTGATTGTCGAAGCGTTGAATTGAAGCAACCAAGTGGCTCATGTGAGTGTTTGCACGGTTGGCACTACCGTACTCGTCATCACACAAGGTTCAAGTCCCTGCGAAAATAACACACAAAATAAAATGCATCGGTTTGGTAACGAACATAGTTTGTTTACCCCACCGATAAAAGGAAAGTAAAAAAGAAAACATGAACTTCTATAGAGAACTACAGTCTAGGAGGTTTCTGAGGTAGAAATTTATTGCTTACATATGCTCGGCTTTTCTAGATTATGGGAGAAGCTCCCAGGTGGTGTTTTGAGATTTTTAGAAGAAGAAAGAAGAAGAAAGAATAAATTTTTGAGCAATGGTTACCTTCCAGTTGGAGTTTGAGGGGTTTTCTCAACTATACGGCCAGAACAATGCGTTCCCACTATATAGTTGGCCTTCTGTCAAAATTTTAGGGTTTGCCCTGGTGGCACAGCTATACGGCTGTTTCCGCCGTATAGTTGGTCATCAAACTTTCTGTCCCTAGGAAAGAAAATATACAAATGCATCGATATCTATACGACCGGAGCTATACAGCCAGAATTTTTATTCCCGCCGTATAATTGGTCGTTAAAATGTTAGTACATTGGAAAAGAATTTGTATGGAGGCACCGATATCTATATGACGGGAGCTATATGGACATATTTTTTATTCCCTCCATATAGTTGGTCGTTAAACTCCCAGTACATATGAAAGAAAAATTGTCGATGGCAAAGATATCTATAAGACCGGAACTATACGGCCAGAATTTTTATTCCTGTCATATAGTTGGTAGTTAAACTCTCTGTATGCATCAAAAAAATTATGTTTCTTCGAAAATTATTTCTTTTCCTATAACTTAGTGATATACCTTGTTTTTGACAGAAAATTGACAGTAAATACTGTCGACCAACAACAACATGAATAAACAATAAATTCTACCTTTTGAAAATTACAACAAGATGACTCTAATAGCAAATCATGGAAAGAATAAAAATACCAATGCAAAATGAATGCATCAAGACTCAAGACACAAAATTAAGAAAGACACCTAATGACTTTCGGGTTGCCTTCTGGGAAGCGCTTTCTTATAACCAAGTAGCCAGGCTTTTCTCCAATATGATTTCAATAGAGAGGAGCCAGAGAATTATTTATTCTTACCCCAAAAGAGGTTTGGAGCACTTACAATTATATCCTGGTCGAAGTCTCACCCGCTTGCGGTGCATCGAAGTCTTGTAGATAAATGTGTTATTCCTCAGAGATGATGATTGATGCACCATGTGTGGTGAGCATACCTCCCTAGATAGCTTCAAGAAAAGGATTAGATATTTACATGTAAAGTCAAACATTTTACCTTTGATAGCATCATCGGGATACAATTCATAGTACTCTTCTTGGGTTACACTATCACGACGAGACACTTCATAATACTCATCTTTAGCAGCAGTGAAAAATTCAAAAGTGTCTCTATTCTCTAGTTCATCATCCTTGCTAACAAGTTCATCAGTTCTAGAGTTATCAATCCAATCACAAAAAGAAGCATCATCAACAAATGTTTCATCAAATATGTGCTCTCCAAAAACCTGCTCATTAATACTACAAGGATTTATCTCCAGTTCATCAATATTGGTGTTCTCCAAATGAGTATCTAGGCACAAAGCCTCCGCAGATAAATTATCTTTAGTTTCAACACAATAAGAATCATTAATAGAGACTGAGGCATCATAAACAAACTATTACTAGTATACTGATGTTTGTCTTCAACCTCACCTTTTTGGTGTTCCTCTTCGTTATCCAGTGGTTCCTGCAAAATGTTAGTTTCGGGATCTATTGTTTTACATAGCTCCTTAATTTTTATCACAAGTGCATTCCCACTAAAATGTTCTTGACAATATAATCCATAATATTATGATACCTTGCTAAATCCTCATTATCGCTACTTTTCATAATAATACCATTATGTTGTTAGGTTGATAAAAATTCTTTAAAGAGAGGAATGCATTCATACTCATAAAGCTTGTTAGGCTTACCATTATGTTGCCTCATCCCTTCGAATAAATTTGACAAATTACTAAAACAGTAATACACATGCTCCCACATGTTCATTAGTTGCATATCCTCAAGGATTAGTGGTTCTTCTTCGTGTTCATCCTCTCTTGTGAAGGAACTTCGCCCACCTCCAATGGGATTTGAAGTTCTTCGTGTTCAGCCTCTTCTTGGGAACACCAAGGAACACTACTTTCGATTTCCTACAAACAATTAACTTTGTGCGCTATGGGTTTTCTTCGTGCCTTACTCCTCATAATAAGTGTATTCTCACTAAAATGTTCATGAGAATACCAAGAAGTACATTGCATGATTTTATAAGCTGTTTTTATGAGAGCACTATCTTCACTATTAATACGTGATATGACATGTATTATCAACTCATGGGCACCTTCAAAGATAATATACTCTAATACTTCACTAGTAACATCACCATTATTATAAGACATTGAAGATTGCTTAAAGGTATCAGAGCATTGAAAACAAAAGTAGTGCCCAAGTTTCATACATTGAGGACATATTATTGGATCGTTTATCATATCCGAAGAAATTAACTTTTTAGCATATTCCACTATTTGGGAATACATTTCTCTTACCATGATATTGCTCACCAGTTCTTCAAAATACTCATCCTCCTCTTCCAAAGAGGATTCATGTCCCATGTTAATAGCATCACAATATTCATAGAAAGATTCATCTTTTAGTCCCTCACCAAAGTCCCCAAAATCACTGTCTAGGCACGAATCCTCCTCAGAATAATCATCATAAGTTTGGGACTTATAGAAATCATTACTAGGTAATGAGATATCGTTTGCATACATACTATTTATGTGTGGAAAGTTATTTTTAGAAGTAGGAGATTCTAGTGGTTGATCAAGTTGCTCCTCTTCATTCTTACTAAGATAATCCACAAGTAGTTCAATGATAGTCTTACCTTCCACTAGTTGAGAGGGTGCAACATCAAGTGCCACCTCTTTATTAACAACATGTTTCGGTGGTTTGGGTGGAGGCTTTTTGAGTGAAGTTCCCTCCACATTATCTTTTGGAGCACCCTGCAAAAGGTTAGATTCTTCCATGGTGGCTTTAATCCGCCCAACAATAAATTCATTATCATGGAAGTTATCTTGGCAATAGCAGAATATAGGGCGAAGTTCTTTATAAATCACATCGAGTGGTTTAGTTTCTACCTGTATATCTCTTAAACAAAATAACAACTCTTTGTAACCAGTAGAAAGCACAAATTGTAATGTGTCCTCCTCAGCAAGGCATTTAAACTCATCTCTATTATAGTTTGCTAGTTCGGTATCAAAATAATTATACTTACATTGATAATTGAGGTGATCTCGAGATCCACAATAATCACAACATAATTGATAAGAGGCACATAGTGTGAATGAATATTTGTCCACCCAAGTCAACCATTCTTTTAATATGCCTTGCCTTTTATGAATATCTCCCAAAGTCCTTTTCTTTGACTCCTCCATTATAGATTTCATCTATTGAAAGGTAGTTATCTCGGAAGACATGATTAGTAACAAATATTTTTATGGGTTTTTGGTTTCTAAACAAAAGCAAAATACAAATGCAGCAAATAAAGAAAGCTTAACACAAAATCTAGCAAAACTAAAATAAATAAACAAAAGCTAAAAGACCTATAACGCTTAGTTCCCCGGCAACAGCGCCAGAAAATAGCTTGTTGACTGCAAGTGCACATATCGTTTGTAGCTATTTTGGAAATAAAGATATCGATCCCACAGGGAGGAGGAGTCTGAAGTCTAATAACTATTTGAACTAAATACTGAAATAGTAATGCTAAATAATGTTCTAAGTAACAAGATAAAATGCGAGTTTTGTACAAACGATATTTTTGGGTTTTCAAATAAGAGAACAATAAGTAAACAAAAGCTGTAAGTAAACAAGAGCATGCAAGTATGATTGCAAAAGTCTGCAAGATGATGGAAATAGTTCTCAGGGAGTAGTGGATCCACCGCTAGTAATTAGAAAAAGTGATCAAAATTATTATAATGAATAAGACCATTTATGATATGTGTGGGAGGAGCTCAATATATGGACAAATAGCCAGCAACCGCTGCACACATCATCCTCATAACCACAACAGACAATAACTGACAACCATCGTGCTACCATGCTATTAAGGGATTTCTCCCGTGGCATGGACATGGCTTGATGAGTTCTCCTTGATTCCCCAAGTTAGTACGTAAAGAATGACAACTACTTTATAGTCGCAATAAGTTCTATCATCCTTCCGTCTACCAACAAGTAGTCCCCTTCATCAAGTCCCCGCAAGAGGCAAATATTAAGGAGGTGCACAACTCCCAACATCAAGATGAAGACAATTAACACAGACACATAATGAACAATATCACATAATAATCTTTATCTCAATTCAATCACATATTAGGGTTTCTCCATCTCCCCAAGAACAAAGGAAACTACTCACACATGAAGGAAATCAACATCATGGATAGCATATGGATGAAGTATGATGATATAATTGAAGACAAGTGCAAATCCAAGATTCAATCTAGAATTACAACAAGTAACCAAAGGGGATCGGTGATGGAGACGTTGTTGATGAAGATGCGATGTTGATCAATGTGGAGGCCTTCAAGATCCTAGTCCCTTGTCCTCTTGTGTGATGGTGATGGTGTAGATATGTTTGGAGGGGGCTATGGCGGAGGCACGGTGGCAGGGCTCCGCCGTGGTGGAGGATATGGCTTGGTGGCTCTCTCTTGGGTCCTCCCTCCTTTATATAGGCCTTGGGGGTGCCCTAGGGTTCCCCCAATACCGTCAGATGACTTAGGGAAGGTTCTGGAGCTTTTCTGGGGCGAAATCCCGTCGTTTGCGACCTTTTTGGCAACTATACGAGCAGAGCTATATGACGAGAAAATAGCTCTGGCCATATAGTTGCTCGTCAAACTGTTTGTCCCCTTTAGTATTTTGGTCGCTATTTTTTCATACGAACTCTGTTTTGGGTGTTCTTTGGCTCGTTGAGTTCATATCGTGAGGGGTACAACCCTGTCGTCTTGGATATTTATTTTGAGAAGTTGAAAAAAAATCAGTTTTCCAACACCTCAAATGGCTAAGTCTAGTCCATGCAGCTCCTCCACACTATGCTTTCTTTCTTCCTTTTGCCTTTGTTTTATCCATAATCATAATCAACACCTACACACATGTCATAGACAAGGAAAGTGATAAAATTATACCTAAACTACTAAATGTGCAAAGCTCATATGAAAGTAAATGAAAATTAGAAGTCATGCATATAAGGCATAGCTATAGCTGAAAGAAACATGATATGAGAGATAAATGGCTCATTTTATATGGATAAAAGGGGTGGTATTTCACAGCCATCACTAACCATGTAGAGGAAATCGAAGAATGTGTGGGCCAAGGATAGGTTGTTATTGGAGCTTCATGTGTTCCCTCATCATCACCTTCTCCCAATATTCACTTATGCCTCATGGCTAAGGAATCAAAGGTAACTTCTCCTTTGGATCCCAATGCACCTCATAATGATGTGAATGTTGACTTAGACGATGTAGATGATGATGTTTCTTCTTTAAAAGAGAAGGAGAGCTAGTCCTTCATCCTCTACACAAAAATAAAAATGCTTGCTCTACTTTCATTGAAATCTTGAACTTTTCCATTGAAAGTAAGCAACTAATTTATGATCATGAGGAAACAATTGAAAAAATGAGTAGTCTTGAGCGTGAGTATGCTAATGACATTGCAAACCTAAATGAATCTCTTGAAGAGGAACAAACCACCGAGGAATCTCTTGAGGAGACCTTTGCTCTAGAGCTATCTAGACTGAAGAAAACTCATGATAGAGATCTTGAGGTCGCAAGTGCCCTTCAAATTAAAAATGGCAAGCTTGAAGTTGCCTATGCTAAACTCCTTGAAGATTTTGAGCACCTAAACAATGACTCTAGGGTCATTAAGGGGAGCTCATCAAACTCACCGAGTCACATGAGCAACTTAAAGCTTCATACTCAAAAGAGCTTTCCAAGTTTCCCTCACCTCTTGCAATTAATCATGATGCTTGTGCTACTAACTCTATCTCTTGTGAAGCATCTATTGTGAAGGAGTATGTTGATATAAAGTCTCAACTTCCTTTGCTAACAAGCAACTATGGGAAGCTGGAAGAAAAACATGCTAAGCTCTCAAGCTCGCATGAGGATCTTCTAGTTTCCCATGGTAGGCTAAAGTTGGCTCATAAGGCCACTATTTCAAAGGTAACATCTAGTGAGACTCATGTGGACATTAACACTACTTAAACTCCTAGTGTCATATTGCCATGTGCTAGTCCTTGTGATTCATCATATGATAACCATGCTATATCTTGTGATGAATTGCATCCATTGCCTTGTTGCTCTAAAAATGTAGCATCTACTTCCTCTAGTATTGTTATTGATACTAACCATGTAGAGGAAAACAAGAAGCTCAAGGCTCAAGTCACTTCTTTGAAGAATGACTTGAAGAAGTGTCATGAAGGGAATACCACACTCAAGAACATATTGGGTGTGTGAAGATCCCCAAATGACAAGAGTGGGCTTGGATTCAACTCCAACATCAAGAACAAGCCCACCTACAAGTTGAAGCACAAGGGAAACAAGAAGAATGGCCAAGGTCAAGTGAAGAATCCAGCCAACATTGTGTGCTTCAAGTGCAAGGAAGAAGGACATCATGTGAGATGTTTCCCATTGAAGAAGCAATAAGAGAAGCGGCCTCAAGCTCCACCTCAAGCTAGAAGTGGGACTCTTCTCAAGAAGCAAGCTCTTCCTCAAGGGGTGGCATATTCCAAGAAGAAAGTTAGCAAGAGAAGAACTTGCTACATTTTCCGTGAGAAGGGGCACCTTTCTTACTCATGCACTATGGGTAACTCCCCATCCTATCCTATCATATCTTGATTGATGATGCATATTCTCTCCGTAAGGATGATGTGGGCAATGTGTTTGCCAAATATGTTGGTGCCCAATGTGGTGTCAAGAAAAGAACCATTTGGGTGGCCAAGCCTATTGTGACTAACTTCTTAAGACCAAACTTGGTTGGGAACCAACAAGCTAAAACTTGATCAATAGGTGTTGGTTGGAGGGCACTGGAGGCTTGGCTACATTATGAAGAATTGAGGGATCTTCATCATTTATTTTTGTCAAGTCAAGCTAATTGGATTATCTTGCTTATATCTTATATCCAATATTCCTCCTTCGGTAACATGTGCTCAACTATTTACATTGAAAGTTACTTGCTCCCTTGTGCATGTGTGATTTTGTACCTTGCATGTGTATGTATATGTTGTTCTTCCCTCGTACTTATATTGAGTTATCAAGTATATTTGTGTATGTTGGTTGGCACATCATGTATTTGTGTTCTTGGTTTGGAGCCTTTGTTGAATTCATTTGGTATCTTTTTGGGCTCGTGCGTGAGATTGATGGACTATCCCATTTTAGGGGAGTGTTATGCTTGGGCATTCCACAATCCTAAAATGAGTGTACATGAGGAATACTGATACAATGCAAATGTATCTATAATTTTTGATGTTCCATGCTTAGTTTTATCCACTTTCTTGTGTTTTGTCCACACTTTGGAGTACTTTTCATATGATTTCTTGGACTAACCTATTAACAAGAGCCATAGTGCCAACTGCCTGTTTTCTGCTGTTTTTGGTTCCAGGAAAGTCAGAAAATGAATATTCTCGGAATTGGACGGGACAAAAGCCAAAGTGCCTATTTTTCTGGAAGACTCACGGAGCCAGAATACGAGACGGAGGAGGGCCAGGGGCTGGCTACACCCCCCTAGGTGTGAGCCGGGCCTGGGCGCGCCAGGGCATGGTCTGGCCGCCCCAGGCTGCCCCTCGGTCTCCCTCTTTGCCTATAAGAAGCCTTCTGACCTAAAAACTCCGGGGGGTTTGACGTTTTTCCAGAAGGAGTTCCGCTCCACCGCCACCACCAGATTCCACGAAACAGCACCAGAAACTCCGTTCTGGCACCCTGCCGGGACGGGGAATTGGAGAAGATCGTCGCCATCATCATCACCATCGCTTCTCCATCGACCATCCATGTTTCCCCCATCTATGAGTGAGTAATCCCCCGCTGTAGGCTATGGGGATGGTAGGGATTGGATGAGATCGTTCATGTAATGGCATCAGATTGTTAGGGCATGGTGCCTAGTATCTTTTATTAGTGCTTTATGACTTTGTTGTGACTTGTTATGCTTAATGCTTCTCACTAGGGCCCGAGTGCCATGATCTCTGATCTGAACATGTTATTGATTCATTATGATAGTATTGTTTATGGTCTTATGTACAAGTTGTATACACATGTTGTTGTTCGGAACCGATGGCCCCGAAGTGACAAAAATCGGGATAACCGGAGGGAATGGCTTTGATGTGAGGATCACATGTGTTCACGGAGTGTTAATGCTTTTCTCCGGTGCTCTATTAAAAGGAGCACCTTAATTGCCAGTAGTTCCCTTGAGGCCCCGCTGCAAACGGGCTGACAGGACAAAAGATGTTGTGCAAGTTCTCATTGCGAGCACGTATGACTATATATGGAACACATGCCTAGGATTATCTAGTACTTGGATGCTTTATCTTATTTATCTGCAATTGCTCTATGTTCTGATTGCTATGTGAATTGTCTTGTCCATGCAACGCCCGTCCATCCATCGCTATGCCTACCACACTCGAATCCTACTGTTTACTGCTATTGTTACTGCCGTCTTTACTTTACTGCTGCTACTTTGATTTTCCTACTACAAAACTGTTGCTACTAATAAACTGCGGTGAGCAAGGTTGTTTCCAGGTGCAGCTGAATTGACAACTCAGTTGTTAAGGCTTATAAATATTCTTTGGCTCCCCTTGTGTCGAATCAATAAATTGGGTTTCACTTCCCTCGAAAATACTGCGATACACCCCCTATACTTGTGGGTCATAAAATACCAATGAGTATGTATATTGCAAGTTTATCTAGTCTCTATGTGGTATGTCTTTCTCATGAGAAATTCAAGTTCCATAATGTCCATTAATCATCTCTATTTGGATGTTTTTACCTCTTGTTGAGATTTCTTGGTTTATCACATTATGGGGAGTCTTATGCTTTGTGCATATTACAAACCTAGAAAATTTGGATATTTGAGGTAGTGCCACATAGAATTGATATTACAGATTATCTAGCTCCTATGTGGAACGCTAAGCTCAAACAAGTTTCAATTCCCTTGGATTGTTTTTATTGCTCATATTTTGGATCTTGTTTATGAGAGTTTTCTTGATGTGTGTTCCCCATATTTGGACCTCCATATTCTCCATGGAAACCATTTGCTTCAAGTTACTTTGATCATATGATTGTGTAACTATTTGGATCTATCAAGAATCTCTATCTAAGCATCATGCTTAATTTTTATATTTTTCCATATGCTTCTTGTTGTGAATATGATCGTGATATCCCTGCAAACTACCGAGGGAAAAATTTCCCCATAATTCTTGTCATTTCACAAGTGGTACTCCATATATGGTAGAATTTATTGATCATGTTCATTTTGGCCTTTGCTTGTTTGTTTTCCCTATCTTTGTCCATGAAAATGTTTTCATTTTCGCCCATGTCTTCCTTGCCTCTTGTGAATCTTTTTAGTTTATTTGTACCCTCTTGTGTCTTATTTAATTTAGGTAGCAGTGATGATCCCATTTGTGTGCATTTTGCATTCAAAAGCAAAATTCTACATAATGCACCATTCATGGAGGAGCTCTCCTATCTTATTTAGAACACTCCCTTTTTGCTGGAAGTTTGATCTTTTCTTTTGGTACTTTGTGCCATCATGAAAAGTGTAGAGAGTTTGATTTATGTGTTTGAATCTTTCTCTTTGGGAGTTGGTTTTGTTTCATTCTTTGTTACTTGTTTTGATCCTTTAGGATGAGATAAATCCTTGATCATTGTGTGTTTTGTGCATCTTTTGCTCTTTGGCATTTGCCTTGTTCATTTGTTGAATGTGTGTCCTATCATCTGTTGATTTGGCTCTTTGATACAATTTGGACACCTTTGTCGTGTCAAACTATTATGTGCTACTGCTTAGTTTGCTTGGTGTTTTTATTCAAATTGTATCTCCTTTTTGGTTCTTGAAAGTCTTGTCCATGCATATTTACTTCATGTATATATTATGGCATGCTTTCTTTCTTTGATCCAATATAGAGGGGAAACTCCATCAAATCCTATTGGCTAAGATGTGCAAGAAATTCAATTTCACATCGATATGCACATATTATGTGGAGCTTCTCCTATGTATTGTAGTTGCACTAACTACTTTGGACCCAATTTGTTTGGGACCATAGTGTACTTAACTTTGTTTTAGGTACATTGGAGATATATATTGGACGCTTGTCTCATCCATTAGGAAGAAGTGGTGCCTACATGTCAATTGGAGGCAAGCTAGGATGATCAACAAATTCTTATACTCTACATCCTACCAATTATATCTTGGTAACAAGTATCTCTCTCATGCATACATATCTTGTTTCCAACCTTTTGTGGGTTGCTTGTTGGCATGAATTTGTGTGTTTGTAATGTTGTGGTTATTTGTTTGGTTTTTACGAGTTCTCTCTATTACAAACGCGAGTATGTTGAGACGAGTGCATATAATGGGAACTATACAAAATCATGATCATGATTCATGATGGCCTGCAAGTGCATAGGTTCGGCAGAGAATGTTTTTGCGGAAGTATTAATTCCAGTTTTTATATCGATCCCAACAAGGATCCTAGGAAAGTGTTTTATGCGGTGTTTCTGTCGCACCCAAGGTGTCACAAGTCTTGAGTGAATTGAATGCAAATGTTGACGGTGGAAGTGGTTAATAAAAGATAGAGAAACTTGCTTAGGAAATAAGTAAAATGCATAAAAGTAAAGATGCCGATGATGTATATAGGTCCTGCAGATGAGAAATTAGGCACAGAGAGAATCAGTTCATGGTGAGTGTAAAGGTGCCAAATGGAGTAAGCGGAATAAGTGATAATGATCTTATTTATAAGTGAGTAGGCAAGCAACCCATATACCGACTAGGAGTCCTCATGGCCAATTCTTCCTAATCCCAATGATCCATCTGCCAGTTACCACGGCTATGGTCAACGCATTAATTAAGGTCTTTCAACCGGATCAAGGCTTTAATCTTGATGGTTCCTTGTTGTCCTTGAGTAGTGCTAGCTCTTTTTGATATCGTCCGTGTCACTCGGGGGTCGCCAAATTACTAGCATACAAGTTCATACCTATGAGATCTTTGGATCATGTTACTTGGGCCCTTAACTTAGATAACAAGCATTAGGCACACATAGATATTCATTCTCACTATTTAAACAAGCATTGCAACAATCACAAATGAATGGAAATAAAATAGGCACATCACATGTCACCAATCCCCTACATCTCCCACGCCTATGGGGATTTACTCAGACATGAGAGGTAGACAGACCAAAGGCATAATTGAATTGCAAATAGAAATCATCTCAAAGTTATTGTAGCAAACCACAATAGTGATTTAAAGATCCAAAATACAAACCAAGGGTAGATCAAAGTATCAAACCCTATTCTTACAAGTGTCAATCTCTCTCTCTAATTAACAATGGGATGAAGGTGGAATGTGTGGTTTTGAGGTTGCGGATCGTCGGAGAACGAGGGGATGTTCTTCTCCTCCTTCAGATCTTATCTCTCCCTCCAGATGTCTTGCGGTGGTTTTAACTTCTATTCTGTGGTTCTTATCGTCTCTCCACTTTTACGAAAGTTGCTTGTATTGATATAGGGAAGGCGCTGGTAGGTAGTACGGGTGGGTGGTACATGCGTGCCCCGACCGTACCGTTGGTCGTTATGCGTGCTGACGCCTCCAATGAAAATGGCTTCAATTAGGGATTTGCTTATTCTGGTGTAATTAGCCCATAAATGCTATTAGATCTTCAATAAATGTTCATTTCCTGAAAACTATCATAAGAAAAAGATTCGCTAATTGCGACATTAACGTTAGTGAAAAGGGAAATCTTCAGGGAAATTTGGTAATAAACAAGTGGAAAACCAATGGTAAAAAGTGATGAAATTTGGAGCTATCAACATCCCCAAGCTTAGCTCTTACTCACCCTCGAGTGACAAAGCTATAACGAGTAATAGCAAAAAATTGAATCAAGATAAAGACTTACAAGTTCGAGGTTGTACCATATTCCATCGTCTCTAATCCTGCAACCTTGAACATGAGCATAATATATCTAAATAGTTGCACTTAAGCTTGATCTCTAAACGCAAGTAATTCGCTAGCTAATAGTTCTTGTAACTCAAATGAGATTGTTAAAAGTTTGGCGAAGCTTTACAAATCAATTTCTTTCAGCGCCTCTCTTGTTATGAGAGTAAAAATATCTTTAGGCCATGCTACTTGAATCAAAATTAAGGGTGCACATGTAGATGTCAAATGAGAGATAAACTTAGAGCTTTTTCATTAATCACCCACTTCGATGATCGTGGCTATCAAATAACTCATGTTATCCTTACTTATCAAGAACTCTAATTGCACATTTTAGGTAGTGAGGTGTGATGTCTACGCACTTCTATTCTTGTAGACAGTTGTTGGGCCTCCAAGTGCAGAGGTTTGTAGAATAGCAACAAGTTTTCCCTTAAGTGGATCACCCAAGGTTTATCAAACATAGGGAGGAAGTGGTCAAAGGTATCCCCTCTCAAGCAACCCTGCAATCAAGATACAAGAAGTCTCTTGTGTCCCCAACACACCCAATACACTTGTTAGGTGTATAGGTGCACTAGTTCGGCGAAGAGATAGTGAAATACAAGTGGTATGGATAATAATAAGTGGTAATGGTGCTAGAAAATAGCTTGATGGCGTGGAAAAGACTAAAGGCAAACTGAAATAAAGATGGAAGCAAGCAAACATGTAACAGATATAATTGCAAACGGTGTTTCAATGCTTAGAAACAAGGCCTAGGGATCATACTTTCACTAGTGAACACTCTCATATAAATATATTTTTCTTTATGATACTACGTTGGACTACTCTCCGGTTGGACACTCTAATCGATGGTAGGGCTATGACATCACACCTCAAAGTTCATCTTTCCCATCTAGATAACCCCACACTGTCACCTTGAGTACTAGACGAGTCCAACAAACACCACAATTTCATAGAAACATGCAACTCCAAATATAACTCGTAACAAGTATTTGTAATCTCTAGCCTAAGTGCCACCATGGTGAGCACGCTTTCACTTTCACACACATGGGGAGAGCAGAGATCTATTAAAGCACTTGAGTAGCAAGGTAGATCTAGTTGATTACAAAGCTCATGATCACAATATGATCATGCATAGAGAGCGAGATGAACACATAGCTACCGGTAGAACCCTTAGCCTCGAGGAAGAACTACTCCCTCCTCATCATGGGAATCAGCAATGGCGATGAAGATTGTGGTGGAGATCGATGAGATGGCTCCGGGGGCACTTCCCCGTCCCGGCAGGGTGCCGGAATAGAGACTTTCTGTCCTCCGAATCTCCCCTTCGGTGGCGGCGGCGCTGCGGAACTTTTCGTGGATGGAGGCTTGACGATCTAGGGTTTATGCATCGGGAGGCTTCTTATAGGCTAAGAGGCAAGGTCGATGGGCGGCCAGGGGGCCCACACCACCTGGTGGCGCAGCCAGGGCTAACCCGCGCCACCACATGGTGTGGCCGCCCTGTGGCCCCTCTCCGTCTTGTCTTCTCACTCCGTGAGTCTTCCGGTAAAATATCGACTTTGGCTTTTGTCCGGTCCAATTCCGAGAATATTCATTTTCTTACTTTCTGGAACCAAAAACAACAGAAAACAGGCAACTGGCACTGTGGCATCTTGTTAATAGGTTAGTCCAAGAAAGTGTATGAAAAGTACTCGAGAGTTGGAAGAAAACACAAGAAAGTAGATAAAATCAAGCATGGAATCAAAAATTATAGATATATTTGCAACGTATCAACATCCCCAAGCTTAACTCCTTCTCATCCTCGAGTAGGTAAGTGATAAAAAGTAAGAATAATGTTTGAGGTGACATGCACCATTATAAACTCGATCAAAGTATTTGTAAAACATTGATAGTTGGGATCATAGTACTTCAATCATAACATGAAAGACAAAGTTCTAACACTAAGTCAAAGAAACTATGTTGCAACATGAAAAGGCACAAACAAAAGATTCATGCATAACAATGCTTTGCAAGACGTTTGTTTGTTTCACATAAAGAAAACATAGCATAATGGCATTTAGCTTATCCCTCATAGAGTAGCAAATATAAATGCATAGGACACCTTCAAAGTTCATAAGAGTGACTAGATACAAATAGTTTAAAACAAGCAATATCAAAGCTATGCATGAATCAACAAGTCTTGGGACAATGCACATAGAACTAAGAATGGCCACTATGCTCTCAAAGTAGGTGCATAAAGGTAGAAGGTGGAGACTCAATATAAAAGTGGAAGAAAGGCCTTCATAGAAGGAAGCAGGGATTCAAGTCTCATAAAGAGCTTCCAAAAATTATGGTACTTATTAGATTTTAGCTCTCATTGCCCCTATCATAAGCATCTTGAAGTGATTAAGGTTAAAGTGACACAACTAAGAGGATATGCTTGACAAGTTATAAACCGAAATCTCATGCCCCTTACTTACGAAGACCGATCATCATGCTACTCAACTTCAGTCACGAGTAAGCTCTTGTCATTGTAAGTACATGTGTATCATTAAGAACCGCCAACGGGGTACCCCTTGCACATGATACGGGAGCTTTCCCATAATCAAAATGACAAGGCAAGCAGACAATGAGCATCTCAGTGATCTTTTTATTTGCTATTTGCATAGGTTTTTATTGAGGATGCTTCATAGAGTGCTCATTATGGTGATGCTGCAAGTTTCCACCATGATTAGGCATGGCTTAGGCTAGCGGCCCAGGCGTTTCTCTAACACACATACAAACTCCATGATCTTACAAGTTCCACTTTTATTTCACACCGCCGGGATCCGTAAGCAAAAGAACATAATATCAACGGGGTACAAAGTACAAGTGCAATGTTGAAAGCGTTCCCCATGAAACATGGTTCTGCTAATTTCAACATATAAAGCGCGAGCATATATGCAACAAAGAAGGACCCAATGGTTCAAGTTTATTAGAGGCAATAAAGTAAAGTGTGCCATCAAGTTCGTGAGAGCTTTAATCACTAGTTTTCTCATAACAAGTTTAATTTGGAAGATAAAAAAAATCATGAATATACTTGGAATAGCGTAAGCCAATAGGTAGGTATGGTGGACTCTTTGGAATAACTTGGTTTAGGGAGTTGGATGCATGAGTGGAACTCATACTTGGTTGTGGAGGCTAGCAAAAGACTGGGAGCGACAAACTAAGAGAGCAATAATGGCCATAATCATGCAGAGCGACAAAACATCATTGATCAAAGCATAAAGTGATACTACAAGTTGAAAACTAAAGGATCATAAAGGCTATGGTGACTTGAGATAGTCATTACATGGTGTGAGCATGTGCCAAGTCAACCCAAATAAAGCATCAAAGGAGAATACCACTATACTATGCTTTAATATGCTAAAACAACGCATGATTCATCCAAGGCACATTAAGAAATCTCAATTATTTATAACAAGTCATTCTACAGCAAAGAATACTAAGCATAAAGCCAAAAAAATATCAAGCATGGCATGACAAAGCATAGGCCACAGTCAAAAACAAGCTCGTTTTACCACTTAAGCATGAGCTTTCCTGCTCTTTTCCAATCCAAACCAAACTATTTGAAACAACTCACAAAGATAATAATAAATAAAGATCAGTGAGCTTGTCTCACAAATCCAAAAGGAAGAACTAAAAGGTTCTAAGCTGAAAGCACAAGAAAACTAAGGCTAAACACAATGCTAGTAAAAGAGAACACTCACAAAACAATAAGAATGAAAACTATAGTGTTCTAGGCAATGAATAACGGGGTGTGTCTCTCTCCAAAAGAAGTGTGTTGGGATCCAACCAAATTATTCAAGCAAACTAAGAAAACCAAGAAAACGAAAAACCAAAATGAAAACGAAAAAGAAGACGCTCCAAGAACAACACAACTGTGCATGAAACAATAAAAATGAAGCGTTTGGAAGAAACCTGGAATTTTTATTGATGAAGAAGGGGATGCCTTGGGCATCCCCAAGCTTTGATGCATGTACTTCTTGGATATTACTTGGGGTGACACACGTGGCATCCCCAAGCTTGATCTTTAGTCCATTCTTCATCTCATTATTCATTCCTTCCATACACCTGAAATTTTTCCTTCATACAAAACTTCACACAATCTTTATTAGCAATATTAGTGCACTCAAGATAATAAGTCTTTAGGTTCAGTTATAACACCAATAAAACTTCCATTAAAACACTATATACTGTAGCACTTTCCTCAAAAAGCTCAATTCCCCAAAAGAACTCAAAAAGGAACCAACAAGAAGCAAATGTAGAAAATGGCAGAAATCTGTCAAAACAGACTAGCAGGTAAAAACCAATTTTTTTGAAGAGCTTCTGTTGCTCAAATCGAAAAGTGTTGAACTAACGAAAGTTAGATAACAACCTGGGGCAGGAGCACAAAAATTCATGCCTCAAAATTACGTAGAGAGGTTTTACACGATTTTTTTACGGTGAAGCACAGAAATCTGTTTCGGGACAGCAACTTTCCCAATCATTACTTCTCTCTCATTAGAGGTTACTCTTGGCACAAAAAGCTAATAAAAAGGATAAGGAGCGGTTATTACATAGGTAATAACTTCTAAGACTCATCTAAAACTTTTGGTTTATCTCTCAATAAGTACTTTTCTTTAACGCCTTTAAGTTAGGCATGATAGTTTGAGAAGATGCTCACATAAGAAATATGAATTGAAGTAAAAGAGAGCATCAAGAAGCAAATATAAAACACATTTAAGTCTAACCCACTTCCTATGCATAGGAATCTTGTAAATAAACAAGTCATGAAAGCACAAAGCAACAAGCATAGGAAAACAAAACAAGTGCAACTTCAAAATTTTCAACATAAGGAGGGGAAACTTAATATTATTGAGATGCATAAAACCATGTTTCCCTCTCTCATAATAACTTTCAGTAGCATCATGAATAAAATTAACAATATAACTATCACATAAAACATTCTTATCATGAGCCACATGCATATAATAATTATTACTCTCCACATAAGCATAGTCATTCTTATTAATTGTAGTGGGAGCAAATTCAACAAAATAGCTATCATTATTATTCTCATCACCATAATCATCAAATATAGGAGGCATATTGTAATCATAATTAATTTTCTCCTCAATATTAGGTGGGCTGAAAATATCATATTCGTCATTATAATCATCATATATTGGAGGTTTGGTATCATCATAAACAATAGAATAGGTATCTTCCAAAGCTGGGGAACTAAAAAGATCATTTTCATAAAAACTAGCTTCCCCAAGCTTAGACTTTTCCATAGCATTAGCAATAATGGTGTCCAAAGAATTCATACTAACAACATTGCTATTAGCATGAAAATAAAGTCCCATAGGTTTTTTAATTTTCTCTTCAAACACTTCATGTCCTAACTCAAGATAAATACTATAAAGCTCTCTAATTTTGTTGTTGTTTTCCATTAAGCCTAACTAGTGAAAACAAGAAACAAAAAGACAAAATTGCAGAACCTAAAGGAAATAACTTCGAGCACTCACACCGGAGGATGTGAGTACCTTTTACCTTACCTCCTCGGCAACGACGCCAGAAAAGAGGCATTTGCCGTGGGAGGTTCTTCTTCTTTAATCCTCCGGTGTGAATACCTTTTACCTTACCTCCCCGGCAACGGCGCCAGAAAATAGCTTGATGTCTATGCACTTCTATTCTTGTAGATAGTTGTTGGGTCTCCAAGTGTAGAGGTTTGTAGAACAGCAGCAAGTTTTCCCTTAAGTGGATCACCCAAGGTTTATCGAACTCAGGGAGGAAGTGGTCAAAGGTATCCCCTCTCAAGCAACCCTGCAATCAAGATACAAGAAGTCTCTTGTGTCCCCAACACACCCAATACACTTGCCAGGTGTATAGGTGCACTAGTTCGGTGAAGAGATAGTGAAATACAAGTGGTATGGATAATTATAAGTGGTAACGGTGCTACAAAATAGCTTGATGGTGTGGAAAAGACTAAAGGCAAACTGAAATAAAGATGGAAGCAAGCAAACATGTAACCGATCTAATTGTAAACTGTGTTTCAATGCTTAGAAACAAGGCCTAGGGATCATACTTTCACTAGTGAACACTCTCACATAAATATATTCTTCTTTATGATACTACGCTGAACTACTCTCCGGTTGGATACTCTAATCGATGGTAGGGCTATAACAACACACCTCAAAGTTCATCTTTCCCATCTAGATAACCCCACACTGTCAACTTGAGTACTAGATGAGTCCAAAAAACACCACAATTTCATAGAAACATCCAACTCCAAATATAACTCATAACAAGTATTTGTAATCTCTAGCCTAAGTGCCACCATGGTGAGCATGCTGTCACGTTCACACACATGGGGAGAGCAAAAATCTATTAAAGCACTTGAGTAGCAAGGTAGATCTACTTGATTACAAAGCTCATGATCACAATATGATCAAGCTAGAGAGAGATGAACACATAGCTATCGGTAGAACCCTTAGCCTCGAGGAAGAACTACTCCCTCCTCATCATGGGAATCAGCAATGGCGATGAAGATGGTGGTGGAGATCGATGGAGATGGCTCCGGGGGCACTTCCCCGTCCCGGTAGGGTGCTAGAACAGAGGCTTTCTGTCCCCCGAATCTCCCCTTCGGTGGCGGCGGCGCTGTGGAACTTTTCGTGGCTGGAGGCTTGACGATCTAGGGTTTATGCATCGGGGGGCTTCTTATAGGCGAAGATGCAAGGTCGGTGGGCGGCCAGGGGGCCCACACCACCTGGTGGCGCAGCCAGGGCTAGCCCGCGCCACCACATGGTGTGGCCGCCCTGTGGCCCCTCTCCGTCTCGTCTTCTGGCTCCGTGAGTCTTCCGGTAAAATATCGACTTTGGCTTTTGTCCGGTCCAATTCCGAGAATATTCATTTTCTTACTTTATGGAACCAAAAACAACAAAAAACAGGCAACTGTCCTGTGGCATCTTGTTAATAGGTTATTCCAAGGAAGTGTATGAAAAGTACTCCAAAGTTGGAACAAAACAAAAGAAAGTAGATAAAACTAAGCTTGGAACATCAAAAATTATAGATACGTTTGCAACATATCAAGGTGATGCCAAGAATCAAAAGGTATCAAAAGTATTTCAGCTCATATTTTGACAACAGATATTTTCTTTTTCTTTCTCAAGGATCAAGAAATATTTCTTTGTAAACTCCTACACAACTTATTGGGAGTACCAATAGTTTTTCCCATATAGCGACACGTATTCCACTCATGCCATCAACTCATAGCTGAAATCCGGGGTTATACCATAGATCGTTCAAAAGCTAGCGGAGTTATTGGTATCCCAAAGGTGTGTATTTGAAACAAAGTTCTTTTTCTCCTCTTTCCTTTTTCTTTTCTCTCCTCTTTTTTTAACTAAGCAATAATTTTTTTGGCATCTCCCTCTCCTACTCCAAAAAGTTCGTTCCATTAAGGAATTCTTTTTCATAAGGTATCATCAAGTCAACGATCAGTATGTGGGGTTGAGCACTACTAAGGTTAAACCCTTAAGACAAAAACATGGCACCAAAGTTGGCATTGACACTTTCTCTTGTTCTAAAAGGTTTGGAATAAAATCCCAAGAGTTGCTTTTCAAGCTGATTTAATTGTCGAAAGTCTTGACCAAAGAGGGGACAAAAGCCTTTGAGATCAAGCTCTAAAAGATAACGAACTAAGCGTGGAATCGAAATCAAGTGCAACCGAACAGACATAAATTTTTCATGAATAAGCTTATAGGAAGAGAGAAAATAAGAATGTAGTACCTCCTCTTACTTGTTCGTCTTTTACTTGAGTCAACTCTTTGCGTTCGTCCATAACTTGATCAGTAAAAGTGAGTAACCTGCAAAAAGTATCAACAAGAGCCAAGAGAAATTTGCACAAAATAATTCTAGAGAATAATCTAATATTTTTGGGTTTTCTTTTATCGAATGCAAAACTGAAAGTAGACATGCATTGAAACAAAAGCAAATAAATAAAAAGAAGAAACAAAAATATGAATGCATAAAGGTGGGAGGATTTTAACCTCCCCAAGCTTAGGCCTTTGCCTAACTGGAATTAGTTCTCGCTACCGTCAGGTGGCGGCTATTGATACGAGAAGTTCGGGTAGCGGTTTGGAAAATCGGTCATAAAAGATGTGAAATCTTGAGTGAGATTGACCATGTGGGCATTCGCATCATGCAACATGTTCTCTATGTTGTCAATGTGATGCACCACCTGGTCAAAATTGCTCCTCGGGACATAGTTGAATCCCGACTATGGTGGAGGTATACCTTGCTGCTGATGCTGGTGGTGAGGCTTGTGGTGGTGGTGTTGCTGGCCAAAATTGTCCCATCCTACGTCGTGCCAGCCTCCTCCTTCTTCATCCTGCTGTTGTTGGCCAGCTGCTGCGTCTTCCTAGTTGGGATGGCCACCTGGTGGCGCAGTCCTTCCTGAGAGGATCAGTGCCTGCTGGAACTCATCCTCAGTAAGGACCCAACTTTGTTTACCTGGCAAACCAAAAGCTTGGACAAAAGGAAGCAAGATTTGATGGAGATCACCGTTAGGAATAAAATAAAACTGGCAAGCACGGAGGGAACGATCTTGCCTATAGACACCCATGCACTTGGTGCTAGCCATATGGATGTCATCTAGGTCCTTGCTGCCCAGTACAGCTCTTTCCTGCGGTAGGACAAATTCGTTTGCATATGCGATCTGTGTGATCAACCCACCACAACGAATGTCCCCCGCGGAAGCAGACCTCTGGCGGTGAAAGTGCTGGATGAGTAAAGCTCCCAAGTTTACCTTGTGCTCCATCTCTGTATGCAAGGACATATGGATTACACTCATTTCGAGGCCTACCATTCCCCCAACATCTCCCTTTCCAAATATAGAATTAATAAGGAAGGTATGAAAATAGTGTATAGTAGGATTCTGGACAGTGGCACTCTTCCTATGCAAAGAATCGTTGTCCCTATGGACAGAAATTTCCTCCGAGACTGCATTGCCTCCATATGCACATTGTCACTGATGTCGAGTTCTCCCTCATGGGAGAATCCGAAACTATCACAAAATTCATAGAAGGTCAAGTTGTGGAGTTACCCACTGAGCACAAAACTTACAGTGCAATTATGCTCCTGGGTCTCGAGATCATTGTGGAATGATGAAAGAAACTCGAACGTGGCGAGCTTGTAGGTGTTGACGGAGTGGTAGGAGAAATCGACCATGCTAGGTTGCGCAGTCCTCTGCTCGAAAGTCCTCCAAGAGACCCTGGCGGGAGAGGAACTGACGGTCTACCCACTTGGTAGGAAAAACCTTGCGGTTGCTCACCCTCTCGTAGTCTCGGCTCATGGCATCCATCAAGATGTCCACCTCCACGTGTCTCTTCTTCGAACCCGGCGGCTTGGCGGAGCCTGAAGGTCCTGCCATACCCGAGCCCTTGCCCGAGTGGAATATCCTTCCAATGTTATGCATTGTGCTGCAATTTTTTTGAAGAAATCTATAGGCATCAGGTTTCTATCACATATACAAACGATTACAGGTAGAAGTTACAAATCTTAATGTGAGGAATCAATAATAATCTCAAAATATGATGAACTCATCTAAATAGCCAACGTGATGAATTCAACCATGGATTTCAGAAAATAGAGTGTGGATCAGATGAGAAACTTACCGTTGTGAAGATTCCCCAACTCATAAACACTAAAACAATGAAGAATCAAAGATTTGAGAGGCTAGGGTTTGAGGTGGAAAGAGAAAGAACAAGGAAGAAAGAGGAAGAAGAAGAGGGAAGGCTGGCTGCGAGCCAACCGCCGTCGGTCTTTACCTAGCGAAGCATGCAGTACGGGTGGGTGGTACGGGCACTGCCCGCCTGTACCGGTGGTCTTCACCGTCAGATCAACATTAGGGTTCGAGATCAAACCTGGTCGACTTGGTACGGGCGCGCGGTACGTTCGTACCCCGGCCGTACCAATGGTCATTATCTATTCGGAGACCTGGGTCGACTTCGTCGATATGTGGTACAGGCACGTGGTACGGTCGACCCCGGCCGTACCACTAGTCATTACCGGCGCTGTCTCCGCCGTAGGTTTTATAGAGATTTGGTACGGGCACGCAATACGGTCGTACCCCGGTCGTACCAGTGCTTATTACCTGTGCTGAACCCACTATCTTTTCTTTGTTTTTCCCTTGCTTCTCAACTTCATTAAGGTAAATTCTATGAACAAACTAAAAATCAAAATAAACTTATTAAACAATATAGATAACAAAGTAGTACATGCAAAAATAAAAACTTAAACTAGATTTATTAATAATGGGTTATCTCCCATTGAGTGTTTTAATTCTAGAGATTTGACTAATCAAACTCCATATCATCGGGGTTTATCTCAAGCGGCGCTTTTTCTTCAGCCTTTGCTGCTTGATCACGCTTAGGTGGTGGAATGTATTTTCCATTGTGCTCTTGTCTCTTAGGAAAGTATCTAACAATTTGTTCATCATATATATTAAAGAAAATCATGCTGCTAGAACAATCTACATTAGCTCCAACTGTACTAAGAAAAGGTCTTCTAAGAATAATAGATAGTTTGTCATCCTCATGGACATCAAGAATTATGAAATCAATTGGAATCACATGATGGTCTATTCTAAGTAAAACATCTTCGATCATTCTCACAGGTTGTTTAGTTGTCTTATCCGCCATTTGCAGTGTTATTGAAGTAGGAGAACATTCTCCAAGAATTAATTTCTTAAATAGAGAATAAGGCATAACATTAACCCCTGCTCCTAAATCACAAAGAGCATTAAATATATTAGTTTTCCCTATTGCACAGGAGATGGTTGGTATGCCTGGATCCCGAAGCTTAGTACGAAGTTTATCATCATAGCTTGTCATTACGGCTACAGTCTTGGTTACTTCTTTTTTCTATTAAGTATATCTCGCATAAAATTTTTATAAGTAGGAACTTGAATAGCATCAGTTAAAGGAAGTTCTAAACACAAAATGCTCGGTACCTCAGCAAAAGAATCATAAATAGCCATATCTGGTTCGTAATGAACTCGGTTAGGGTAAGGAATTTTTCCTTTTGGTAGGTATTACCTTTTCTTTTACCTTTTCCACTGGTTCAACGCTCTTATTATTTTTCCTTGCAGTTGATTTTTGCTTAATGGCGTGTTCTTCACGCGGGACATCAACTTGCTCTTCTTGCTCCTTTCTGAGACCGGCTTCTTCCCTTGAATCGATAGTCTCAGCATCTAAATCATATGATTTGTGCTTATCCCGAACTTCCTCTTCTTCTTGAGTGCTGGAAGCTTTATTTTCCCTTTTTTGGGCTTCATAATCAATATCATCCTGGGGGTCTACTAGGTCATCATCTCGGTGACTCATCTTCTGAATCTCTCTTGCTTTTCGAGCTTGGTCTTCTTGATACCAAGGTGGCCCTTGTGGTTCCTCAGTTTCTGTACCACGCCTAGTAACAATGTTAGTAGAAACAGTATTGAAATTTCCTTGGTTCAAAATCAACGTTTGTGCTTCATTTATCTTCTCACACTGGGTTTTAACCATACTTAGATATCTATCTAAATGTTGCGTGGCTTGACCCAGGTCATTAAAAACTTCTATGAGATCTCTTATATTCTTTTCTTGTGTCATTAGTCATTTATAATTTTTCTCGCAGAATTGATTTTGTTGATATTTAAAATTTTGCATTACAAGATTTAAATCATCTTCTATTACATAAGATGTCAACTTTGTTTTCTCTTACAAGTTCTGAAGCTATACCTTTTTCTTCCATGGATTTTTTGACTTCGGATATAAGATCTTGTGGTATGTGAATCATATATTTTTGTGGTACAATACCCTCAACTGGATTATATTGTTCATCGTTAAAGGATCTTACCTCAAAAAGCTTAACACATTATGACAGTGTCAAGTTGCATATTGCTCCTCCTGCAGTTAGATCAATCATATCTTTTGTTTCATCATTAAGCCCATTATAAAAATATTGGATAACTAGACTCTCGTGAAAACCATGTTTTTTGACTTTCATAATCATTGCATAATATCTATTCCATGCTTAATAAAAGGTTTCTCCTATTGTTTACAAAAAGTTTGTTATGCTCCGTTTGATCTGCATGATTTTAGTAAATGAACAATATTTATGCATGAATTCTCGGATGCAATCCTCCTAGATTTTATAGTATGATTAGGTAGTGATTGTAACCAAGCTAAAGCATTATCTTTTAAAGACCAGCAAAAAAATTTAAGAAGTACAAAATCTATTGGCAGACTTGCTAGTTTAAGTATGACACAAAGGTCGTATACCTTTGTTAAGTGGTCACTAGGGTCTTCCTGTTCTTTTCTTACGAAAGCAGTTTCTTTCATCATATATATTAGCTTAGGATATATTTCGAATTCCTGGCCTTCTAGTTCAGGATAAAGAATAGGCATTTTCCTCAAGTGCCTAGATGGATTCCCATACTCTCCCAAAGGTAGCTCAAGTTCGGCTCCTCAGGTGATAGTCAAGTCAGCCATCAGTGGAATCATGTTGTTCATGTCTACAGTATGCGAATTAGTAAATCTTTCAATAGATTCTAATCGTCTCTCGATCGGAACGCGATCGATATATGGAGGTAAATAGGTTTTTCCTGATTGAGTGGTACCTCTGCCTTCAACGGAGACCATGAATGGTATCAACTGTTGCTGTTTGTCAATAAACAACACTTAGCGCTTATCTCCCCAGCAACGGTGCCAGAAAATACCTTGATGGCCTGCAAGTGCACATGTTTGTCAGAGAATGTTTTCACGGAAGTATTAATTCTAGTTTTTATATCGATCCCAATAAGGAGCCTAGGAAAGTGTTTTATGTGGTGTTTCTGTCGCACCCAAGGTGTCACAAGTCTTGAGTGAATTGACTGCAAATGTTGATGGTGGAAGTGGTTACTAAAAGATAGAGGAACTTTCTTAGGAAATAAGTAAATTGCATAAATGTAAAGATGCGGATGATTTATATAGGTCCTATAGATGAGAAGTTAGGCGTGGAGAGAATCAGTTCATGGTGAGTGTAAAGGTGCCAAATGGAGTAAGTAGAATAAGTGATAATGGTAATTCTTATTTATAAGTGAGTAGGCAAGCAACCCATATACCGACTAGGAGTCCTCATGGCCAATTCTTCCTAATTCCAATGATCCATCTGCCTGTTACCACGACCATGGTCAGCGCATTAATTAAGGTCTTTCAACCAGATCAAAGCTTTAATCTTGATGGTTCCTTGTTGTCCTCGAGTAGTGCTAGCTCTTCTTTGATATCGGCCGTGTCACTCGGGGCTCACCGAATTACTAGCATACAAGTTCATACCTATGGGATCTTTGGATCATGTTACCTGGGCCCTTAAATTAGATAGCAAGCATTAGGCACACATAAATATTATTCTCACTATTTAAACAAGCATTACAATAATCACAAATGAATGGAAATAAAATAGGCACATCACATCTCACCAATCCCCTACATCTCCCACGCCTATGGAGATTTACTCAGACATGAGAGGTAGATAGATCAAAGGCATAATTGAATTACAAATAGAAATCATCTCAAAGTTATTGTAGCAAACCACAATAGCGATTTAAAGATCCAAAATACAAACCAACGGTAGATCAAAGTATCAAACCCTAATCTTACAAGTGCCAATCTCTCTCTCTAAGTAATGATGGGATGAAGGTGGAATGTGTGGTTTTGAGGTTGCAGATCGTCGGACAACAAGGGGATGTTCTTCTCCTCCTTCAGATCTGATCTTTCCCTCCAGATGTCTTGCGGCGGCTGTAACTTCTGTTCTATGGTTCTTCTCGTCCCTCCCCTTTTACAAAAGTTGCTTCCATTGATATAGGGAAGGTGATGGTAGGTAGTACGAGCGGGCGGTACATGGATGCCCCGACCGTACCGTTGGTCATTATGCGTGCTGATGATGGCTCAGGATACGTTGAGCTCGTTGGGAACCCCAAGAGGAAGGTATGATGAGCATAGTAGCAAGTTTCCCTCAGTTATGAAACCAAGGTTATGGAACCAGTAGGAGCAAGGAAACAACCCCAAGGTGTTGCAACCAACTTGGAATCCTGCACAACACAACCACAGAACTTTGCCCCAACTTATAGTGAGGTTGTCAATCTCACCGGTTTTGCTGAAAACAAAGGATTAAACGTATTGTGTGGAAGATAGTAATTGCTTGCAAAAAATAAACAGTAAATAGTAAATAGTAGATGGCATATCAATGGTAAAAGAATGGACTAGGGTCCATAGTTCACTAGAGGTGATTCTCCTTAAGATAAATAACATGTTGGGTGAACAAATTACAGCAGGGCAATTGACAGACTCGAGAAAGCATACAATGCATATACTAATCATCTTGACTACTATGAGATTTGATTGGGCATTACAACGTTATACATAGACCGTAATCCAACTGCATCTATGACTAATAATCCACCTTCAGGTTATCATCCGAACCCCCTCCAGTATTAAGTTGCAAGCAACAGATAATTGCACTAAGCAAAGTGTGTAAAGTAAATAATACAATTTTCCCATGGACAAAGGGTTGCCATTTTATCCCTAGTAGCAACAACACATCTACAACCTTAGAGATTCCTATCACTTCCCCAGATTACTAGAGGCATGAACCCACTACCGAGCATAAATACTCCCTCTTGGAGTTGCTAGAATCTACTTGGCCAAGATAGCTACTAACAACGGAAAGCATGAAAGATCACAAATAACATAGACATGATAGAATCAATAATCAATCTGAAATAGCATCTCAATATCCATCGGATCCCCGCAAACATAACATGTAAGATTACAAATAGATGATCTTGATCATGAACGGAGCTCACAAGATCTAAACATGATAGCACAAAGGAGAAGAACCAACCATCTAGCTACTACATGGACCCATAGTCAAAGGATGAACTACTCACACATCACACCGGAGGCAGTCATGGTGATGAAGAAGGCCTTCGGGGTGATCTCTCCCCTCTGGCAGGGTGTCGAGAAGAGCTTCGGCTCCCCCGATCTAGGGATCGAGATGGCGGCGGCTACATACTCTTCCGTGGATTTCTGATTGGGTCTTTGATCGGGTACTTAGGGTTTTCGTCCCTGGAGGCTTTTATAGGCGAAGGGGCAAGGTCGGTGGAGTACCAGGAGGCCAACACCCCCTGGTGGCGTGCCCCAGGCCGCGCCGCCACCAGGTGTGGCCGCCCTGGTGCGCTACTTCGTCTCCCCTCCATACTCCGTGTTGCTTCGGGTAAAATATTGACTTTGACTTTTGTCCAGTCCAATTCTGAGAATATTTCCTTACTAGCTTTTCTGAAACCAAAAACATCAGAAAATAGGCAACTAGAACTGTGGCATCTTGTTAATAGGTTAGTTCTAGAAAATGTATATAAATACCCCAAAGTGTGGACTAAACATAAGAAAGTAGATACTAAACAAGCATGGAACATAAAAAATTATAGATACATTTACGATGTTTTAGCTGACGCCTCCAATGAGAATGGCTTCAATTGGGGATTTGCTTATTCTAGTGTAATTAGCCAATAAATGCTATTAGATCTTCAATAAATGTTCATTGCCTGAAAACTATCACAAGAAAACAAAGATTAGCTAATTGCAACATTACCGTTAGTGAAAAGGGCAACCTTCAGGGAAATCTAGCAATAAACAAGAGGAAAACCAATGGTAAAAAGTCATGAAATTTGGAGCTATCAATTCACTTATCCCAAATATGTCAATCTAGCAATTATATTGCATATCCTTTTCTCAATTTTCTCTCATGTGCAATAGTGAGTATTTTGCAAAGTTGATTTCTATTTGTGATTCTTATTGCCTTTGTTAATTCCAACTATTCCTTTTTCCCTTACTAATATTTAAATGTATGTAGTGTGTTGGTGTTTGAAGCTCATTTATGTACCATAAGATATATTTGAGCCTTTGGCCATGCTTTCAAGCAAAAATCTTATTGGTATATTATATGACTTCCTTTTGTTGTTCATGTGCTTTCTTGTGTATCTACTTTGTGTGTGCATGTTTCTTTGTGGGCATATTTCTTTGTGATATTTTCAACCTAGAAACTTATACACACAAGAGAACATAAATCTTTGATTGTTTTTGTTTTCCTTTGAGACCACCCTTTATTACTTTTTGATTCTTTGGTGGCTTCCAAATTTATTTTCCTATGAGTGTTTGTCCCATTTGTTTGCATCTCCGGGCACTCATAATTTAATATCTCTTTCCGTTTATTGTTAAATGAGTTTGTACAAGTGAGAATTCCATGATTGTGCACTTTGTTTACAAATAGAATTATTATAATTGGTGCATAATCCTTGGGGGTCTTCTTCAATTCATTTAAGAATGCTCACTTGACTTCGTTCTTATCTTTTGTGTTTTAGATGTTTATTGGGGAGTGAGGATTCCATATTTGTGCATGATGTATCCAAATGATGATTTTATATCATGCACAAAGATTGGGGAGCTTCCCTATTTCATCTAAACACTCTTTTGTTCGTATTGTAATATCTTGTGATTTTATTTTGGTATCAAATGTTCTTGTTAGTTGGTATTTTTGGGTGTTTTGGGTTGCTCGCTCCATTTGTTGAAGCTATTTTCTCCTTATTTTCTTTTTGCAACCTTTGGGTCCTCAATATATTTTGATTTCCTCCCAAATATCCATCATCGGATATTTGCATACGCACACCTTTGGAGGGAGTCTCACTATATTGGTCCTCTAAAACTTTTCACCCATTTTGGCAATGCCAATGGGGAGAAGTTTTCAAGGGTTTAAGGGAAGTTGGTTTATGCTTTGAGTTGGTTCTTAAGCATTAGCCTGGCATGCTCTTACATCTTTGTTGTTGCTTTGCATGTTTAATATATATAGGAAACTCTTCCAACGATACTGCTTGGCAATATATGCAATGAAATTCAAGTTCATCACACGTGCATAGATTGTAGGGGAGTTTGCTCGATATATTGTGGTTGTACCAACATCACATACTTGTGTAGTACTTGATGTTAGGGCAACCGTTTATTTCGTTAAATTCCATATTTAAACCCCCTCAAAGGGATTGTAATCAATTACCAAAATGGGGGAGATTGAAAGGGCATGAATGCCCCCATGTGTGGTTTTGGTAATTAATGACAATCTTTATGGACTAATTTGTAAATTGAGTTTCACTTGTAGGTTTGTCCATGTAAACACCCGGATTTTTAATCCCAAATGCCTGTTATGCCATACATCGCAATACTAGGATTACCATTTTTGCGAGATGTAACAGATTGGATATCACAGTACATCATACATTACAAACCATAATAAGGTCTTACACAAATAAAGGATCTCATGATCCCGTCTTAGTACAAACAAGTAGCAGAATAAATAGCATAGCGGTGGGCTCCATCTTCAGTGTCACAGGCAATGCTGACGATGGGAGACGATCCTAGTTATCGTAGCCATCCTGCTGTCCTTCTTCAGGGTAGTCCTCCTCATAGTCTGGCCACGGGAATAGACAGGGATAAAGCCATGAGTACTCTTTAAGTACTCGCAAACTATCACTAACAAGTAAAGTAGTTCTAGTAGGAATGGTAAGTTCTAAGTTTATTTGTAAAGTTAAGTTTGAAACCTAAGCTGAGTTCAGAAACAAAGAAAGATAAAATAAAGTTTGAAATCACCTAAGTAGGAACTTAGTTATCATAGTCACAACTGTGTTGGGGTCAAGTCATGTCACAATTCATTTCATATGTCATTTTTACCACTTAACCTTGTAGAGGTGGTACACTTTCACCACAAAATTCGATACATCTGTCAGGGATAACCCCGAATCATCATACTTAGTATGCAGATAATCAAACATAACCTTTCCTTTACACACTCTAGTATAAGCACCTCTCCTATGAGCTTGGCCTCCCAGCCATGGCCATCTGCCATCCTGGGCACTGCATAGGTGACAACATTGAGAGGTAGCCTCAGCTCAAACCTCTGCCGCAAGGGAACTAATACTAATGCATATAAACTTCCGGCTAAGCCTTACCCAATTCAGGTATTGTGGTTGTACGGTAAAATTGGAATGGTATCGCATCCGAACCCAACCATCAGTTTTTATAAAAGGGCTAAGGCTCATGCCTCAACATTTTCATCATCATCATCATAAACCATTTGTGTTTCTCAACACATGTCAAAACATCTCAATAGAATGACTCATCATTCCAAGGTTTTCACAAGTCATTTTCACCAAGTATTCCCATCTAAAGTGATCAAGTTTTTGGTTTAGCTCAAAGCTACTAAGTTAAGAGTGTTCACTAATTTGGGATGCTAATATCAATATCATGCCCTAGAATGACATCTAAGTCTAACTAGATAGGTTAAGTTTTATACTCTTTATGCTATCTATAAACAAGTAAGAAACTTTGGTAAAGTAAAAGAAGGTAAAGCTTGTAAATAAAACTTGGAGTAGGTATAAATCAAAGAGGGGTATAACCAAAGCATGCCTAATGCATCTTGCTTAGGTTCTCTAGCTTGCAAGGGTTAACTTGCATTCTTAAAGATGGCTTGCCTTGATTGGTGCAATGGTTGAAATTCTCCTCGTCTTCTTCAGGGTAGAACTCCTCCTCCTCGTAGACTTGGTCGGTCCTATTGTCTATAAGTACATACGGAATACACAATCACCAAACAATACTTAACTAGTCTACTTAGCACACTAAGGCACACATTTGATGATCTAGTATCATCACATTCATCACAAGGTTTAATGAACTAGTTTCATTTATTTTATTTGAGAAAAGTAATTTCTACTCATTGAAATTAACTAAGATTTAATATACTAAATTAAAATATGGGATCATGTGGACCATGTCATCACCACATATTCTAATGCATGGGAATGTGATTTAAATGTTGGATCACATTTTAATAAGTTTAAGTTTAATATTTAATGATTTAAAGTGACTAGAAATGCCTATATAGCATTATTTTGGGTACTAGTCCAAAGTCACTGCGTGCAAACCTTAATATTATTACATATTCAGATAGGTATATTCAAATGTGATTTTTGAGAGATCGAATCAACTCAAAAGATATTATGGTTGATTTTAGAAAAATATTTGAATATGAAAAAGCTTATGTCTTGTTATTTTTGCCAGGAGAGATCTCTATCTCTAATTGATTTAAATCCAATAGGCTTGGATAGAGTTTTTAATTCTTTCCAACAAAATTAGAATCACTCAATTTGGTTTAGTATATCTTTCTGAAATGATTTTTAAACTAAGGGACATTAACTAGTTTACTTCTAAAAAGAAAAAGATTTATTTGAATCTGCTGGGTTGCACGGGAACACTAATGTGCCGGCCCGGTTTCACTCCGCGGCGTTGAGGACAGCTGACAGGTGGGTCCCGCCTATCAGTGGCTCTTTAAACACAAAGCGGTACGGGGAAACATGGACCGTAGGATTAGAACTAAGATCTATGGCTGGGGCTTATCTTCGACGACGGACCTGTCGCCAGCAAGGTGGAACCCTAACGGCTCGGTGGGGGTGTAGTGGGGGCGTACCAGGGCTCCAGCAAGGGCGGCGATGGGGGCGATCGAATGAGAGGATGATGGTGGACTCAGGCGAGCTCGCGGCAGCTCCGGGGGTGGACGAAATCGACGGGGGCTTCTCCTCCTCTGCTGCGGCTAACTCCGGCGTAATTCCGGCGACTGGATGCTCGAGCGGCTCCGGTGAGAGAGGGGAAACAATCAGTGGTGAGAGGGTAGTGTGGGAGTGTAGCAAATGAGGCTGGGGGTGGCGTCCTTATATAGGCTCGTCGAGGGGACCCAGAGGGCAACGGCGAGCTCGTCGGTGACGACGACATAGGGTGCTATCGGCATGGGTTGGGTAGGCAGACGGTGGGCGGTTCCCTGGCGGTCAGCTAGGGCTTAATGGCGACGCTAGGGGCGGTGGCTAACGGTCGGGAGCGTCTCGCGCTCTGAGCGGCAGAGGCGGTGCTCGACGTGGTTCACAGCGGTTGTGGGTCGCACGGAGGGAAAAGGGCATGTCTGGCAGGGTGCTGGGGTCAATGTGGAGCGGCGCACGCGGGCTGTGGTCGAGGGCAGCACGTGCTGGCCTACCGGGGATGGCACTCTGGCGTGCACTGACACAACGCAGAGGCTCAGTGCGGGGGCGCTCTAGGGTGGTCCAGGGGCTTGCTGCGCTTGGGGACGGGACATGGGAGTGCGATAGGGTTGGGCGGAGCTAGTGGCGGTGCTAGATTGGCGCTGCACGGTCTATGGCGCTTTGCCCACGCTCGGTCGACAGTGACCAAGAATGGGCAGCGCGACACTTCTGCTCTAGGCCGGTTAGTAGCTTAGTTATGTGCTAGTTAGAGTTAGGGGAGACAAGGGCAGAATTGAGCCCAAAAACTCGACAAGGCATTGATCATTGAATAGTAATAGTTAGGCATATAATTTGTGCATGCCACCTGTTCGACAAAATGGCCGTATGAACCAAATTTTTTTAATTTTGAAATGAATTTTGGTGGAGTTGTTGGTCTCATGCTTGAGCATCTCTGGTTGCTGGGATTTGTTAAGTTGAAGTTATTTGAGTGGTTTTTCAAAAAGTGGGATCTAGACATATGAAATGGATTCCATTTTCAATTGTTATTTAAATTTAGAGTTTAAATGTTTTTGTATGATTTCAAGTGGGCCTTGGTACATCTTTATTTTTGCTAGCAAGGGGTGCAAAGATCCACAATTTTATCTGTTTGATTTTGGAGTTCTAGGAACACCTAAAGTGACCTAGTGGATTAAAATGGCCAAAGTGACCATTTCCATTTATTAATTCTATTTGAATTCTTTTTCTTTGGATTTTGCTTGGGAATGATCTAGATGATGTGGAATTCATCTTAGAATCATTTTAAAACCATTAGAACAAACAATCATGGCAATTCGAAACAATTCCTATTTAATGCAACACACATATGCATGCTTAATTCTTTTAAATGAGAAAAGGTTTTTGTTAACCCTAAATTGGGTGATTTGGATCTTGATAAGTTAGATTAAAGTTTTGGGATGTTACAAACCTTCCCCCCTTAAACATAATCTCATCCCGACATTTAAGGAAGAAAATTAAGAACTAAAGAGATCTGGGAACTCAGTCCTAATGTAATCTTCTCGCTCCCAAGTGGTTTCTTCTTCGGTATGGTTGCTCCATTAAATCTTGAGAAATTTGATACTCCGGGTCCTGGTGGTTCTATAAGCTTCCTCCAAGATATGGATGGGCACTTCATGATACGTCAGATCCTTGTTGATATCAACGGCTCAGTGATCGATGTTCTTGAAATCTTCGGTCTTCTCCGGAACTTCTAGGCATTTGCAAAGAAACGAGATATGGAACACATTGTGGATGGCAGACATCTCTTCAGGCAGTTCCAGTTGATATGATACTTCTCCTCGATGATTCAGAATCTTGAAGGGTCCGATATATCTGGGGGCTAACTTTCCTTTCAGACTAAAACGTTGCGTTCCCTTCAATGGCGAAATTTTGAGATACACAAAATCTCCGACATTGAAAGTCAGGTCTCTCCTTGTCTTGTCAACATAACTCTTCTGTCTGGATTCACTATAAGAAATGTGTTATTCTATGACCTTCTGATAGTGACCGTGGACAAAATCATCATAGAGTTATGACGATTTTACCGTAGATGGTCGTAAGTCGTTCGAGAGGATCAAAACCTTAGAAAATAACGATGATTTTGCTCAGAAATTTCATAGTTTCATTATCTCAAATCGTCATAACCCTACGGATATAGCCTACGATGTTATTTGTGGCTCACTATGGCGATTTAGAATCGTTGTAGCATCCAAATATGGATAAGTTAAAATTGGTAGTTGGCCATGTCAGCAATTACGTCTATGTGTTATGTCTATGTGTCAGTTTTTGTCTACGTGTCATATCCATGTGTCAATATCTACTTATGTGGCACCGTTTGAATTTATCAGCACCCATATTTACCCAAACGGGCACGGACACACCAAGCAATGTGAGGCTGACCAATTTCCGCAAAAAATAGGCGTGGGCGTGGCCAGGGGGTTCAAACCCAAGACCTTCTCACCCCTTTGAGCCGTGCTAACCACTACACCAACTAATTCTTTGTGTTCTAGTACTGCAACCGCCTCTATAACTAAATTTATTTGTTGGGTCTGGGCTCTCGGTAGGACTGGGCCTTTATGGGAAGCGGGCTACAACAGATTTGGTTTGGGCCGGCCTTGAGCTTATGTGCGGTAGTTTAGGTCTGGGCCAACTTGGTTGGTCCGGTTAGGATAATACTTTTTTCTCCTTCTTTTCTTTTTTCTGTTTTCTTAATTCTTTTGTATCTTTTTTATAAGAAGTCCAAAAGAATTGATTTTTGTCTCTAAATTTTTATAAAATTCAGTATATCATCTTAGGGTGTTAATTTGCAATACTTTGATTTTTTACAAGTAGTGGATTTACTAATCCCACATTCGTCCATAGTGGGATAATATCATAATTCAAAATGTGATTTTGAAATTATGGTTTTGGCTTCAAAATTGTGGGTGAGTGCAATGGATCTCTGAAGAAACGTCATATTGTGAATCTAAAAATGATTTTTACAAAAAATTACAAGCTTTAGATCATGTACCTATAGTTCAAACCGGACCCACTTCCTACCGATTGAGTAGGAATTTGTCTTTTTCACGACGAATAGATGGAAAAGTTTAAGATACCCTGGTTGAGACATTGTCCATGTAAGGTGGTCTAGTATTTTTAAAAATGGGATGGTAAGATTTGAAAGTTTCATTTGGTGGTCGCTTCACAAAACACCCCATTTTTGCACTCGAAAAATAGAAAATGCCTTCTTGGTGCGATAAAAAGGAAAACTTCCTCCTGGAACATCGTTGGCTATCCCATGATGCACGTGCATGCACAATATGGGCACATTTTCACAAACTATGCCGCGATTATAGCCATAACACTGGTCGTTTGGCCCGAAAGCCATGAAACCACGAACATGATAGGTCATTTGTAGGAAGGTTTTTTCGAGATACAACCAATTAACCAAGTTTGGTATTTTTCTTTGCAACTATATCACATAATATGACACCACGCGAAGGATTTCTATTGTTCAGACTGTTTTTGAATTTCTTATGCCCGTTTCAAAAATTTCCCGTTTCAAGCTATGGCCAAAACGGTGGGCATGAAGATAGGGGATGAGCCTCACTAAAATTGCATTGGATCTCTGAAGAAACATCATATTTTGAATCTAAAAATGATTTTTGCAAATAATCATGAGCATTTGATCATGTACGTGTAGTTCAAACCGGACCCATTTCCTACTGGTTCAGCAGACTTTTTTCTTTTTTACCAGGGATGGAAGGAAAGGTTTGTGAATCCTCGATTAGGACATTTTTGATGTAAGGTGGTATAGTATTTTTGAAAAATGGGGTGGTAGGATTTTTGAATTGAACCTTTGGTGTTGCTTCACAAAACGCCCCGATTTTGGCCCTCAGAAAATAGAAAACGGCTTTTCTGTGCGACGAAAAGGAAAACTTTCTCCTGTAACATTGTTCGCCATCCCAAGATGCACATGCGTGCACAATATGGGCACATTATCACAATCTATGTCGCAATTCCAGCCATAACACTGGTTGTTTGGCCCGAAAGCCATGAAATCCCGAACATGATAGGTCATTTCTAGGAAGGTTTTTTCGAGATACAATCAATTAACCAACTTTGGTATTTTTACTTGAAACTATGTCACATAATATGACACCACATGAAGGATTTACATTGTTCAGACCGTTTTTGAATTTCTTATGCCCGTTTCAAAATTTTCGTATTTCGAAGTATGGTCAAAACGGCGGGAATGACGATAGGGAATGTGGCTCGCTAAACTTGCATTGGATCTCTGAACAAACATCATATTGTGAGCCTAAAAATTATTTTTCCAAAAAATCATGAGCATTAGATCATGTACCTGTAATTTAAATCGGACCCACTTCCTATCTATTCAGCAGACATTTGTCTTTTTCACCAGGGGTGGATGAAAAGATTTTCGAATCCCCGATTAGGACATTGTTTATTTAAGGTGGTCTAGTATTTTTACAAAATAGGTTGGTAGCATTTTTTATTCACCGTTTGGTGTTGCTTCACAAAACACCCTGATTTTGGCTCTTAAAAAATAGAAAATGGCTTTTCCATGCGACGAAAAGAAAAACTTCCTCCTACAACATTGTTCTCCATCCCAAGATGCACATGCTTGCACAATATGGGCACATTATTACAAAATATGTTGCGATTCTGGCCATAAAATTGGTCGTTTGGCCTAAAAGTCATGAAACCTCGAACATGATATGTCATTTCTATAAAGGTTTTTTTTGAGATGCAATCAATATACCATGTTTGGCATTTTTCCTTGCAACTATATCACATAAGATGACACCACCCGAAGGATTCACATTGTTCGGATCATTTTTGAATTTTTTATGCTCGTTTCCAAATTTTCGTGTTTCAAACTATGGTCAAAACGGCGGGAATGAAGAAAGGGGAATGAGGCTCGCTAAAATTGCATTGGATATCTGAAGAAACATCATATTGTGAGTCTAAAAATTATTTAAAAAAAATCATGAGCATTAGATCATGTACCTATAGTACAAACCGGACCCACTTCCTATCGATTCGGCAGACATTTTTATTTTTCACTAGGGGTGGAAAGAAAGGTTTTCGAATCCTCGATTGGGAAATGTTCAGGTAAGGTGGTCTAGTATTTAAAAAAAACAGTGTGGTAGCATTTTTATTCACTGTTTGGTGTTGATTCACCAAACGCCCCAATTTTGGCACTTAATAAATAAAAAATGGCTTTTCCATGCGACGAAAAGGAAAACTTCCTCCTGCAACATTGTTCCCCATCCGAAAATGCATATGCGTGCACAATATGGGCACATTATCATAAACTATGTCACGATTCTGGCCATAACATTGGTCGTTTGGGTACCTGTATTGTGAGTCTACGAATGATTTTTTTCCAAAAACATCGCGATTTTGGCCATAACATTATCACAAAGAAACATCGTATTGTGGGTCTACAAAAGATTTTTTTCAAAAAATCATGAGCATCAGATGATGTCCTGTAGTTCAAACCAGACCCACTTCTTACGAATTCGGCACAAATTTATCTTTTTCACCATGGATGGACATAAAGGTTTGAGATTACCCGGTTGTGACATTGTCTATGCAAGATGTTCTAGTATTTTAGAAAAACAGGGTGGTACCATTTTGAAACTTTTATTTGACGGTCACTTCACAAAACATCCCATTTTTGGCATGACGAATCATATCGTAGGGATCTGCCTCCCACAGATTGGCCATCCGTGTCTGATCTTGGTTGATCAATTCTCATCCAAGGGCTGAGGTTTGCACAAACAAACACACCTGCCCTAACCTCACTTCCCCTCCTGGCACTGCCACTCTTCCTCGTGGCTAACCCTAGCCTCCCCTTCGATCCCGCCCCTCTCCCCCGCTCAGCAGCCTTCCACAGAGCCACGCGGACCTCTCATCTCTGTCGCTGATCCGCACGCAACCGGACTCGAGATCCTCCAGCCACCAATGATGAACTCAATATCCCGATCCGGGGGCATACAGGGCAATTCATCTGGGAATTCGTCGGGGTATTCACAGACTACTCTGACTTGGTCTATGGTGGGTAGGGCTAGACTCTTGTTGCACTTGAATTGCCGGGGCAAGGTTTCAGATATATGCTCTACTGATACTCTAGAGCTACTGGTCATTGTGATGGCTTTCTTGGCACAGTCTATCAATCCTTTATGCTTTGACATCCAGTCCATTCCTAGTACTACTTCCAAACCTTTGGTTCCAAGTACTATTAGATTGGCATAAAAATCTATCCCATGCATTCTGATAGGCACAACTTTGCAAATTTTTCTAGCTTTTGTAGTTGAACCGGGTATTTGAACTATCATGACATGCTTCAAGTTGGTTGGGTGAATCTAGTGCATGCAAATTCTTTGGTGACAAATGAGTGCGATGCTCCAGAATCAAACAACACTCTTGCTAAAACTGAGTTGACAGAAAACATACCCAGCACTACATCTGGCGCTTCTTGGGCTTCTTCGGCGTTCATGTGGAAGGGACGGCCGTTGCGGTTGTGAGGGTTCACGGGGGCGAATCTCTTCCGGGATGAACACGACGCTGCTGTTGAGCTGGGGCATTCACATTGGCAGTGGCGGCAATCTTCTTGGGGCACTCATTGGAGTAGTGACCCTTCACTCCACACTCGAAATAAGTGATCTGAGACTTGTCTTTTGATGCCACGGGCACAACATTGCTTCCAGTTCTGGGTGCAATGTTGTTGTTGTTGTTGTGCTTGGGAGGTGCACGGTTGAAATTGCTTGAGTTGCTGGGGTGGTTGTTGTTTCCTCCGGACTTCACATTTCCTCAGGTACGGTTGGGGTAGCTTGGGCGAGACATTGGGGGACGATTGTTCCGCGGGGCATATCTGGCATACGGGTTGGGACGATACTTCTGGTGGCTGCTGGATCCAGCTTGGTGCATCATCCGATGTTTGCGGTTATCATTCGCTTGATTAATCTTTCCTTCCATCTGAATGGCAGAGTCGACTAGCTCTTCGAGATCCTCGAAACAAATGTTCACGAGAACAGTCTGCATCTCATCATGCAGTCCGTTCAGGAATCTCTCCTTCTTCTTGGCCTCCGTGTTGATCTCATCAGGTGCATACCTGGCGAGGGACAAGAATCTGTCACGGTACTGCACCACAGTCATTCTGCCTTGCTTTAGTTCTCTGAATTCATCTCTCATTCTGGTAACTAGACCCTGCGTCACATGGGTGCAGCTGAATTTGACTTTGAAGGCTTCCCACGTCATCACTTGACCGTGGTTCATCGTGCGGGTGCTATTCCACCATGCTCTTGCATCTCCTGCCAGATAGTGGGTGGCGAATAGAACTTTCTCGTTGGCATCCACTCCGGTGACTTCTAAGTTGTTCTCCATGGTTTGTAACCAATCATCAGCATCCAGCGGGTCTTCAGACTTGCTAAATATTGGGGGATTGGTATTCTAGAAGTTTTTGAGTTTCGATCCATGATGATCCTGATTTCCATGGTTCTGATTGTTGTGAGCCATCTGGGCGATCTGCTGGAGGGTGGCCAGATTTGCTTGGCGCCCTGCCCTACTAGCTTCACGGTCTGCAATGAGCATCTGTAGAATCTGCATCATTGGGTATTGCGGTGAGCTGTCCCTCCTTAGTTTCCACAAGTCATCTGAAGATTGAGATAGATAATGGGGTAAGAGGGAAAGTTCTAAGGTTCATGGTTTTGGTTTCAAAGCTAAAACTTTGAGTTTGACTCAAGGTTTGCAACTAACTTCTTTTCATTCATTCAAGCAAAGCACACGATACAAACACACACACACACCACAACAAAAGGAAAACATATGGTTTTAAGAACCATTCTGCAAGCTAAGATACAATGGGACCGATACTTGTCACTCCTACGATAGTGCTCTAGTGCATCTACTCATCATCGATGAAGTCGGAGTCATCATCGTCGGTGTAGAAGTCCATGGCATCATCCTCCAGGTAGTCATCATCATTGCTGAGATACGAGTGAATATCCCCTTGGATGTCTTCACCTTCCTCCTCTTCTTCTTTTGCTGCCAGCTGAGCTTCCTGCTCCTTGATGGTCTTCTCGAGGTCGGCCACCTTCTTGCGAAGACAGTCGATGGTGCGATCCTTATTTGCACGCTGACGACGAAGTGACTGACGATCCTTGACTAGCAGTGAGAAAGTCAGGGCCTTCTGGGCGGCAATGGCGAGGTTGTGGTTGGCAAACTCTCTATCATTGTCCAATTACTTCTTTCTGTCGTAAAGTAGGAAACCGAGGTTCTCCACTTGACGCTTCAACTCCGGGTGACTTGGCATCTCCAGAGGCATTACCATAGAATCACGCCTTGCATAGTGAGCAAAGCGGGTTCCTTGGATCAGGTTGACATTCTATGCGCAGAGACGAGCGAGAGCTTCATGCATTGCCCTGGCTAATCCATCTAGCCAGTTATTCTCTCTTACAGAGAATTCGGACATTGGTGCTTCTAACTTGCCTCGAAGATCAGCAACTACTAGCCATTGTAAATCTCCTCCTAGGGGACCATTGAGTTGAGCTCCAAATAATTCCGAATGTGGGTGCTCCAAGTACTCAGACAGTGCATCTAGATCCTTCTCGAAGATCAGTTGGCCTCCATTGCCCAACTGGTAGAACTTGCTATACTGAACTTCCATCTATAGGAACTTAGGATGAGAAAGTTAGTGAAGTGATCAAGTGTGTCAAAATTTGATGTAGTAATGTAAGAATTTTTGAGGAACATGTATTTTTTTGAGAGAAAGAATACCAAGGGTAAGAGAGGAAATAAGTTTTCACAAATACTCACTTTGGTTTTGAAACTAAGTTTTTGTTCGGACGTCCATTCTAACTAAGGTCTCCTATGGTCAGGATGGCTCTGATACCAATTTGTCAATACCCGGATTTTTAATCCAAGATGCATGTTATGCCATACATCGCAATCCCAGGATTGCCATTTTTATGAGACATAACAGATTGGATATCACAGTACATCATCCATTACAAACCATAATAAGGTCTTACACAAATAAAGGATCTCATGATCCAGTCGTAGTACAAACAAGTAGTGGAATAAATAGCGTAGCGGTGGGCTCCATCTTCAATGTCATAGGCAATGCTGACGATGGGAGATGATCCTAGTTGTCATAGCCGTCCTGCTGTCCTTCTTTAGGGTAGTCCTCCTCATAGTCTGGACACGGTAATAGCCAGGGACAAAGCCATGAGTACTCTTTAAGTACTTGCAAACTATCACTAACAAGTAAAGTAGTTCTAGTAGGAATGCTAAGTTCTAAGTTTATTTGTAAAGTTAAGTTTGAAACCTAAGATGAGTTCAGAAACAAAGAAAGATAAAATAAAGTTTGAAATCACCTAAGTGGGAGCTTAGTTATCATAGTCACAACTCTGTTGTGGTCAAGTCATGTCACAATTCATTTCATAAGTCATTTTGAAAACATCTGACAACGGAACAGTATGGCCACTCCAACTGTCCATAACCACGAACACGGCTATTCAAATAGTTTGACACTCTGCAGAGGTGGTACACTTTCACCACAAAATTCGATACATCTGTCAAGGATAACCCTGAATCATCATACTTAGTATGCAGATAATCAAACATAACCTTTCCTTTACACGCTCTAGTATAAGCACCTCTCCTATGAGCTTGGCCTCCCAGCCATGGCCATCTGCCATCCTGGGCACTGCATAGGTGGACAACATTGAGAGGTAGCCTCAGCTCAAACCTCTCCCGCGAGGGAACTAATACTAATGCATATAAACTTCCGGCTAAGCTTTACCCAATTCAGGTATTGTGGTTGTACGGTAAAATTGGAATGGTATCGCATTCGAACCCAACCATCAGTTTTTATAAAAGGGCTAAGGCTCATGCCTCAACATTTTCATCATCATCATAAACCATTTGTGTTTCTCAACAAATGTCAAAACATCTCAATATAATGACTCATCATTCCAAGGTTTTCACAAGTCATTTTCACCAAGTATTCCCATCTAAAGTGATCAAGTTTTTGGTTTAGCTCTAATCTACTAAGTTAAGAGTGTTCACTAATGTGGGATGCTAATATCAATCTCATGCCCTAGAATGACATCTAAGTCTCACTAGATAGGTTAAGTTTTATACTCTTTATGCTATCTATAAACAAGTAAGAAACTTTGGTAAAGTAAAAGAAGGTAAAGCTTGTAAATGAAACTTGGAGTAGGTATAAGTCAAAGAGGGGTATAACCAAAGCATGCCCAATGCATCTTGCTTAGGTTATCTAGCTTGCAAGGGTTAGCTTGCATTGTTAAAGATGGCTTGACTTGATTGGTGCAGTGGTTGGAATTCTCCTCGTCTTCTTCGGGGTAGAACTCCTCCTCCTCATAGAGTTGGTCGGTACTAACGTCTATAAATACATACGGAATACACAATCACCAAACAATACTTAACTAGTCTATGTAGCACACTAAGGCACACATTTCATGATCTAGTATCATCACATTCATCACAAGGTTTAATAAACTAGTTTCATTTATGGTATTTGAGAAAAGTAATTTGTACTCATTGAAATTAACTAAGATTTAATATTCTCCAATTAAAATATGGGATCATGTGGACCATGTCATCACCACATATTCTAATGCATGGGAACGTGACTTAAATGTTGGATCACATTTTAATAGGTTTTAGTTTAATATTTAATGATTTAAAGTGACTAGAAATGCCTATATAGCATTATTTTGGGTACTAGTCCAAAGTCACAGCATGCAAACCTTAATATTATTACATATTCAGATAGGTATATTCAAATGTGATTTTTGAGAGTTGGAATCAACTCAAAAGCTATTATGGTTGATTTTAGAAAAATGTTTGAATGTGAAAAAGCTTTTGTCTTGTTATTTTTGCCAGGAGAGATCTCTAACTTTAATTGATTTAAATACAATGGGCTTGGATAGAGTTTTTAATTTTCTTTCCAACAAAATTAGAATCGCTCAATGGTTCAATAGATCTTTCTGAAATGATTTTTAAACTAAGGGACAGAAACTAGTTTACTTCTAAAAAGAAAAATATTTATTTGAATCTGTTGGGTTGCGCGAGAACACTAATGGGCCGGCCTGGTTTCACTCCACGACACTAAGGACAGCTAACAGGTGGGTCCCGCCTATTAGTATCTCTTTAAACGCGAAGCGGTATGGGGCAACGTGGACCATAGGATTAGAACTAAGATCTACGGCTGAGGCTTATGAACGACGGTGGACCTATCGCCGACGAGGTGGAACCTTAACGGTTCGGTGGGGGTGTAGTGGGGGTGTACAAGGGCTCCAGCGAGGGCGGCGATCGAACAGATGACGACGACAGACTTAGGCGAGGTCGCAGCAGCTCCGGGGGTGGACGAAATCGACGGGGGCTTCTCCTCCTCTTCTGCGGCTAACTCGGGTGCAATTCTGGCGACTGGCTGCTCGAGCGGCTCCGGCGAGAGAGCGGAAACAATCAGTGGTCAGAGCGGAGTGTGGGAGTGTGGAAAATGAGGCTGGGGGTGGCCTCCTTATATAGGCTCGTCAAGGGGACCGAGAGGGCGATGACGACATAGGGTGCTATCGGCATGGGTTGGGTAGGCGGATGGTGGGTGGTTCCCTGGCAGTCAGGTAGGGCTTAATGGTGACGCTAGGGGCGGTGGCTAACGGTCGAGAGCGTCCCGTGCTCTGAGCGGCAGAGGCGATGCTCGATGTGGTTCACGGCGGCTGTGGGTCGAGCGGCAGGAAAAGGGCGTGTCTGGCGGGGTGCTAGGGTTAATGCGGAGCTGCGTGCGCGGGCTGTGGTCGAGGGGCGGCGCGTGCTGGCCTGCCGGGGATGGCGTTCTGGTGTGCACTAGCATGGTGCACAAGCTCAGTGCGGGGGCGCTTTGGGGTGGTCCAGGGCCTTGCTGCGCTTGGGGACGGGACAAGGGAGGGAGGTAGGGTTGGGCGGAGCTAGTGGCGGTGCTGGATTGGCGCTGCGCGGTCTATGGTGCTTTTCCCACGCTCGGCCGGCAATGCCCAAGAATGGGCGGCACGACACTACTGCTCTAGGCCGGTTAGTAGCTTAGTTATGTGCTGGTTAGAGTTAGGGGAGACAAGGGGACAGAATTGAGCCCAAAAACTGGACAAGGCATTGATCAGTGAATAGTAATAGTTAGGCAGATAATTTGTGCATGCCACCTGTTCGACAAAATGGTCTCATGCTTGAGCATCTCTGGTTGCTGGGATTTGTAGAGTTGAAGTTATTTGAGTGGTTTTTGAAAAAGTGGGATCTAGACATATGAAATGGATTCCATTTTCAATTGTCATTTAAATTTAGAGTTTAAATGTTTTTGTAAGATTTCAAGTGGGCCTTGGTACATCTTTACTTGTACTAGCAAGGGGTGCAAAGATCCACAATTGTATCTGTTTGATTTTGGAGTGCTAGGAACACCTAAAGTGACCTAGTGGATTAAAATGGCCAAAGTGACCATTTCCATTTATTAATTCTATTTGAATTCTTTTTCTTTGGATTTTGCTTGGGAATGATCTAGATGATGTGGATTTCATCTTAGAATCATTTTACAACCATTAGAACAAACAATCATGGCAATTCAAAACAATTCCTATTTAATGCAACACACATATGCATGCTTAATTCTTTTAAATGAGAAAACGTTTTTGTTAACCCTAAATTGGGTGATTTGGATCTTGATAACTTGGATTACACTTTTGGGATGTTATAGACCATTAGCATCTCTTGGACCATGTGTTAGGTTCAAGGTTGAAAAATAAGAAGATCTAGTATGTCTTGAAGAAGAAGAAGAAGAAGGATTTCCTTATGGCAATCTTCAAGACATCATCAAGAAATGAAGTGCAAGCTCAAGGTGCGCCATCTCTAGAAGATCTCATGCTTGGATATTTCCATCCTCGATGATCATGGTGTGATGAAGACAAGTTCAAAGAAGAGGTTTCCCCATGCAGTATGGGGGAGCATTTCTCAAATCTTCACCAATCAAGTGCAAGCAAGAAAGGCGATCCATCTTGAGAATGTCAAGATGGTCTGCATCAAGATCAAGTGGAATGCTCAAGGCAAAGGTATTATCTTGATAGGTTTTCTATCTTACTGGTCTCTTGTAGTGTTGGGATACCGGGTTTAGGATAGATAGCCATACTACCAAGAGGGACTCTCGAGTGAGTAGCTCGATCGTATATTTCGGAGAGAGCTCAAAACTTTGCATACATAGCATCATCCTTATTGTTTGTTGATTGGTTCTTGTACATGTGAGGATCTAGAGCTTGTGGTTATCTTCATAACAAACTCTAGTTCATCAAAAACATATTTCCCTTGCATATCTTATTACGTTTTTGATCTTGCGGGTTTTCTGGCTCCAGACCTTGGGAGATATCTCACATATATATTCATGATATTTTCTCCCTTGGTGATACCCAATATTTCACCTTTTGTTGGATTCTACTCTTATTATCTTTCCAACAAAATTGGGTTCATCCCAATTGGAGTTTCAAAGATCAACTTCTTGCGTTTTGGGTTTTGGAGGTTTTACCGATTCGTCGCTTCTGAGAGGTCATACCATTCTCCATTTTATTTTTATCCTTCCTTGCTGACATAAGTATGATTACTCAGATGCTTATGATTTTCTGCCCTATGCTGGGTAAAAGGCTTGGCCCATGGAGATTTCAGATGATAGCCCAAGGAAGAAACCGACAAAGACTTTGATTGTATTAGAAAAGAATCTTTGAACCGACAATGTGTTGGTATTTTAATCACGCATATGTAAAACCTATCCGCATATAGCTTTGAGACCCGGCCTATTATATATAGAAAGGGAGAAACCTAAGCGAGGGTACTGAAATCTCCCAAACAACTTGTAATAGTGTGATTCCCAAATATTCAGGCGACTTTGACTCCATTGTTTTCTTGACATCCGACTAAATCCCCAGCGTTCTCTTTTCCGTGAAACCCTAAGTCCTTCACCATGGATATTGGCGAGGTTACCCCTCATCAATTGGCACCATCTGTTGGAAACCTGAACGCTGGAACCATGGATTCGGTGGACCGCTCTCCACGAAGCATCAACCCAACAAAAGCAGATCCACGCCTGCCCACCCCTATATTGGTACCCGCCGATTTCAATGGCGGATCTAATCATCGGAAGCTTCCACTTCCAAGTAGAGGACCTGCAAGAATCGCACCCTTCGGCCATGATCATACCAGAACCGTCGGTGCAAAAACCTACGCCTGTGGCGGTACCAACATCTTCCGTCAGATCCTCCATGGATATCATAGCACAGGTCAAAGCAGGCGAAGACAGCAAGAAAATCGAGACGGATATGGGGGACCTTAATGACCTTCATGGTAATCTCTCCCTCGGTTCAGGTCCTCAGCCAACTCCACCATGCGAAGCAAAGCCGACAATCTCCCTCGGGTCAGAACCCGAAGAAAGTGGCAAAAACATCAACTTCGAAAAAAGGATGGTGAAGATCTATCCAGAATTACAATCTCAGAATATTATTAGTACACCCTTTGAAGCAGAAGATTACACCATCGTCCCACGCATAACACGCCACCAAGTGTGCATGATCAACGGGGATACATCAACACCACACGATTCTAACGGTAATCCTATTCTCAACCCCAATGATATTTTATTAGATGATAATGCAGGAAACCATGACAATGAAGGGGGCCATGGAAACGAGAATATCATTTTGCGGCCTGAAAGTTGGGGTGGCCAGGCAACAGGTACCCAAGTTGCTTACAATCAGCTGCGTTGCCCAAAGTTGGCGTGCCAAGTACTCAAAGGGTCTTTTTCGGCACGAATTCAACTTTACGTTTCAATACAAAATATCAGGCTAACGGCCGTCAAGTTGGGCCCACCTGTCAGCTTTCGCCGTTATGTCGCTGCCATCATCGCTGCCATCTAGGCTTGTAGCGTTGGCGCATGCATCCTTTACACGTCTTCTTCTTCCTCTGGGGCGGCAATCTGTGGTTACGGCCATGGCGTGGAGCTAGGACTAGGACGAACCTACTCGGCTCGGCTCTCCTCCCCATCCCGAATCGGAGCTCGCCCTCACCATGTCTGCACCCATGGCATAGTGCGGGGATAGGAATTCATTCCCGGGTGAGATTTGTCACCATGCCAACCATGCTCGGTCATGTTGGCCTCCTTTAGAATCTGAGCTCGCCGTCGCTGTGGTCGCACATGCACCAGCCACGGCGCCTTCCTCTCCGAACCCCAAAGCCACATCCACCCAGTTCGGCACAACGCCAACAAGGTGAAAATGCATCAAGTTTTCTTCTTGTGATTGTAGAAAAACATGTATGTACCGTGTCTGTAGCATACTCTAACAATGTACACATATGTTGTTTACGAGATTTTCATTTGAAATTAGTAGCTCCGTGATGACGAAACATAGAGAACCTAAATGGAATGACGATGACGACCATGTTCTGTACTTTGCATTGCATCATCAAGTGCTCGCTGACGAAGCAAGTTGCCAAGAGAGTGGAGTTCATCAGCCATTGCCAAAAAATATGTGAACAAATCAATGAGCGATTCAATGCAAATACGCGCAGAAAAGCTAGATCCATGTCATCAATCATCAATAGGTAGCACATTCTAGTGATGCGTTCAAATGCGTACACCATGTATCATTTGCTTGAAGTGGTTGTTATCCTGAGAAAAAATGCCTAGTATGCACATTACCTTTGTATGTTCTATGCTGCAATTCTGTTGTTATGGGCGTGGAAAGAAAAGCTGGGCTTCACTGAATATTACGCAGTTAGGCCTAACTTAGTGTTACACAAATAAGCACAGCTTAGTCTTTACACAAATAAGTGTAACTAATGATAAAGATAAAGACAAATGGTTCATCGGATCTGCCAGTATGAGCACTAGGTCCCTAGAGCTGGTGGTATCGTCGGAACGAACCAGAATGCTGTGTTTGGCCGTCTGGCATTCTCCATCAAATCGTACGACCCCACTGATGAGCCAATTGGAGGCCTCCTCCCCCGACGTGGATTCAGCTCCAGGTTAGATCTGGAGGGTCAACATGATAGGAGCGTGAGTGTGCAGTAAACACACGGTCTGCTATAAACACTAGAAGTGCTGGCACCTTAGCAACAACACCAGCATGTTCTTCCTGGACTACGGCAGCAGCCTCAGCATGTATTTCGTCAACTTCACCAGCAGCAGCCTCAACAGGTATTTCGTCAGCTTCACCAGCAACAACATTAGCAAGTATTTCGTCAGATTCACCAACAACAGCATCACCAAGTATTTTGTAAGCTTCACCAGGAGCAACAACAACTAGTTCTTCGTTAGCTCCACCACCACGAACACCAGCAGCAGCAGCAATAGCAGCAGCATCAGGAGCCAGGGTTGCCTAAGCAATTACAGGTTCAACAGCTCTAGGGGCTCTGACAAAGAAAGGGTAGTTGATCCCAAGAAACACAGATTATCCCTTCGTATTGTCGACTCTTCTCTAGACTTGCTCTACTGGGTCTTTGGATGGGCATATGGACCTCGAGAAAACGTGACACCGCAGTGATGGGTATGCAGAAAGTTGTGTCCCCATATGTTCTATTGTATCACCAATGTTGTTTAGTGCTCCCCTGATATGAATCCACATGAGTTCATCATCCTATTCCGTGTCGCCTCCGAGAGGTGCCAGGAACTAGGCCGTGTCCCAAGTTTAGCATCTACTACTGCATCTTCGATGACCGGAGCTGGAATGATGCACGGGGCTGCATGGGTACCTGCGTGTTACTTACAGTCAGTAAGCAGAATTTTCAATGGGATTTTACATGCTATATGACACCATGACTCACCCCAAATGGACGGCTCCCAAACACGCATGTCGCCGTTAGGTTCAGTGACCACATAAATGCGCTGCGGTTTGTACGAAGAGTAGCTGTACAAAAGACGGCGTCGACATACTTCTCCGGCTGCAGGAAGTCGTCGCGCAAGACTGCCCATTCCTTGTCTTCTGGGCATCTAATGAATGGGATTGCCTTGTCGAACACCGCTAAGAGGTCGTACTCATAGGTCTTCCATGACCCCTCCCGCGGTCTATGTGGGAGTTGTACCTTCAGGAGGTCAAGTTCTGCCATGTTGAACCTGTAAGTGGATTCGGAAATGGGCGGCGGCCATCCATTGTTGAATGCAGTAATGCCGACACCCTCCAAAGATGGCAATGCACGTCTCACCGATCTGTAGCCATTTTTAGAGTCCAAGTACTCCCATCCTGTGATAAAGGGACCAGCCACTCGCTGTTGCCACCCACCTAGTTCTGGTCATCTTCCCTTTCCGTCTCTTCTTCTTCCTTGATATTCACCACTACTGATTCGGACTACTTATCCAGCAGCATCAGTTTTGCATGAATATTCTGCAGAGTTTGTTGTCAGTTGGTACAATAACCTAGCATGGATTCCATTGCAAATACAATTTGACAACTGGACCTTCAGATGAAAGTACACAAAATATCTCCTAAATACGAGTGTCTCCTCAGATATCGCCTAAATTGTGCCTGTGTCACTACGAAGATACTCAATATATGGAGTAGTAGTAGAGCCCCTAGAACAAACTCCTAACGATGATCATAAACAGTCATGGCATAACAGCCTTAAATCGTCTAATTTGTTTGTTTTTATTCGAGGAAACAGAATATCACCTTACAGGCATTCCATTGCAAAATCGAAATTGACAACTCGTCTATCACCTAAAGTAAGACCGTGTCACTATGAAAATACCAAAATATCAGGTATGAGCAGAGCTTCCGCTGTACATAATAGTCTCAAATGGTTCGATTTGTTCAAATCATGCGTCGACACAACACGTTCGACAAAAGGAACATAGGATTCCGATGAGAGTTCAGCACATATGAATCAACGATATGACCGAACGAATAATCTAGATATTGGAACTTACGTGGCCATCGCAGTTGTTTGGCCATTTGCTGTTATCGGGGTAAAGAAGGCATGGCATGCCGAACGGTTGTTCGTCCATGTCCCGCATCGTGAAGCGGTAGCCAGGGATGCAACGAGCGAGGGGGCCGGCAGAGATGATGTCCAACCCCGAGGCGATCATGTGCACATTCACGGTGCTGAGGTTTCGCCATCCCCAATCCTCGCAGTGGCGGTCGCCCTGTCCATCCGCGTCATCGTCGCATGCCTTTCGCTTCAGCCTGCTGCTACCCCAAGCTCTACCCATAGCAGCAAATGGAGTCCTAGAATCAGGGATGGGGGCAGTTGTTCGAGTGGGGAGTGAATCTGCAAGGAATCGCCGCCGCAGCCGATTCTCGTCCGTGTGGAAGACAAGGAAGGGGGCGTCATTATTGAGGGCGGGCAACGGAACTGTCTAGAGGAAGTGAAAAAATAAATCGTAAGAGAGAAATGTGCGGCCCGCCTGTCAGTGAGTGAAGGTCGGCACGCGCAGACTTGCCTGCGTTTGACTTGGATCATGCATGGCAGACCTCGATTCCACCGCATGTAAGTGGCGCAGAACAAATTTTAGGAAGCGCTAGCGTCGACGTGTAAAACCGCCATTTTTCTCCACCTTCACCCTACTACGAATGGTCGTGCACCATTCCAGATATTGGTAAGGGTGGTTCCAATCTTTCACTTCTCCGTATCATTTCCTCCTCCACGGCCTCATCATCTTTCTCCTCCACAGCCTCATCCATTTCCTCCACCACTGCATCACCCTCTTCCTCCGTATCCTTTCCCTCTTTCCTGTAGTCATGGACTCTCCGGACGTCCGAAACGATAGCAGGCAAGAAACTGCGCACTTCGACATCGAAGTACATGGCGGGAAGAAGATCGATGTCATCTACACCACCGACCCTCGGACGGTGAGGAACACTCTAAATAATTAAACGAGTTGGGTGCAGTTCGAAGAAAACAGGTTCGTAGGTCTCGACCTCGAGTACAACCACGATCACCGTAGGATCGCCGTGGTGCAACTCTCCATGAAGGGGCACGTCCTCGTATACCAGCCTTTTTGCGAGAAGGGGGATGACGGGATCTGGTAGACTTTGCTGTCTTTTTGTTCCTGAACCGTCTGTTTGCAAAAGCTATTGCTATATTATTTATCTGAATTCATTTTCATGCAGGTGGGACGAAAGCATTAGGGATCTGTTTCATGAATTTCTCATGAACCAGCACATAACATTTACTAGTGTTGACATCATGAATGACACTAAACTGCTTGAAAGCCCGACTGTCAACATTAGAATCCCAAAGGAGTGTAGAGTGGATATCTAGGAAATTTACTGGATCCCAGGGACAAAGGGCGGCAAGACCGGGATGGCCGCTCTTGCCTCCGAACTCATCGACCCGTGGTACGCTGACATGAAGGGTAAATTTCCGAGATGTTCATGGAGGCGTTTAGGGCATGATTACTAGGAGGATAAGCCACTTTCTAAACATAATCTGAAGTACGCTACAATTGACGGGTATGTTAGCCACGAGCTATACCACCAGATTGTAAAATCTTGTTCCTGGCATCGCATCATTGAACCACCACCAAGGCAGGTTGTTTCCCCCAGATGCCGGAGTGTAGATGAATCTACAAGCCGGGGCAAGTGATCGAAGGCATCCTGGGATCGGTTGCCTTCTCCAACAGGCTGGGATGTAGACTATTAGTGCATGATTGTTGTGTTTATGAAAACATGTTATTTCAGAAGTACACTATGTGAGCAATTACGAACTGTTGTGTATTCCCTTTGTCAAACTATAATCTAGGTTTGGTTATGACTGTATCCTTTGCTATAATCTGGGTTTGGTTATGACTTATGACTGTATTACACCTTATGCATGTTAGTCCTGGATTCTGCCGCATGCAAATGGCACAGACAGAATCTGTAAGAATAAATGTTGAGCATACAAAAGGGGAAATGTAATTCATACGAGTTAAGTAGGTAATAGCACAGGGATCATACGAGCTTGGTTCTTACACACAGAATGCTTAGAAAATACATGCAAGATAAAATACAGGCGAGATAAAACTACAAACGAAATGCAAAACTAGTAGTGCTAAACAGCACACTCACCCACCCGCCAGATCCTGTTGAGCATCTCGTAGCAGACATACGTGTCCCTGGCTACGTACCTGATCGCATCGTAATCCAGGTGCCTCCACTCCCATCGCTCATGTAGGTGCTTCGGGAACTCGACTTTCATGCCGGCATACTCGCGGTCTATGATGTCGGCAGCGAGTCTAGCCATGCTGGCTTTCCCTGTACCGCCATCCAGGTACCTCCACAAACATTGGAGATTGACGTGATTGACGACATGAACGAGGAGATCCCACTCTAGCTTCGGAGTGTCGTTCTTGATGTCGACGCTGGCGAAGTAGATCTCCCTCCTGTGTAGGAACTTGCGAAGCTTCGGGCATACATATTTGGCCCTACATATGTGGTATAGGAGGCAGTGGTTGCACATGGACAGCTGCAAATGCGTCGTCCTCTTCCTATCTCCGGTATACTCAAGGTCAAGGCCGACGATCTTGTACCTGTCCATCGGCTCCTGTAGCCACCGCGCGTACATTGCATTGACCTTGGCAACCTCCACTGACGCATTTGTGTGGACGACCGTCAACTTGGTGGTGCCGTGGGCGGTGATGGTGTACTCGTCGGTGAAGTCACTCCCGTCGCCGAACACACCGTACTCTGCGTCCATGGCAGCAGCTAATGTGGTGGCGGTGGCCTAGGGTCGGTAGCGGTGGCTAGGACTGGGCGTGACGGTGGAGTGATCTATTGCGGTGGTATGGCCCGGTGGAGGCAGTGCCTGCAGCAGCGTCGATGGATCTTGCGGTGGCTGCGGCTGCGGCGGAGGGCGGTGGAAGGAATGAGTTGGGGATTTTTGCACAGTGATGTGCTGAGGAGACGGAAGGCGATGCTTAAATTGCGTTTACCAATATTCCGGTCATACCCATGTGGAGGCAAGTTTGACCAGGCGATCACAGTTGGTTTCCAATCCTAGCGATTAAATTCGGCGTCCGTCTCGGTAGGCGATGGGACGGGTGTGCGACATGGCTTTGGCGTGGCAGAGACCGGTCATGTAGACCACCGTCCTGTTGCCGATCCGCAGCGGGTGCGCGGTGCTTATACGACGTAACATGACAGGACAGAAGGAAGTGTACAACTATTATTCCTAACAAGTTTAAGAAGTGTAAGCATAGACATGGACCTAGCATCCTTGCACCCCGGGGCAGCCGCCTAGCCGACCAGGCCTGCCGATTGCGCAAAGATTGTCCAGAATTTGCCAAAATGAAGCTCGTTTGCCCATGCTTCTATAAGTTTCTCTGTAGGCCACTTGTGTAAGCATGCACGATCAAGCAACTTTGCAACACACATGTCGGTGGAAAAGCATTAGGTTTCAACGCACCACATAGTTTAGGGATTTAGAATATCTACATTGTGGAGATCTAGCCAAATTGCATGGTAAAGCCAAATTCAGCTTTTTGTAAGATTTAGCTATAGCAACATTGTGTATCGTTTGTCCTCACCTTTGCCCTCCCGATATTCCAAAGCCCTCACATGTGCTCGGAGGGGGGTGCCATCTGGTCAAAGGCTTCACTGTTACGTGTGCCCTGACACCTAAATTGGAATTTTTGTTTGGTTATTTGGCCTTTTTAAGAGCGCCTTTCCCCTCTCTCTCTAACAGTTGTGTTTTTTCCCAAAAAGTTAGGGAATCTAGAGCATCTTCTCTCTTCATTTATTGTTCCGTTTGCCCTCGTTTTTCCCCAATCTGGTAGAAAATCTAGAGCAGCAAAACAAACCAGCACCATAAGGCTGCTCAGGAGCAGTAACAACTGATAGGTTCAACACAGACAAGACAAAAGAAGCTGCTTTACAGTAGTAGCAGCAGCAGCTGATCAGTGGCCCCTCGTGGCCTCTGCCAGGAGGACATCTGCCTCCTCCCTCTAGCGCCTCCTCCACTTCTTGCTGCCCAGCCCCTTGACCTTGGGCGCCTTGGGTCTGATCAGGGGCATGTGACCCTCCTCGATAGCCACCTTCTGGAGGTTGCGGAGGTGAAGACCGAGCACCTGGTGCTTGGCCATGAAGCCGTGGATGTTCATGGAATCGCCGCAGGTCCTCACGTCCTCGGCATGCTTCACGAGGGAGTTGAAGTCCGTGGCGTGGAGCCACCTGGTGGGGCAGAAGGGGCACCTGTACACGTCGCCGGCGAAGAAGTTGTTGTACTGACCGGACTTTACCCTCCTCAGCACATGACGAGTCTTGGTGTCCTTGGACTCGTCGTCGCTGCGGAGGTCGCTGCTATCCTCCTGTTGGAAAAAACTGTAGAGTGAAATAAGGACATGATTGAGATACTTTGATTATCAGGATTGATTTTTTGCATAAATTAACCGAATGAGATCTCCCGATTATTCCCCAAATCTCAAACCAAATCGAATACTGATCCCAACTACGAATAGGGGGATTCATCGAAAATCGAGATCTAACAAAAGAGGATTAGCTCCTGTAAAAATACGAACAACCGAGCCCTAATAACATACGATCTAGCATCCAACGATGGGAACAGGGAAGAACAAGGGAAGGGGAGAAAACCCTGGTTACCTCCGACCATGGGTCGGCGATGCTGGTGTCGTAGGGGTTCTCCGGCCTTATGTAGACGACCTCCTCGTAGGGGTCCCAGCCAAGCAGGATCTGTCCGAGACCGACAGGGGCCTCCTCGCCGGCGGCTACACCGGATGCAGGGACGAGGACGGGGGTCTGTACAGGGACGGGGGCTCCTCGCCGGCGGCCTTGGAGGCGCCGATGGCCACCGCGCCGTTCTTCTCCATCGTCGGCGTTGTTGGAGTTTTGTTGGGCGTTTGTAGAAGGAGATGGGACAGTGGAGACAGTTGAGTGAGCGAGTGCGTGATGAGTGGGAGTGGGGAGGCCTCTATTAAAGGAGAAGGGAAGCAATGTTTCGCTGCACTACCGTGCACCGCGTACGCTAATACACCGTGCATGACCACACGTGTTCGCTACCGCCCCGTGCACCGCACACGCATACCGTGAGTCGCGTTTGTTTCCTCGTGTCTAACCCTGGCGATTCAGTTGTATTCAGTTTTGCCCTCGAGCGTAACACTGGCGGTTTGGTTCCATTTTTAAATCATTTTCTATTTTCTATTTGAATCCCTTTGTTACGTTTGCCCTTGGTTTTTAAGTTCTACTCAGTCTTGCCCTTGGTTTTTAAGTTCTACTCAGTTTTGCCCTTGGTTCTTAAGTGCTACTCGGTTTTCCCCTCTCTTTGTATCCATCTCTCGCACATGTGCTCATCTTCGCCTCTACGCTCTGATTGGTCGAGACAGTTGTCACACGGATCGTGCCCACCAACCGTTGATCCTTTGTGATCTAGCGGACAAGATAACCCTTATATCTGTCGGGGGCACTCCTCTATCCATGCAAAATAACGAGTATGCCACCGGAACTTTAACTCCATAAACAGATGAACTTGAATATATTTTGAAGGGTACGAAAATAGAAATCCCCATAGTTTAAGGGTCTAGATACGGTAAGAGAACTAAATATTATTAGTGGCTGGGCCAGCACAATGATGGGTTGGTCGGCTAGAAGTTGCTGATTCCTATGTAAGGGGACACTAGGACGGTCTTGACATACTCCCTCAGGAATTTTGCATAAGCAACATGCTTAGCCTTGGTCGCCGACTTGTGTTTACTAGCCGGGATTTTATCGATGCTAACCGCATGCAGAATCAAGCTAGCAATCCTCGGGTTGACTAATTTCTTATAGAAAGGGCACCTGAGCTCCCCAAGTCGAGTGCGTAAAAGGATTATCCCGCTCTTGAGCTTCTTCATGACATGGCGACTCTTGTCGTCCCTGGTCTTCTTGTCAGAGTCCATCTCACTTGAATCCACCTGTAATGTATGGAATACAAACAGAAATGAGCAAAATAATAAATATATATTCCTTCCACCATTCCGAGTTACTTTCGATGCAATAACATGTCTATACAGGTTCAACAGTTCATTACGACCATCTCCCTAGCTCGCTCCTAAATTAATGTGGTTTGTGTTCTTGGTAACTTATTAATAAATAAATAATATGGATTCATTCAGAATAGACTAGATCTCTCCATGTACGGTTTCGTACGTTGCATCTAATCATTAGGACTAGATTTTTTTATGACGCCAGGATAGATTAAGCTCGAGCAGAAAATATGAAACATGTAGAAATAGATGTACCTCCGGGTACACGAGTGGAGCATGTTTGTCAAACTCCACGCCCTCATCGGCGCCTCCGAAGTCGTCAGCACTGGCGAGCACATGGTCCCCCAAGGGGTTGAACTGCACGTCCTCCTCGCCTTGTGCTGCGTGATGCTCCTCCAGATCAGCGGCGTGAAGCACCACCCCGGCGGCGATGCCCGGACACTCACCCCCACGCACTAGTTTCATGGAGAAGGTTCGTGCAAGTACGTTCAAGATTGTGGGGTTTTGCTAGATAGGGAAGAGAGAGTAGTGGATGAGTTCAAATGGAGGACCCGATAGGCTAGGTTTTTAATGCGGGGTCGTTTAGGCCTCCTCGAGGGCCTCGGTAGGCAGCTCTTTCGGCTGCGGCTGCCATGTGGAAGGTTCGTGTGGTGGGGGCCTGTCGAAAGTGAGAGTGCAGGCACACTGCGTAGTAAAACTGGTATAGCCCGTGGGCCGTGGATGACCAGGTGTCGTGCAGTAGACTTGTAGCCTTTGCAGACTAGATTAAACATGACATGACCACTCAGCGACTTTTTCCATGGACTGCATCGTGTTCCTTCTTGTAGAAGTCTCGTTGAAGGAGACGTCTGTGCTATCTTGCGCTGTCCTATGAAGGGCACGACGTGTGCAACGAGCCTCATTGGATCACAGAAGATCAACGGTTGGTGCGCACGATCCGCGTGACAACTGTGACAACCAATCAGGGCATAGCAGACAGAGTGGGCACATGTTTGGGCTTCTACGAAAGAAAGAGAGGGGGCAAAACTGGGTAGAATCAAAAAACCAAGGGAAAAGCTGAGTAGTATAAAAATGGAAAGTGGGTGTCTTTTACAATGAAATACATCGTGGCATACATCAAATTATGCCAAGATAGATCCAATAGAGTTCATTGCATGTGTGTTCTTTCCACAAACCACATATGTATCCACTAGAGTCATTGCATGTGTGTTCCTCTCATGAACCACATTTGGATCCACCAGTGTCATTGCATGTGTGTTATTTCCACAAACCACATATGGATCAACCAGTGTCATTGCATGTGTGTTCTTTCCACAAACCACATATGGATCAACCAATGTCATTGCATGTGTGTTCCTATCATGAACCACACATGGATCAACCAGTCTCATTGCATGTGTGTTCTTTCCACAAACCACATATGGATGAACCAGTGGTCATTGCATGTGTGTTCTTTTCCATAAACCACATATGGATCCACTAGAGTCATTGCATGTGTGTTCTTTCCACAAACCACATATGTATCCACTAGAGTCATTGCATGTGTGTTCCTCTCATGAACCACATTTGGATCAACCAGTAGTCATTGCATGTGTGTTCTTTTCCACAAACCACATATGGATCCACTAGAGTCATTGCATGTGTGTTCTTTTCACTAACAACATATGGATCAACCAATGGCATTGCATGTGTGTTTTTTCCACAAACCACACATGGATCAACCAGTCTCATTGCATGTGTGTTCTTTCCACAAACCACATATGGATCAACCAATGGTCATTGCATGTGTGTTCTTTTCCATAAACCACATATGGATCCACTAGAGTTATTGCATGTGTGTTCTTTCCACAAACCACACATGGATTAACCAATGGCATTGCATGTGTGTTCTTTTCACAAACCACATATGGATCAACCAATGGCATTGCATGTGTGTTCTTTCCACAAACCACACATGGATCAACAAGTGTCCACTGCATGTGTGTTCTTTCCACAAACCACTTATGGATCAACCAGTGGTCATTGCATGTGTGTTCTTTTCCACAAACCACATATGGATCCACTAGAGTCATTGCATGTGTGTTCTTTCCACAAACCAAGCATGGATTAACCAATGGCATTGCATGTGTGTTCTTTTCACAAACCACGTACGGATCAACCAATGGCATTGCATGTGTGTTCTTTTCACAAATCACATATCGATCCACCAGTGTTCACTTCATGTGTGTTCTTTCCACAACCACTTCTAGATCAACCAGTGTTCATTGCATGTGTGTTGTTTCTGCAGACCACATATGGATCCACTAGAGTCATTGCATGTATGTTCTTTTCACAAACCACATATGGACCCACTAGAGTCATTGCATGTGTGTTCTTTTCACAAACCACATATGGACCCCCTAGAGTCATTGCATGTGTGTTCTTTCCACAAACCACACATGGATCCACCAATGGCATTGCATGTGTGTTCCTGACATGAACGACATATGGATCAACCAGTGGTCATTGCATGTGTGTTCTTTTCCACAAACAGCATATGGATCCACTAGAGTCATTGCATGTGTGTTCTTTCCACAAACCCCACATGGATTAAGCAATGGCATTGCATGTGTGTTCTTTTCACAAACCACATATGGATCAACCAATGGCATTGCATGTGTGTTCTTTCCACAAACCACACATCGATCAACCAGTGTCCACTTCATGTGTGTTCTTTCCACAAAACACTTATGGATCAACAAGTTGTCATTGCATGTGTGTTCTTTTCCACAAACCACATATGGATCCACTAGAGTCATTGCATGTGTGTTCTTTTCACAAACCACATATGGACCCACTATAGTCATTGCATGTGTGTTCTTATACTAAAACCAACACTAGAGTCCTTGCATGTGTGTTCTTTTCACAAACCACATATGGATCCACCAGTGTCATTGCATGTGTATTTTTTCCACAAACCACACATGGATCGACCAGTGGTCATTGCATGTGTGTTCTTTCCCCAAACCACACATGGATCCCCCTGAGTCATTGCATGTGTGTTGTTTCCACAAACCACATATGGATTAACCAATGGCATTGCATGTGTGTTCTTTTCACAAACCACATATGGATCAACCAATGGCATTACATGTGTGTTCTTTCCACAAACCACACATCGATCAACCAGTGTCCACTTCATAAGTGTGTTCTTTCCACAAACCACTTATGGATCAACCAGTGGTCATTGCATGTGTGTTCTTTTACACAAACCACATATGGATCCACTAGAGTCATTACATGTGTGTTCATTTCACAAACCACATATGGACCCACTAGAGTCATTGCATGTGTGTTCTTTTCACAAACCACATATGGATCCACTAGAGTCATTGCATGTGTGTTCTTTCCACAAACCCCACATGGATTAAGCAATGGCATTGCATGTGTGTTCTTTTCACAAACCACATATGGACCAACCAATGTCATTGCATGTGTGTTTTTCCACAAACCACACATGGATCGACCAGTGGTCATTGCATGTGTGTTCTTTCCCCAAACCACACATGGATCCCCCTGAGTCATTGCATGTGTGTTGTTTCCACAAACCACATATGGATCAACCAGTGTCATTGCATGTGTGTTCTTTCCACAAACCACATATGGATCCACTAGAGTCATTGCATGTGTGTTCTTTTCACAAACCACATATGGACCCACTAGAGTCATTGCTTGTCTTTTCTTATACTAAAACCAGCACTAGAGTCATTGCATGTGTGTTCTGTTCACAAACCACATATGGATCCAGTAGTGTCATTGCATGTGTGTTCTTTGCACAAACCACTTATGGATCTACCAATGTTCATTGCATGTGTTTTCTTTTCCACAAACCACATATAGATCCACTAGAGTCATTGCATGTGTGTTCTTTTCACTAACCACATATGGATCAACCAATGGCATTACATGTGTGTTCTTTCCACAAACCACACATGGATCAACCAGTTACATTGCATGTGTGTTCTTTCCACAAACCACATATGGATCAACCAGTGGTCATTGCATGTGTGTTCTTTTCCATAAACCACATATGGATCCACTAGAGTCATTTCATGTGTGTTCTTTCCACAAACCACACATGGATTAACCAATGGCATTGCATGTGTGTTCTTTTCACAAACCACATATGGATCAACAAATGGCATTGCATGTGTGTTCTTTCGACAAACCACACATGGATCAACCAGTGTCCACTTCATGTGTGTTCTTTCCACAAACCACTTATGGATCAACAAGTGGTCATTGCATGTGTGTTCTTTTCCACAAACCACATACGGATCCACTAGAGTCATTGCATGTGTTTTCTTTTCACAAACCACATATGGACCCACTATAGTCATTGCATGTGTGTTCTTATACTAAAACCAGCACTAGAGTCATTGCATGTGTGTTCTTTTCACAAACCACATATGGATCCACTAGTGTGATTGCATGTGTTTTTTTCCACAAACCACACATGGATCGACCAGTGCTCATTGCATGAGTGTTCTTTCCCCAAACCACACATGGATCCCCCTGAGTCATTGCATGTGTGTTGTTTCCACAAACCACATATGGATCAACCAGTGTCATTGCATGTGTGTTTTTTCCACAAACCACATGTGGATCCACTAGAGTCATTGAATGTGTGTCCTTTCCACAAACCACATATAAACCGACTAGAGTCATTGCATGTATGTTCCTGTCAAGAATCACATATGGATCCACCAGTGTTCATTGCATGTGTGTTCCTGTCATGAACCACACATGGATCAACCAGTGGTTATAGCATGTTTGTTATTTTCCACAAACCACTTATGGATCCACTAGAGTCATTGCACGTGTGTCCTTTTCACAAACCACATATGGACCAACTAGAGTCATTGCATGTGTGTTCTTATTCTAAAACCAACACTAGAGTCATTGCATGTGTGTTATTTTCACAAACCACATATGGATCCACCAGTGTCATTGTATGTGTGTTCTTTCCACAAACCACATATGGATCAACTAGTGGTCATTGCATGTGTGTTCTTTTCCACAAACCACATATGGACCCACTAGAGTCATTGCATGTGTGTTCTTTTCACAAACCACATATGGATCAACCAATGGCATTCCATGTGTGTTCTTTCCACAAATCACCCATGGATCAACCAGTGTCATTGCATGTGTGTTCTTTCCACAAACCACATATGGATCCATTAGAGTCATTACATGTGTGATCTTTTCACAAACCACATATGGATCCACTAGAGTCGTTGCATGTGTGTTCTTTCCGCAAACCACACATGGATCAACCAGTGTCATTGCATGTGTGTTCTTTCCACAAACCACATATGGATCAACCACTGGTCATTGCATGTGTGTTCTTTTCCACAAACCACATATGGATCCACTAGAGTCATTGCATGTGTGTTCTTTCCACAAACCACACATGGATTAACAAATGGCATTGCATGTGTGTTCTTTTCACAAACCACGTAAGGATGAACCAATGGCATTGCATGTGTGTTCTTTTCACAAATCACATATCGATCTACCATTGTTCACTTCATGTGTGTTCTTTCCACAACCACTTCTGGATCAACCAGTGTTCATTGCATGTGTGTTCTTTCCGCAGACCACATATGGATCCACTAGAGTCATTGCATGTGTGTTCTTTTCAGAAACCACATATGGACCCACTAGAGTCATTGCTTGTGTGTTCTTATACTAAAACCAACACTAGAGTCATTGCATGTTTGTTCTTTTCACGAACCACATATGGATCCACCAGTGTCACTGCATGTGTGTTCTCTCCACAAACAACTTATGGATCCACCAGTGTTCATTGCATGTGTGTTCTTTTCCAAAAACCACATATGGATCCACTAAAGTCATTGCATGTGTGTTCTTTTGACAAACCACATATGGACCCACTAGAATCATTGCATGTGTGTTCTTTCCACAAACCACACATGGATCCACCAATGGCATTGGATGTGTGTTCCTGACATGAACCACATATGGACCCACTAGAGTCATTGCATGGGTCTTCTTTCCAGAAACCACACATGGATCAACCAATGGCATTGCATGTATGTTTTTCCACAAACCACACATGGATCCACCAGAGTCATTGCATGTGTGTTCTTTCCACAAACCACATATGGATCAACCAATGGCATTGCATGTGTGTTCTTTCCACAAACCACACATGGATCAACCAGTGTCATTGCATGTGTGTTCTTTCCACAAACCACATATGGATCAACCAGTGGTCATTGCATGTGTGTTCTTTTCCACAAACCACATAAGGATCCACTAGAGTCATTGCATGTGTGTTCTTTCCAAAAACGACACATGGATTAACCAATGGCATTGCATGTGTGTTCTTTTCACAAACCACATATGGATCAACCAATGGCATTCCATGTGTGTTCTTTTCACAAACCACACATGGATCCACCAGAGTAATTGCATGTGTGTTCTTTCCACAAACCACATATGGATCAACCAGTGGTCATTGCATGCGTGCTCTTTCCACAAACCACATATGGATCAACCAATGTCATTGCATGTGTGTTCCTGTCATGAACCACACATGGATCAACTAGAGTCATTGCATGTGTGTTCTTGTCATGAACCACACATGGATAAACCAATGGCATTGCATGTGTGTTCCTGTCATGAACCACACATGGATCAACCAGTGGTCATTACATGTGTGTTCCTCTAATAAACCACATATGGATCCACCCAGTGTGATTGCATGTGTGTTTTTCTCACAAACCACATAAGGATCCACCAGTGTCATTGGATGTGTGTTCTCTTCATAAACCACATATGGATCCTAACCTTAGGAGAGCCCTAACCTTAGCCCCCCAATGGATCCACCGTTAGACCAAGTCTTCTAGAAGGCACGCCATAACACAGTTGTTCTGCTTGACGATTGTTACTTACCGTTCGATCAGGGCGCTTGGACGATTGGGATGGTCTTCGTGAGAGCGATCCTCGAGTAGGCTATTCTGTGGCATGATTGGCCATGCTTGCTCTGGACAAACTGGCATGTTGCGAGTGTCACGACTCATGAGTTCAGTGGGCCATATCCCAGTGTCACATCCCCATTACTTCTCTTCCTCCCTGTACTTCTCTTCCTTCCCCTTGAAGCCACTTTCCCCACTTCACTCCCATCCTGCCGTAGCCACAAGCCGATGACATCCGCCAATTCTTGGGTCGCTACCTTCATGCTAAGAAATCATTTTACAAGCTTTTGAACTTATCCTACATATTCCTGCTATTCACCAATCTAACTGCTGATCTTTTTTCCGATTTCTCGACGAACTTCAGATGTGGCAGATGCTACCCAAGAATCTGGAGATCTTCGCGCGCAACTTCGCAGCAACGTTCCCGCTCGTGTGCTCCCACCCAGGATGCTTTCGCCGTTACTCCTACCACGAGCTCCCGTTCCACGAGCTCGCGTGCCAGCACAGCGCGTGCTCCTGCACGGAGCCAGGCTGCAACTACACCGGCCCGCCGGCAGAGCTCATCGTCCACCTTGCAGAGGAGCACTTGATCGAAGTGATTAGGATGTCATACGGGCAAGCCCAACTTCTCCAAGAGCAGGTGCCGTTCACTGACTCGGCACGCTGCCGGCTAATTTTCCAGGAGGGACGGCTCTGTTTTCGTCCTGACCATCACCGCTGCTATTCCGGGAACCAGCACTGGGCCCATCGTCGTGTGTGTTGCATGCGCCAGGTCGGCCTCGTGCGTCTGGCCCGTATACACGGTGCACATGTGGGCGAACGCCCAACCGTCGTCGTCCGATAGCATTCTTGTGCTAGCCGAGGCGCCGAGCTGCCCGACGCCGCGGGAGGTGGAGTATGTGGACCTAAGGTCGATCCTATGTGTGCCATCTCAGTACCTTGTCGGTGCTGGACCGAACAGGCAGATGCATTTCTACATTTGTATCGAGAAGACCGATAGGGAAATGTAGTACTTGTGCTGTCGTTACGGTTAGACTTAAGCGATGCTTCTCAGGTGCGTAGAGCATACGTGTTGTGCGAATGTACTCTAGTTGTAGTTTTTAGTACTCCTTAATAATTCGACGAGTTATTATATTGGTCCAATCAGCTTGTTGTTGTCACGTTGCAAAGTCCACTTGCTCTGGACAGACCGGCAATACCGTGTGCTCCCTCACCCGCATGTCAGTGTCACGTGTTCCGAGGGCCCACCTGCCAGTGTCACGCCCCCTTCTCTTCCTTCCCCTTGAAGCCACTGTCCCAACTTCTCTTCCATCCTACCACTCCCGTCTGATGGTTGTAATCTGATTTTCGTTGGATTGTTTACATGTAATCTACATTGATAATGCAACATGCAAATGGCACAGACACAATTTCTAAAGTGGAAGCACTCACACGCTCCTATTGCACATATTTCTCAATATAGCTCGACAAACCCATTACAATAATTGTACTCGCACTAAACACAACCGAAATTGCAACCATCCTAAACAACATCTAAACCCACATCACACCGCTGTCGTCGGAGTCCACCTCGATTGGGTGACACCGCCGTGCCCTTCCTAGCTACATCCACTCCTGCTCGTGGCTTTCCCTTCGCCAAGGAGGCAACAATGGCGTTCTGCACAGCTTCGTCCCCGTCGTCCTCCACATCAGAATCAACAATGACGGAGGTGACGGGGTTGGCATGGATCGAGCGCCGTCGCGCCTGGCGGCTCCTGCTCGAGCTCAACGCTGCATCAGTCCTTCTACAGGTAGGAGGGGCCGAGCTCGGATACGTAGCGTCGTCGCTCCTCTCAAGAAACCATGGCCATTTGATACTGCGATGGTAGGATCTTGGGGTGGATCCGCCGTGGGGAGCCCTACCAGAAGCGGTGGAGTAGATGGATCTATCGACGCGAGCCATGACAAGTTCCTAGGACGGAGTAAGATTGTGGCCAAGCGTGTCTGGTTCCTGAGCAAGTCCTCCTAGTGATATGTACGCGGGCAAGGGGCCAAAAAATTTCTTCCAATGCGCGCGAGAGGGCTTTTGAACCATGAAGGCGCGAGGTTTGGTTGACAAGTCCACACTCTAGGTCCCCCACCTATCAGCCGAATGTGGACGGTAGGATTCTGCCCGAGTTATTAAGTGGGGATAAATCACGCTTCACCACTACCCTGACATCCAAAGGCTCCTCTTTCCTCTGCCCTCGCTCCCCTCGCTCATGGCTCGCATCTCATGCAGTTCGTCTCAGGAGGAATCAAGGTCGGCTCAACGCCGTAAGGAGGGTGCCCCCATCAGGTACCGAAGGGCGCCCTATGATTACTACCCCGATATGCTGTGTTTGTGCGGTGAGAAGATGCCGAGATGGATTTCCTGGACCGATAAAAATACTGCAGGAAAATACAACAACTGCAGCATCAGAGCGGTAAGTTCCTACTGTAGGTACAATTGTAACCCGGATCCGGAAAGCATAATGTAATTCTTATTTTTTTTGTTTCCTTCGATCTACTACACAGGAAGGGAGGGGGACTGGCTGTGACAAGTTTGTGTGGATCGAAAAGCCACTGACAGGTTTTCACAGAGAGCTTGTTCAGGATCTACGTGATGCTGTGTGGGACAAGAAAGAGGAGATTCGTGCAATGGAGCGAGAGATCCGGGAGCTTCGCCAGGTGCAGGGGAGGCAGGAGTAGGGAGGTGGTGAGACAGGCAGGCTCAAGATTAGGCTAGATAGTGGAAACAATTTCCTCATTATCTGGGCATTATCTGTTGCATTTGCAGTTTATGTTGCCATGTCGTTGTCTAGCAGCTAAAATAAGTTGCTGCTTCATGGAGTGTAGGAGCTAGATTAAGAATTTTTTTAGGCCAGAAACTTATCATAAGTGTAATGCCAATAGCAGGGATTTATTAAGCGCCTATAAACAATTCATGTCTGTGCCACTAATACCCATCGATTTTGGAGACCCCTTAACCGCTCAGCTATCGCGATTGTTCAGATAGTAGTGGCACAATCACAATTTTGGATTCAACTAGTGGCCTCGGCCGTATCCAATCCTAAAGTCGCGATACATTTTACTCCGAGTACGGGAGGCAGATTGTTTCGCCCGACAAGTTCCACGCACACAGCTCCAGAGTTTAACCGAACTACATATATAGGTTCAAGTTCAATACATCATTAGGCTTCTACACTGCTAGCCTTCTTTCTTTGCTTGGGTTCCACCTTTCTTCCTCTTTCTTTCACGTCCACTGGCTTCTTCATCTCCTGCCTTCTTCCTCTTCCTGGGTGCCAATTTTCTTACCTTCACGTGCCCTGCATCTCCGGGTCAAGGGAAGTCAGGCCAATCAGCACCAGAATCTTGTCCGACATCATCACTCCACTCGTTTTGGTTTTCTTCTCACAACAAAATCACTGAGTCGGCTGTCTTGTTTCTTACCTTGCGCTTCCTGTAAAAAAATAGTACATGGATTACTAACTTATATCTATAGACTATAAACATTTTTTTGTGTTAATGTACCATCTCATACCTAGGTTTGGGAGCATTAAGGGGACTACCAGCTGCTCTATGGCCTATAAGATGCCAGGTCTTGCATCTATTTTTGCCCTTCTTTGTAGCACAGAAAGCTGAACCCTTCTTCTCGAGAAAATTCTTAAACCTATTCACCTGAGGTCTTCCTCTGCCCCTTTTTGTAACTGGCTGGCAAAGCTTGAAAGACAGTTGGACTTGAGGCCACTGAGATGGGTTTGTACATGGCTCGACGGATCCAGCGTACGCAACTCTGAACTTTTCCATAGAGTAGTAGTCTGACAAATACTGATCCAAATGTGGTAGAGTTCTTTTCTTCACCAAGAAGGCCAAGGCGTGGTCGCAAGGTTTCCCGGTATGCTGCCACTCTAAGCAGGTGCATTCTTGCAGCTGGATGTTCACAACATCCCTTTTGCCACTCTTGGACATATCGACCACCTCACAGCTTCTACTGGTTGATGGGAGACCCTTAAGATGAGCAAGTCCTCGGCTTCTCTTGTGCAGGTGCTGTACAACTAGCGGTAGCATATGTCCTCTAAGTCTCCTACCGATCTCTCTCCTTATATTTAATAGCTTCATGATCATACCACGTACGCTGTCCATCAAGATATGAACATGACACACTTTTATGTCCTTCACCCAATTATTCAGGCATTCTGCAAGGTTGTTGTTTATGTAATCAACTTTGATGTCAGGGTTGAATTGACTCCTCTTCCATAGCTACGAATGATGGATGGCTAAGTACTCTAGAAGTTCAAGGGCTTCCGCAAAAATCTTGCTCATGAAATATACGCTGCTACTAGGTTTGTAAACTCTAGCAGCAGGAAACATGTAAAGAAATATGTTTCCTGCGTAGTGTGAGTACAAGTTGAGCATCATATGGGCATGGCATTCTCTACCTTCAGCTTGCGGGAACACCTCCTTCACTGCATTCTTCAGCCCTTTGCATGCATCAGTGGATATAGCCAATGGATCTATGTGGCCTATTGATCTCCAGAGTTGCCTCATAAACCAGACCCAGTTTTCCTCCGTTTCTGTTTTAAACAGCCCAAATGCCACTGTGAACATCCAGTTGTGACCATCAAGTGTTGTGGCAGATGGCAGGCAGCCTTTCCATTTGCCAGTTAGGACAGTGCTGTCTACACTCAGATACGGCCTACAGCCGTTCTTGAATCCCTGGATGCAAGGTTTAAGCGCCATGAAAAAACTTTTGAAATATATTTTACCACCTTCTGATTCGGTGTTAGTCTCCACAATACTCCCAGACACCTAGCTTGTACCTCCGCCTTGAAGTTGTACAGCATCCTGAAGCTATTGGTCCAACCCCCGTGCAAGACCCCCAGAGCTTTCTCTTTACCTTTCCAAACCTTGTAATACGAAAGGACAATGTTGTATTTTGAATCGAGGCTAGTCTGAATATTATTCGCGGTCTCCTTAGGGTTATCCTTTAGTATGGACATAGATTGCATAGCCACCCACTCCGTATCAGCCATTGAGGATTTCATTTTGCTGCCTGTCGGACACATGTGTGGAGGGCCCATTTTGTTCACCTGCAACACAGATTTATTTAAAAGATAAGTGGAGTTGACTAGTTGCCAGAAAGATATCACACATCAATTGTAGTTATAGAGTGAAAAGAGAGAGATTTCTAATGGTTTGTTGCATTCATTGCCCCGGTACCCTAATTGCATTCGACGCAGGTAAGGCTCTTGCTATGATCCTCCATGGACAATGTACCTTGGCCCGTACATTCATCCACGTTAACTTGCAAATGGCCTCATACCTCTGGGAAGTGTTCTTTAGTCGATAAACGTCGAACTCCCCCTTGATACAAAAATGCCGGAACAACATCCTGAACTCATGCATGCTCCTGAACTTGGTGCCGACCGAAATTATAGGATACTCGTGGTCATGTTTCATTTCTTCTACTTCAACACCCAAATCATCGACTGGAATACCAGCCTCATTGTTAAGTTCCTCGTCTATTTCATCATCACCAGATTCTTGATCCTCTACAGTGCCTTCTTCTTCATCTGATTCAGAATCCTCGCCATCGTCTCTAATGCCTAGTACTGCACACATCATATTGACTCCCATGGGTGGGGCTGCACCATCGTCTCCACCCGGATGGACTAGAACATTGCCCCAATCCACCTCACCGGCAACTCTGTTTTCTCCAAGACACTCGGTTGGTTCTGCTGCAACCACATGGGGTGGTCTTACGTTTGCACGCATCCCAGGTACTTCAGTGGACAAACAACAGTCAGAATCAATTTCATCTTGACTGTACAGAACTCTCTTGCTCTTCCTGTGTACATCCTCCTTCCTGATGTAATCTTTCCTGATGGTATCAGTAGGGCTTGACATCCGCGTTCCATTCCCCATCGAACTAGGCTTTTTGCTGCCGGTCTTGGGTGTGATCTCCTTACTGCCTCCCCTCGCGGGTGTTGGCTCCAAGGTGCTGGCATTATTGCCTGACCTCTGTGGCGTGTTCTTCTTTGAATTAGCCCTTTTGCTGCTACTATACCTCAGCGGCATGTTCTGCTCCAAATTATCCCTTTTGCTGCAACTATTGGGCGTGTTATCCTTTGTGCTGGCATTATTGCCTGACCTCATCGGCGTGTTCCGCTCCAAATTACCCCTTTTGCTGCTACTATTGGGTGTGTTCTCCTTCGTGCTGGCATTATTCCCTGACAGAGGTGTGTTCCGCTCCAAATTAGTATTTGTTCTGCTCCCACTAGGTTTGGTAGCCTCCATGCTGGCCATCTTCGCCTCTTTGCTACCACTCCTGGGAGTGTTCACCATCGTGCTAGCCCACTTGGCGTTTTTGCTGCTACCGTTTGGTGTGGCATTTTGACTGGATCTCAGCGGTGTACTTTCCAGCGTGGTGCCTTTTTTCATGCGACTCTTGGGCATCCTCTTCTCTGGCCTGGTCTCCTTGGTGAGGTTCTTCTTCGGGGTGCCCTTTCTGGGGATGCTCTTCCTGCTCCTCTTTATGACGCTCCTCTGTAAGACTCTCCTCTATTCGAAGCTACCCTCAGTCGCACCAGCCCTAGTGATGCCATGGATCAGGTCACGCATGCCTTCTAAAAGTCCATCATCTCTATTGTCGAGTTCTAGTTCCTCTCCAACCATTTGCACTATCAAGTGGAAGTACACTTCACCTCTATAATGTTTCCTTGTAAACGGTACGACTAAATCCCTGGTATCTTTCACTTCGATAGCCTTTTTGCTCCTGTAACCAAAATATAACAAACATGCTTCCTCGGAGGACCCCCACAACACCTTCACATGTAACGATGCCATCAGGTCAGAGAACTCTACCACTTCAGGATCGTATCGGCCAAGGATTACATCAAACTCGTCATAGAATTTTTCCGTGCCATCATCTAATTTTGTAGTATAATCCGCGACACCGATACAAACGATTACTTTGCCATCATCAGGTTCTTCAGGATAGAAACCTCCGAGAGGTTCGAGAGGTGGAGCGACACCATTAGACCCAACCCCAATGCCACCGCCGCCATCACCAGCGTCATCGTTAGCTGGATCAACCTCGGTGGAAGTACCAGGACCAGGAGAAAGGAGAGGGCCCTTAGCAGCGGGAGCTACATTACACGGTGGATAGGCAGGGCCCCTTCTAACGGCATCCACAATAGGATCAGCTGCTGCCATGCCACATCGACGATCAGGAGCAGTTCTCACAACAACAGTGTTTTGAGTGCTAGCAGAGTCCAGACCATGAGCTAGCTCCAGACCAGCAGCTCGCTGAACCTGAGCACATGTTCGAGGAGGACACGAGGCATCAGTCTTTGCAACAATAGTGGGGCAGCCTCCGGAAGCCTTAGTTTGCTCAACAGCGGCAGGGATTGGGTCAACAGCGGCCAGATCAACAACAACACAAGGACGACCAGTACCGGCAGATTCCAGAGCACGGGTTCGCACAACTTGAGGACAGTTTCGAGGAGGAGGAGCACACAAGGCGGCGGTCTTGGCAACAACAATGGGGCCGCCTGTAGAAGCCTTAGTTTGCTCAACAGCAGCATGGATTGGGTGAGCAGCAGCCACAGCAACACGGGCACGGGGATGGGGATGACCAATACCAGCAGATTCCAGAGCAGAGTTTTCCACAATGGCAATACAGGGACTCCTACAAGGAGGTTGCCTGACAGAAGCATGTCGCGGATGAGGAACTACATTTTGCTCAATAACAGCAGGGGTTCGAGTTAGACCTCCCTGTCCAATAATAGCTGGGTGACTCCCAGTAGCAGGAGCTTCCTCATCCAGTATGTTACACATCAGCATAACCACGCGAAGCCCAACATACTGTTTCATCAACCCAATTAGCTGACTATCACACGCTATAGGAACCTTGAAGCCTCGTTCATCAACGATTCTGAACCATGCAGTCTGCTCTGGCCTCATTTCAGCAAGTTCATGCACAACAACAACCAAACCAGGGATTGTGCATAACTGCACAGATGCTATTTCCATCTTCATATTCTGAGCTTGTTTCCACATGCTCCTCCCATGTGCTAATTTCATGAGGTAGTCGCATATGGTGACCAGAACCATGTATTTGGGTTCAGCGGAGATCCTAGTTGACAGAAAATTGGAGACAAAAGATAAGAATAGTTTGTCAGTGTCGTGCTAGTAAACAATTCTATGTTCAATATATCTCTGTAATGCCAAAGCCAGCTAGAAGTTATAGGTAGTGTGAATATCAAAGAGAAGAGTAGCTCACCCGCAATTAGCCAGAAGTACTTCTTCCTCGGCAAATGGATATGCCATCCTTCGCGCTGCTCAGCTCGTCAGCGGTAGAGGCGGTCTAGATCGTCGCAACGGCTAGCACGTCATTTGGCATTAGAGCTCGGTAGCAGCGAGTAGGCATAGAAACTTAGCACCGGAAGTCAAATGCCTGAAGAGATCATTCTGGTTGGAGAGGGCATTTCGACGTCGCCGGTGCTAGGGTTCATGCGAAAGGAGGGAGGGAGTGGATTTGTGAATTTGGTCAACGCACCATGCTCCTTTAGTCTCTCATTTCGCCTATGTGGTTGCCGCATTGGTGCTCACGTCACGAAAATATTACTGACATGAGGGTCCCGGCCGTCTACTTCAAGGGGCAGTTTCACGGAATGTTTGGATTTGGTAGGGGTGAGATGAGTTTGCATCGAAATGGCCCCTCTCGGTAGTTGGCGGCCCAACATTTCGAAACGCGGCAATTTCAGGCAACTTAGGTACTGCGGTGCACTCGCCCGCGAACTTTGGTACCGCAACCCGGTAGCCCCCATGGAAACGGAGGAGAAACGGCAGATAACTGCATAGTCCAAGGAAGAGGCAGAGAACCGAACGGAGGAGAGAGGCAAACTCTTTGGCTACCAGCATCGGCATGGCAAAAAGAAAGGGAAGCAATTTCAGGAGCAGTTCTGATGACAGCAGATGCTTCACATGAGGATCTATTAGCATACCAGTACCTACTTTATCACAAGAAGAGAGACCTACTTAGGATGCAGAGGCAACTCGATGAAAGAAAGAGATTAGCGATGAATCCAGCTTACGACGGGCACAGTTAAGCTCTACCCGAGGATCAGGGAGCATAATAGGAGGAGTAGCACCAAGAAGGGCAACATCTCGACTGCAGCATATCCCTAAAGTAGAAAGAAGTGGACTCATCTGAGATCTCGACCTATCATTCATGTCGATTGACCAAGCAGGAAACATCAAGGCAAAAATGGCCCAAGCAGCCATTATGGCCGCGCAAACATATATGATTACAACTCAGCCCGCACCCGACGATCTGCGTGCGGCTCTCCACTACTCCGCCCTGATGAACCTTGGAATGGTGGGAGCCTCTCTCGCGGAAGCAGAGTAAGGAACCACACGAGAGCCTGATAGATTCCAACACAGTCGTAGCAGCCCTCGGCAAGTGGGACACATCAGACGATCTCGATCGTCACACCAGGCACACCTCGTAGGACCCGAGCCGCGAAGCAACACAAGAAATGACAATATGCAACACAGGAATGATGGATCAAGAGATGAAAACCACAGCCGACGATACCATGATGGATACAACAAAGACGATTACGAGCTATGTGGGGCCAGTTGTTTCACTCAGCGGATTCACAAAACCTCAGTACCCAAGGACTTCAAACTTCCGCGACTGCTACAAATATGATGGTCTCCAGGAACCCGAAGCATGGTTAGCATATTATCTGGCCACTGTCAAAATACAAGGCGGCTCCACAACTACAGCAATGCAAAGCTTACAACTACATCTCACTTGCGCCGCAAGATCATGGCTCAGACAGTTACCCGAAGATTCCATCGGTAGCTGGAATGACATGGAAGATAAGTTTATCCGTCACTTCCAATCTACATTCAAACGACCTGCGTCCTTGGAGAAGTTGCGGGCATGCAAACAAAAATCTAGGGAATCAATAAGAGCATTTATCCAACAATGGAATATTATAAAAAACTCAGCTGAGTCCATATCTGATGAGGGGGCCATCGATGCCTTCAACAACAGCCTCCATCGTCGAGAATTCATAGAGGAACTGGGATGGGTCAAACCCAAAACAATCTCACAATTAATGGAGATAGAAAATCGCTGGGCTGATGGAGAAGACGCATTGCATAATAAGCGTGCGCGATCACCGGAAGAAGACAGGGATAAGCGCGGCAACGATAGAATAAGAAGGAACAACGATGGAAACACGGGACCAAGTTACGTCGTAGTAGGTTTTTGGGTGAAGGTAACAACAGAAGCAATGACTACAATGGCGGACACCGCCAAAACAGGGACGACGTCAGAGGAAGCCAGTCAGCATAGCGGTATCAGCCAAGAGCACGAGACCCATCCATGACCGTGATGCAAATACTGGAAGGACGCTGTAATATGCATTTTTACGTCGACTCAGCAGGCATGCGACAATCTAACCACCTCATGAAACACTGCCGAACATTCTTGAAGATGTAGGAGCTATGTAATGCAAAGGAAACTGAAGCGGCAAACCAAGGATACACATCTACGCCTAGCACATTAGCCATCGGTGCACCAACACCACCACCACCAGCGGCACCACCACAAAACACAAATGATCAAAAAAATGAGTACCCTAGGTCAAAAGGAGAAATGTTCATGATTCAGAAAGGGCATCCAACCAACAGAACTCAAAAGCTCATCACAAGACAAATCAATATGGCCAAAACAGCAACATCAACCACACCCGAATATCTCCACTGGTCAGAGCAAGAAATCACATTCAGTAGAGCTGATCACCCGCTTTGGGTCCCATGACCAGGCCACTCAGCCTTGATAGTAGAAGCACAAATTAGCGGTTTCAATATAAACAAGGTCTTCATGGATGCAAGAAGCAGCATAAATCTGATCTACTCAAAAACCCTGAGAGCAATGGGCTATCCCCTGGACAATCTCACGCCAACAGAAACATCTTTCCATGGAATAGTACCAGGTAAAGCCAAAATTCCTTTAGGAAAAGTTTGTCTTGACGTTGTTTTTGGTTCCAAAGTAAATTTTAGGTGAGAAAAAGTTGAATTCGAAGTCATGGATTGGCCATCACAATATCATGCGATCCTAGGATGACTAGCTTTCGCACGGTTCATGGAAGTTCCGCATTATGCGTACCTAGTCATGAAGATTCCAGCACCAAAAGGAATCGTCACGGTAAAATTAAGCTTCACACGTGCTGACAATTGCGATCGGGAGTTCAACAAAATTTCTGAATCTTTTGGGATGGCAACGGAGTTCGAACAACTCAAAACTTCAGCAATTGCAGAACCACTCGAAGTAGCGCGTGTCAATCCCGATCAGGCTTTTGACATGGCAAAGGACAGAAAAGAAGACAGATCCACCCTATCAACCTGACGAAAACAACATTTGTGGCTTCCAATCTTGATCCCGCATAGGAAAGCTCACTCATCGAGTTCCTTTGTGAGCACTGGGAGATCTTCGCATGGCTACCTTCTGACATGCCGGGGATTTCTAGGGAACTCGTTGAGCACACATTAAATTTAGATCCAAAGGAAAAGCTAGTAAAACAACCATTTTGTCGCTTCACAGAACCAAAGCGTAAAGCCATTGGAAAGGAGCTCCATCACCTTAATGACACCAAATTTATCAAAGAACTAACAAAAGCAGAGTATGGGTCGCAAATCTAGTATGCGTTCCAAAGAAAAATACTATGGAACTTCGGATGTGCATCGACTTTACTGTAGTAAACAAACATTTTCCAAAAGATCACTTATCATTGTCGCGAATTGACCAAATAATCGATGAAACCATGGGATGCAAACGTATTTCTTTCGTGATGCTTATTCAGGATACCACAAGATTAGGATGCAGGAAGAAGATCAGGAGAAACGGCATTTATCACGCCATATGGTGTATTCTGTTACACAACAATGCCCTTTGGCCTCAAGAACGCCAACTATGATGTTTCTTTTCATAATCTTGTAGAGCTCTTTGTTCTCTTCAAGACGAGCCCAAGATCATCGAAATCAGTGTCCGGAGTCAAAAGCTATTAAAGTTTTCATGCAATGTTGTCCAACATTTTTTCTTGAGCGGTAGTACTGGCCCAAGTTCCGCCCAAACTCGTTTTTGTTCAGTAACTTGTGTTTATATTTACCGGTAGTACCAGTGGGGCACTGGTAGTTCCGGTGGTGCACAAAAAAGACCCAAACGTGCAGATTTCTCTTGCCCTATTTAAGGCCCCCCTCTTCCCCAATGTTTTCCCGACTCTTGAGGTCATTTTTGCTAGCTCTTCCACTCTCTCTCCTCCATTGTTGACCTTCAAAATCTTGCCCTCTCCCCTTCTCCCTGCCATGATTCTTGCATCTGTTTGAGGGATTTGAGAGAGGAGATCTAGATCTATAACCCCTACCAAATCAAATCCCTTCTTTGGGAAGGAATCCTTTGGATATAGATTTTGGAGAGTTTTGTGTTGTCCTCTTGTGTTCTTCCTCTCTTATTCCCCCAATATATTTTGTAGATTTGGTGTAATTTGAGAGTGAAGGACTTTCCTCTTTCATTTGGTGCATAGGTTTGAGTTCTCCTCGGAGATTCAGCGAGCTCAAGCTCTCGAGCTTGTTTTTCTTGGCTTCTTGAAACCCTAGACGGTTGTGTGGAGTTGTGGTGTGTCTTGGAGGTTCCAATTGAGTTGTGGATATTTCCCAAGCTTGTTGGCCTTTTGTGGCATTATGGAGCCTTTGTGGCATTTCTTGGGAGCCCTCCACTTGAGTTGTGGAGTTTTCCCCAAGCCTTGTACGGGTTTAGTGACCGCCCGCAAATGTCACATAGTGGAACGTGAGTAGGCCTGTGTGGCGAGCTCACGGGAGAATAGGGTGAGCCTTTTGTGGCGTTAGTGAGTTGCGTGCCTTCGCACCTTGGGGTGAGGCCTTATGTGGCGTTTGGTGAGTATCGAGCCACCACACCTCAAGGTGAGCCATTTGTAGCGTTCGAAGTACATTGCGCCCCTGCACCTCTCTAATGGAGACATAGTTTCTTTGGAAGTGAACTTCGGGAAACCTATCATCGTCTCCATGTTCATCGATTATGTCTAAACCGAGCCCTTTACTTATGCAATTTACATTGTGATAGCCATCGTGCTTGAAGTATTATGTCTTGATATCACCTTGTTGCTTGTCTGGCTTAGCATAGGTTGTCGGTGCACTTAGTTGAACCTAGTTGATATAGGTTTTGGCTTGATAAATTAAACATTAAGTTTTATTCCGCATTTATTAGAGCCTAAACCGTAATAATTGTAAAACGCCTATTCACCCCTGATGACTGAATTCCTGCACCAACAATAGGGTTATTGCAGTACTTGTAGCATCAAATATTTAAGAGTTTGTCCCGATGGGAGATCGTCAAACGGAAACAATACGACCCCGCAACCATCTTGTCAATGCGGCCACGTTTCGCAGCCAAAACGTGGTTTGGAAATAGCCTATTCTATAAGTTACTAGAACAATGATAATTGAGAGAGGTTTAAAGTATCTAATAACAACAAACTTTTAATAAGAACAAAATAAACTAAGACGAAAAGTAAACAGGAATATGAACTGAATTAAAGAGATTGTAGTTGTAGGATTGAATGGAATGAGAGAGGGCTTCTAGGCTTCGGTCTCACTGGTACTAGACGGGCAAATATATGTGTGATCTATAAGATATTTCTCAGAAAAATAAACGTGTCCCAATTGATTACTAGGCGGTCAAACTATTTGCACTATGCATGGTTCTCACGCGTCACTGCAAGGCAAAAGGCACTTCCAGACCAAAGGATCACATAAACTCATCTTAGATCACAATAGATTCTAACTTAGCGCACTAGATCATACCTTAACCTAGAATTCAATAAATCACTCACACATGGATGAACAACAAAACATATATAAAAATATAATGATATCACAACCGTGTTCAATCTTACAATTACAAAACACAAGACAGAGAGGGAGATGGAGATGATGATGGAGATGGAGATCGATGTGTGGTGGTGGTGATTTCTTCCTTCTCCTCCCCTTCTTCTTGATTGGATGCCTTGATGGTGATGGTGTTGAGGGAGATCTAGATCTTGGAGGTGTGGTTGAGGTAGAGCTCCGCCGCAATGGAAATTGGATGGGTGGCGGCGGCGGAAGAGCTCCGGCCCTAAAGGGCTATAGCTTGGTGGCTCTCTCTTGGGTCCTTGATGACCCACAAGTATAGGGGGTGTATCGCAGTATTTTCTAGGGAAGTGAAACCGAATTTATTGATTCGACACAAGGGGAGCCAAAGAATATTTATAAGCCTTAACAACTGAGTTGTCAATTCAGCTGCACCTGGAAACAATCTTGCTCACAGCAGTTTATCAGTAGCAACAGTTTTGTAGTAGGAACAGTAAAGCAGCAGCAACAGTAAAGTAAAGACAGCAGTAACTATAGCCGTAAACAGTGGGATTCGAGTGCGGTAGGCATAGGGATGGATGGACGGGCGTTGCATGGACAAGAAAATTCACATAGCAATCAGAACATAGGGAAATTGCAGATAAATAAGATAAAGCATCCAAGTACTAGATAATTCTAGGCATGTGTTCCATATATAGTCATACGTGCTCGCAATGAGAACTTGCACAACATCTTTTGTCCTGCCAGCCCGTTTGCAGCGCAGCCTCATGGGAACTACTGGCAATTAAGGTGCTCCTTTTAATAGAGCACCGGAGCAAAGCATTAACACTCTGTGAACACATGTGATCCTCACATCAAAACCATTCCCTCCGATTATCCCGATTTCTGTCACTTCGGGGCCATTGGTTCCGGACAACAACGTGTGTATACAACTTGTAGATAAGACCAAAAACAATACTATCATAATGAATCAATAACATGTTCAGATCTGAAATCATGGCACTCGGGCCCTAGTGACAAGCATTAAGCATAACAAGTCGCAACAAAGTCATAAAGCACTAATATAAGATACTAGGCACCATGTCCTAACAATCTGATGCCATTACATGAACGATCTCATCCAATCCCTACCATCCCCATAGCCTATAGCGGGGGATTACTCACTCATAGATGGGGGAAACATGGATGGTCGATGGAGAAGCGATGGTGATGATGATGGCGATGATCTCCTCCAATTCCCCGTCCCGACAGGGTGCCAGAACGGAGTTTCTGATGCTGTTTTGTGGAATCTGGTGGTGGCGGCAGAGCGGAACTCCTTCGGGAAAAACATCGAACCCCCCTGACTTTTTAGGTCAGAAGGTAACTTATAGGAGAAGAGGGAGACCGAGGGGGTGTCTGGGGCCGCCAGACCACCCCCTGGCGCGGCCTGGGCTAGCCAGCGCGGCCAGGTGCTGTGGCCTGGGCCCAACCTCCCTCTGTCTCGTATCCTGGCTCCGTGAGTCTTCTGGTGAAATAGGATTTTTGGCATATTTTCCGGGATTTTTCCTGAAAGTTGATTTTCTGCACAAAAAGTAGACACCAATGCAATTCTACTGAAAATAGTGTCAGTCCATGTTAGTTGCATCCAAATCACACAAGTTTAGAGGAGAAACAATAGCAAAATTGTTCGGGAAAGTAGATACGTTTTGGACGTATCAACTCCCCCAAGCTTAGCTTATTGCTTGTCCTCAAGCAATTCAGTTGAAAACTGAGTGCGATAAAAGAACTTTCACAAACACAATTGCTTCATATGATGTATATATTCTCAGCATGTGATCAACTACTTAGACAATTCATAATAAGGAGTATGTAAATAAGTTTACTCAATAAGCATTGCAAGCTATGAAGAGATTCCAACTCAAAAATAATAAGTAGCATGAAGCATAAACATAAGCAACATTACAATGCTCATAGCAAGGTATGATAGAGTGGTATCTCGCTTGCCTTTGATTATGAATGCCAAGGCACCTCTGAAGTCCAAGTGAAGACTAGAAGTAAAGATGTCAAAGATACAAGCATCAAAGTCATAACACAAATAATCAAGTAATGAGACAAGCACAAAGAATGACAACTATGCTCTCAAGAAGGTGCTCAAAGAATATGTGGAGACTCAACAAGTAAAAGAAAAGGTTTTGAATAGTTTGAAAGGCTTCCAAATGCTGAAAGTATGGTACTCGTTAGCTTTGAGCTCTCATTGCCCCTATCATAAGCATCTTTAAGGTGATTAAGGTTAAAGTGACACAACTAAGAGGATATGCTTGACAAGTTATAAATCGAAGTCCCATGCCCCTTACTTACGAAGACCGATCCTCATGCTACTCAACTTCAGTCACAAGTAAGCTCTTGTCATTGTAAGTATATACAAACTCATCCTCATCCTCATGCATCTCAGCGATCTTTTTATTTACTATATGCCTAGATTTTTATTGAGGATGCTTCATAGAATGCTCATTATGGTTATGCTGCAAGTTTCCACCATGATTAGGCATGGCTTAGGCTAGCGGCCCAAGCGTTTCCCTAACACATATACAAACTCCATGATCTTACAAGTTCCACTTTTATTTCACACCGCCGGGATCCATATGCAAAAGAACATGATATCAACGAGGTACTAAGTACCAATGCAATGTTGAAAGCGTTCCCCATGATACATGGTTCTGCTAACTTCAACTTATAAACCGCAAGCATATACGCAACAAAGAAGGACGCAATGGTTCAGGTTTATTAAATGCAAGGAAATAAAGTGTGCCATCAAGTTCGTGAGAGATTTACTAACTAACTTTCTCATAACAAGCAAACATTTTATTCGGAAGCAAACAAGGCATATTGAATATGCACGGAAGTAGCAAATGATGCTAATAGGTAGGTATGGTGGACACTTTGGCAATATTTGGTTTTAGGGAGTTCGAAACATGAGTAAAACATACTCAGTGAAAGTGAAGGCTAGCAATAGTAAGGGAGCGACAAACGAGAGAGCAATAGCTGTCATAATCATGCTTGCCACAAAACAGGACTAATCATGGCATGAAAGTTATTCAATATCCTCAAGGCAAAATAATTCATCAAGGCTTAACTGATTATTACAGTCATGTGCATGCGTGAGCATGTGCCAAGTCAATTCAAATGAAATATTCAGAGGAGGATACCACAATGTCATACCAAGTTATGAATAGAGTAATGCAAGCAAACATTCATAAAACATGCTACAAACTATTAGTAAGCTAGAACTAATCAAACGAAAGCAAGAACTACTAAGCATCCAAAGATAACATACACCCTACACGAATAGGCTAAGCATGCCCACAATGATGTGTATATGTACAAAATTGAAAACAAATAGAGTTCGTTACCAGCCTCTTACCACGAGTTGTCATTAATCCTCATTATTGCTCTTCACTTGTGTGGCTTGAATAATAACATGAAACCAATATCCACTGAGGACTGCTGAACCCTGTAGCAAACTCACAAAACCAAAGAAGAACGACAAATATTTTTGTTTTTTTCGATTTTTAAAGCAAGAACCAAAAAGGAAGAACAAGCAAAGCAAAATCTTTTTGGGTTTTTCGAATAGTTCAAACAAAGCAAAAAGGGGAAAACAAATCAAGGCAAAGAGAAAAAGGAGCAAACCAAAGAGAAACAACAGAAATATTTTTGGTCTTTTTGTGTTTTAGAAAGAAAAAGCAAAGAAAGAACAAAAACTAAAAAGAGAATGAACATGAATATACAAAGTACCGACACAACATGATAAGGATATGAGTGTGGTGTTGGCGTACCTCCTCCCAAGCTTAGGCTTTTGGCCTAAGTGGGTATCAATCCCAAGCCGGCCAGGATGATGTGTCACCGTAGTATGACGAGGAGGTCCCCTCGTCCTGGTGCGAGCTCGAGTACGTCCCTCTGTAGTGTGCGGAGTAGTCATAGGAAGGTACATTCTCCTGGTGTTGCTCGTGGAAACCCATCAAGTGAAGCTGCTCGTCCACCTCCTCCTTGGAGTGCGACCACGGTCTCCTGTGAACACTAAACAAAGAAGACTGTGGCAAAGGGATCTCCCTTTCATACCCGTCAGTGAAAAGCATCCTATATACTAGACTGTTCAAATCAAAATTAGCAGTGACAAAGTGATGAATTTTCATAGCAACAAGGTCAAGCCTTTGTGGTGCCAGTACAGTATCATTAGGGTCCACTAAAAGGCCTAATGCATTGACCATACACGAGGCAATGATGCCCCCATAGATAGGCCCCCTAGCAGCTAGGCGGTGAGCAATAAGCGAGCCAAGGTTGTACCGAGTATCATTGTTAAGCACAATAGCAAGGAAGGCTAAATGATAGTTGGAGATATTACTTGTGTTCTCCCTTCCTAGTACGCTAGTAGAAAGATAATATGCAAAGTATCTAAGAGCAGGGAGTTGGATATTTCTTATCTTTCCGTGCTGCACCACGCGATCATCATCAGTGGTGACTCCTCAGTAAAGCTCCAGCAAATCAGTGGGTCGCCCTTGAATTTTCTTCACGGTCCTTGTCATGCTTACACCTACAATACTGCAAAATCTCTCCAAAGGCATGGTGAAGGGCAGATTATAAATTTTGAAAGAGACAGTCGACTGATAGGATGTGTTAGTAAACGTGAAGCTCTCAACAAAGGTTTTGGTGAGCATAGCATATTTCTCACTCTCATCTTGCATATATGAGGTCAAATCAACCCTCTCAATCAGTAGCAAGAAATCATCAAGAATACCAGCAGCTTGTAAGAAAGTAAAACAAGGAAAAGTGGATGGGTGAGCATCCCATCATCCCTTTCATTTCCAATACGAGTTGCAATGAGGTTGTTGTACGATGGCCTAAACTGAGAGGCTGATCTTGAGGGCCTCGACCTCCTAGGTGCATCACTCTCAAATATTTCTCCAAAGGTATGGTTGTTCATGCTTGGTATTCTGAAATTTAAACACCTATTAAACAAGTGATTGCAAAGTAAATATAATGAAGGATTCTACTCATAGGGACTTGTAAGAGGCCTAAACATGCATCAAAACTTATATCTCTAAGCATCAAACAAGCTTAGAAGCTCTCACAACCTGTCACCTACAGCAGCAAAATACTCAACATATAATCCGCTAAACACAAATCTAATTGGACAAGGGGAGGAGTCACATACCAAGGAACAATTGCTCCAAATTTCAGCAAGAAAGATGGGCTGAGCAAGGAGATCGAAAAAATCGAGAGCAAGCACAGCAAGAACGCGATTTTGAGCAATGAACTAGAGCTTACTCGGGAGAGAGAAGAAAGTGGCAGGTGAGAGAGTTAGTGGACGGCCAGGGGTGGCCCACACCATGGCATGGCGCCACCAGGTGGTGAGCCTGCCTGGTGGGTCCCCCTGGCACCTCTTAGGCACTCCTCTGCCCCTTTTTTCATGCAAAAATTTAATATGAATTTTCTGGAATTTTTCGAGACACTTTATTTTTGGGAATTTTTCAGGTATAGAAGAATGATTTTCTGACAGGCATTTTTTTTGAAATGATGCAATGCCAAAGCAAGGCTAGAACTACAGAAGTGCTAAGACACTCTAACATGCAATCAACTAACAACAAAGAAAACTAAACGAAAACAAAAATGAAAATGGGTACAATAGAAGTAAGCGGAGATAATCATAGTGAAAACATTGTTTTGTTCAATGAAATCCTTTTGTTAACAAGGTTGATCAGGTCTTGCTACCAAAACAATTTCATATGAGACAAAAACTTGTATTTCACTAGTGATTATGTTACCTCAATTTTGATAGCAATGGTCTCAATCATAATAGTTTCAAAATTTTCTCTTGGTATGGGACAATATATTTCTCCAACTTGAATGCCCTCAACATGTTCAATTGAATTCAAACCATAAGTCATTTCAATCTTCTTGGGGAAATATACAGTGTGTTCCTTGTCATTAGCATTAAAGGTCACGTTTCCTTGATTAGAATTAATAACAGCTCCTGCAGTATTAAGAAAAGGTCTCCCAAGAATAATAAACATATTATCATCTTTAGGCATTTCAAGCACAACAAAATCAGTTAATATCATGCAATTATGAGCCACTTGAACAGGTACATCCTCACATATACCAACAAGAATAGTGGTAGATTTATCAGCCATTTGCAAAGATATATCAGTTGGTATAAGTTTTTCTAGTTGAAGCCTCTTATAGAGGGAGAAAGGCATAACACTAACTCTAGCTCCCAAATCACACAAAGCAGTTCTAACATAACTATTTTAATAGAGCAAGGGAAAGTTGGAATCCCTGGGTCTCCAAGTTTCTTAGGAACCTTACCATTAAAGGAATAATTAGCAAGCAAAGTGGAAATTTCTTCATTAGGGATCTTCCTTTTATTCGAGACAATATCCTTCATATACTTTGAGTAAGGAGGCAATTTAATAGTATCAGTCAAAGGAATTTGCAGGAATAAAGGTTTCATCCACTCACGAAACTTATTATAGTGTTCATCTTGCTTTGACTTATGTTTCTTATCAGGGAATGGCATAGGGTTTTGCACCCAAGGTTCTCTTTCACTACCATGTTTCTTAACAATCATTTTAAACATCAGTAGAGGTTCTTTCCATGAGTTTGAACCATTTGAAAGTGTTTAACAATCATTTTAACATCAGTAGAGGTTCTTTCCACAATATCTTTCAACTCAACAATAGCTCTAGTGTTTTCCATTAGATGATTTTGCACCCTTTTATTCAAATTATTGTGCTTAACCATAAAGATATCGAATTCTTCTAAGCATTGATCAGGAGGTTTAGAGTAAGGGATATCACCTTCATCAAAGTGTTGGAGAGAGTGTACCTCAATAGTGGATGAGTAGGGGATAGGCTTACATAATTCTTCTATAGGAGGTAAATTCTTGACATCTGCAACTTTAATTCCCTTCTCCTTAAGACATTTCTTAGCTTCCTTCATCACTTCATCATTTATTTCAATAACTCCCCTCTTCTTTGATGTTGGAATAGGCACTGGTTTAGTAGGTTCAGGTACAATTACTTTAGGTATAGCTTGTTCAAGAGGAGTCCAATCTTCATAATTCTTGCTTATTTTAGCCATTAATTCCTCGGCTTCCTTAGGAGTCCTATTCCTGAAAACACAATCAGCACAACTATCTAGGTATGTCCTAGATTCTTCGGTTAGTCCATTATAAAATATATCAAGAAGCTCATTGTTAGGTAATGGACTTCCAGCCCGTGCATGAATCAAAGCACAAAACCTTGCCCAAGATTCAAGCAATACCTATTTTTCTCCCTGTTTAAAATCAAAAAGTTCCTGCAAAACAGCATGTCTAGCACTAGGAGGAAAATATTTCTACAGGAAAGTACTAATCAAGCAATCAGGGCTATCAATAGATCCAGGAGGTAAATTACTAAAACAAGTTTTAGCTTCTCCTTTCAGTGAAAAGGGGAAATCTTAGCAACAAAGTAAGTACGCATCTTAATATCATCAGAAAAGAAGCCACTCATGGTAGAAAGTTCATTCATATGTGCTACCGCACATTCATTCTTAGTCCCACAAAAAGGTTCTTTCTCAACAATAGCTATGTAAGATAGATCGAGAGAGAAATCATAATATTTATATATAATGTTTATGGGAGAAGCAGCAAACTTAGCAATAGGAGAAAATTTGGGTCTAATAGTACGCCTCTCAAGGAGACTCTTAGCAGCGCTCCTATCATGGGTGTTTTTACATTCTTTAATAAATTCATCGGTCATCTCAGCATAACCATCTTCAATATCATAACTTTCACTAGACTCAGGTGAACTAACAGGTGTGGTAGTGTCTTCATTAGGAGTTTCAGTATTTCCAGCTATAGTTCTAGCAATCGTAGCATCTAGGAAAGGACCTAATGAACCACTCTTATCAAGCATAGTAGAAGCAGCATCATAAAAATCAGAAGTTTCAGATTCAGTAGTAGTAGCAGTGTGTGTAGCATGTGTATGTGGTGGTGTAACGAGCTTGCTTATAACAGATGGTGAATCAAGAGCAGCAGAGGTGTTCAAAACCGTACCTCTTCTTGTAGTGGATGGTAAAATAGGAACCTTGCCATCACGAGACTTACCCATGATGGATGGATAGCAGCGAACAGTAGAGAATCCAAGAGAACTTGATAAATAAAGCTATGCTCCCCGGCAACTGCGCCAGAAAATAGTCTTGATAACCCACAAGTATAGGGGGTGTATCGCAGTATTTTCGAGGGAAGTGAAACCCAATTTATTGATTCGACACAAGGGGAGCCAAAGAATATTTATAAGCCTTAACAACTGAGTTTTCAATTCAGCTGCACCTGGAAACAATCTTGCTCACATCAGTTTATCAGTAGCAACAGTTTTGTAGTAGGAATAGTAAAGCAGCAGCAGTAAAGTAAAGATAGAAGTAACTATAGCCGTAAACAGTGGGATTCGAGTGCGGTAGGCATAGGGATGGATGGAAGGGCGTTGCATGGACAAGACAATTCACATAGCAATCAGAACATAGGGCAATTGCAGATAAATAAGATAAAGCACCCAAGTACTAGACAATCCTAGGCATGTGTTCCTCACATCAAAGCCATTCCCCCCGGTTATCCCGATTTTTGTCACTTCGGGGCCATTGGTTCCGGACAACAACATGTGTATACAACTTGTAGATAAGACCAAAAACAATACTATCATAATGAATCAATAACATGTCCAGATCTGAAATCATGGCACTCGGGCCCTAGTGACAAGCATTAAGCATAACAAGTCGCAACAAAGTCATAAAGCACTAATATAAGATACTAGGCACCATGCCCTAACAATCTGATGCCATTACATGAACGATCTCATCCAATCCCTACCATCCCCATAGCCTACAGCGGGGGATTACTCACTCATAGATGGGGGAAACATGGATGGTCAATGGAGAAGTGATGATGATGATGATGGCGATGATCTCCTCCAATTCCCCATCCCGGCAGGGTGCCAGAACGGAGTTTCTAATGATGTTTCGTGGAATCTGGTGGTGGCAGCGGAGCGGAACTCCTTCTGGAAAAACGTCGAAACCCCCCTGAGTTTTTAGGTCAGAAGATAACTTATAGGCGAAGAGGGCGACCAAGGGGGTGTCTGGGGCGGCCAGACCACCCCCTGGCGCGGCCTGGGCTAGCCCGCACGGCCAGGTGCTGTGGCCTGGGCCCAACCCCCCTCCGTCTCGTATTCTGGCTCCGGGAGTCTTCTGGTGAAATAGGATTTTTGGCATATTTTCCGGTATTATTCCTGATAGTTGATTTTCTGCATAAAAATTAGACACCAATGCAATTCTGCTGAAAAGAGCGTCAGTCCGCGTTAGTTGCATCCAAATCACACAAGTTTAGAGGAGAAACAATAGGAAAAGTGTTCGGGAAAGTAGATACGTTTTGGACGTATCAGACCTCCCTCCTTTATATAGGCCTTGGGGGTGCCCTAGGGTTCCCCCAATACCTTCATATGACTTAGGGAAGGTTCTAGAGCTTTTGTGGGGTGAAATCCCGTCATTTCTGACCTTTTTGGCAACTATACGGGCGGAGCTATACGATCAAAAATATAGCTCTAGTCATATAGTTGCTCGTTAAACTTGTAGATGCTTTTAGTATTTTGGCAGCCATTTCTTCATACAAACTCTGTTTTGGGTGTTCTTTGGCTCATTGAGTTCATATCGTGGAGGGATACAACCTTGTTGTCTTAGATCTTTATTTTCAGAAGTTGCAAAAAATCACTTTTTCAACCTCTCAAATGGCTAAGTCTAGTCCATGTAGCTCCTCCATACTATGTTCTCATTGTTCCTTTTTCCTTTTTCTGTCCATAATCATCATCAACACCTACACATATGTTAAAGACAAGGAAGAGGGATAAAATTCTACCTAAACTACTAAATGTGCAAGGCTCATATTGATTTTAACAAAAACAAGTAATCATGCATATTAAGCATAGCAATGGTCAGATGGAGCACGTTATGATAGGCAAATGACACAATTTATATTGCTAAAAAGTGTTGTATATCAGAGCCATCAACTTCCCCAAGCTAGATCTTGCTCATCCTCGAGCAAAAGGGATCGATAACTTAATGGATGAGATCTTGCTTATCATTGGAAATCAATGCACCATATCCTTGTTTTTCCTGCAAGCTCAAAGTAAGAGAGCACATTATCATACAAGGCAATATAAGCTTAGTTATATTATTACAAACCACTAGATATTAGTCAAAAAATTCTATTCCCCATGTCAAAGTTAAATCTAGTTTGCAAGTAAACTTGTGATCCTTCTATATGCACTTTATTGTATTTTTGTACTTTTATTTGTATAAGGCAAAGCTGAACACGGTTAGTTGTCAATCATAAATAGAAATAGAGTTTTCCAATGCTGCTGACTCATGCCATCTATTAAAGTCTCTCAAGTGCAAAATTCGATTGTTGAGCTCATAGAAATATATTTCTTAGTAACGAGACCATGCCAAAAGAGTGGTATATGTTCAATCGAGACTGAAGGCTAGGAAGGACACTCGTGACCATTACCAAGGTTTCCCTTTTCGGTATAATGATTTCTCATAATGGTCAGAGGAGTATTCCGACTTTTTCTTTTAACACAGGCCCATGAGAATACCAGTGCATACCGAAATATAGCATTTTTGCTACATATGTTGGATAACTCATAGCCAAGCTCCAACAGTTTCCTCTTTCTGGATTGTTTAAAGGCCAACGGAGTTGTTAGCATCCCATGTTGTGCGATAGTGGCGCAAGACATGCATAAAGCAATATCTCAGTTTGATTTCAAAATGTTGGCATATGTAATCTCGAAACTTTGAAACATCATTTCTTATTTGACAACTCACTCAGTAAGCATCTATTAAGACCATCATTTCCAACACTATGGGGTCGAGCTACTCCATAACCATTCACATAAGACAATTCTGAACAGTGACAACTAGCAAGTTTCGAAGAACTTCTTTATTTTTATTTTTTTATTTTTTCAAAATGCAGAGAAAATGACAATGTATATTTAGAGGATCACAATATTTTCACAAGCTAGATAAAAGTTGAACAAGGTGCATCAAAGCTATGGCTTGTCTCCTATGGGGCCTAACATGAGCAAGTATATCCCTTGTATAAATATGAACAAAATCTAACCGAAGAAAGCATTCAAAAACAGAGAGATACATAATAGCATGAAAACTTTTTAAGATGAAGAACTTTGCATAAGACTCTACGCATGCAAAAATAAGCTCCCCAAGCTAAAATTGAGAAGATCATGAAAACAAAAGACAAAATCTAGTTATCAAAAGAGAGTATAAGAAGTGGTTACCTCCCCATCCTTAAGTTAAAGCAAGGGTGACACACTTTACCATTGAGGTGCTTTTAACCTCTACTTTGATGAACAAAGAACCTTTGCTTCGATAAATGCATCACAATCCGGTGTATGCCTTCCTTAAGAACTTGGTAGGAACAAGACTAGAAAGAAGACAAAATATTTTTGTGTTTCTGAAGACACGGGTTTAGCTCACAAGTGATAAAAATACAATTCCCACTGAGTCGTTTCATCAACCTAAGCACCACACTTAAGTCAATAAACTAATTCTAGAAGTGCGATTCTCCTAGATTGTGATGAAGTGTAAGTGAGACAAAATATGAAACACGAGTGTGCAGCCCCTATGTGCTTATTTAAAAGAGGTTAGAGGTGGAAGGTTTTACCCGACACTGATTGTTGAAACGTTGAGTTGAAGCAACCAAGTGGCTCTTGCGAGTGTTTGCACGGTTGGCACTACCATACACGTCGTCACACAAGGTTTAAGTCCTGCGAAAATAACACACAAAATAAAAGACAACAGTTAGGTGTACGAACGAAGTTCGTTCACGAAACTAATGAAACAAAACAAAAAGAAAACATGAACTACTAAAGAGAATCACAACTTAAGGATTTGCTGAGATATAAATTTATTGTTTACATATGCTTGGCTTCTCTAAAACATGGGAGAAGCTCTCAGGTGGTGTTCCGAAGTTTTTAGAAGAAGATGGAAGAAGAAAGAATGAAATTTTGAGCAATGGTTACCTTCTAGTTGGCATTTGAGGTGTTTTCCCAATTATACGGGCGCATCTATACGGCCAAAACAATGTGTTCCCGCTGTATAGTGGTCCTGCTGTAATAAAATTAGGGTTTCCACCTCGCGGCGCAGCTATACGGGCACAACTATACAGTCGGAACAAAATGTTCCCACCGTATAGTTGGTCGTCAAACTGTTGTCCCTGGGAAATAAAATATACAAAGGCATCGATATCTATACGGCCGGAATTTTTTATTTCCGCCGTATAGTTGGTCGTTAAACTCTCAGAATATTAGAAAAGAATTTGTGCGCATGCACCGATATCTATACGATCGGAGCTATACGGCCGGAATTTTTATTCCTGCCGTATAGTTGGTCATTAAACTCTTAGTACATATGAAAGAAAAAATGTCGATGGCAAAGATATCTATACGACTGGAACTATACATCTAGAATTTTTTATTCCCACCATATAGTTGGTCATTAAACCTTCTGTATACCTCTAAAAATTTCTATTTCTTCGTGAATTCTTTCTTATCCTTTAACTTAGTGAAATACCATGTTTTGACAGAAAAATAACAACTTTAATTTTCGACCAACAACAACATGTAGTAACAATAAATTCTACCTTTTGAAAACTTCAACAAGATTACTCTAATAGCAAGACTTGCGAAGAATAAAAGTGACAATGCAACATCAATGCAACTAGACTTAAGACACAAAACTAAGAAAGACACCTAATGACTTCCGGGTTGCCTCCCAGGAAGCACTCTCTTTAAAACCATAATTAGGATGCTCCATACATTACCCACCTGGATCCCAAGGGATATCGACTCGAGGTGAGGTTGTACATACCAGCTTGGAGCATCTTGAAGTAGAGTTCGGTCGGAGTCGTACCCGCTTACGGTGCATCGGCAACATGTAGATGGGCAGGTTCTCGATTTCAAGCGAGTGTTGATGCACCAAGCTTGGTGAACATGCCTCCGTGTATAGCTGCAATGAGAGGATTTGAGATTCATATAAAATTCTTCAATCTTTACCTTGGTTACCTGTGTAGGGGAACACTTCATAGTATTCTTCCTTCATAATAGGGAGTTCATGACCCTGCATATTAGTATAGCAAGGTTCTATCTCTAGTTCATTATTAATGCTCTCCATATGAGTGTCTAGGCACAAGGCCTCCGCAGGACAATTATCAACAGTTTTAGCATCATAAAAATCATTACTAGAGTGAGAGGCATCACAAACAAAAGTTGTAAAATGTGACTCTCTTTGTCAACCTCACCTTTTTGTTCCTCCTTTTCATCGACTAGTGTTTTAATAGCAATGATAGAATCAAAAGTAGGAGTTGAAGGTGTGAGCGGGTGATCAATCCGTTCTTCCTCCTCTTCCTTATGCTCCTTTTCCTCTCCACTTAAATTTTCGCAAAAGAGGAATATGAGGTATACTAAATTAAAAACTCCATCAAGTGCTTCACTTTCAACATCAATACTTCCTAGTCTAAATACCATTTCAGATGCACCTTTGAAAAGAATGTATTCTAGTACTTCCAAACTAGCATAGTATTTATCTCTATTATAATTTGCTAGAGTTGGATTGTTGGAATACTTACATTGAAAATTAAGGTGGTCATCTGTTATACAAATTGTGCAATAAGATCCATCATTAGCACACAACCATAATATATGCATTTCCAATCGGTCCACCAATTTCTTTATCAGCTCATATCTAGCAACCAGGCTTGATGAACTTGAATCCTTTATCTCCTCCAATGCTTGTATTATATTTTGAACAAAATTTATCTCGGAAGACATGATTAATAGCAACAGTTTTTATAAATTTTTGGTTTTGTAATTTTTTTATTGTTTTCAATATAAAATAAAGCAGTAAGATAATACCAACAAACGAAAATAAACTATGTGTGAGTAGGAAGGTAATAACCGGACGCTTATCTCCCTAGCAACGGCGCCAATTTGATGACTGGATTCCTGCACCAACAACAGGGTTATTACAGTACATGTAGCAGCAAATATTTAAGAGTTTGTCCCGATGGGAGATCATCAAACGTAAACAACACGACCACGCAGACACGTTGTCAATGCGGCCACGTTTCGCACCCAAACCGTGGTTTGGAAATAGCCTATTCTATAAGTTACTAGAACAACGATAATTGAGAGAGGTTTAAAGTATCTAATAACAAAGAACTTTTAACAAGAACAAAATAAACTAAGACGGAAAGTAAACATGAATATGAACTGAATTAAAGAGATTGTAGTTGTAGGATTGAATGTAATGAGAGAGGGATTATAGGCTTCGGTCTCACAAGTACTAGATGGGCAAATATATGTGTCATCTATAAGAGATTTCTCAGACAAATAAACGTTCCCCAATTGATTATCAGGCTGTCACACTGTGTGCACTATGCATGGTTCTCACGCGTCACCGCAAGGAAAAAGGCACTTCCGGACCAAAGGATCACATAAACTCATCTTAGATCAAAATAGATTCTAACTTAGCGCACTAGCTCATACCTTAACCTAGAATTGAATCAATCACTAACACATGGATGAACAACAAAACATATATAAAAATATAATGATATCACAACCGCGTTCAATCTTACAATTACTAAACACAAGAGAGAGAGGGAGATGGAGATGATGATGCAGATGGAGATCGATGCGTGGTGGTGGTGATGTCTTCCTTCTCCTCCCCTTCTTCTTGCTTGGATGCCTTGATGGTGATGGTGTTGAGGGAGATCTAGATCTTGGAGGTGTGGTTGAGGCAGAGCTCCGCCGCAATGGAGATTCGATGGGTAGCGGCAGCGGCAGAGCTCCGCCCCTGAAGGGCTATGGCTTGGTGGCTCTCTCTTGGGTCCTCCCACCTTTATATAGGCCTTGGGGGTGCCCTAGGGTTCCCCCAATACCGTCATATGACTTAGGGAAGGTTCTGGAGATTTTCTGGGGAGAAATCCCATCGTTTCCAACCTTTTTGGCAACTATACGGGCGGAGCTATACGACCAAAAATATAGCTCTGGCCGTATAGTTGCTCGTTAAACTTGTATATGCTTTTAGTATTTTAGCCGCCATTTCTTCATACAAACTCCGTTTTGGGTGTTCTTGGGCTTGTTGAGTTCGTAGAATCGAGGGATATAACCCTATGGTCTTGGATCTTTATTTTGGGAAATTGCAAAAAATCACTTTTTCAACCTCTCAAATGGCTAAGTCTGGTCCCTGCATCTCCTCCATACTATGCTCTCATTGTTCCTTTTGCCTTTGTTTTGTCCATAATCATCATCAACACCTACAAACATGTAAAAGACAAGGAAGAGGGATAAAATTCTACCTAAACTACTAAATGTGCAAGGCTCATATTGATTTTAACAAAAACAAGTAATCATGCATATTAAGCATAACAATGGTTAGATGGAGCACGATATGATAGTCAAATGACACAATTTATATTGCTAAAAAGTCTTGTATATCATAGCCATCAAACCCCACTTTAGGCGACGTCCGTTTCCCTTTCACACCTTATTTGTTTTCGATGAACATCATCACATATTCTCTTGGTAGTTACTTAGGCCATTGTAGTTCATGAACTGTGTTTTGCTGTATGACACTTTGTACCAACAAATTCGGTATCCAATCACATTATCCAATATCAAAGAACCACATTGTTTAACAAGCAAAGAATACACCCATAACGTGTATATCATCTATATACCTAAGTTGGACTTTTCCAGTCTTTTTTCCTTTCTACCAAATATTTACCAGATTCTTTTTCAGCATTACCTTTCCTTTTTAAAAGAATCTATCAACATCAATAGTGGTGCCATACATATGACACATGGTAAAAAGCGTGTATAGTCAAATACTAATACATTTGGACTTGCACTTTGAAGTGGATCACTGTCGTGGTGGTGTCACGGCAGATGCCATGGGTAGGATAAAGATGGGGCCAATGCATTCTAGTGGTATCTGTGGAGGGATAGTGCGGTGGATCTGCACACGAAGAACACAACACACGATATACCCAGGTTCGAGGCTCTCCTTAGGAGATAAAACTTCTACTCCTGCACTAGATCTTATATTACGGTCTCTAGATCAGTACAAGTGCTCCTTGAGTTGTATTGAAGAGAGGAAGAATATGAAGTGCTTCTACTCTCTTCTCTCTCTAGAGTTTTCCTGTAGTGTTAATGGACCGACCCTCTCCTTGGAGGCCCTGGCTCACCTTGCAAAGGGGTGGCCAGGTTACATAGAGGGCTTACGTGGCCCGAATATTTCTTGAAGATACTTGTCCTAAAATAGTAGTTTAGTGCCCTCCTTTCCTCTGTCTCCATCCTCTACGTGGCAATGGCTCAGAACGCATGTTGTCTGACCGTTGAGGTCAGACACTATCACATACGTGACCCTCTGTTTTTTCCCGCTCCTCTAGCATTTGTACCTAGCGCTCGTCTCTCCCCAGATTCCCGTGAGAGAGAGAAAAGCATTGATTTGGGCTGGCTCGCTCCTTCTTAAGCACACCAACCCCTGAATCAGCCCTAGTCTAGATAACTCGGCCAAGACGGTACCTGCAAACATGAAACAACCTCGACATCGTACCGACATACCATATATGTCGGTCGAGTCTTGCTGGTGCTGTCCGGCCTTGGGTGACCCGGCCGTAACTCGGCCGGCTCTTATGTACCTCGGCCAGATCGTGCTTTAGCCAGTCTATGCCTCGGTGGACTTTGTCCTTACACCTCAGCTTGACCCTATGTCAACACCCAGATTTTTAATCCCAGATGCCTGTTATGCCATACATCGCAATCCCAGGATTACCATTTTTGCGAGACATAACAGATTGGATATCACAGTACATCATCCATTACAAACCATAATAAGGTGTTACACAAATAAAGGATATCATGATCAAGTCTTAGTACAAACAAGTAGCGGGATAAATAGCGTAGCGGTGGGCTCCATCTTCAGGGTCACAGGCAATGCTGGCGATGGGAGATGATCCTAGTTGTCATATTCCTCCTGTTGTCCTTCTTCTGGATAGTCCTCCTCTTTTCTGGCCACGGGAATAGCCAGGGACAAAGCCATGAGTACTCTTTAAGTACTCGCAAACTATCACTAACAAGTAAAGTAGTTCTAGTAGGAATGATAAGTTCTACGTTTATTTGCAAAGTTAAGTTTGAAACCTAAGCTGAGTTTAGAAACAAAGAAAGATAAAATAAAGTTCTAAATCACCTAAGTGGGAATTTAGTTATCATAGTCACAACTATGTTGTGGTCAAGTCATGTCACAATTCATTTCATAAGTCATTTTGAAAACATCTGACAACGGAACAGTATGGCCACTCCAACTGTCCATAACCGCGAACGCGGCTATTCGAATAGTTTGACACTCTGCAGAGGTGGTACACTTTCACCACAAAGTTCAATACATCTATCAGGGATAACCCTGAATCATCATACTTAGTATGCAGATAATCAAACATGACCTTTCCTTTACACACTCTAGTATAAGCACCTCTCCTATGAGCTTGGCCTCCCAGCCATGGCCATCTGCCATCCTGGGCACTGCATAGGTGGACAACATCGAGAGGTATCCTCAGCTCAAACTCTCCTGCGAGGGAACTAATGCTAATGCATATAAACTTCCGGCTAAGCCTTACCCAATTCAGGTATTGTGGTTGTACGATAAAATTGGAATGGTATCGCATCCGAACCCAACCATCAGTTTTTATAAAAAGGGCTAAGGCTCATGCCTCAACATTTTCATCATCATAAACCATTTGTGTTTCTCAACACATGTCAAAACATCTCAATAGAATGACTCATCATTCCAAGGTTTTCATAAGTCATTTTCACCAAGTAATCCTATCTAGAGTGATCAAGTTTTTGGTTTAGCTCTAATCACTAAGTTAAGAGTGTTCACTAATGTGGGATGCTAATCTCAATCTCATGACATATAATGACATCTAAGTCTAACTAGATAGGCCAAGTTTTATACTCTTTATGCTATCTATAAACCAAGTAAGGAACTTTGGTAAAGTAAAAGAACGTAAAGCTTGTAAATAAAACTTAGAGTAGGTATAAGTCAAAAGGTATAACCAAAGAATGAATAATGGACCTTTCTTAGGTTATCTTCCTTAATTCTAGCTTGCTAATAATAGCTTGCCTTGATTGGTGAAGTGGTTGAAATTCTCCTCTTCTTCCTCAGGGTAGAACTCCTCCTCCTCATAGACTTGGTCGATACTATTGTCTATAAATACATACGGAATACACAATTACCAAACAATACTTAACTAGTCTATTTAGCACACTAAGGCACGCACTTGATGATCTAGTATCATCACCTTCATCACAAGATTTAATGAACTAGTTTCACTTATTTTATTTGAGAAAAGTAATTTCGACTCATTGAAATTAATTAAGATTTAATATTCTCCAATTAAAATATAGGATCATGTGGACACATGTCATCACCACATATTCTAATGCATGGGAATATGATTTAAATGTTGGATCACATTTTAATAAGTTTAAGTTTAATATTTAAATGATTTAAAGTGACTAGAAATGCCTATATAGCATTATTTTGGTACTAGTCCAAAGTCACTGCATGCAAACCTTAATATTATTACATATTTAGATAGGTATGGTCAAATGTGATTTTTGAGAGTTGGAATCAACTCAAAAGCTACTATGGTTGATTTTGGAAAAATGTTTGAATGTGAAAAAATCTTCTGCCTTGTTATTTTTACTAGGAGAGATCTCCAACTCTAATTGATTTAAATCCAACGGGCTTGGATAGAGATTTAAATTATCTTTCTAGCAAAATTTGAATCACTCAATTTGGTTCAGTAGATATTTCTGCATTGATTTTCAAACTAGTGGACATAAACTAGATTTAGTTTAAATAGAAAAACCTAAGTTTGAATTACAGGGCTAGTGAGGGAACACTAATGGGGAGGCCCAGTTTCGCTCCATGGCGCAAAGGACTGCTGACAAGGTGTCCCGCCTGTTAGTGGCTCTTATAACGTGAAGCGGTACGGGACAACATGGACTGCACGATTAGAACTAGTATATACGGCTGGGGCTCGTCATCGACGACGGACAGGTCGCCGACGAGGTGGAACCATAGCGGCTCGGTGGGGGTGCAGTGGGGGCATACTAGGGCTCCAGCGAGTGCGGCAATGGGGGCGATCGAACAAGGCAACAACAGCGGGCCCATGCGAGGTCACGACAGCTCCTGGGTGGACAGACTCAACGGGGGCTTCTCCTCCTCTGCTGCGGCTAACTCCGGCTAAATTCCGGCAACTGGCTACTCGAGCGGATCCGGCAAGAGGTAGGGACGGATCAGTGGTGAGAAGGGAGTGTGGGAGTGTGACAAATGAGGCTGGGGGTGGCCTCCTTATATAGGCTCGTCGAGGGGACTGAGAGGGCAGCGGCGAGCTCATCGGTGACGACGATACAGAGCGCTATAGGCATGGGCTGGGTAGGCGGACGGTGGGCGGTTCCCTGGTGGTTAGCTATGGCTTAAAGGCGACGCTAGGGGCGGTGGCGTTTGGTCAGGACGGGCTGGCGCTATGCACGGTAGAGGTGGTGCTCGACGCGGCGGGCGGTGGCTACGGGTCGTGCGGCGGGAGAAGGGGTTGTCTGGGAGTGTGCTGGGGTCAAGGCGGAGCGGCGCACACAGGCTGTGGTCGAGGGGCGGCCTGTGCGGCCTTGTCGGGCGCGGTGCTGTAGCGTGAGCTGGCACGACGCAGAGGCTCAGTGCGGGGGTGATCTGTGGTGGTCCAGGGGCTTGCTGCACTTGGGGAAGGGACCATGGGCGGCGATGCTACCACGCCTACCTCCCTGGTGCAACGGAAGAGGGCGGGGCGTGCTCCTGCAACGTGGGTATGGTCCGCCAATGATCATGGCCTCGGGGTGGCACGACACTGCTGCTCTAGGTCAATTGGTAGCTTAGTTAGGGGATGGTTAGAGCTAGGGAGACAAGGGGACCAAATTGAGCCCAAATACTCGACAATGCATTGATCAATAAATGGTGTTAGTTAGGCAGAAATTTTGTGCATGCCACCTGTTCGACACAATGGCCGCATGAAACAAAGATTTGAATTTTGATATGATTTTGGTGGAGTTGTTGGTCTTATGCTTGAGCATCTCTGGTTGCTGGGATTTGTCAAGTTGAACTCATTTGATTGGTTTTTGAAAAAGTGGGATCTAGGTACATACGCTTGATTCCATTTTCAAATGTCATTTTAAATTAGGGTTTGAATGATTTTGTAAGCTCACAAGGTGGTCCTTGGTACATCTTTACTTGTACTAGCAAGGGGTGCAAAGATCCATAATTGTTTCTATTTGAATTTGAGTTCTAGGAACACCTAAAGTGGCCTAGTTGATTAAAATGGCAAAAGTGACCATTTCCATTTATTAATTCTATTTGATTCCTTTGTCTTTGGATTTTGCTTGGGGATGATCTAGATGATGTGGCATTCATCTTAGAATCATTTTACAACCATTAGAACAAACAATCATGGCAATTCAAAACAATTCCACACTAATGCAACACACATATGCATGCTTAAATACTTAAATGAGAAAAAGTTTTTGTTAACCCCAAATTGGGTGATTTGGATCTTGATATATTGGATTAAAGTTTTGGGATGTTACAAACCTTCCCCCCTTAAACAAAATGTAATCCCAAGATTTAAGAAAGAAAACTAGGAACTAAAGAGATCTGGGAACTCAGTCCTAATGTAATCTTCTCGTTCCCAAGTGGCTTCTTCGGTATGGTTGCTCCATTGAATCTTGAGAAACTTGATACTCCGGGTCCTGGTGGTTCTGTAAGCTTCCTCCAAGATACGGATGGGCACTTCACGATACGTCAAATCCTTGTTGATATCAACGGCTCGGTGATCGATGTTCTTGAAAACTTTGGTCTTCTCTTGCACTTCTAGGCATTTGCGAAGTAACGAGATATGGAACAAACTAGGGATGGCAGACATCTCCTCAGGCAGTTCCAGTTGATATGATACTTCTCCTCGACGATTCAGAACCTTGAAGGGTCCGATATATCTGGGGGCTAACTTTCCTTTCAGACTAAAATGTTGCGTTCCCTTCAATGGTGAAACCTTGAGATAAACAAAATCTCCGACATTGAAAGTCAGATCTCTCCTTCTCTTGTCAGCATAACTCTTCTGTCTGGATTGGGCGGTCTTGAGGTGCTCATGGACTTTGTGAACCTTCTCTTTGGCTTCTCGTAGGATGTCGGGTCTGAAAATATGACTCTCTCCTACTTGCGACCAATTCAAAGGGCTACGGCACTTTCTTCCATATAAGAACTCAAATGGGGCCATTTTGTAAACTGGCCTGATAACTATTCTTGTATGAGAATTCTACGAAAGGTCGGCAATCTTCCCATATTTATCCATACTCTAACACACAAGCTCTCAACATAACTTCTAGGATTTGGTTGACTCTCTCAATCTGTCTGTTAGTTTGCGGGTGATAAGTTGTGCTGAAATTCAACTTGGTTCCTAATCCTTCTTGGACTTTCTGCCAAAATCTCGAGGTAAATTAGGTTCCTCGATCCGATACTATCGTCTTGGGGGTTCCATGCAAACTAACAATTCTGGCAATGTATAACTCTGCTAGCTTCAAACTTTGGTAGGTTGTCTTGACAGGTATAAAATGGGCTACCTTGGACAGTCTATCAACTATGACCCAGATTGAGTCACTTCCCCTACTAGAAGTAGGCAAACTGGTGATAAAGTCCATTCTGACGGAATCCCATTTCCATTCAGGAATCTGCAATGGTTGCAACAGTCCTGCGGGTCTCTGATGTTCCGCTTTGACTCTTTGACAGATATCACACTTAGCGATGTAGCTTCCGATTTCTCTCTTCATTTTGTGCCACCAAAATTGCTCCTTCAAATCCTGGTACATCTTCGTTCCTCTAGGGTGGATAGAATTAAGAGTATCATGAGCTTCTTGCATGATAAATTGCTTCAGCTCCGAATCTGCTAGCACACAGATACGTCCTTTGTACTACAAAACTCCTTCATCTTCGGTGAATACATGTACCTTTCCTATACCAATATGACGCTTGAGTCTGTCGGTACTTGCATTTCCCTTCTAGGCTTCCTTGATTTGGCTAACCAAAGTGGGTTGAAGTTCAATGCTAGCTAAAAATCCATTGCTAACTAGCTCAGATCTAAACTGCTCCAACTCCTCATGCAAATTGGTTGCTTCTCCTTGATCATTGAGTTTATCCTACACGGCAATCTGCTAAGAGCATCCGCTACCATATTGGCTTTTCCGGGGTGATAGTGAATGTCGAGGTCATAATCCTTGATTAAATCTATCCATCTCCTTTGCCTCATATTCAGCTCCTTCTGAGTGAAAATATACTTCAAGCTCTTGTGATCTGAGTAATCTCATAGGGGTTACCCATAAGGTAATGATGCCATGTCTTCAAGGCTAAAACTATGGCTGCTAGTTCAAGATCATGGGTAGGGTACTTCTGCTCATGCTGCTTCAGTTGTCGAGACAGATATGCGATGACTTTGCCCTCTTGCATCAACAAACATCCGAGACCAATCTTGGATGCATCACAATACACATCAAACATCTTCTTGATATCTGGCATGATCAATATTGGGGCTGAAATCAATCTCTTCTTGAGCTCTTGGGAACTTTCTTCACATTTGTTGGTCCATTCAAACTTCTTGTCCTTCTTCAACAATTGGGTCATGGGTCTTGTGATGCTCGAAAATCCTTCTACGAACTTGCGGTAGTATCCCTCTAATCCGAGAAATGCACGGACTTGGGTTTGAGTGGTTGGGGCTTCCCATTCTTCAACATCTTTGATCTTGGCAGGATCAATAGCGACTCCTCCGGCAGACACAATATGTCCTAGGAATCCTATTTCTTAAAGCCAAAACTCACATTTACTGAACTTAGCATACAACTGATGCTCTCTAAGGGTTTCAAGGATGATTCTTAGATGTTGCTCATGCTCTTCTTCTGACTTGGAGTAGATAAGAATATCATCGATAAACACAATGACAAACTTATCCAGAAAATTCATAAAGATCTTATTCATGGGATTCATGAAATAAGCAGGGGCATTGGTTAATCCAAAATACATGACCGTATATTCATATAATCCATATCTGGTGGTAAAGGCAGTCTTTGGAATATCCGTTCCATGAATCTTAAGTTGGTGATAACCAGTTCTAAGATCAATCTTAGAGAACACTCTAGCACCAGTCAACTAATCAAACATATCCTCTATCTTTGGCAATGGGTACTTGTTCTTGATTGTGACGTCATTCAGCTTCCTGTAATCTGTGCACAAACGGTTGCCTCCAACCTTCTTGTCGATGAACAACAGGGGCGATCTCCATGGCGATGCGCTTGGTTGAATCAAGACTTTCTCCAGCATAGCATCCAATTGCGTCTTCAGCTCTACTAACTCTGATGGGTTCATGCTATAGGGTCTCTGAGCTATGGGTCCGGTTCCAGGAATTAGTTCAATAATGAACTCAATATCCCGATCCGAGGGCATACCGGGCAATTCATCTGGGAATACGTCGGGATATTCATAGACTACTCTGACTTGATCTATGGTGGGTAGGGCTAGACTCTTGTTGCACTTGAATTAACGTGGTAAGGTTTCAGATATATGCTCTACTGATACTCTAGAGCTACTGGTCATGGTGATGGCTTTCTTGGCACAGTCAATCAATCCCTTATGCTTCGACATCCAATCCATTCCTAGTACTACTTCCAAACCTTTGGTTCCTAGTACTATTACATTGGCATAAAAATCTATCCCATGTATTCTGATAGGCACAGTTTTGCAAATTTTTCTAGCTTTTGTGGTTGAACCGGGTATTTGAACTATCATAACATGCTTCAAGTTGGTTGGGTGAATCTTACTAGTGCATGCAAATTCTTTGGTGAAAAATGAGTGCGATGCTCCAGAATCAAACAACACTCTTGCTAAAACTGAGTTGACAGAAAACATACCCAGCACGACATCTAGCGCTTCTTGGGCTTCTTCTGTGTTCATGTGGAAGAGATGACCGTTGCGGTTGTGAGGGTTCCCTGGGGCTCATCTTCTTTCTGGTTGAACACGACGCTGCTATTGAGCTGGGGCATTAACATTGGCAGTGACGACAATCTTCTTGGGACACCATTGGAGTCGTGACCCTTCACTACACACTCGAAACAAGTAATCAGAGACTTGTCTTTTGCTGCCACGAGGACAGCATTGCTTCCAGTTCTGGGTGCAGTGTTGTTGTTGTCGTTGGACTTGGGCGATGCACGGTTGAAATTGCTGGAGTTGCCGGGGTGGTTTTTGTTGTTTCCTCCGAACTTCACATTTCCTCCGCTACGGTTGGGGTAGCTTGGGCGAGACATTGGGGGTCGATTGTTCCACGGGGCATATCCAACAGACGGGCTGGGGCGATACTTCTGGTGACTGTTGGATCCAGCTTGGTGCATCATCTGACGTTTGTGGTTGTCGTTTGCTTGATTTATCTTCCCTTCCATCTGAATGGCAGAGTCGACTAGCTCTTCGAGATCCTCAAAATGGATGTTAACGAGTACATTCTGCATCTCATCATGCAGTCTGTTCAGGAATCTCTCCTTCTTCTTGGCCTCTGTGTTGATCTCATCAGGTGCATACCTGGCGAGGGACAAGAATTTGTCACGGTACTCCACTACAGTCATTCTGCCTTGCTTTAGCTCTCTGAATTCATCTCTCATTCTGGTGACTAGACCCTGCGGCACATGGGTGCAGCTGAACTTGACTTTGAAGGCTTCCCACGTCATTACTTGACCGTGGTTCATCGTGCAGGTGCTGTTCCACCATGCTCTTGCATCTCCCGCCAGATAGTGGGTGGCAAATAGAACTTTCTCGTTTGCATCCACGCCTGCGACTTCTAAGTTGTTCTCCATGGTATGTAACCAATCATCAGCATCCAATGGGTCTTCAGACTTACTAAAGATTGGGGGATTGGTATTATGGAAGTTTTTGAGTTTGGCTCCATGATGATCCTGATTTCCATGGTTTTGATTATTGTGAGCCATCTGGGCGATCTGCTGCAGTGTGGCTAGATTTGCTTGGTGTTCTACCCTACTAGCTTCATGGTCTGCAATGAGCGTCTGCATCTGCAGCATTGGGTCTTGCGATGAGCTGCTCCCTCCTTGGTTTCCACGAGTCATGTGAAGATTGAGATAGATAATGGGGTAAGAGGGAAAGTTCTAAGGTTCATGGTTTTGGTTTCAAAGCTAAAACTTTGAGTTTGACTCAGATTTTGCAACTAACTTCTTTTCATTCATTCAAGCAAGGCACACGATACAAACACACACACCACAACATGAAGGGAAAACAAATGGTTTTACGAACCATTCTATAAGCTAAGATACAATGGGACCGATACTTCTCACTCCTACGATAGTGCTCTAGTGCATCTACTCATCATCGATGAAGTTGGAGTCATCATCGTCGGTGTAGAAGTCCATGGCATCATCCTCCAGGTAGTCATCATCATTGCTGAGGTACGAGTGAATATCCCCTTGGATGTCTTCACCTTCCTCCAATTCTTCTTTTGCTGCAAGATGAGCTTCTGTCTGTCGTATAGTAGGAAGTCAAGGTTCTCCACTTGACGCTTCAACTCCGGGTGACTTGGCATCTCCAGAGGCATTCCCATAGAATCACGCCTTGCATAGTGAGCAAAGCAGGTTCCTTGGATCAGGTTGACATTCTGTGCGCAAAGACGAGTGAGAGCTTCATGCATTGCCCTGGCTAATCCATCTAGCTAGTTGTTCTCTCTCACGGTGAATTGAATCTTCTCGGACAGTGGTGCTTCTAACTTGCCTCGAAGATCAACAACTACTAGCCATTGTAAATCTCCTCCTGGTGGACCATTGAGTTGAGCTCTAAAGAATTCCGGATGTGGGCGCTACAAGTACTCAGACAGTGCACCAAGATCCCTCTCGAAGATCAGTTGGCCTCCGTTGCCCAACTGGTAGAACTTGCAGTACTGAACTTCCATTTATAAGAATTTAGGATTAGAAAATTAGTGAAGTGATCAAGTGTGTCAAAGTTTTATGTAGTAATGTAAGAATTTTTGAGGACATGTATTTTTTTGAGAGAACGAATCCCAAGGATAAGAGAGGAAATAGGTTTTCATAAATACTCACTTTGGTTTTGAAACTAAGTTTTTGTTCGGAGGTCCATTCTAACTAGGGTCTCCTATGGTCAGGATGGCTCTAATACCAATTTCTCAACACCCGAATTTTTAATCCCAGATGCCTGTTATGCCATACATCGCAATCCCAGGATTCCCATTTGATGAGGGTTTAACTCATCAATGCCCATTGTTATGGACTTGGGTTTTGGAGAAGATGGGATACACTAGAAGTCTGGAACGGCTAGCAAACAAGCACACAGGGATGCAAGGTTTACCCAAGTTCAGGCTGCGTAGAGGACCCTACTCCTGCTTGTCTGCTCTTGATTGATGATGAAGGATCCGAAGGATTACAATGTCTCCTATGGCAGTGGACGCGCAGATTGGATCTGGCGTATGTGTATGCTAAGAGTGGTGTCTAGATCTATTATGGGAGTCGCCGATCTATTATCTATTTGGGGTGCCCTCCTCGTGGGACCCTCCTAGCCTTTATATATGGTGAGGCTAGGTCTTAGGTACCAATACGAGTTGGTTACAAGTTACATTAGAACTCTAGTCTTGAGCTTTCCTTGTCTTGTACATTGGGAGTCGATGTCCATATGTGCGTAATATCAGTCGAACCATCACGGCCTTCATGGACCTTGATATATCTTTGGGTGGGCCTTCAGTCGGGCCGCACCAGGTACGTTGTCGTTGAGTGCCTATCGGGCATACCCATTTCAGTAGCCCCCGAGTGTCCATGCAAATCGTAGATTCGGGTGGATACTTAGAAGTCTTGAGTCTTGCATTAGGATGTCGGAGTCGACAATTGTGTCAAGTGCGAAGTACTTCACCCGGAAGTTCATCGAGTCAATCGAATTTGTAGTAGTTCATAGGGATGATGGTAAACGTGCCTGGTGCGCTCAATGGATCGGGACCAGTTAATTGCTCTAGGGCAAAAACAACGCTACCTACTCAAACTCAAGTCCCCGGACTCGAATTCGGAAATTGCTAGGGTAATTCGACTCATGCCACGGAGGTCTTATAAAGTAGAATTCCAGTGTATAAGTGTTAGCACTCGACGCATCCGTGAAGGCTTATTTCATCGTACCTACAGGCACGGATTATTTCTAGTAGAGCGGAGCAGATGCGTTGCCTAGCCTTATTCTGGTCTTATCTTCACGCAGTAAGCGTGACATCCGAATTTTTTGTCATCGCGGAGATGATTCGGGTGGCCCAGGAGACGTAATCTCTTTGTAGGGAAAATATGAGGCGGAGTCACCATAGCATTCGAGTGTGGATGTTATTGACACACAATACGATGTACAAGGAAATATAATCATAGGGTGTGCGACCAGCGCTCCCTATGGGAGTAGCCCCTGAGTGCCTATTCGAGTCGTAGACTCGAGTGGGGACTGTAAGTATTTTGCGACTGCTGTCATCTTTTGCTTGTTTCAGTCGAATATGCTTTCAGCGCTCCCTATGAGAGTAACCCGAAGCCCACAATCGAATCGTAGATTCGAGTGAAGTGTTTTTCATAATGCTTGGATATCTTCGCAAATTTCTTCGGGTGCGCGGCCAATGCTCCCTATGGGACTAGCCCCCGAGTCCTTAGTTGAATTGTGGATTCGAGTGAGGATTCAGAGCGTGCCACTCGAAGATCTTGTATATGCACATCCAGCGCTCCAGTTTAGAGTAGCCCCCGAGTTTCTGGCGGAGTCATAGACTCGGGCAGAAACTCGAGTATTGTATCCTATAGACGTAGTCGATGATCATGCGAGGAGAAACCACTGGCCCGGAAGTGCATCGAGTCAGCCTCTCATGCATAAGGAGCCAAGAGTCAACGATGTAGTTAAAGTCATGCGGCTATTAGCCGGGTGAGTGGACGATGCAGATGGAGTCGACACAGTCGTTTCTGTTGGGTGCGCGACCATCATCGCATGTGTGTAGCATCAAGCGATGCAACCATCCGAGGAGGTACTCGACTCGAGTCTTGAGTGTATGTCGTAGCCAGTTGTTTTGTCGACTCCTGTTGGAGAACCCGATAGAATAGCTCGACGTAGTCGACATCCTTGTAAGCTGCGTAAAACATTAAGAATTGTGAAGTATTTGTATCTTGTAAAGAGTATTTGCATGTTGGTTTGTAAAGTAAAATTCTTGTGCCAATCGAGTCGACACTTTTGCACTACATGCTAGGCCTTTTCGTTAGCCTGATTACCCTTAGTCTCAGTACCTTGCCGAGGTAGTCGGAGTTCAAGGATTCGATGATCAGGCAGAATCTGCTACTCGGGCTGTCGCGTATGAGGTGCTCGAGTGAGTCGGGTCGATGACACATTAGGTTACTCAAAGAGGGCGCATCCCTCGAGTGTTTCGAGCATGATTAAAGTAAGAAAGAAATCATCTGTGAGTAAAGAACTTAGTTTTATGGGTAGTTGTCATGGACGAAATTGATGCAATCACGGACATAGTCAACATGACAATAGGTCGTGCGACGAAGTCGAAGACACAACAGGTGGGAGTCGAAGACCACAGTGGGTCACATGATGGAGTCAAAGACTCAGCAGGTCGGTGGAGTCGAAGACCGTAGCGTGTCGCCGCAGCCAAAGACCGCAACATGTCGCATGATGGAGTCAAAGACTCAGTAGGTTGGCGGAGTCAAAGACCGCAGTGAGTCACCATATCCAAAGGCGGCAACGGGCCTCACGGCGGAGTCGGCGGAGCCCCCGAGTGTAGATTCGATGTGGTCGATGTAGTCGAAGCGGCATCCGAGAGCCGGTGCGATGGACCGGGGTCGACGCGACAGCAGGTCACTAAGGCCGGTGGCGGTAGCGATTTGCCGTAGCCGATGATGATAGCGTATCACCGGAGTCGAAGACCGCAATGGGTCGTCGATGCCGAGGGAGCCCCCGAGTCACTGGAGCCGAGGTAGCAGCGGGTTGCCGCAGTCAAAGAGCGTATCGGGTCTCCGTATCCGATGACGGTAGCGAGTTGACGCATTTGCTTCTCCAGGATAAACATCTGCGTGTCTTATTGCCACGCCGGGTCGCATATCAGCTTTTTTTCTAATCAAGTTTCATGTGACGTAGCCAGAGATTTTGCTGCTCCCTCCACTTTAAACATGTTGGTTAATGCATATACGTCTCCGAGGTGAAGACCTATTTGAATTGAAGCCTGCCAATGCCCTTTTTTTGCCGGTTGGAGTTGATCCGTTTGGTCTTTTGACTTGACCCGGTCACAATATATACAGTGCACACGTGTGATGACCATGATGATACGGCCGTTGTACAACCTTGCTCGGGACTTGATCCAGCGACGCGAGCTTTTTTCTTCTTCTATTACTTATGGATGCCACAAGTGATGCAATCCTGCCTTCATATACCAATCCTCCAAAGGAAAACACGTAAGGCAACATGCATACGGAATCAGTCCGAATACAATAATTATTAAATAGCAAAACAATCTATGATAGAAAACTGAGATTGAATAAAAAACTCGAAACCGATCTGGTAGTTTGCTTGTGTATGTTGTAGGTCAATGTCTCATGTGCCTGCGCCGTGGTTATTGGTAGTCACACCAGATCGTTCGACTCCCAATTCCCGAGTCCCTAGATGGTAGGCGAGGATGAAGTCGGCCGCTCCGAAGGTGTCGATGAAACTTTGCATGCCAACACAGATCCAGGTCCCCGGAGACTGACGAGTTATAGATCGCTTAATCATAGATCAATGTTGATGGAGCCGTCGAGATCGCAACATCAGGGCGCCCAGTTCCCACATACGGCGCCAATTGACGAGGGTTTAACTTATCAATGCCCATTATTATGGACTTGGGTTTTGGAGAAGATGGGATACACTGGAAGTCTCGAACGGCTAGCAAACAAGCTCAAAGGGATGCAAGGTTTACCTAGGCTCAGGGCTCGTAGAGGACCCTACTCTGGCTTGTCTACTCTTGATTGATGATGAAGGATTCGAAGGATTACAATGTCGCCGATGGTGGTGGACGCGTAGATTGGATCTGGTGTATGTGTACGCTACGTGTTGGGCCCCCCAGATTAATCCTCCGAGAATCCGTGTTATGGATACAACCACGATCCCATGATCAGTTAGTCGTGGCACACAACCGATAAGTATCATCACAACATCCGATAATATACCGAATTACAAGACTTACATACATGCCGTTATGGCTACATCAATAATCAGCAGCGGACTTCATCAAGCGCAGAGCCCGAGCCATGCCTTAACCTACAGGCAACTGACTGGGAGAACGTCCTAGCTCGCATAGTCGTCAACTTCTCGTTCGTCTTGATATTTGACCATGTTAATAGCCAGGGACAATGCCAGTGAGTACTTCGAATGTACTCGCAAACTACCTTAATAGAATAATAGCAAGAGGATATGCAATATGGCTGTGGTAGTAGGAGGGGTCCAAGAGGGGTTGTTTTCTGAAATAGTTTGTCTTGTAGATATAGCATCTACATATCTTTGTTGAAATTTTTTTGTAAAACATTTTGGAAACCTTTTTGAAAAGTTTTGAAAAACATTAGGACTGGGTCACCCATTTGTTCTCGTTTTCAGGTCGCCCCACGACCAAACTCCTTCCATACCTCTCTGACCATCCCATGGTCAAAGTAGGTATCCTTTCCGACCATCCCATGGTCAAAACATTTTCAAAGCCTTTGCTTTTCCGAAATCCTTTTTGAAATCAAAACCAGCACCACTCTACAGAAGTTTGTCCAACCCGTCCTCAACCGTGGACACGGCTATTCGAATAGATTTACACTCTGCAGAGGTTGTACACTTTACCCAGACCATCCGGGTCAACTACCCTGATCTTCACCGATCGTGGGTCTAGTAACCGATCAAGACTCTCCGGATGCCCCCTCCAATATAAGTGCCTACCCTATGGGTGTTAATCCCCTCAACACCGGGACGTCGGGCGAGGACCAAGCGGAGCACTTTTTCCACTCCTCAAGAGTGTGCGCTTTCAATGAGGGGCCCATAGTAACGCGTGGAGGCCTGCCGACCCTTCGTTCCTTCTCCAGGTCCCACCTTTATCAGAGAAGGCCCACCCTCCAGGGATCCCCGATCCCCTGTAGTAGTTGCGAGGCAGCTTATATCGGAATAGACAACCATCAAATCTAGCCCAGTCACATCCCAGAGTAATGTGGTTGCCAAGGGTTAAGTTGTTATAGCTAGACTGCAAAGAACCAGGTGCGTTTTCGTAAACCTTTTTCCTCTGGTTTTTCCTCCTGCATTTTGTAAAACAAAACCTTTTTATTTCTCAAAAACTCTTGGCAGGTCCAACCACACCAAGGTTTTCTCATAAAACATTTGGTAAAACTTTTTCCGGGGTCTTCCCATCCTCTAGCTTTGCTTTGGCTAAAACGGGGTCTCCAAAGGGGTATGGTGTGTAACACCATCTACACTACTAGGGACAAGTGGGTATCGTCAAGGGGCTTGTACTTAGTAGTACCAAAGTGTAATAGTTCGGAGGAGCCAAACCACTACCGTATCTATATATATATCAATATATAGCAAAACAATGCAATTTTAATAAACAGTTGATAAAGCATGCATAAGTAAAATAGTAGGACAAGGCTTATGGGCAAGAAGGTGGCTTACCTGAGATCAGCAATATCGCAATATGTCCCTGGACATTTTCTTTAGATACCCCAGAATACCTATATCAATAATAAATACCACTTCTTCTGCTCTCCGATTGCATCGCAACTATCATCGTCCCGACAACACATGCAAACAAACCAAGCCACAATCAACACCAGACAAACAAGCACCATTACAATACAATAAACAATGAAAAGTAGCAGATTAAGATTCATATGGTTTTGAGAGGATTGGAAATAGGAATGAATACCCTTAGGATTTATAGTCTATAAATTAACTAAGAGATGGATTTTTGGACAAGACCATATTATGTATGGTACTAGTGTAAAAACATGATACCAACAGATAGGTATTGATAAAATGAAACCAACAAAAGTGGTTTCATCAAATTATCAAATTCCATGGATTTATAAGGAATATTCTAGTGGGAAAAACTCTAGTTTTAGGAAATAATTCACCAGAAAGGTTATGTACCTTCAAAACTAATTTCCTTGGATGGGTTGGTGGGGTATGATGTACTTGTTCACTGAGAGTTGGAATCATGTCAAAATATTTACCTAAATGCCCTCAGGAAAATCCCAAAGGAAGTTCTGTAGACAATTTATCTTTTTCACCAAATTTAGATTACAGAGGATTTTGATTTGATTCCAATGACACATGGTAGCTATTTAGAATACCTTTCTGCAAAAATTGGAATCAACATTTTTGGAGTTGTGTAGCTATTGTGGTGATTTATCTAGTGAAAATACCACATGCATAAGTATTTAATCCCCAAAAATTCAACAAAGGACCCATAAATAGTGAGCTCCTGGGTTTTGATAGGTATTGGTGTACCACTTCTCTGGGAGTTGAAATTAGCCTAATAGGTGTTGTAGATAATCCTGGGGAATTTTCTAAAGGTAGATATGGACGGATTTTGTTATTTTTACTGGGATAAAACCAGGGTTAACCTTGACAGGAGATAAATTCTAAATGATAGGTACAGTAATAACATTTTAGGGGAAGTTTTTTGATCCTATTTGAGCATGTATAGCTCACTGTGGAATTTATCTAGTGCAAAATATACCTTTTTGTAGATTTATTTTTAGGAAATAAGGAATAGTGTTTTGGTCAATGTTCTTGCTCTGCGAGATTAACCAAACATGTGTTTACATTCATGAATTTTGTTTTGGGCATAATATGCTATTTTCCATTTTTATCTTAAATTAAAACAACTGACTAGAAAAGAGCTTTAGAAATCGAGAGACCAAAAGAAAATGAATCAGAGGGCACTGGGCCAGATTTAGACCAAACTGGGTCGACAAGAAGCGAGCGCGGCCCACCAAGAGGTCAATGTGCGCGGGATCTAAGTTTAAACGGTCGCGGCGGGGCCCACTTGTCGGCGGTGGTGGTTGGCGAATCGGTATCAGCGGCTCTCGGCCGTTAGATTAGGCGAGGATCGACGGAGGGGACTCGTTGTCTCGGCTGAGACGTGGGCGGCGGCACAGAACCCTAGCCGGCGGAGGGAATCGGTCGGGAAGCTCACCTTGGGGCGGCGAAGTCGACGGGGAGGCACCAGGGTGAGGCGGTGCACTTCCACGACCTCCGAGATGGGCGGGAAGAGCAGGCTTCAGGCCTGGAGGTACCTCGCATAGCCACGACCGAGAGGTCCTCGTCGGAGCTCGGTGGCGATGCATGTGGAGCCATTTCTAGGCAAAAAGAATTGTGGCATTAGATGCATTAGAGCACGGGGGTCTCAAAAATACCGCATGCAACGAGAGAGGAGAAGAGGAGAAGGAGCTAGGCTCAGATCTTGCAGCCGGCCGAGAATGGACTTCCTCCATCTCCTGGTCAACAAAGAGGGAGAGAGGGGTGGGGCGTCTAAGGAGAGTGCTGGAGGATTTCAGGGGAGTGGAATGGGGTACCAGGAGCTGAGTTGGGGCCTCTGGCCTATATAACCCGAGATGGGTCGGTTTATGGTGAACCATGACCAGGGGGTCTAAAGAGAGAGGGCAGGGCCCTGGTTGGTCGATGGGGGCGGTGCTAGAGGTGATGCTGGGTCACAGAATAGCTGACAGGGGTGAAGGAGAAGTGCAAGACAAGATTTGTGGATGTTGTATGCCTTTGGCCAAGAGAAGGAGTAGAGGGAGTGTGGGGTGGTAGGGTCAACTAGGGCAGCTAGTCCAGGGTGCAATGGTGTGCCTATGAGGTATTGGGTCGTGCTGCACATTGGGTAGGGACAGGGAGGCAGCCGGTGAGGGGAGATAAAGAAATGAGGAAGGATGGACATGTCCTTGTCTCTCCATGATCCAAGCACAAAAGGACAAGGACAAGGCTGTGCTACAGTGCATGAACAGTGTTTTCGACTAGAGGGAGAGGGGTGGTGTAGTGGAGGCTTGTTGGAGAAGATTGGATGGAGTTTGAGTGGGGTTTTGGTACAAAAAGGTTAAAAGATCAATTCAGCCATAAGGGATGATCAAGGTTTACTTCTTGATTTTTGATCTTGACCAACAGAGATAAGGATGCTGGTGGATGGATAGGGTTAAAATGCCTCTCTGAGATTTCAGAGAATTAGAAGTCCACCTAAATTTATTTAATCAAAAAGTACAGAAGTAGTTTCTAGAATCTAATGTGATATTTTTACATTATACAAAGTTGGTTTTTGGTGTGAGATGGTCCTAGATACCATATTACACCTTGGGAAATTCTATTGGGATTTATTGAGGTGGGAGAGTATTTTTAAAGGATTATTTCTTATTTCTGCCATTTAAGAAAATAGGCAAAAAGAAATAATAAAGCTCTTCAAAATTATTTATTTTTGAGGTGGAAACATGGGGTGTGATATATGGATCTCAATTGAGCCAAAAGTTGGGGACGTGTTTTGGCAAAAACCAAACTTTCCTTTATGGAAGGAGTTTTGGAGAATTTGTCTATTAAAGAATTATATTGATTTCGAGCCAAAATAATTATGGGTAATATTTGATAAATCTTGATGATCAAGGTAGATGATGGTGTAGCAAGCATTTCCAACCTTGGGATTGGAGAATCCAAGTTGATTTTGGTGGAATACTAGAGATTTAAAGATCTTGGGTAAGATTGCTATCATGCCACCAAAACCTTGTTGGATCTTGGAGCTCAGGGATCTCCTTGGGGCATGGGATATATGGATGGATAGACCAAGTGATTTAGATCAACATGGTAGAGAGGTTTGAGCTTGATCCTTCTTGCGCTCACCAAGACAGGCTTTCAAACTTTGAATAAAATAAGCCTGCCAAAGCAGATTATCATCTAGCCTTCAAAACCTTGTGGGTTTAAGAAGCACAAAGATCCACTTGGAACAAGTGAAGTAGATATTGATAGACCTATATTATTAGAACACAACCATGCAAAGAGTTTGTCCATAGAAGGTTGGATGGTGGTGTGAGCTTCTAGCAAGGTTAGCATGATGACTAGATTTGCAGGAAAAGTTTTTTTTTGCCTGCAAAACCATCAAGAACTAGTGGGTTGAAGGGTGATATAACCAAGGGAAAAAGTGGGCCTTGGTAGTCCTTAGTATGGTTAACAACATGGTTCAAGTGCATTACCAAAAATGCACAAGGGCTGAGGAAGGGAGACATCCAAAAAGGTGATGTTGGAAATAGTTTTCTAGACTTAGTCAACTTTGGGGATTTTGACTAGAATATGAGAGGAGGTGTTTTTGTTGAGTTGCACGGTAACCAAGCATCATCAAATGGATGATGTTGGAGTGTAGATTGAGTAGGAGGGATCCTTGCTGGATATTGGTCTTCATTGACTTGGAAGCTTCTAGAAGGGATCACTTCAGAATTCATCTGGTTAAGGGTTTTAGATGCTCTCCTAATATCTAGGGATTAGGTCCTACTTGTAATCTTGCTTAAGGTGGGATGATTGGGAGACATATTGGTCCTAGTGATGAGATCCAAGAGTAGCTCATACTATCTCCTAAGCAGACAATTCAAACAGCAGATCAAGGCAACTCATCTTACCAACAATTTAACTACTACTAGGGTTACCATCAAGTCTGACTTGAGGTAAGGGTGGGCAATTTGGAAAGGGTTTGAGTTTGAATAAGATGAGAGTCCTTGGTATCTCTACCAAGAGTAGAATTCAAATGGTTCATAAAAGGTTTTGTTAAATGTACAGATAAAAGTATTAGAAGGTTCTGTCTTGAAAATACAAGGAGATTATGTTATATAACTCTCCATAGTTGGACCAATAGAAGCTACTAAAATAGTTGGTTTTGCAAAGGCATCTTGGCTCAGGTTTTGAAGTGCCAGAACATTTGGGAATAGTGAGAATAAGCCAAGATAGTTTTGTTAAATAGCTTTTGTCAACTAGGGTTAAGGTAAGGAGTATATCATCTAATACACATTCATATACATAAGCATATCCAAACAACAAGCAAACACTTCAGCATTAAACAAGAAAAAGTTTTTTGTTCCCCTGATTTGTGCCTTCTAGACAACTAATCAGGGTTGCTGAAATTGGGATGTTACAGATCTTTCCCCCTTAAAAGAATCTCGTCCCGAGATTCGGGAGAGTAGGGTTAAGGGATTTTGAGTTGGGTTGATACTAGGTGTCTTCGCGTACTATCTGACGGACTCCGTCTTTGCGAGTGACTACCCTGTCGATGAAGTTGAGCTTCATTCTTCTAGGGAGGCACGAAGAGTTGAGCAAAGTCCAGTCCTGGTTGCGAGGGGATGACTTTCTTTTCCTTCCGAACTCTATATCATCGAGGTCTTAGAATGGGCAGACTACCTCGATGCTGAACTTTTACGGAGTACTCGTCGGAGGATACGGCCTAGTGTACAACTCTACCTTGGGGGCGTAGCATATCCTAATTAAAGATCTTTAAGGTTGAAACTCCTAGATTTGCTTCTAGTGAAGGGTTACTCTATTTTTGTGGGAAAGCCGCAGTCTTTCCCCCTTAGGATTTGACTAGGATAGCTCAGAGATAACGCATTCCTTCCTTCTTGACTTCATTGGTGGCGGTTCTGAAGATTGTCGTCCATCTTTTTCCTGTAGTCAAGGTCTTCGGAGAGCTTCCATGGAGCTATGGCCTGCGGGGCTTATATACTACCTTTATCCATGCTTAGCCTAGGGAAGTCATGGGAGTCTCACGTCCTCTAAGCATTAAGGACCTAGGGGTTAGCGGTTCGGCGGTTCTTTAGGTGTGTCTTCAGCTAACGTAGCAGAGGGACCTTGGAGAATCTTCAGTTATTTCCTCATCGGATACTCACGGGTTGTTGCTTGGCCGGAAGACTTCGGATCCTGGGATATCTTCTGAAGTATCTTTTGGTAGACCATCTTCTGAAGATTGAGTGGAAAGACGCAGTCTTTCCTCTTTAGAGCTTCACCAAGGTGCTTCAGGGGGGGGGGGGTGGGGTTGCAGATCTTCTGTCTTGGAGTGTTGACCTGATGTTAGCGGAATGTTGTATCTTCCTGGAGTCTTGAGCTGAGGTCGTCGAGTGTCCTTCTATTGTGATAGACATTGTCGGTGTGTTTTCCTAGTGGAGTTAGCTCGAGGCAAGTAAGCGGTTAATGATGCTTCTGGCTAGCCTTTAGCCAAAGTAGAGAAATCCAACTTTCGAGGAGTTATCTTCGCGCATCTGGATCTTCAGGATTTGAGGTATTTTAGCCCCCTTTTTGGTGTGGAATTGCCCGCCGGCTTGGGGACAAAGGGGTCGACTAAGAGTTATTTAGTCTCAGTGGGGCTATGGGAAGCTCTAATATAGCGTAGGTTGGTGGAGTTAGTTCTTTACTTCCTGTCTGGGTTACCAATTCTTGTGGTTTATCGTGAGTAGGGAGCCTTCGGTCATAGTCTTCCAGTTTCAGCGGGACTCATGTTGTAGTCGACTGAGGAACAAGGGAGTGTGGTGCTATTGACGAGTCTTGCGAGGTGAGTTTGACGGGGTATGCCTTCTTGCTGGGGTGAAATCTTCGAGTTGAATCTGACTTGGCGATGTCGAACTCTGGTTTCTTGTGATGCTTTTCCTCTCATAGACTCTCGAGGTTAGTCTGGGTCTCCTTACCAACAGCTAACACAGGAGTTTCCGGAGTTACTAGGTGGGTTATCGCTCCTTGAGGCACACTTATAAGGAGGTCAGGGAAAACTAGATCATACAAACAAGGCGAACAGAGCGAGGGGCTCGCAATGTCCTCGGCAAACAGCACACATCAAGCAACAGAGGATGCCCTTAGGAAAGCAAACACGATCAATGCTAGGGACCAAGGAGTCAACTACTCGCGAGGTAGGGGAATCCTATTCTTAGGACCATTGACCCTAGATATCGTCTTTCTTCAGGTCGGAGTCACTATCTTGCGGATGAAGCCTTCATCGTATCTTGGACGCTTCTTGATAGTGCAACACCCGATGTCTTCTGATTGTGAGGATTCCGCTGGTAGAGCGATATTGTAGTCTCGTTGTGTTTGCTGGTAGTTGCATGTCTTTGTCTTGTTCTCATTTTCTTCACCGGGTTCGAGATTCTTGATGTTTAAAATCCGTAGATTTGGAGTTTGGACGAGATTTAGAGGAAACCATTTTTGAAAACATTTACTTAGAGTAAGAGAAGAAGTAGAACTTTTTGAAACTCATTGGGAAACTAGTTTTCGAAAGTCGGGGTTTTCAAAATAAGGTTCCCCTCCTACAGTCAGGATGGCTCTGATACCAAGTCTGTTGGGGCCCCCAGATTAATCCTCTGAGAATCCCTGTTATGCATACAACCACGATCCCATGATCAGTTAGTCGTGGCACATAACCGACAAGTATCATTACAACATCTGATAATATACCGAATTACAAGACTTACATACATGCCGTTATGGCTACATCAATAATAAACAGCGGACTTCATCAAGCGCAGAGCCCGAGCCATGCCTTAACCTACAGGCAACTGACTCGGAGAACGTCCTAGCTGACATAGTCGTCCACTTCACCTTCATCTTGATATCTGACCATGTTAATAGCCAGGGACAATGCCAGTGAGTTCTTCGAATGTACTCGCAAACCACCTTAATAGAATAATAGCAAGAGGATATGCAATATGGCTGTGGTAGTAGGAGGGCTCCAAGAGGGGTTCTTTTCTCAAATAGTTTCTCTTGTAGATATAGCATCTACATATCTTTGTTGAAAAAAATTTGTAAAACGTTTTGGAAACCTTTTTGAAAAGTTTTGAAAAACATTAGGACTGGGTCACCCATTTGTTCCCGTTTTTAGGTTGTCCCACGACCAAACTCCTTCCATACCTCTCTGACCATCCCATGGTCAAAGCAGGTATCCTTTCCGACCATCCCATGGGCAAAACATTTTCAAAGCCTTTGCTTTTCCGAAATCCTTTTTGAAATCAAAACCAGCACTGCTCTACAGAAGTTTGTCCAACCCGTCCTTAACCGCGGACACTGCTATTCGAATAGATTTACACTCTGCAGAGGTTGTACACTTTACCCACACCATCCGGGTACACTACCCTAATCTTCACCGATCGTGGGTCTAGTAACCGATCAAGACTCTCCGGATTCCCACTCCAATATAAGTGCCTACCCTATGGGTGTTAATCCCCTCAACACTGGGACGTCAGGCGAGGATCAACCGGAGCGCTTTTTCCACTCCTCGAGAGTGTGCGCTTTCAATGAGGGTCCCATAGTAACGCGTGGAGGCCTGCCGACCCTTCGTTCCTTCTCTTGGTCCCACCTTTATCGGAGAAGGCCCACCCTCCAGGGATCCCCGTTCCCTGTAGTAGTTGCGAGGCAGCTTATATCGGAATAGACAACCATAAAATCTAGCCCTGTCCCATTCCAGAGTAATGTGGTTGCACAGGGTTAAGTTGTTATAGCTAGATTGCAAAAAACCAGGTGCGTTTTCGTAAACCTTTTTCCTCCGGTTTTTCCTCCTGCATTTTGTAAAACAAAACCTTTTTATTTCTCAACAACTCTTGGGAGGTCCCACCTCACCAAGGTTTTCTCATAACACATTTGGTAAAACTTTTTCCGGGGTCTTCCCATCCTCTAGCTTTGCTTCGGCTAAAACGGGGTCTCCAAAGGGGTATGGTGTGTAACACGATCTACCATACTAGGAACAAGTGGGTATCGTCAAGGGGCTTGTACTTAGTAGTACCAAAGTTTAATAGTTCGGAGGAGCCAAACCACTACCGTATCTATATATATCAATATATAGCAAAACAATGCAATTTTAATAAACAGTTGATAAAGCATGCATAAGTGAAATAGTAGGACAAGGCTTATGAGCAAGAAGGTGGCTTGCCTGAGATCAGCAATATGGCAATATGTCCCTAGACTTCTTCTTTAGAAACCCCAGAATACCCATATCAATAATAAATACCACGTCTTCTGCTCTCCGATTTCATCGCAACTATCGTCGTCCCGAGAACACATGCAAACAAACCAAGCCACAATCAACACCAGACAAATAAGCACCATTACAATACAACAAACAATGAATAGTACCAGATTAAGATTCATATGGTTTTGAGAGGATTGGAAATAGGAGATTGGGATGGCCTTGGAGAAGGGAATGAATACCCCTTAGGATTTATAGTCTATAAACTAACTAAGAGATGGATTTTTGGACAAGACCATATTATGTATGGCACTATTGTAAAAACATGATACCAATAGATAGGTATTGATAAAATGAAACCAACAAAAGTGGTTTCATCAAATTATCAAATTCCATGGATTTATAAGGAATATTCTAGTGGGAAAAACTCTAGTTTTAGGAAATAATTCACCAGAAAGGTTATGGACCTTCAAAAATAATTTACTTGGATGGGTTGGTGGGGTTTGATGTACTTGTTCACTGAGAGTTGGAATCATGTCAAAATATTTACCTGTATGCCTTTAGGAAAATCCCAAAGGCAGTTCTGTAGACATTTTATCTTTTTCACCAAATTTAGACTAGAAAGGATTTTGATTTGATTCCAATGACACATGGTAGGTATTTAGAACACCTTTCTGTAGAAATTGGAATCAAACTTTTTGGAGTTGTGTAGCTACTGTGGTGATTTATCTAGTGAAAATACCACATGCATAAGTATTTAATCCCCAAAAATTCAACAAAGGACCCATAAATAGTGAGTCCTGGGTTTTGATAGGTATTAGTGTACCACTTCTCTAGGAGTTGGAATTATCCTAATAGGTGTTGTAGATAATCCTGGGGAATTTTCTAAAGGTAGATATGGATGGATTTTGTAATTTTTACTAGGATAAAACCAGGGTTAACCTTGACAGGAGATAAATTCTAAATGATAGGTACAGTAATAACCTTTCAGGGGAAGCTTGTTTCATCCTATTTGAGCATGTATAGCTCACTTTGGAATTTATCTAGTGCAAAATATACCTTTTTGTAGATCTATTTTCAGGAAATAAGGAATAGTGTTTTGGGCAATGTTCTTGCTCTCCATGATTAAAAAAACATGTGTTTACATAATAAATTTATTTTTGGGCATAATATGGTATTTTCCATTTTTATCTTAAATTAAAACAACTGACTAGAAAAGAGCTTTAGAAATCTAGAGACAAAAAGAAAACGAAGGAGAGGGAACTAGACCGGTTTTAGACCAAACTGGGCCGACGGTTTTAGACCCAACTGGGCCGACAGGAAGCGAGCGCGGCCCACCAAGAGGTCAACGCGCGTGGGATCTGAGTTTAAACGGTTGCGGCGGGGACCCGCTTGTTGGCGATGGTGGGTGGCGAATCGGTATCAGCGGCTCTTGGCCGTTAGATTAGGCGAGGATCGACGGAGGGGACTCGTCGTCTCGGCTGAGACATGCGTGGCAGCGAAGAACCCTAGCCGGCAGAGGGAATCGGTCGGGAAGCTCACCTTGGGGCGGTGAAGTCGACGGGGAGGTGCCAGGGAGAGGCGGTGCACTTCCACGACCTCAGAGATGGGCGGGAAGAGCAGGCTTCGGGCCTGGAGGTACCTCGCGCATCCGCGACCGAGAGTTCCTCGTCGGAGCTCAGCAGCGATGTATGTGGAGCCATTCCTAGGCAAAAAGAATTGTGGCATTAGATGCATTAGAGCACGGGGGTCTCAAAAATACCGCATGCAACGACAGAGGAGAAGAGGAGAAGGAGCTAGGCTCAGATCTTGCAGCCGGCCGAGAATGGAGTTTGGGTGGGGCGTCTAAGGAGAGTGGTGGAGGAGTTCAGGGGAGTGGAATGGGGTACCAGGAGTTGAGTTGGGGACTCTGGCCTATTTAACCCGAGAGGGGTCCGTTTATGGTGAACCATGACCAGGGGGGCTAAGGAGAGAGGGCAGGGCCTTGGTTGGTCGATGGGGGCGGTGCTGGAGGTGATGCTGGGTCACAGAATACCTGACAAGGGTGGAGGAGAAGTGCAAGGCAAGATTTGTGGCTATTGTATGCCTTTGGCCAAGAGAAGGAGTAGAGGGAGTGTGGGGTGGCAGGGTCAACTAGGGAAGCTAGTCTAGGGTGCAGTGGGGTGTCTATGACGTAGTGGGCCATGCTGCACATTGGGTTGGGACAGGGAGGCAGCTGGTGAGGGGAGATAAAGAAATGAGCAAGGATGGACATGTCCTTGTCTCTCCATGATCCAGTAGTTTCTAGAAGCTAATGTGATATTTTTACATTAGACAAAGTTGGTTTTTGGTGTGAGATGGTTCTAGATACCATATTACACCTTGGAGAATTTTATTGGGATTTATTGAGGTGGGAGAGTATTTTTAAAGGATTATTTCTTATTTCTGCCATTTAAGAAAATAGGCAAAAAGAAATAATAAAGCTCTTCAAAATTATTTATTTTTGAGGTGGGAATATGGGGTGTGATATATGGATCTCAATTGAGCCAAAAGTTGGGGAATTGTTTTGGCAAAAACCAAACTTTCCTTTATGGAAGGAGTTTTAAGGAATTTGTCTATTAAAGAATTAAATTGATTTCGAGCCAAAATAATTATGGGTAAATATTTGATAAATCTTGATGATCAAGGTATATGATGTAGACAAGGTGTAGCAAGCATTTGCAACCTTGGGATTGGAGAATCCAAGTTGATTTTGGTGGAATACTAGAGATTTAAGGATCTTGGGTAAGATTGCTATCATGCCACCAAAACCTTGTTGGATCTCGGAGCTCAGGGATCCCCTTGGGGCATGTGATATATGGATGGATAGACCAAGTGATGTACATAAACATGGTATAGAGGTTTGAGCTTGATCCTGTTTGAGCTCACCAAGATAGGCTTTCAAACTTTGAATAAAATAAGCCTACCAAAGCAGATTATCAACTAGCCTTCAAAACCTTGTGGGTTTAAGAAGCACAAATATCCAATGGAACAAGTAAAGTAGATATTTATAGACCTATATTAGTAGAACAAAACCATGCAAAGAGTTGGTCCATAGAAGGTTGGATGGTGGTGTGAGCTTCTAGCAAGGTTGGCATGATGACTAGATTTGCAGGAAACGTTATTTTCTTGCCTGCAAAACCATCAAGAACTAGTGGTTTGAAGGGTTATTTGACCAAGGGAAAAGTGGGCCTTGGTAGTACCTAGGATGGTTAACAACATGGTTCAAGTGCATTACCAAAAATGCACAAGGGCTGAGGAAGGGAGACATCCAAAAAGGTGATGTTGGAAATAGTTTTCCAGACTTAGTCAAATTTGGCAGATTTGGGGATTTTGACTAGAATATGAGAGGAGGTGTTTTTGTTGAGTTGCACGGTACCCAAGCATCATCAAATGGATGATGTTGGAGTGTAGCTTGAGTAGGAGCGATCCTTGCTGGATATTGGTCTTCATTGACTTGGAAGCTTCTAGAAGGGATCACTTCAGAATTGATCTGGTTAAGGGTTTTAGATGCTCTCCTAATATCTCAGGATTAGGTCATGCTTGTAATCTTGCTTAAGGTGGGATGATTGGGAGACATATTGATCCTAGTGATGATCTCCTTGAGTAGCTCATACTATCTCCTAAGAAGACAATTCAAACAGTAGATCAAGGCAACTCATCTTACCAACAATTTAACTACTACTAGGGTTACCATCAAGTCTGACTTGAGGTAAGGGTGGGCAATTTGGAAAGGGTTGGAGTTTGAATAAGATGAGAGTCCTTGGTATATCTACCAAGAGTAGAATTCAAATGGTTCATAAAAGGTTTTGTTAAATCTAGAGATAAGAGTATTAGAAGGTTCTGTCTTGAAAATATAAGGAGATTATGTTATATAGCTCTCCATAGTTTGATCAATAGAAGCTACTAAAATAGTTGGTTTTGCAAAGGCATCTTGGCTCAGGTTTTGAAGTGCCTGAACATTTGGGAATAGGGAGAATAAGCCAAGATAGTTTTGTTAAATAGATTTTGTCAACTGGGGTTAAGGTAATGAGTATATCATCTAATACACATTCATATACATAAGCATATCCAAACAACAAGCAAACACTTCAGCATTGAACAAGAAAAAGTTTTTTGTTCCCCCTGATTTTTGCCTTCTAGACAACTAATCAGGGTTGCTGAAATTGGGATGTTACACTATGGGTGGTATCTAGATCTATTGTGGGAGGCACCGATCTATTGTCTATGCGGGGTGCCCTCCTCGTTGGACCCTCCTAGCCTTTATATATGGGGAGGCTGGGTCTCAGGTACCAATACGAGTTGGTTACAAGTTAGGTTAGAACTCTAGTCTTGAGCTTTCATTGTCTTGGATGTTGGGAGTCGATGTCCATATGTGCGTAATATCAGTCGAACCATCACGGGCTTCATGGACCTTGATATATCTTCGAGTGGGCCTTCCGTCGGGCCGCACCAGGTACATTGTAGTTGAGTGCCTATCGGGCATACCCATGTCACCATTTTCTTGAGACATCACAGATTGGATATCACAGTACATCATCCATTACAAACCATAATAAGGTCTTATAGAAGTAAAGGATCTCATGATCCAGTCTTAGTACAAACAAATAGCAGAATAAATAGCGTAGCGATGGGCTCCATCTTCAGGGTCACAGGTAATGCTGACGATGGGAGATGATCCTAGTTGTCATATCCCTCCTGTTGTCCTTCTTCCGGATAGTCCTCCTCATAGTCTAGCCACGGGAATAGCCAGGGACAAAGCCATGAGTACTCTTTAAGTACTCACAAACTATCACTAACAAGTAAAGTAGTTCTAGTAGGAATGCTAAGTTCTAAGTTTATTTGCAAAGTTAAGTTTGAAACCTAAGCTGAGTTCAGAAACAAAGAAAGATAAAATAAAGTTCTAAATCACCTAAGTGGGAATTTAGTTATCATAGTCACAACTCTATTGTGGTCAAGTCATGTCACAATTCATTTCATAAGTCATTTTGAAAACATCTGACAACGGAACAGTATGGCCACTCCAACTGTCCATAACCGCGGACGTGGCTATTCGAATAGTTTGACACTCTGCAGAGGTGGTATACTTTCACCACAAAATTCAATGCATCTATCAGGGATAACCCTGAATCATCATACTTAGTATGCAGATAATCAAACATAACCTTTCCTTTACACACTCTAGTATAAGCACCTCTCCTATGAGCTTGGCCTCCCAGCCATGGCCATCTGCCATCTTGGGCACTGCATAGGTGGACAGCATCGAGAGGTAGCCGCAGCTCAAACTCTCCCGCGAGGGAACTAATACTAATGCATATAAAATTCCGGCTAAGCCTTACCCAATTTAGGTCTTGTGGTTGTACGATAAAATTGGAGTGGTATCGCATCCGAACCCAACCATCAGTTTTTATAAAAGGGCTAAGGCTCATGCCTCAACATTTTCATCATCATAAACCATTTGTGTTTCTCAACACATGTCAAAACATCTCAATAGAATGACTCATCATTCCAAGGTTTTCATAAGTCATTTTCACCAAGTATTCCTATCTAGAGTGATCAAGTTTTTGGTTTAGCTCTAATCACTTAGTTAAGAGTGTTCACTAATGTGGGATGCTAATATCAATCTCATGCCATATAATGACATCTAAGTCTAACTAGATAGGCCAAGTTTTATACTCTTTATGCTATCTATAAACCAAGTAAGGAACTTTGGTAAAGTAAAAGAAGGTAAAGCTTGTAAATAAAACTTGGAGTAGGTATAAGTCAAAAGGTATAACCAAAGAATGCATAATGCATCTTGCTTAGGTTATCTTGCTTAATTCTAGCTTGCTAACAATAGCTTGCCTTGATTGGTGCAGTGGTTGAAATTGTCCTCTTCTTCCTCGGGGTAGAACTCCTCCGCCTCGTAGACTTGGTTGGTACTATCGTCTATAAATACATACGGAATACACAATCACCAAACAATACTTAACTAGTCTATTTATCACACTAAGGCACACACTTGATGATCTAGTATCATCACCTTCATCACAAGATTTAATGAACTAGTTTCATTTATTTTATTTGAGAAAAGTAATTTCTACTCATTGAAATTAATTAAGATTTAATATTCTCCAATTAAAATATGGGATCATGTGGACACATGTCATCACCACATATTATAATGCATGAGAATGTGATTTAAATGTTGGATCACATTTTAATAAGTTTAAGTTTAATATTTAAATGATTTAAAGTGACTAGAAATGCCTATATAGCATTATTTTGGTACTAGTCCAAAGTCACTGCGTGCAAACCTTAATAATATTACATATTTAGATAGGTATGGTCAAATGTGATTTTTGAGAGTTGGAATCAACTCAAAAGCTATTATGGTTGATTTTGGAAAAATGTTTGAATGTGAAAATCCTCTGTCTTGTTATTTTTACTAGGAGAGATCTCTAACTCTAATTGATTTAAATCCAACGGGCTTTGATATAGATTTAAATTATCTTTCTAGCAAAATTTGAATCACTCAATTTGGTTTAGTAGATCTTTCTGAATTGATTTTCAAACTAGTGGACAGAAACTAGATTTAGTTTAAATAGAAAAACCTAAATTTTAATTACACGGCTAGCATGGGAACATTAATGGGCCGGCCCAGTTTCACTCCACGGTGCAGAGGACAGCTGACCGGGGGCTCTCGCCTGTCAGTGGCTCTTATAACGCGAAGCGGTATGGGACAACATGGACCGCACGATTAGAACTAGGATCTACGGCTGGGGCTCGTCATCAATGACGGACAGGTCGCCAACGAGGTGGAACCCTAGCGACTTGGTGGGGGTGCAGTGGGGGCATACCAGGGCTCTAGCGAGTGCGGCGATGGGGGCGATCAAACAAGGCGATGGCGGCGAGCTCATGCGAGGTCACGACAACTCCGGGGGTGGACAAAATCGACGGAGGGTTCTCCTCCTCTTCTATGGCTAACTCCGGCGCAATTTCGGCAACTGGCTGCTCGAGCGGCTCCGGCGAGAGGTGGGGAAGGCTCAGTGGTGAGAGGGGAGTGTGGGAGTGTGGAAAATGAGGCTGGGGGTGGCCTCCTTATATAGTGTCGTCGAGGGGACAGAGAGGGCGGTGGCGAGCTCGTCGGTGACGATGATACAGAGCGCTATAGGCATGGGCTGGGTAGTCGGACGGTGGGCGGTTCCCTGGCGGTCAGCTACGTCTTAAAGGCGACGCTAGGGGCAGTGAAGCTTGGTCAGGACGGGCTAGCACTCTGCGCAGCAGAGGCGGTGCTCGACGTGGCGAGCGGTAGCTACGGGTCGCACGGCGGGAGAAGGGGTTGTCTGGGAGTGTGCTGGGGTCAAGGCGGAGCAGCGTGCGCGGTTTGTGGTTGAGGGGCGGCGTGTGCGGCCTTGTCGGGCGCGGCGTTCTAGCGTGAGCTGGCATGGCACAGAGGCTCAGTTCAGGGGTGATCTGTGGTGGTCCAGGGGCTGGTTGCACTTGGGGAAGGAACCGTGGGCGGCGGTGCTACCATGCCTACCTCCCTGGAGCGGCAGAAGAGGGCGGGGCGTGCTCCTGCGATGTGGGCATGGTCGGTTGGCGATCATGGCGTTGGGGTGGTGTGGCACTGCTGCTCTGGGTCAATTGGTAGCTTAGTTAGGGGCTGGTTAGATCTAGGGGAGACAAGGGTACCAAATTGAGCCCAAATACTTGACAATAAATCCATCAACAAGTAGTGTTAGTTAGGCAGAAATTTTGTGCATGCCACCTGTTCGACACAATGGCCACATGAAACAAAGATTTGAATTTTGAAATGATTTTTGGTGGAGTTGTTGGTCTTATGCTTGAGCATCTCTGGTTGCTGGGATTGCTCAAGTTGAACTCATTTGATTGGTTTTCGAAAAAGTGGGATCTAGGTACATACACTTGATTCCATTTTCAAATGTCATTTTAAATTCGGGTTTGAATGATTTTGTAAGATCACAAGGTGGGCCTTGGTACATCTTTACTTGTACTACCAAGGGGTGCAAAGATCCATAATTGTTTCTGTTTGAATTTGATTTCTAGGAACACCCAAAGTGGCCTGGTTGATTAAAATGGCAAAAGTGACCATTTCCATTTATTAATTCTATTTGATTCCTTTGTCTTTGGATTTTTCTTGGGGATGATCTAGATGATGTGGCATTCATCTTAGAATCATTTTACAACCATAGAACAAACAATCATGGCAATTCAAAACAATTCCACATTAATGCAACACACATATGCATGTTTAAATACTTAAATGAGAAAAAGTTTTTGTTAACCCCAAATTGGGTGATTTGGATCTTGATATATTGGATTAAAGTTTTGGGATGGTACAGCCTACCTAGGGTCATCCCCCAATATTAGTCACCAAAGCTGGTGCGGTATTAGCATCTTTAGCTGGAAAGGCCACAACAGGTTCAATCTATCTAGATCTTTGTCCATCTTGCCGACATACATATATGTCGGCTCACACCGATTTTAACTCGGCTACTCCACTTGGTGACTTGGTATTCAATTTGACTCTTCCTGGCTCTTTCCGAGATATATCTCGCTGGCCGAGTCATAGTACTCCATCCGGGTTATTCCTCTTAGATGCTTATCTTCTCTCATACTCCTAACCTTATCTTACACGTAAAGAAATCACTGCGTCTTGCCTCATTTTAAGGGTCATGACAACATTTACTAACATGCGCTGTCAGTTATCACTACTACCCATCACATCGTGGCGTGCCTCCTTGAGTATCATAGGGGCCACGATGTTTCGTTATGCACATGTGCGGTGTAATCGTGTGTGCGACATGTTTCTATGTGCTAGTTCGTGGGATACACACGGACATCATGGGGATTGTTGGGCCATGCAGAGATAAACAAAACTTTTAGCCTACACGGTACACCCAAGATCTAGCTTAGGTGATAGGCCACGAGATTTACCACTAGACGCGTAGGTGCGGATTATTGATGAATCGCGTCAGTTGATGCCGTGTCGAACGATCCCACGTACAACACGCCTAGATCCCCATGACCTCCTTGTCTCTAGCGCTGCACGTGCATAGCCTCTACCGGTATGCACACGTATAGGAAGGAGCACTAGGCAAAGGAGTGCTAGATCATGTCTCGCCCGAAATGGGAGTGGAGAAAGTGACGGCTAGGTTAGGGACTATCCCTTCTCACTCCACTTATATACACTCCTAGCTGGGATCAATGCTTGAGGCCCATCTAGGCCATATCCCAATCTCCACATGGACCAAATCCACATGGGCTCCTTTCCTTTAAGTGTGTGACCCTTTAGGTTCATGTACACTCGGACACGACACGAGTCACTACTCCGAGTCGATAGCTAGTAGCGGTCTCTAGCAAGACGTGCCAACTCCCAAGCACCGTAAAGTCAAAAGACAAAACCTTTCTCAATATGACTTTCGTCCAAGTCCCTTTACCTCACGATATATCTTGTCAAGATATAGGCGAGTTGCTGCCTGATGACCCACAAGTATAGGGGGTGTATCACAGTATTTTCGATAAGTAAGTGTGTCGAATCCAATGAGGAGCAGAAGGTGTTGACGAGTGGCTTGGAGCAGGAATTGTCTGTAAATACTTAGCAAATGGATTTTTAGGGGTTTTTGATAATGCAGATAAATAAAGTGCGAGTAAATAAAAGACATTAATAATAACTGCAGCAAGTGGCCCAATCCTTTCTTTAGCAAAGGACAAGCCGGTTGTATTACTTAAGATGACCAAACGTTCTCGAGGACACACAAGAATATCGTCAAGTGCTTTTGCTTCATATAGTTGATTAATCTTCTTTAGTTTGATAAGTGTTGTGTGGGTGAACCTGTGCTAATGTACTGACCTTCCTAGGACTAATATATACTTGTGATTAAACCCCTTGCAATCATCCGCAAGTACAAGAAAGTAATTAAGATAAAAACCTAACCACAGCTTTAAACTCTGAGATCGTACACTCCCTTGTGCAAAGGTTTCCTAACGGGGGTTTAGGTTTCTGTCACTCCGGCAACCACTATGATTAGTAGCCAAATACACAATGCATTTCCCTTGGCCCATAAAGGTGAAGTGTCATGTAGTCAACATTCGCATGACACCACTAGAAGAATAACACCACAACATAAATAACAAACTATTAAATCTTTCTCTACACAATTCCACTACTAACAACATGACTTCTCCCATGTCCTCAAGAACTAGACGAACTACTCACAAGACATCATATGGATCAATATCAGAGATGAAATAATGATAGGTAACAATCTGAACATAACAATGATTCAATGGTTCCACTCAATAGCATCAACTACAAAAAGTAATCAACACCAGGAAAGTTTCCCCTAAGAACTATGCAAGATTCAACCCAATTGTTACAGTGGTATGGAGTGGTGATGATGGTGCTGGTGGAGATGATGATGGAGATCATGGTGATGATGATCCCGATGAAGTCCATCTTGATGGTGGTGTTGATGGAGACGATCCACCTCTCCGGGAAGGAATTTCCCCAGCAGATTTCTTCCTGCCGGAGAGATCTTTCTCTATCTGCAGTTTTCTGCCCCGCAGAGGCGGCTGAATCTTTCTGTGGTTGCTTCCCGAGGCTTAGGGTTTCGTGGGGATAATATACGCCATAGAGGAGAGCTGGAGGTGGGCCAGGGTGGCCACACCACCTGGTGGCGTGGCTCCGGGTGGCCCGCGCCAGGGGTGGTGTGGGCCCCCTGTGGCCCAACTCGGCTCCCCCTTTGGCATCCTTCGTCTTCTAGAAAAATAGGATTTTCCATGTATTTTCTGGAATTTTCTGATATTCACGACTTTCGCCTCCAAACAGTACCTTTTCCATCAGAATCCTGACTTCAGCGGTCCATCCTCCAAAAGACATCAACCATGCAAAAACAGATGAAATAACATAAGTATCATCTCTTAATATGAAATATATCAATGAATAATAGTAAATTATGATATAGAATAGTGATGCAAAATGGACGTATCAACTCCCCCCAAGCTTAGACTTCGCTTGTCCCCAAGCGAAAACTAAGCTCAATAAACATGACCTCAGGTTTATGGAGTGAAGAGTTGATAAAAGAATACGGACAAGAAGCATCACATTCATCAATACATAAATCATAATAGACGACAACTCAGCATTATATAACTTAACTTGCAATAAGTAAAGGAAACACAGTAAAGATACATAATGTAAATCATAACTGGTAATGGCAAACTTTGCTCTTGGTCAAAGGATAGTTAACAATTTGTAGGAGTTCAATCATAAAGGGGTTTTCAATGATAGGTTTCAAAGTAATATTCACTAAGATAAGAGCAATGTGTAAAACGAGGAACATAAGAAACATGATTGAATAAATCATCATATGAATGAATGAAACACAACAACTCAAAATACTTGCTGAGATAGAAAGGAATAGGTTTACTGACTCAAGTAGAAAGCAAAATATAGGCCCTTCGTAGAGGGAAGCAGGGATCTCAAGTTTCATAAAGAGCTTCCAAAAATTATGGTACTTATTAGCTTTTAGCTCTCATTGCCCCTATCATGAGCATCTTTAGGTGATTAAGGTTAAAGTGAACAAACTATGGAGTATATGATTGACAAAGTATAAGTTGGCAATCTCATGTCCCTTGAATATGAGGGCCGGTCCTCATGCTACTCAAGTTTAGTTACTGGTAAGTTCTTGTCATAGTAAGTACATGTGTATCATAGAGAACCGCCACCGGGGTACCCCTTACGCATGATACAGGAGCTATCCCATAATCAAAATGACAAGGCAAGCAGACAATGAGCATCTCAGCAATCTTCTTATTCACCATGGGAAAATGGTGCTTTTTTCTCTCTTTCCTCTTTTCTCATCTATCTCTCTTTTTTATAAGAAGAATGCTTCATATATTGCTCACTATGGCGATGCTGCAAGTTTCCACCACGATTAGGCATGGCTTAGGCTAGCGGCCCAGGCGTTTCTCTAACACACATACATAACTCCATGGACTTACAAGCTCCCCTTTCATTTCACACCGACGACATCCATAAACAAAAGAGCATGATATCAACTAGGTACAATGTACAAGTGCAATGTTCAAAGCGTTCCCCATGACAACATGGTTCTGCTAATCCCCAAGATATAAGTGCAAGCATATACAACTTAGATGACACAATGGTTCAAGTTTATTAGGTGCAAGAAAAGTAAAGTGTGCCTTCAAGTTCGTGAGAGCTTTAATCACTAATTTTCACATAACAAGTTCAATTCGGAAGGTAGATAAAAACATGAATTTACTTGGAATAGAAATAGTGCTAATAGCTAGGTATGGTGGACACAAATGGCATAGGTTTTGGTTTAAGGATTGGATGCATGAGAAGCATTCCCTCTCAGTATAGGTTTTTAGGCTAGCAAGGATGGGTAGCAAGCATAAGAGTTGAAGGAAACAAACATACAGGTGATAAAAACAAACATGCAATCTTCCTTGGAAGCACTAAAGATCTTAACTTGAGAATACTAAGCTTATGAGAAAATCAAGAAAGATGATGAAATTATATTTCTTAAGAGTACTTTTATCTTTTTCATTCAATTATCACAATAGTGTTGCTACTGACCGAGCCAGGTTTGCCAAAACCCACTAAATCTACTTAATGATCCCAAAGTGATACCAATACTAACAACAAGATCAATCATATAATAGTATTTGAAAACTAAAATAAGATATGCAAAAGAGTGAATGATAGAACTTCTCATTAATATTTCATAACGGCAACTCACACCAAGGGATACATGATATCTAACGAGAGGGGGGACACTTCCATAATGCAAACCATCCTACATGATAACTTCTCTATTCATGATATGACTCTACTAAAAAGGTAAAAAGATAAAAGATAGTGATGTGATACCGGGGCACTCCCCAACTTGGAACAAACCAAGGTGGTGCCAAAACCTGATGATGAATTACTCCTTCGGTGGTGGTGGTGTTCTCTCATCATCGTCCGACTTCCAAGGTAAGGGCTCCCCATCAAGAAAAGACATCTTGGTTTCCAACATCCTGAAACTAGCAGCATCACTTATGCGTTTAAACCTAACCTCATGCTCACAGTTTTGATTTTGCACGTCGTAGAGTTGTGCTTGCAGTTGGTTGGTTGTTCGGTGGAGTGAGAGAATTTCATCCTTAAGCTGAGCAGTCTCCTTCTGGTGCTTGGCGATGAGTTCAGAACTAATCTTATGGATGATATCCACTTCGCGTTCTGCCATATTCTTATACCTAAAGACTTCTTGCTCCAGTGCTTCCATCCTGTCCTCCAAACTACCTTCACCTTCAGGGCCCTGAACCTCTTTTATCTGTACCTTCCCATCTTCAAGCAACAATTCCCTACGATGAATCTTCAACTCACGCATGTAAGGGTTGATGACATCCACGGAGGAATCTTCCTTGGATGATCCAGAGGAAGACATTGTGGCTCCAAAACTGAGACTCTACCTGTCTAAAACAGATCGAAATGAAAACACGATGAGAACACGGTATACAAACCTCGGGGGATCCGGGGGATTATATATTTTGAATTTTTACAACAAAAGGAAAGTATTGGGAGAAAACGGGTCGGAGACGGTCTCCGAGACACGCCACGGGGTGGTGTGAGCCACCCGGGCTCCGTTTCCATCCCTTTTTTGACTCATTTCTTTCCATGTTAGATAAAAACTGAAAAAATATAAATTGATAGATTTTTCGTGAACATTTTCTTACCAGAACTGCTACCTATTCGAAAACAGACTCTGTAGGTCTCTAAAGTTGGTCTTTGATAAAAATTTCCGGAGTCACCGCTTGAATATCATCAATATCTTCATTGTAAGAATCTCCAGAAATATAGTGCTTGAGTCTCTTACCATTCACCACTTGTGTAGTGTTATCTTTTAGGGAAGAAATTTTTATTGCACCTGAACGATACACCTCTTCAATAACAAATGGTCCTTCCTATTTTGAGAGTAGTTTTCCTGCAAAAAATCTGAGACCAGACCTATACAATAGAACCTTCTCACCAACATGGAACTCTCTTTTAATAATTCTCCTGTCATGCCATTTTTTAACTTTTTCTTTAAATAGTCTAGCATTTTCGTATTCTTCACTTCTCCACTCGTCTAACGAACTTAAGTCAAATAATCTTTTCTCACCAGCAAGTTTGAACTCTCTATTAAGTTCTTTCACTGCCCAATAAGCTTTGTGTTCTAATTTTAAAGGGAGGTGGCAAGCTTTCCCATAAACCATTTTGTAAGGAGACATCCCCATAGGATTTTTATAAGTAGTTCTATAAGCCCATAAAGTATCATTCAATTTTTTAGCCCATTTTTTTCTAGATCTATTAACAATCTTTTGCAAGATGGATTTAATTTCGCTATTTGATAGTTCTGTTTGCCCACTAGTTTGGGGATGATAAGCTGAAGCAATTCTATGATTAACATCGTATTTAGCAAGGGTCTTTCTGAAACCACCATGAATGAAATGAGAACCTCCATCAGTCATAAGATATCTAGGCACTCCAAACCTAGGAAAAATAATATCCTTAAGCATTTTCAAAGAGGTCTCACCATCAGCACTTTTCGTAGGTATGGCTTCTATCCATTTAGTAACATAGTCAATAGCAACAAGAATATGAGTATAACCTTTTGAAGGGGGAAAAGGATGCATAAAGTCAAATCCCCAACAATCAAATGGTTCAATAACAAGAGAGTAATTCATAGGCATTTCATTGTGTCTAGAAATATTACCGACTCGTTGACATTCATCACATGATAAGACAAATTTTCTTGCATCTTTGAAAAGGGTAGGCCAGTAAAAACCGGATTGTAGAACCTTCTGTGCGGTTCTATCTCCTGCATGATGTCCTCCATAGGCACTACCATGACATTTCCGCAATATCTTTTTTTGTTCAAATTCTAGAACACATATTCGCATAATACCATCTACTCCCTCTTTATATAAATGTGGGTCATCCAACAAATAATGCCTCAAATCATAAAATAACTTCCTTCTTTGTTGTGCTATAAAAGTTGGAGGCAAATACTTGGAAACAATAAAGTTAGTGTAATCAGCATACCAAGGACTCCCTCGCGAACTTACCCCTACCGCAGCCAACTGTTCATTTGGGAAACTATCATTAACAGGCATAGGATCAAAGGAGATGTTTTCCAAACGACATAAATTATCATCAATAGGATTTTCAGCACCTTTCCTATCTATAATATGTAGGTCAAATTCTTGTAAAAGCAACACCCATCTAATAAGCCTAGGCTTAGCATCTTTCTTCGTCATAAGGTATTTAATAGCGACATGATCAGTATGAATGGTAACTTTTGAATGAACAATATAAGGTCTGAACTTATCACAAGAAAAACAACAGCTAAGAACTCTTTTCATTAGTAGCATAATTCTTTTGAGCAGTGTCAAGAGTCTTACTAACATAATGGATAACATTTAACTTTTTATCTATTCGTTGCCCAAGAACAGCACCTATAGCAAAATCACTAGCATCGCACATTATCTCAAAGGGTAAGTTCCAATCAGGTGGTTGGACAATAGGAGCGGTAGTTAAAGCTTTGTTTAGAGTTTCAAAATATTCCTTACAATCATCATTAAAAATAAAGGGTACATCTTTTACGAGAAGATTAGTAAGGGGTTTTGATATCTCGGAGAAATCTTCAATAAACCTTCTATAGAAACCAGCATGACCAAGGGATACTACAAATACCTTTAACGTCCCTAGGACAGGGCATTTTCTCAATTGCTTCAACTTTGGCTCTGTCAACTTCAATGCCTCTTTCAGAAATTTTATGTCCGAGGAAAATTCCTTCATTGACCATGAAGTGGCATTTCTCCCAATTAAGAACAAGATTACTTTCCTCACATCTCTACAAAACTTTATCAAGGTTGTGCAGACAATTATCAAAAGAAGTTCCATACACACAAAAATCGTCCATGACTACCTCCACAATTTCTTCACAAAAATCATGAAAGATAGCAAACATGCACCTTTGAAAACTGGCAGGAGCATTATAGAAACCGAAAGGCATTCGCCTATAAGCATATGTTCCATAAGGGCACGTAAAAGTAGTTTTTTCTTGATCTTGTTGTTTAACAGCAATTTGAGAGAACCCAGAGTATCCATCAAGAAAGCAAAATTGGGTCTTTTTAGACAATCTTTCTAACATTTGATCAATAAAAGGCAGTGGGTAATGATCTTTCTTAGTAACTTTATTAACCTTTCTGAAGTCAATGCACATCGTATAACCTAGTACTATTCTTTGGGGGATAAGCTCATTATTCTCATTAGGCACAACAGTAATTCCCCCTTTGTTAGGGACACAATGAACAAGACTAACCCATTCACTATCAGCAATAGGATAAATAATACCAGCATCAAGGAGTTTTAATACCTCATTTCTTACCACTTCCTTCATCTTAGGATTTAAACGACGTTGATGTTCCACCACTGGTTTTGCATCGGGTTCTATATTGATAGCGTGCTGACATATAGTAGGGGAAATCCCTTTTAAGTCATCAAGTGTATAACCCATAGCTCCTCGATGTTTCTTCAATACTTCCAATAATCTTGCCTCTTCCTTCCCTGAAAGTTTAGAACTAATAATAACAAGATATTTTTTTATCATCAATGTAAGCATATTTAAGATCATCAGATAAAGGTTTTAAATCAAAAACCGGATCCTTTTTAGGTGGCAATGTGGTACCCAAATCTTCCATAGGCAAGTTATGCTTAAGCATTTTAGGTTGACGACGGAGAATCTCGTCAATCTCATTCCTTTCTTCCATGAAGATCTCACTTTCGTGGTCTTCCATAAATTGCTGCAAAGCATTGTTAGGAGCAAGAGAAATAGAAGCAAGTTGTTCAACTCTAAAATCCTCATTGGGAGTCTCATTTTCATAAGGAACTTTAGCAAATTTTGAAAAATTGAACTCATAAGATTCCCCATCAAATTTAGTTAAATTTTTTTTCCCTTTTACAGTCTATGATGGATCCACACATGTTCAAAAAAGGTCTACCAAAAATGATAGGATTGGTTTTACTAGCAACTGAACCAAGTACAAGAAAATCAGCAGGATATTTAATCTTACCACAAAGAACTTCCACATCTCTTACAATACCAATGGGAGAGATGGTCTCTCTGTTTGCAAGGTGAATAACCACATCAATTTCTTCAAGTTCACATGGACTTATTTCATGCATAATTTCTTTGTAAAGCTCATAAGGAATAGCACTGGAACTTGCATCAATATCACATAAATCATAATAACAATGATCACCAATTCTAACAGAAAGCACATGGACACTAGCTTTTCTAGTTCTATTAGGATGTGAGACAATATTAGAAGCATCCACACAGAAGATAATGTGTCCATCTTCTACACTTTTAGTGACAAGGTCTTTCACAATTGCAACTTCAGGTTCAATGTTTATTTGTTCATCAGGTTTTACATCTCTCTTTGTACTTTTATTAATTACACTAGTTATCATAGAATGCTCCTTTACTTTATCCGGGAAAGGTATTTTCTCGATATAAGGTTCAGGTAAAATATGATCAGTAGTGCAAACTTCAGTACTTCTAGCAAGAGCACAATCAACAATATCCTTATACGGTGCATGATAGTTGTTTCATTCTCTTTTTGGAATTTCAATATAAGAAGCAAAATCCTTAAAACAGTTTGCAATAACTTGAGAGTCTAGACCATAAGCATTACTGATATTACGAAAGTCATCAATTCCCATGAAAGATTTAATGCATTCATAATCATAATTTATACCTGACTTTCTTCCTCTATCATTCTCCCATGCTTCAGCATTGTCTTGAATACGGTATAGAAGATCACATTTAGCTCCTTCTTCCATGCGTGTAAATGATCGAGCGCAAGAAGCATCCAATAGATCCTTGAAGAGAAAGTCTTGCATAAAAGTTATTGATAATAATATTGTGAGGGAGCTCATGAATAAGACATTTGAGCATTAGTAACTCCAATCTCCCCCAAGCTTGAGTTGTACTCTCTCCATCAAGAGGCCAAAAGTTGTATATTTGATTCTGATCTTTATGAATCTCACTAGGAGGATAAAATTTTGAATAAAAGAGAGGTACTACTTCCTCCCATTCAAGAGCTTGGCAATTTTTCAGCAGCTTATACCATTCCTCAACTCTTCCTTTCAGTGATAATGAGAATAACTTCTTCTTTACTTGATCTGTTGTAATACCTGCACACTTAAACAACCCGCATAATTCATGTATAAAGAGCAAATGATCACCGGGATGGACAGTTCCATCTCCAAAATAGTAGTTATCCATAACATGATCAATAATTCTTGTAGGTATTTTAAAAGTATCATTTTCAACAGGTGGTGGTTCATCTACTACCTTAGCAGTGGTAGTAGCATTACGAAATAAGAAACTAAGTGAATTATCCATATTGAAATAAAGTAACTAACAGAAGTAAACAATACTCATAGTAGAAGTTTCCTTTACCAGCTCCACTCTCCAATAGTGCTTCAGTCCCCAGCAATGGTGCCAGATAATAATCTTGATGACCCACAAGTATAGGGGGTGTATCGTAGTATTTTTGATAAGTAAGAGTGTCGAACCCAACGAGGAGCAGAAGGTGTTGACGAGTGGCTTGGAGCAGGAATTCTCTCTAAATACTTAGCAAATGGATTTTTCGGGGTTTTTGATAATGCAGATAAATAAAGTGCGAGTAAATAAAAGACAATAATAATAATTGCAGCAAGTGGCCCAATCCTTTCTTTAGCAAAGGACAAGCCGGTTGTATTACTGAAGATGACCAAACGTTCTCGTGGACACACAGGAATATCGTCAAGTGCCTTCGCTTCATATAGTTAATCTTATTTAGTTTGATAAGTGTTGTGTGGGTGAACCTGTGCCAATGTACTAACCTTCCTAAGACTAATACATACTTGTGATTAAACCCCTTGCAAGCATCCGCAAGTACAAGAAAGTAATTAAGATAAAAACCTAACCACAACTTTAAACTCTAAGATCCTACACTCCCTTGTGCAAAGGTTTCCTAACGAGGGTTTAGGTTTTTGTCACTCTGGCAACCCCTATGATTAGTAGACATATACACAATGCATTCCCCTAGGCCCATAAAGGTGAAGTGTCATGTAGTTGACATTCACATGACACCACTAGAAAAATAACACCACAACTTAAATAACAAACTATTGAATCTTTCTCAACACAATTCCACTACTAACAACATGACTTCTCCCATATCCTTGATGACCCGCAAGTATAGGGGTGTATCGCAGTATTTTCGATAAGTAAGAGTGTCGAACCCAATGAGGAGCAGAAGGTGCTGGCTAGTGGTATGGATCAGGAATTCTCTGCAAATACTTAGCAAACAGATTTTTAGGGGTTTTTGATAAAGCAAGTAAATAAAGTACGAGTAAACAAAACACAATAGGAATAAATGCAGCAAGTGGCCCAATCCTTTATGCAGCAAAGGACAAGCCAGTTGCATTACTTAAGATGACCAAACGTTCTCGAGGACACATGGGAAGACTGTCAAGTGCTTTCGCTTCATATAGTTGATTAATCTTCTTTATCTTGCTAAGTGTTGTGTGGGTGAACCTGTGCTAATGTACCGACCTTCCTAGGACTAGTACATACTTGTGATTATACCCCTTGCAAATATCCGTAAGTACAAGAAAGTAATTAAGGTAGAAACCTAACCACAACTTTAAACTCTAAGACCCTTACGTCCCTTGTGCAATGGTTTCCTAACGGGGGTTGAGGTTTCTGTCACTCCGGCAACCCCTACGATTAGTAGCCATATACACAATGCATTCCCCTAGGCCCATATAGGTTAAGTTTCATGTAGTCGATGTTCACATGACACCACTAGAAGAAGTACACCACAACTTAAATATCAAACTATTGAATCTTTCTCAACACGATTCCACTACTAACAACATGACTTCTCCCATGTCCTCAAAAACAAAACGAACTACTCACAAGACATCATATGGATCATGATCAGAGATGGAATAATGAGGTATAACAATCTGAACATAAACAATAATTCAATGGTTCACTCAATAGCATCAACTACAAAGAGTAATCAACACCAGGAAAGTTTCCCCTATGAACTATGCAAGACAACCCAATTGTTACAGCAATATGGCGATGGTGATGAGGGTTCTGATGGTGATGATGGTGGTGATGATGATGATGATCCTGATGAAGTCCAACTTGATGGTGGTGTTGATGGAGATAATCTTCCTTCTCCGAGAAGGAATTCCCCCAGCAGAAATCTATATGCCGGAGAGATCTTTCTTTCTCGGTGTTTTCTGCCCCGCAGAGGTGGCGGAATCTTTTTGTGGTCGCTCCCCGAGTCTTAGGGTTTCGGGAGGAATATATAAGCCAGAGGGGTGAGCCAGGGGTGGACCAGGGCGGCCACACCACCTGGTGGCGCAGCCTAGGCTAGCCTGCGCCAGGGGGTGGTGTGGGCCCCCTGTGGCCCATCTCCAGCCCCCCTTCTGGCTTCCTTCGTCTTCTAGAAAAATAGGATTTTCCGTATATTTTCCCGGATTTTCTGATCTTCGCGAATTTTTCCTCCAAACAGCACCTTTTCCATCAGAATCCTGACTGTAGCGGTCCATGCTCCAAAAGTCATCGACCATGCAAAAACAGATGAAATAACATAAGTATCATCTCTTAATACGAAATATATCAATGAATAACAGTGAATTATGACATAGAATAGTGATGCAAAATTGACGTATCAATTCCCCCAAGCTTAGACTTCGCTTGTCCCCAAGCGAAACTGAGCTCAATAAACATGACCTCAGGTTTATGGAGTGAAGAGTCGATAAAAGAATACGGACAAGAAGCATAACATTCATCAATACATAGATCATAATAGAAGACAACTCACTATTATACAACTTTACTTGCAATAAGTAAAGGAAACACAATAAAGATACATAAAGTGAATCAAAATTGGTAATGGCAAACTTAGCTCTTGGTCAAAGAATAGTTGATAATTTGCTGGACTTCACAAATAACTGATTTTCAATGATAGCTTTCAAAGTAGTAAACACCAAGATAAGAGAAATGTGGAAAACAAGGAACATAAGAAACATGATTGAATAAATCATCATATGAATGAATGAAACACAACAACTCAAAATACTTGCTGAGATAGAAGGGAATAGGTTTACTGACTCAACTAAAAACTGAAAGAAAGGCCCTTCGCAGAGGGAAGCAGGGATTGCAAGTCTCGTAAAGAGCTCCCAAAAATTATGATACTTACTAGCTTTCAGCTCTCATTGCCCCTATCAAAGGCATCTTTAGGTGGTTAAGGTTAAAGTGACACAACTAAGAGGATATGCTTGACAAGTTATAAGTTGAAATCTCATGCCTCTTACTTACGAGTACCGAACCTCATGCTACTCAACTTCAGTCACAAGTAAGCTCTTGTCATTGTAAATACATGTGTATCATTAAGAACCACCAACGGGGTACCCCTTGCACATGATACATGAGCTATCCCATTATCAAAATGACAAGGCAAGCAAACAATGAGCATCTTAGCAATCTTTTTACTTGCTATTTGCATAGGTTTTTATTGAGGATGCTTCATAGAATGCTCACTATAGTTATGCTGCAAGTTTCCACCATGATTAGGCATCGCTTAGGCTAGCGGCCCAGGCGTTTCTCTAACACACATATGAACTCCATGATCTTACAAGTTCCCCTTTTATTTCACACCGCCGGGATCCATCGGCAAAAGAATCATGATATCAACTAGGCACAAAGTACCATGGTAGTGTTGAAAGCGTCCCCATGATGCATGGTTCTGCTAACTTCAACACTTAAAGCGCAAGCATATACGCAATAAAGAAGGACCCAATGGTTCAAGTTTATTAAGTGCAAGAAAATAAAGTGTGCCATCAAGTTCGTGAGAGCTTTAATCACTAATTTTCACATAACAAGTTTAATTTGGGAGGTAGATAAAACAAGAATTTACTTGGAATAGCAATAATGCTAATAGGTAGGTATGTTGGACAAAAATGGCAAAGGTTTTGGTTTAAAGGAAGTGGATGTAACATCCCAATTTCAGCCATCCTAATAAGCTGTCTAGAATGCAAAAATCAGGGGGAACAAAAACTTTTTCTTGATTTCTTGGTGAAGTGTTGATTTTTGTTTTTTTGTGCTTGTGCATATGAGTATGTATACCATATGATACTCCTTACCTCACAATCAGTTGACTACCAAAATTATCCTGGCTCAATTTAAATATTCTCAAACGTTTTGGCATTTCAAAACATGAGCCAAGATGCTTATGCAAACAAGAATATTTAGTAGCCTCTATTGAAAAAACTATGGAGAGATATATAATATAATCTCCTTATGTTTTCAAGACATAACCTTCAAACTACCCTTATCTCTAGGATCTCCAAAACCCTTTTTGTAAGCTTTTGAAGTTCTACTCTTGGTAGAGATACCAAGGACTCTCATCTTATTCAGAACTCAACCCCTTAAAAATAACCATCCTTACCTCAAGCTAAGCTTGATGGTGTCCATAGAAGTAAGTTTACTTTGTTTGTAAGATGAGTTGCCTTGATCTTCTATCCGATGAATTTCCTTGATCTGCTGTTTGACTTGTTTGCTTAGGAAGTAGTATGATCCACCCTAGGAGCTCATAACTAGGATCAAGATGTTTCCAAATCATCATCCCCTACGCAAGACTACAAATCTAGATATGATCCCTAGCTACTAGGTGAACATCTAAAACCCTTAGCTAGATCAATTCTGAAGGTTTCCCTTCTAGAAGCTTTCAAGTCCATGAAGACCAATATCTAGCATGGATCCCTTCTACTCAATCTACACTTCAACATCATCCACTTGATGATGCTTTGTTACCTTGCCAACCCTCCAAAAACATTCCCACCCATACTCTAGTCAAAATCCTCAAAACTATCAAATTTGACCAAGTCTGGAAACTGTTTCAACATCACCTTTTTTTAAATGCCTCCCTTTCACAAACCATGTGCATTTTTGGAAATGCACCTGAACCATCTTGTTAACCATCCTAAGGACTACGAAGGACCACTTTTTCCCTTGGTTAGATCATCCTCCAACCCACTTGTTCTTGATGGTCTTGCAGGAAACAAAATAACTTTTCCTATAAATCTAGTCCCCAGTCCTACTTTGACAGAAGATCACACCCCATCCCACCTTCTATTGACCAACTCTCTGTATGGTTGTGTTCTACTCATATAGGTCTATCAAAACCCACTTCACTTGTCCCAAGAGGATCCCTGAGCTTATTAAACCCACATGGTTTATAAGGCATCATGAGTCATCTGGTATGGCAACCTTATTTTCAACAAAGTTTGCCATCACTTCTAGATCACCTCAAATGCAATTAATTCAAATTACTTCTGCCATGATCATCTATATGACTTGGTCTACCTACCCATCTATCCCTGGCATCAAGGTGAACTCTGAACTCCAAGATACAACCATGTCTTGGTGATATAAAAATAGCATCTCCCTAGATCCCCAACTCCTTGTTTTCCATCTTATACAAGTTGGATTTCCATCTCCCAAGGTTGCAAATGCTTGCTACACCTTGTCTACATCATCTAACTTGATCATAAAGATTTCTCAAATATTACCCATAATTATTATGGCCCCAAATCTATTGATTTTCCTTATTAGACAAAAACCTCCAAAATTTCTTCCATAAAGAAAAGTTTGGTTTTTACCAAAACACTTCTACAACTTTTCGCTCAAGTGAGTTCCATATATCATACCCTATCTTCCCACCTCGAAAATAAATATTTTTGAGAAGTTTTATTATTTCTTTTTGCCCATTTCCTTAAATGGCTGAATTTGAATAATAATTGTTTTAAATACTTCTATGCCTAAATAAACATTGGGAAAATTCCCCTAGGTGTGTATTCACATCTGGGACCATCTCAAATAAAAATCCACCCTTGTCCAATGTAAATTTATCAAATGATCTTCTAGAAACCACTTGTGCCCTTTTTGAATAAATGGATTTATGAGCACTAAAACCCCTTATAAATTCTGGTTATCTACGTTAACATCATCTATCTCCCAGTACCATTTTCTCCTCTGGTCCACTACAAGTTTTTGAACTTCTTTCTTAACCACCTATTTACTCAATTTGGCAAATCTAGCTAGTATTGAACCAAAAGAAGATGAAACCACTACCAATCTTGCTCAATGCATCTCCCTAGCACCAGGCCACTCCCCTGGTCGTGAGCATTGTAGCTCCACCCCTGCGCTTGCCCATTCTACCCTTGTACTAGTAGAGAGAGAGAGAGACAAGCAAGATCTTACAAGGATTTGCCTCAATTAATTACCACAACTGCCACTCCCTCCCTCTCTAAGATCCAACACTACCACATACCCTTCCTACCCCTCCCCACCGTTCCCTAGGCCAATCCTGGGCCATCTCCATCCCTCCCCCTTGTCCAAATTGGACATTTAACCCATCTACTCATCCTCCTCGGTATAAATGGCTAGAGGCCACCCCTAGCTCTCCCCTGCCCCTCATTTACTCCCTCTCCCCTCACTTGCCTACCCCAGCACTCCCTCTTCCTCCCCTGCTCTGTGTTGTCCGAAGGAAGAAGAAGGAGGAGCTCTCGGCCTCCTCACAAAAATCGAGCAAGGCTCTCTCCCCCTTGCTCCCCCTCCTCTGCATGTTGCATGGTTGACTCCCCTACCTCCCCTGCACCTAACCCTGTGCTTATTTTTGCCCAGGACTGACTCCTCCATCCTCGCTAGTGAGCTCTGACGAGGTCACCCTCGGCCATCGACGCGCGAGCTACTTCCCGGAGGCCAACCCCACCGTGCCGCCCCTCGATCTGCTCGCCATCATCGACCGCGTCGCCCTGAACCCTCCCCGTCGCCTTCTGAGCCCTCTAGTTAGCGACCGTCTCGCTCTCCGACGTGCTAGGGTTCCGCCGCCGCGAGCTCTGTTCTGTCGAGCACGATGACGCCCTACCGTTCATCTCTACTTAATCAAACGGCCACCGGCGCTCGGTGTCACTTCGGCCTCCCTCTCCCACTGACCGTCGGGCCACGCCTGGTAGGTTCAAGCCATGGCTCCCGCCCGCCGTGCCGCCCGCCGTGGGCCTATTCTCCCCCCGCGGCCCGTTTCCCCTCAGATCTAGCCCAGCTGCGCAGTTACATTTTCTTTTTATTTCATATCCAGAGAAATACCAATAGGATTAAATCCATTTGAAAATGTAAATCAAGTCCAAAGGCCAAGATCTGAATTTTTGGTAGTACCCTAATGTTTTCTCAAACATGCCGAGGCAACCCCAGGTCAAAAATAATTTACATTAATTGCTAGAAATTATTCTGCTGCCAGGTTTACTTTACCCTAAATATTTTCCTTAGAGAGTTTCACATATCCAATTGGGGATAAACAATGCTCTACTAGAAGGTATTTTATATACCTGTCATCTAGCATAGGTCTTATGCCAAGGTGAACAGTAGTGTGCCCATAGAAAAAATAACAATAACAACAACTTTCTGCCTTAGGTAATTTCTCAAGGTCAAAACAAATGTGGTATTCAGCTGATTCCACCTCCCAGCACCTCATAATATCTGTACCTATCAAACCCCGGCAGCTAAGATTTTATTGAGCTCTGGTTGAATTTTAGTGATTTAAATACTTCTGTAAGTGGTATTTTCACTAAATAAATCACTCCACGAGTTTGGCAACTCCAAAGTGAGTGAATCCAATTCGTACAGAAAGGTATTATAAATACCTACCACATGCCCTTGGAACCAACTCAATAGCTTCTATAAATCTAATCTGATGAAAAAGATAAAAACCATATAGAACTGCCTTTGACGATTTATTAAGGGTATTCTGGTGATTATCCTGACTTGATTCCAACTCTATGTGGTTCAGTACATCAAACACTACCTAACCACCCAAGTAAATAATTTTTGTGCCTCTAGATAAATTCTGGTGAATTATTTCCTCAAACTAGAGTTTATTCCACTATAAAAATCATAACTAAATCTAGGAATTTGATAATCTAGTGAAACCACTTGTGTTGGCTTTGTTTTGTCAAAACCTATCTGAGGATATCATTTCTGCACCTTGGTAGCCTACGGACCTCAGAACCCCACTCCAAGTTCAAGGTATTTAGCCTTGACAACTATCTTCCAAAAAGGAAAAACACCTCCATGGTAATTTAGTAATTCCACTATCAATACCCAACTTCTCCAAAACCTACCAAGTTCAGTAGTACTCCTCATGTTTGTTTGCTGTATGGTTTGATGCATGAATGCCTTGTATTGATTGTGGTACTGTCTGTTTGCATGTATACTCGATGACGACGATAGTATGAGTGTTTGACGACAAGAAGGAAGGGACTTCTTATTATTAGTTATTGGGTATTCTTGGTTATCTAAAGAAGTCCAGGGACTTATTGCTAATCACAGGCAAGCCACCATTCCTGAATTCCAATACTTGTCCTACCCCCTTTATTACCTGTTTTGTATCCTCTTTATAAATTGCATTGTTTACCTGCATGTCTTGTTTTATAAATACTGCGCTAATAACTTGGCTCCTCCAAGTTATGACTTTGTGCCCCTCGTGGCACCACCCTATTGAACCTACCATTTTATTTCTTTAGACCAAGAGTACGATGGTTAACATCCTACCTTGTTGAAAACCCTCGGCTTTGAGAAAATAAACTGTTTTGGGGATTTACCCTACTACAATTGTTTCAAAACGGTTTTGTAAAACCCCCTAGGAAGAGGCATCGTTCCCAGTGGAGGTTTTCACAAAAGAAATGGTGATGATGAGAAATGAGAAAGTGAAGGGCTGTTCTACGCCTTTACCAGAACAATTTTTATAAGTGCAACCACATTACCCTAGGAGCTGGGGCTTAACTCGTAGTTTGTCTACATTAGACGAGGCAGCTTGTACAATGCTTACAGGGAGAGATCCCTTCAATTCCAGGCAGGCGCTACCAGATCTCGGATCTAAAGCCCGTTGTTTGCTTCGGCAAGATTGAGCCTGTTCTGGTAGGAGTGCTAGTGCAACAATTGGGTCTCCCGCGGACGGTATGACTTAGGAGATACGGAAGGAAGTGGAGTCACCAGATTAAGGTATACGCCAAGTTGCGGCTTGGGTATGCGCATGTACGAAAGGCAGGACTATGGCTGGGAGCTACATACTCGTTGCCGGGGAGAACAAACCCAAAAGGAAAAGCATCCTTTGCTAGGGTCGACAAGCGAAAGGTTATGTTTGATTATCTGGACCCCCATCTATAGTGGTAGTGGGTCGTGGTTTTATCCCGGTGGATGTATTGATTCTTGTGCGGAAAGTGCGCAAACTCTGTAGAGTATAATCTATTCGAATAGCCATGTCCACGGTCAAGGACGGTTGGAAAGGTGTTGGCTAGGAGTACCCAAACGGTGTTTGTTTGGAAAGAACGGATGAAAGTATGGAGGTTCCGGGGGAACCTGAATGCGAAAGCTTTGTTTTGACCAGAGGTGGTCAAAGAGGTTTAAAAAGGGTTTCTACTCCAAAATTGTTTTCAAAACTCTTTTTCAACAAAGATATGGACATTTCTTGATTTATAAAACAAAGGCATGTTTCAAAACTCTTTTTCAACAAAGATATGGAGATGCCATAACTTCAAGAGGTAGTATAGGCTTTTCAAATACAACCCCAGATAGAGCTATCTTGCCACAACGAGAATTGCATTTCCTTATTTCTCTTATCTGGGTGGTTTGCGAGTACATTCAAAAGTACTCACAGCTTTGTCCCTGGCTATTTACTGGGTGAGACTTTCAGAGGTTCGACATTGGAAGATTCAGGTGACGTCCAGCGGGCTAGGCCGTCTTCCTAGTCAGTCGCCTGTAGGTTGAGGCACGATTGGGCTCTGTGCGTGATGATGTTCCTCTGCTAAAGATGTTGTAGCCACGATGGCATTTATGTAAGTCTTGTAATTTGTTACGTTTCAGATGATGTAATGATACTTGTCGGTTATGTTCCACGGCTCACTGATCATGGGAACACGGATATATGCATAACAGGAATTTCTTAGATGGTTAATCTGGGGAGACCACATACTTGGTATCAGAGCCATCATGACTGTAGGAGACCTTAGTTAGCATGGACGTTCGACAGGAAACGACAAACCTATTTTCAAAAAAGACAAGGGAGAAAAGTTGACTATTTGCAAAAGTGCTTATGTCTTTTCCCCTCCATTTTGAAAAGAACTTGCATTAATACGATTTCTTAATCTTAAAATCTTGCACACTTGTCACTAACCCAACCCCATCTCAAAAATATCGCTGTAGATGGCCTCTTTCCGCTTGGAACGCATCGTCATTGGAAAGAGTTTCTGGCCTTTTGAAGAGCAACTTCACAACCTTCTAAAGATAGCCAAGAGGCCCGTGCCAACAATTGAAGGAACCGAACTTCCTCGCAGTAGCACCAACGTGATGCAATGGGTCATCAAGGTGGTGATTCCCTCCCCTGATGAGGACACCGTGCGCACAATCTTCACCTTCCTCGATAGCAACTGGATTGATGGCATGGTGCGAGCCATACAGGAGATCATGGGGCGCCTCTGCAAGATCCACGAAGATGAGTTGAAGGATACCCCTACCACCTGTTTGGAAAGCGCGACCAAGAGGGACTTCCCACTGAGTCATTCCTCACTTGCTGCATCGGGAATCAGCTAGGGAACATCGAATACCTACTCCAACGTTCTCAGGAAGATCTTGACAAGGCCAGGCAAGAGAATCTGCTTCTGAAGATGGATATCAACCTACTCCGTAAGCACGAAAGAAGTCTTAAAGCCACCAATGCTCGCTTGGAGAAGAAGCTGACCATTGAAGTACCCCCAACCCCTGAAGACGAAAATCTCGGGACTGACGATGAACTCTCCTTCCTCAATGAGTACCACCCCATCGTACCGTCACCCGCTCCGACCAAGTCAACATCCAACCCTGCACCTTTGGAAGGCACCACTCTCACCTTCACTAAAGACGAGCTAAATATCCCGCATACCCCAGAAGATCTGCAGTAGCTGAACCCCCCCCCCCTTGAGTCAGCCACGAACCATAGATGCACCTTCCTAGTAATCACCCGTGTCGCGATACTCACCCATCTAGCAATAGAGTAGAGTCATGTATCGTCCCTGAACGAGTTTTGTAATGCTTAAGTACTATTGACACCTTCGGGTGCAGACTGGTTGGATGTGCAATAACTTCCTTGGATTGTTATGCTTACTTGAATTGCTTCCCTTCTTGCGTGTTTTACCCAAGACGTTGCATCAGACCCAACCCGGAACACTTAGCATCCACGGGAAGCTCCTCACCAGAAGGCCCCAATACTTGAGTTCCCTGAAGACGAGGATGCATGAAGACATCGAGTCTACTCCGCCCTCAAGCAGAAGCAACGCAAGAGATTCAAGTGAAGATCTATTCACCGACGTTGACTGCACCATCCATGACTAAACACTAGCCAGAAGAGTCTTAAAGCGCTAGCTTTCCTTGAGCTAAACCCCTTAGAGGCCCCGTTAAGAAACCCCTCACCAAGGTGCATAGAATAGGGAACCACTCAACAACCTGAGCTCAAGACTCCAGGAAGATGCAGCTTCCCACCAACCTCGGGTAAGCACTCCTAGACCGAAGATCTGCACCACTCCTGAGGCGCCTTGATGAAGCTTTGAGGTGGAAAGATGGCGTATTCCCGCTCAATCCTTAGAAAATTGTCTACCCAAGGATACTTGAGAAGACCTCCAGATTGGAACGCCCTCTGATGATCTCGACTCCAGGAGAAATATGGACTTCAGCATTCAAGACAACCATCTGTGACTCCAAGAAAGAAGGACTGAGTCAACTCTCCTGCCTACCCTAGTCTAATCCTAAGGGGGAAAGACTGCATCTTTCTCGCGAAATGGAATCACCCTATGCCAGAAAACAATCCCACAGTTGGACCCAAGGACGTATACTAGGATACAATAATCCCTTAGGAGAGACGCCGTAAATCCTAACAGCCGAAAGATCACTCCTCGCAATCATGGTTGAAGCCATCCCAACACCCGTGTTTCAAGGCAATTGAAGTTCAACCTCACTGACGAAGTGATCTTGATCAAAGACAAAGCCGGAAAGTTAGTACGAAAGAAAAACATAGCACTAACTCAAAGACGAATCCCCTAATCTTACTCTCCCGAATCTTGGGACGAGATTCCTTTAAGGGGGAAAGGTTCGTAACATCCCAATTTCAGCAACCCTGATAAGCTGTCCAGAATGCAAAAATCAGGGGGAACAAAAACTTCTTCTTGATTTCATGGTGCAGTGTTGCTTGTTGTTTGTTTCTGCTTGTACATATGAGTATGTATACCATATGATACTCCTTACCTCACCATCAGTTGACAAAAGTTGTTTACCAAAATTATCCTGGCTCAATTTAAATATTCTCAAACGTTTTGGCATTTCAAAACATGAGCCAAGATGCTTATGCAACCAAGACTATTTTAGTAGCCTCTATTGAAAAAACTATGGAGAGATATATAATATAATCTCCTTATGTTTTCAAGACAGAACCTTCAAAATACCCTTATCTCTAGGATCTCCAAAACCCTTTTTGTAAGCTTTTGCAGTTCTACTCTTGGTAGAGATACCAAGGACTCTCATCTTATTCAGAACTCAACCCCTTCAAAATACCCATCCTTACCTCAAGCTAAGCTTGATGGTGGCCATAGAAGTTGAGTTTACTTTGTTTGTAAGATGAGTTGCCTTGATCTGCTGTCTGATGAATTGCCTTGATCTCCTGTTTGACTTGTTTGCTTAGGAAGTAGTATGAGCCACCCTAGGAGATCATCACTAGGATCAAGATGTTTCCAAATCATCATCCCCTAATCAAGACTACAAATCTAGATATGATCCCTAGCTACTAGGTGATCATCTAAAACCCTTAGCCAGATCAATTCTGAAGGTTTCCATTCTAGAAGCTTCCAAGTCCATGAAGACCAATATCAAGCATGGAACCCTTCTACTCAATCTACACTTCAACATCATCCACTTGATGATGCTTTGGTACCTTGCAAACCCTCCAAAAACATTCCCATCCATACTCTAGTCAAAATCCTCAAAACTATCAAATTTGACTAAGTGTGGAAACTGTTTCAACATCACCTTTTTTTAAATGCCTCCCTTTCGAAAACCATGTGCATTTTTGGAAATGCACCCAAACCATCTTGTTAACCATACTAAGTACTACCAAGGCCCACTTTTTCCCTTCGTTAGATCACCCTCCAACCCACTTGTTCTTGATGGTTTTGCAGGCAAGAAAATAACTTTTCCTGCAAATCTAGTCCTCATGCCTACTTTGATAGAAGCTCACAGCCCCATCCCACCTTCTATTGACCAACTCTCTGCATGGTTGTGTTCTACTCATATAGGTCTATCAAAACCCACTTCACTTGTCCCAAGTGGATCCCTGAGCTTATTAAACCCACATGGTTTATAAGGCATCATGACTCATCTGGTATGGCAACCTTATTTTCGACAAAGTTTGCCATCACTTATAGATCACCTCAAATGCAATTAATTCAAACTCCTGCTGCCATGATCATCTATATGACTTGGTCTACCTACCCATCTATCCCTGGCATCAAGGTAAACTCTGAACTCCAAGATACAACCATGTCTTAGTGATATAAAAATAACTCCCTAGATCCCCAACTCCTTGTTTTCCATCTTATACAAGTTGGATTTCCATCTCCCAAGGTTGAAAATGCTTTCTACACATTGTCTACATCGTCTACCTTGATCATCAAGATTTATCAAATACTACCCATAATTATTATGGCCCCAAATCTATTGATTTTCCTTATTAGACAAAAACCTCCAAAATTTCTTCCATAAAGGAAAGTTTGGTTTTTGCCAAAACACTTCTCCAAATTTTGGCTCAAGTGAGTTCCATATATCATACCCTATCTTCCCATCTCAAAAATAAATATTTTTGAGAAGTTTTATTATTACTTTTTTCCCATTTCCTTAAATGGCCCAATTGGAATAATAATTGTTTTAAATACTTCTATGCCTCAATAAATCTTGGGAAAATTTCCGTAAGTGTGTATTCATACCTGGGACCATCTCAAATAAAAATCCACCCTTGTCCAATGTAAATTGATCAAATGATCTTCTAGAAACCACTTCTGCCCTTTTTGAATAAATGGATTTATGAGGACTAAAACCCCTTATAAAAATCCCAAATAATTTCTGGTTATCTAAATTAACCTCATCTATCTCCTAGTAACATTTTCTCCTCTGGTTCATAGCAAGTTTTTGAACTTCTTTCATAACCACCTATTTACTCAATTTGGAAAATCTAGCTAGTATTGAATCAAAACAAGATCAAACCACTACCAATCTTGATCAATGCATCTCCCCAGCACCAGGCCACTTCCCTGGTCGTGAGCACTTTAGCTCCACCCCTGCCCTTGCCCATTCTACCCTTGTACTAGTAGAGAGAGAGACAAGCAAGATCTTACAAGGATTTGCCTCAATTAATTACCAAAGTCGCCACTCCCTCCCTCTCTGAGATCCAGCACTACCACATACCCTTCCTACCCCTCCCCACCGTTCCCTAGGCCAATCACTGGCCATCTCCATCCCTCCCCCTTGTCCAAATTGGACATTTAACCCATCTACTCCTCCTCCTCGGTATAAATGGCCAGAGGCCACGCCCAGCTCTCCCCTGCCCCTCATTTGCTCCCTCTCCCCCTCACTTGCCTCCCCTAGCACTCCCTTTTCCTCCCCTGCTCTGTGTTGTCCGAAGGAAGAAGAAGGAGGAGCTCTCGGCCTCCTCACAAAAATCGAGCAAGGCTCTCTCCCTCTTGCTCCCCCTCCTCTGCATGTCGCATGGTCGACTCCCCTACCTCCCCTTCACCTAACCATGTGCTTATTTTTGCCCAGGAATGACTCCTCCGTCCTGGGTGCATTTCCTTATTTCTCGCCACAGCTAGAATTGCATTTCCTTATTTCTCTTATCTGGGTGTTTTGCGAGTACATTCAAAAGTACTCACGGCTTTATCCCTGGCTATTTACTTGGACAGACTTTTAGAGGTTCGACATTGGAAGATTCAGGTGACGTCCAGCGAGCTAGGCCGTCTTCCCAGTCAGTTGCCTGTAGGTGGAGGCACGATTGGGCTCTACGTGTGATGATGTTCCGCTGCTAAAGATGTTGTAGCCACGATGGCACTTATGTAAGTCTTGTAATTCGTTACGTTTTGGATGATGTAATGATACTTGTTGGTTATGTTCCACGGCTCACTGAACATGGGAACATGGATATATGCATAACAGGGATTTCTCGAATGGTTAATCCGGGGAGACCATAGTGGATGCACGAGAAGAATTCCCTCTCAGTACAGGTTTTTGGCTAGCAAGGCTGGGAGCAAGTATAAGAGTTGAAGGAAACAAACATGCAATCTTCCTTGGAAGCACAAAAGATCTTATGAGAAAATCAAGAAAGAAAGTGTCAAGACCCGGATTTTTAATCCCAGATGCCCGTTATGCCATACCTCGCAATCCCAGGATTACCATTTTTGCGAGACATAACGGATTGGATATCTTAGTACATCATCCATTACAAGCCATACATAAGGTCTTACACAAATAAGGATCTCATGATCCAGACTTAATACAACAAGCAGCGGAAATAAAAGATAAGCAAGTGACAAAAGCCATGAGTACTCTTTAAGTACTAGCAAACTACCACTAACAAGTAGGATATTTCTAAGTTAAAGTGCTAAATCTAAGTTTAACTATAAAGTTAAGTTTGAAACCTAAGCTGAGTTCTGAAGCAAAGAAAGATAAAGTAAAGTTCTAGAATCACTTAAGTTGGGAAGATATTGTCATAAACACAACCCTGTTGTGGTCAAGTCAAGACTCATCATTCATTTCATAAGTCATTTTGAAAACATCTGACAACGAAACAGTATGGCCATTCCAATTGTCCATAACCGCGGACGCGGCTATTCGAATAGTTTGACACTCTATAGAGGTGGTACACTTTCACCACAAGATTCGATACATATGTCAGAGATAACCCTGAATCATCATACTTAGTATGCAGATAATCAAACATAACCTTCCCTTTACACACCCTAGTATAAGCACCTCTCCTATGAGTATGGCCTCCCAACCATGACCATCTGTCATCTTGGGCACTGCATAGGTGGACAACATTGCGAGGTAGCCTCAGCTCAAACCTCTCCCGCGAGGGAACTAATACTAATGCATATAAATTTCTAGCTAAGCCTTACCCAATTCAGGTAGTGTGGTTGTACGGTAAATTTGGAATGGTATCTCATATGAATCCAACCATTACTTTTATAAAAGGGTTAAGGCTCATGCCTCAACATTTTCATCATCATAAACCATTTCTGTTTCTCAACACATGTCAAAATATCTCAATAGAATGACTCATCATTCTAAGGTTTTCATAAGTCATTTTCACCAAGTGTTCCCATCTAAAGTAACTCAAGTTTTTATCTACTCTAAACTACTAAGTTAATACTGTTCACTAAGGTAGAAAAGATGGGTTCAATCTCATGCCATAGAATGACATCTAAAGGGGTTCTAACTAGTTCAAGTTTTATACTTTTTATGCTACCTTTAAAATAAGTAAAGAACTGTGGGTAGAGTAAAGGAAGTAAAGCTTATACATAAGACTTGGGGTAAATACTAGCCAAGTAGTGTAATCAAAGCATGCCTAAAGCATCTGTGCTAAACCATCTAGTTTAATCCTAGCTTGCTAAGCATTATACTTGCAAGGGTTAGCTTGCATTGTTAATGGTGGCTTGCCTTGTGCAGTGTAGTGGTTGAAGTTTTCTTCTTCTTCTTGTTAGAACTCCTCCTCCTCGAAAGCTTGGTCGATACTATCATTTATAAATACATATAGAGTACACAATTCACCAAACAATACTTAACTAGTCTAAGTAGCATTCTAAACACACATTTGATGATCTATTATCATCACAAGCATCACAAGTTTTAATTCAATAGTTTCACCCTTTTTAATTTAGAAAAGTAATTTCTACACATTGAAAAATAACAAAGATTTAATATTCACCACTTAAAATATGGGATCATGTGGACACATGTCATCACCACATATTCTAACATGTGGGAATGTGATTTAAGGGTTGGATCATGATTACTTTGGTTTAAGTTCAATATTTAATGATTTAAAGTGACTAGAAATGCCTATATAGCATTATTTTGGTACTAGTCCAAAGTCACTGCATGTAAACCTTAATATTATTACATATTCAGATAGACATAGTGAAATGTGATTTTGAGAGTTGGAATCAACTCAAAAGCTATCATGGTTGAATTTTGAAAAATGTTGCAAGGTGTAAATGCTTCTGTTTATTATTTTTATTAGGAGAGATCTATGACTCTAATTGAATTAAATCCAACGGGCTTGGATAGATTATTTCAATACCTTTCAGGCAAATTTGGTTTCAAGCAGTTTGGATTTGTCAAACTCTCTGAATTGAATTTCAAACTCAGAGACAGAACTAGGTTTAAACTAAAAAGAAAAATCCTAATTCAAACTAACTGGGTCATGCGGGAAACTCTAACGGGCCGGCCCAGTGTCACTCCGCAGCGCGGGGCTCAACTGACAGGGGGGTCAACCAGTCAGCGGCTCATAACGCGCGAAGCGGTATGGGGCAACGTGGGATGTTAGATTAGAAATGGGATCTACGGCTGGGGATCGTAGTCAACGACGAATAGGGGGCCGGCGAGGTCGAACCCTAGCGGCTTGGTGGGGGTGCATAGGGGGTGTACAAGGGCTCTAGCTACGATGGCGAGGCGGGCAAATGAACTGGTGGTTGACGGTAGCTCAGGGATGGTCGAGGCAGCTCTGGGGGTCGTCGCAATCAGCGGCGCCCTTTCCTCCTCTGTTGCCGGCTACTCCAGCCAAATTCCGGCGAGCAAGTGCTCGCGCTGCTCCGGCTAGATGTGTGGGATGATCAGTGAGGTGAGGGGAGTGGAGTGGTGTGTCGAATGGGGCTGGGGGTGGTCTCCTTTTATAGGCTCGACGGCGAGACCGAGAGGGATGGGCTGGCGATTGTGGCGACATGGCTACGGGCGGCTAGTGGCATGGCTGAGGGTGGCGATCGACAGGCGGTCTCCCGGGGGTGCTATAGGAACTCAATGCGGGCATAGGGGCGGTGGTATGCGGTCGGGGGCAGCTGGCGCTCTGAGCGGCAGAGGCGGCGGTGTCCACGGCGAGAGGTGGCTGTGGTGCGGTGGGCGGCGAACGGGCATGTCTGTCGTGTTCCCTGGGTCGTGGAGGAGCGGTAGGCGCGGGTTGTGGTCGAGAGGCGGCTTGTGCACGCGTGCTCGGCATGGCTCGGTGGCACTAGGCACGGGCTCTCCTCGGTGGTCCACTGCTGGGCTTGGCTCGGGAAGGGGACAGAGGGTGGCGGTGAGGTCCTCGCTACCTCCTAGACATGGCGAGAGAGAGGGAGGTGGTCTGCTGGGGCGAGTGCATGGTCGGCCGGCGAGCTAGTGCTCGGGGTGGCTCGGCACTATGGCTAGGGACAAGGGGGATGGGTGCTAATGGTATGGTTAGATCATGAGGGGACCAAATGATTAAATGGAGATCAAATGGGGGCAAAACCTTGTTCAAAACAGTGAGCTAGGATTAGGGTGTAAATCATGCATGCCAAGTGTTTGATGAAATGGCCGCATGAGATTTATTTTTGAATTTTGAAAAAAATTTGGTGGGTTTGCTAGGCATAAGCTTGAGACTCTGTGGGTGCTTGGGTTTTGAAAATTGAGCTTGTTTGAGTGGTTTTTGAAATAGTGGGATCTTCCCATATGCAAAAGATTCAATTTTAAACTGTCCATTAAAATTAGTATTTGAAAGTTTTTAGCAGATCACAAAGTGGGCCTTGGTACCTCATTATGTGTACTAGCAAGGGGTGCAAAGATCCAGAATTATTTCTGTTGAGAAATAACTGCTAGGAACACTCAAAGTAGGCATGATAGTTAATTTAGCCAAAATGACCATTTACTTCAATTATTCATTTTGAGTTGTTTTTCTTTCGGAAAAGTTTGGGAATGACTTAGATGATGTTTATTCACCTAAGAATCATTTTACAAGAAATGAATCACAGAACCATGGAAATTCAGATCAATTCCAAAATTAAATGCACATACACATGAATGCTTTCATTTTTTATTTGGAAAAGTTTTTGTTAACACTAAAATTGATGATTTGGAGCTTGATAAGCTTGGATTAAAGTTTTGGGATGTTACAAACCTTCCCCCCTTAAAAAGTATCTCATCCCAAGATTTACAAAGAAAACTAGGAACTAAAGAGATCTGGAAACTCTGTCCTAATGTAATCTTCACGCTCCCAAGTGGCTTCCTCCTCGGTATGGTTGCTCCACTAAATCTTGAGAAACCTTATGCTCATTGTCCTAGTGGTTCTGTAAGCTTCCTCTAAGATACGGACAGGCACTTCACGATATGTCAGGTCATTGTTGATCTCTACTTCTCTGTGATCGATGTTCTTGAAAACTTCAGTCTTCTCGGGCACTTCCAAGCATTTGCGAAGTAACGAGATATGGAACACATTGTGGATGGCTGACATCTCTTCAGGCAGTTCCAGTTGATACGATACTTCTCCTCGACGGTTCAGAATCTTGAAGGGCCTGATGTATCTGTGGGCTAACTTTCCTTTCAGACTAAAGCGTTGAGTTCCCTTCAATGGTGAAACCTTGAGATATACAAAATCTCCGACATTGAAAGTCAGGTCTCTCCTTCTCTTGTCAGCATAACTCTTTTGTCTGGATTGGGCGGTCTTGAGGTGCTCACGGACCTTATGAACTTTCTCTTCAGCTTCTCGGAGAATGTCGGGTCCAAAGATCTGACTCTCTCCTACTTGCGACCAATTCAAAGGGGTACGACACTTTCTTCCGTATAGGAATTCAAATGGTGCCATCTGCAAACTAGCTTGATAACTGTTGTTATATGAGAACTCTGCGAAAGGCAGGCAGTCTTCCCATTTTGATCTGTATTCAAACACACAAGCTCTAAGCATATCCTCTAGGATCTGGTTGACTCTCTCAGTCTGTCCATCAGTTTGTGGGTGATACGCGGTACTGAAGTTCAACCTGATTCCTAATCCTTCCTGAACTTTCTGCCAAAACCTTGAGGTAAACTGGGTTCCTCGATCTGAGACGATGGTCTTGGGGGTTCCATGTAGACTAAGAATCCTAGAAATATACAGCTCTTCTAGCTTTGCACTCTGGTAGGTAGTCTTGACAGGTATTAAGTGAGCTACCTTGGACAGTCTATCAACTATGACCCAGATTGAGTCATTTCCCCTACTGGAAGTAGGCAAACTAGTGATAAAGTCCATTCCGATAGAATCCCATTTCCATTCCGGAATTTGCAATGGTTGCAACAGTCATGCAGGTCTCTGATGCTCTGCTTTGACTCTTTGACAGATGTCACACTGGGCGATGTAGCTTCCGATTTCTCTCTTCATCTTGTGCCACCAAAATTGCTCTTTCAAATCCTGATACATCTTCGTTCCTCCAGGGTGGATAGAATAAAGAGTATCATGAGCTTCCTTCATGATAACTTGCTTCAGCTCCGAATCTGCTGGCACACAGATACGTCCCCTGTACCACAGTACTCCTTCTTCGTCTTCGGTGAATCCAGGTACATTTCCCGTACCAATACGACGTTTGATTCCGTCGATACTTTCATTACCCTTCTGGGCCTCCTTGATTTGGCTAATCAAAGTGGGTTGAAGTTCAATGCTAGCTAAGAATCATTTGCTAACTAATTCAGTCCTGAACTGCTCCAACTCTTCATACAAACTTGGTTTCTTCTCCTTGATCATGGTGTTTAGCCTACACGGCAATCTGCTAAGAGCATCCGCTACCACATTGGATTTGCGGGTGTGATAGTGAATGTCAAGGTCATAATCCTTGATTAAATCTATCCATCTCCTTTGCCTCATATTCAGCTCCTTCTGAGTGAAGATATACTTTAAACTCTTGTGATCTGACTAAATCTCACAGCGATTACCCATCAGATAATGACGCCATGTCTTCAACGCTAGAACCACAGCTGCTAGCTCAAGATCATGGGTCGGATAGTTCTGCTCATGCTGCCTCAGTTGTCGATACAGATACACGATGACTTTGCCTTCATGCATCAATACACATCCTAGACCAATCTTGGATGCGTCACAATACACATCAAATGGCTTCTTGATGTCTGACATGACCAATATTGGGGCTGATATCAATCTCCTTTTCAGCTCCTGGAAACTGGCTTCACATTTGTCTGTCCATTCAAACTTTTTGTCCTTCTTCAACAATTGGGTCATGGGTCTGGCGATACTTGAGAATCCTTCTACGAACTTGCGGTAGTATCCCGCTAATCCGAGAAATGCACGGACTTGGGTCTGAGTGGTTGGGGATTCCCAGTCTTCGACATCTTTGATCTTGCCGGGATCAACAGAGACTCCTCCGGCAGACACAATATGTCCTAGGAATCCTACTTCTTTCAGCCAAAACTCACACTTGCTGAACTTGGCATATAACTGATGCTCTCTCAGGGTTTCGAGGATGATTCTCAGATGTTGCTCATGGTATTCTTCTGACTTGGAGTAGATAAGGATGCCGTCGATGAATACAACTACAAACTTATCTAGGAAATTCATAAAGATCTTATTCATGAGATTCATGAAATAAGCAGGGGCATTGGTTAATCCAAAAGACATAACCGTATACTCGTATAAACCATAGCGAGTAGTAAAGGTGGTCTTTGGAATATCTGTTGCACGTATCTTAAGTTGGTGATAACCAGTCCTAAGATCAATCTTTGAGAATACCTGGGCTCTAGTCAGTTGATCAAATAGATCCTCTATCTTTGGCAAGGGGTACTTGTTCTTGATGGTGATGTCATTCAACTTTCTATAATCTGTGCACAGACGGTTGCCTCCATCTTTCTTGACGATGAATAACACTGGTGATCTGCATGGCGATGCGCTTGGTTGAATCAAGCCTTTCTCTCACATGTCATCCAACTTCTTCTTCAGTTCCACTAACTCTGAGGGGTTCATGCTATAGGGTCTCTGGGCTATGGGTCCGGTTCCGAGGATTAGTTCAATAATGAACTCAATATCCCTATCCGGGGGCATACCTAGCAATTCATCTGGGAATACGTCGGGGTATTCACAGACTACTCTGACCGGGTCAATGGTGGGCAGAGCTACACTCTTGTTGCACTTGAATTGACGAGGTAAGGTTTCAGAGATATGCTCTACTGTTACTCCAGAATTACTAGTCATGGTGATGGCTTTCTTAGCACAGTCTATCAATCCTTTATGCCTTGACATCTAGTCCATACCTAGTACTACTTCCAATCCTTTGGTTCCAAGTACAATTAGGTTGGCATAAAAATCTATCCCATGTATTCTGATAGGCACAGCTTTGCAAATTTTTCTAGCTTTGGTTGTTGAACCGGAGATTTGAACTATCATGACATGCTTCAGGTTGGTTGGGTGAATCTTACTAGTGCATGCAAATTCTTCAGTGACAAATGAATGCAATGCTCCCGAATCAAACAATACTCTTGCTAAAACTGAGTTGACAAAAAACATACCCAGCACTACATCTGGCGCTTCCTAGGCTTCTTCTGCGTTCATGTGGAAGAGATGGCCATTGCGGTTGTGAGGTTCCCTGGGGCAAATCTTCTTCCTGGTTGAACACGACGCTGCTGCTGAGCTGGGGCATTCACATTGGCATTGGCGGCAGTCTTCTTGGGACACTCATTGGAATAGTGACCCTTTAGTCCACACTCAAAACAGGTGATCTAGGACTTGTCCTTAACTGCGACAGGTACAGCATTGCTGCCACTTCTGGGTGTAGTGTTGTTGTTGTTGTTGTTGTTGCTGCTCTTGGGAGGTGCACGGTTGAAGTTGTTGGCATTGCCGGAGTTGTGATTGTTTGCTTCGGACTTGACATTTCCTCCGCTACGGTTGGGGTAGCTTGGGCGAGACATTGGGGGTCGGTTGTTCCTTGGTGCATATCCCGATGAGGGGTTGGGACAGTACTTCTGGTGACTGTTGGATCCAGACTGTGGCATCATACGACGCTTGCGGTTGTCATTTGCCTGGTTAATCTTCCCTTCCATCTGAATGGCAGAGTCGACTAGCTCTTCAAGATCCTAGAAACGGATGTTGACGAGGACAGTATGCATCTCATCATGCAGTTCGTTCAGGAACCTCTCTTTCTTCTTGGCATCCGTGTTGATCTCATCAGGTGCATATCTGGCAAGTGACAGGAATCTGTCACGGTACTCCACCACAGTCATTCTTCCTTGCTTCAATTTGCGGAACTCATCTCTCATTCTGTTAACTAGACCTAGCGGCACGTGGGTGCGGCTGAACTTGACTTTGAAGGTTTCCCATGTCATAACTTGACCATGGTTCATCAGGCGGATACTGTTCCACCAAGCTCTTGCATCTCCCGCCAGATAGTGGGTGGTGAAGAGAACTTTCTCATTCTCATCAATTCTTGCAACTTCTAAGTTGTTTTCCATGGTCTATAACCAGTCATCAGCATCTAGCGGGTTCTCAGATTGGTTGAAGATTGGGGGATTGGTATTCTGAATTTTTCTGAGTTTGGATCCCTAGTGATCCTGATTTCCATGCCCTTGGTTGTTGAGAGCCATCTAGGCGATCTGTTGGAGTGTTGCTAAGTTAGCTTGGCACTCTGCCCCGCTTGCTTCACGGTCTGCGATGAGATTCTACAAGATCTGCAGCATTGGGTCTTGCGACAAGCTGCTAACTCCTTGGTTTCCACGAGTCATCTGAAGATTGAGATAGATATAGGGGTAAGAGGGAAATTCTAAGGTTCATGGTTTTGGGTTTTCAAAGCTAAAACTTTGAGTTAGACTCGGGTTTTTCAACTAACTTCTTTTTCATTCATGCAAACAAGCACACAATACAACACACACCACAACATACAAAGGAAGGCAGATGGTTTGAAGAACCATTCTGCAAACTATGATACATTGGGACCGGTACATCTCATGCTACGACAGTGCTCTAGTGCATCTACTCATCGTCGATGAAGTCGGAGTCCTCATCATCAGTGTAGAAGTCCACAGCATCCTCCTCCAAAAAGTCATCATCGTTGCTGAGGTAAGAATCCATGTCTCCCTGGATGTCTTCACCCTCCTCCTCTTCCTCCTTTGCTGCGAGCTGAGCTTCCTACTCCTTGACGGTCTTCTCGAGGTCAGCCACCTTCTTGCGAAGACAGGCGCTGGTGCGATCCTTCTTTGCATGCTGGCGGCGAAGAGACTGGCGATCTTGGACGGGCAGTGCGAAAGTCTAGGCCTTCTGGTCGGCAATGGCACGGTTCTGGTTGGCTAACTCGCTACCATTGTCCAGTTCCTGCTGTCTGTCGTGCAGCAAGAAGTCAAGATTCTCCACTTGACGCCTCAACTCTGGGTGACTCGGCATCTCCATCAGCATTCCCATGAAGTCACGTCTTGCATAGTGGGCAAAACGGGTTCCTTGGATCTAGTTAACACTGAGGGCACATAGACGTGCGAGAGCTTCATGCATTGCCCTGGCTAATCCATCTAGCCAGTTGTTCTCTCTTACAGAGAACTGAATTCTCCCAGAAGTTGGCGCTTCGATGCTTCCTCTAAGGTCCGCGGTGACTAGCCACTGTAAGTCTCCTCCTAGGGGTCCTGGAAGTTGAGCTCCAAGAAACTCCGGATGTGGGTGTCCCAGTAACTCCGACAGTGAATCCAGATCCCTCTCGAAGATCAGTTGACCTCCGTTTCCCAACTGGTAGAACTTGCTGAACTGAGACTCCATCTACAAGAATTTAGGATGAGGAAGTTAGTGAAGTGATCAAGTGTGTCAATTTTTAAGTAGTAATGTAATGATTTTGAGGCATATGATTTTTTGAGAAAGAAAGAGTTCACCAGGATAAGAGAGGAAATAGTTTTTCATAAATACTCACTTTGGTTTTGAAACTAAGTTTTTGTTCGGACGTCCATTCTAACTAGGGTATCCTATGGTCAGGATGGCTCTGATACCAACTTGTCAACACCCGGATTTTTAATCCCAAATGCCCGTTATGCCATACCTCGAAATCCCAGGATTACCATTTTTGCGAGACATAACGGATTGGATATCATAGTACATCATCCATTACAAGCCATACATAAGGTCTTACACAAATAAGGATATCATGATCTAGTCTTAATACAACAAGCAGCAGAAATAAAAGATAAGCATAGCGGTGGGGTCCATCTTCAGGGGCACAGGCAATGCTGACGAACGCAGATAGTCCTAGTTATCATAGCCGTCCTGCTGGCCATCATCTTGATAGTCTCCTTCATAGTCTGGCCATGAGAATAGCCAGTGACAAAATCCATGAGTACTCTTTAAGTACTAGCAAACTACCACTAACAAGTAGGATATTTCTAAGTTAAAGTGCTAAATCTAAGTTTAACTATAAAGTTAAGTTTGAAACCTAAGCTGAGTTCTGAAGAAAAGAAAGATAAAGTAAAGTTCTAGAATCACTTAAGTTGGGAAGATATTGTCATAAACACAACCCTGTTGTGGTCAAGTCAAGACTCATCATTCATTTCATAAGTCATTTTGAAAACATCTGACAACGAAACAGTATGGCCATTCCAATTGTCCATAACCGCGGACGCGGCTATTCAAATAGTTTGACACTCTATAGAGGTGGTACACTTTCACCACAAGATTCGATACATATGTCAGAGATAACCCTGAATCATCATACTTAGTATGCAGATAATCAAACATAACCTTCCCTTTACACACCCTAGTATAAGCACCTCTCCTATGAGCATGGCCTCCCAACCATGACCATCTGTCATCTTGGGCACTGCATAGGTGGACAACATTGAGAGGTAGCCTCAGCTCAAACCTCTCCCGCGAGGGAACTAATACTAATGCATATAAATTTCCAGCTAAGCCTTACCCAATTCAGGTAGTGTGGTTGTACGGTAAATTTGGAATGGTATCGCATCCGAATCCAACCATCAGTTTTTTAAAAGGGTTAAGGCTCATGCCTCAACATTTTCATCATGATAAACCATTTGTGTTTCTCAACACATGTCAAAACATCTAAATAGAATGACTCATCATTCTAAGGTTTTCATACGTCATTTTCACCAAGTGTTCCCATCTAAAGTGACTCAAGTTTTTATCTACTCTAAACTACTAAGTTAAGAGTGTTCACTAAGGTAGAAAAGATGGGTTCAATCTCATGCCATAGAATGACATCTAAAGGGGTTCTAACTAGGTCAAGATTTATACTTTTTATGCTACCTTTAAAACAAGTAAAGAACTGTGGGAAAAGTAAAGGAAGTAAAGCTTATACATAAGACTTGGGGTAAATACTAGCCAAGTAGTGTAATCAAAGCATGCCTAAAGCATCTTTGCTAAACCATCTAGTTTAATCCTAGCTTGCTAAGAATTATACTTGCAAGGGTTAGCTTGCATTGTTAATGGTGACTTGCCTTGTGCAGTGTAGTGGTTGAAGTTTTCTTCTTCTTCTTGGTAGAACTCATCCTCCTCGAAAGCTTGGTCGATACTATCGTCTATAAATACATACGAAGTACACAATCACCAAACAATACTTAACTAGTCTAAGTAGCATTCTAAACACACATTTGATGATATATTATCATCACAAGCATCACAAGTTTTAATTCAATAGTTTCACTGTTTTTAATTTAGAAAAGTAATTTCTACTCATTGAAAAATAACAAAGATTTAATATTCACCACTTAAAATATGAGATCATGTGGACACATGTCATCACCACATATTCTAACATGTGGGAATGTGATTTAAACGTTGGATCATGATTACTTTGGTTTAAGTTCAATATTTAATGATTTAAATTGACTAGAAATGCCTATATAGCATTATTTTGGTACTAGTCCAAAGTCACTGCATGTAAACCTTAATATTATTACATATTCAGATAGACATAGTGAAATGTGATTTTTGAGAGTTGGAATCAACTGAAAAGCTATCATGGTTCAATTTTGAAAAATGTTGCAAGGTGCAAATGCTTCTGTTTTATTATTTTTATTAGGTGAGATCTATAACTCTAATTGACTTAAATCCAATGGGCTTGGATGGATCATTTCAATACCTTTCAGGAAAAATTGGTTTCAAGCAGTTTGGATTTGTCAAATTCTCTAAATTGAATTGCAAACTCAGAGACAGAACTAGGTTTAAACTAAAAAGAAAAATCCTAATTCAAACTAAGTGGGTCGCACGGGAAACTCTAATGGGCCAGCCCAGTGTCACTCCACAGCGCGGGGCTCAACTGACAGGGGGCCCACCGGTCAGCGGCTCATAACGCGCGAAGCGGTACGGGGCAACGTGGGACGTTAGATTAGAACTCGGATCTACGGCTGGGGATCGTCGTTGACGACGAACAGGTCGCCGGGGAGGTCAAACCCTAGCGGCTCGGTGGGGGTGCATAGGGGGCGTACCAGGGCTCCAACAACGACGGCGAGGCGGGCAAACAAACTGGTGGTCGACGGCAAGCTCAGGGATGGTGGAGGCAGCTGCAGGGGTCGTCGCAATCAGCTGCACCCTTTCCTCCTCTGCTGCTGGCTATTTCGGCCAAATTCCGGCGAGCAACTGCTCGTGCTGCTCCGGTTAGATGTGTGGGACGATCAGTGAGGTGAGGAGAGTGGAGTGGTGTGTCGAATGGGGCTAGGGGTGGTCTTCTTTTATAACCTCGATGGTGAGACCGAGAGGGATGGGCCGGCGACGGTGGCGACATGGCTACGGGCGGCTAGTGGCATGGCTGAGGGTGGCGATCGACAGGTGGTCTCCTGGGGGTGCTCTAGGAACTCAATGCAGGCATAGGGGCGGTGGTATGCGGTCGGGGGCAGCTGGCGCTCTGAGCGGCAGAGGTGGCGGTGTCCACGGCGAGAGGTGGATGTGGTGCGTTGGGCGGCGAACGGGCATGTCCGTCGTGTTCCCTGGGTCGTGGCGGAGCGGTGGGCGCGGGCTGCGGTTGAGCGGCGGCTTGTGCACGCGTGCCGGGTACGGCGCTCTGGCGCGTGCTCGTCATGGCTCGGTGGCACTGGGCGCAGGCTCTCCTCGGTGGTCCACTGCTGGTTTTGGCTCGGGGAGGGGACAGAGGGTGGCGGTGAGGTCCTCGCTACCTCCTAGACATTGCGAGAGAGAGGGAGGTGGTATGCTGGGGCGAGTGCATGGTCGGCCGGCGAGCTAGTGCTCGGGGTGGCTCGGCACTGTGGCTAGGGACAAGCGGGTGGGTGCTAATGGTATGGTTAGATCATGAGGGGACCAAAGGATTAAATGGAGATCAAATAGGGGCAAAACCCTGTTCAAAACAGTGAGCTAGGATTAGGGTGTAAATCGTGCATGCCAAGTTTTTGTTGAAATGGCCGCATGAGATTTATTTTTGAATTTTGAAAAGATTTTTGGTGGGTTTGCTAGGCATAAGCTTGAGACTCTGTGGGTTCTTGGGTTTTGAAAATTGAGCTTGTTTGAGTGGTTTTTGAAATAGTGGGATCTTCCCATATGCAAAAGATTCAATTTTAAACTGTCCATTAAAATTAGTATTTGAAAGTTTTTAGCAGATCACAAAGTGGGCCTTGGTACCTCATTATGTGTACTAGCAAGGGGTGCAAATATCCAGAATTATTTCTATTGAGAAATGAGTGCTAGGAACACTCAAAGTAGGCATGATAGTTAATTTGGCCAAAATGACCATTTACTTCAATTATTCATTTTGAGTTGTTTTTCTTTGGGAAAAGTTTGGGAATGACTTAGATGATGTTTATTTCACCTAAGAATCATTTTACAAGCAATGAATCACAGAACCATGGAAATTCAAATCAATTCCTAAATTAAATGCACATACACATGAATGCTTTCATTTTTAATTTGGAAAAGTTTTTGTTAACCCTAAAATTGATGATTTGGAGCTTGATAAGCTTGGATTAAAGTTTTGGGATGTTATAGAAAGATGATGAAATTATTTTTTTCTTTAGAGTACTTCTATCTTTTTCATTCAACTCTCAAAAATAGTGTTGCTACTGACCGAGCAGGTTTGCCAAAACCAACTAAATTAACTCAATGATCCCAAAGTGACACCAATACTAACAACAAGATCAATCACATAGCCATGAATTGAAAACTAATACAAGATATGCAAAAGAGTGAAAGAAAGAACTTCTCATTAATATTCCATAATGACAACTCACACCAAGGGATACATATCTAACGAGAGAGGGGACACTTCCCTAATGCAAACCATCCTTCATAATAACTTCTCTATTCATGATATGACTCTACTAAAAAGGAAAAAAGATAGAAGATAGTGATGTGATACCGTGGCACTCCCCCAAGCTTGGAACAAACCAAGGGGATGCCCAACTGATGACGAATTACTCCTTTGGTGGTGGTGGTATTCTCTCGATGAGCTTATTGACCAATTTCCCCAAGTCCTCAATCTTGAAGGTGAGAGTACAAATCAAATCCGAGTTGTGCTCGATGCGGTGCATGATCATGCCAGATTGTGTATCCCAGCTCTTGTGATTATTTTTCCATGCTTCCTTCTTGGAGTCTTCTTTCCCTGCATGGCGTGGAGCTAAACAGTGACGTGGAGGTTTCCCTCCAGTTGACATCCGTGCAGTCCTTCTGATCCTGGCAGGGTTCGCCACCACTCCAATGTTTGCAATGGTGGTGCTGGTGTGCTTTGCCTCCTCTTCACCTTCTCCTGCCCGGGGTCTTGGAGGACTTCCTCCTAGGCTCCTTTCCTTTATCCTTGGCGGACACCATTGTGCTTCTAAACCTTCAAAGAGTATGTCCTGGCAGAAACAGATCGAAACAAAAACACGAAAAAAACAAAATATATGAACCTCGGGAGAACCGGGGGGTTATATATTATGAAGTTTCAGATAAAAAGGAAGGTACTGGGAGAAAACAAGTCGGAGGCGAAGTCTGGGGTGGACTCACCACCTGGTGGCGCAGCCAAGGGTGGGCCCGCGCCACAGGGTGGTGTGAGCCACCCTGGCTCCGCTTCCGTCCCTCGTTCGCTTTGTAGCTTTCCTTATCAACTTAAAACTGCAAAAATATAGTTGGATTGTATTTTCGCGGAACTTTTCTTACCAGAACTGTTACCTATTTGAAAATAGACTCTACAGGTTTCTGAATTTGGTATTTAGTAGATTCTTCCAGAATCACCACTTGAATAATATCAATATCTTCATCTTCATACACTTATGACTTGAGTCATGAAACCTTTCTCTTTCTCATTACACCAATATCTCTATTACCTGGAAATTTCTTTCACACAAAACTTCACACAGTTCTCATTAGCAACATTAGTATAAGTGAAGTGATAAAACCTTTTGAGTCCAACTTCAACTGAAAACCATCAAAACATAAGCTACTGTAGCAACTCCTTCCGAAAATCCAAAAAGAATTCAAAAAGGAAATCGAATAAAGAAGCAAATGCAAGTGGCAAAATCTGTCAAAACAGACCAGCAGGTAAAGATCAATTTTTTCGAAAATCTTCTGTTGCTCAAATCAAAAAGTGCAAAACTAACGAAAGTTAAATAACAACCTGGGGCAAAAGTAAAAAAATGTACAGCTCAATATGACATACAGAGATCTCTCACAAATCTTTACGGTGAAGCTCAAAAATCTGTTTCGGGACAGCAACTTCCCCAAATCTTACTTCTCTCTCATTAGAGGTTGATCTTGACACAAAAACCAAACAAAAAGGATAAGGAGAGGTTATTACCGAAGTAATAACTTCCAAGACTCAAAGAAATAAAAACAAACTGAAAGCAAAAATAAATTGGGTTGACACCCAAAAAGCTCTTTCTTTATAGCCATTAAGATGGGCATGATAATTTTGAAGATGCTCACATAAGAATATGAATTGAGGTGAAAGAGAGCATTAAGGAGCAAAAATACACACATTTAAGTCTAACCCACTTCCTATGCAAGGGAATTTTGTAAACAAACAAGTTATTGAAACCAGAGGCTACTAGCATAGGCATGCAAAAGAAGTGCAACATAAAGACTTTCAGCATAAAACGAGGAAACTTGATATTATTAAGATACATAAGAATACTTTTCCCTCTCTCATAATAACTTTCAGTATCATGCATAAACTTAACAATATAGCTATCACAAGGGCCATCGTAACAATGATCACTTATTCTAACAGAAAACACAGGAATACTAGCTCTCATAACACTACTATGTGAAACAATATTAGAGGTATCCTTACAAAGGATAGTGTGTCCCTCTTCTACGTATTTAGTAACAAAGTCTTTCACATTTGCTATTGTGGGTTCATCAACCATTTGTTTATCAGGTTCAACAGCTATACTTGTTCTTTCATTAACCATACTAGTTATCATAGAATGTTCCTTTATCTTTATAAGGCATTTTCTCAATATAAGGTTTAGGCAAAACATGATTAGCAGTATAAACTTCAGTATTTCTTGAAGGAACACACTTAGCAACATCTTTATAAGGTTCATGATACTTATTCCACTTCTTTTTAGGCACTTCAATGTAGGAAGCAAAAGCCTTAAAATAAGAAGCCATACCTTGAGAGTCTAGACCATAAGCATTTTTAATATTTTGAAAGTCATCAGTTCCCATATAAGATTCAATGCATTCATAATCATAATTTATACCTGACTTTCTACCATTATCATTCTCCCAAGCTTCAGCATTATCTTGAATACGGTCCAGAAGATCCCATTTAGCTTCTTCTTCCATGCGAGTGAATGATCCAACACAAGAAGCATCCAATAAATCCTTATCATGTAGAGAAAGCCTTGCATAAAAGTTATTGATAATAATATTGTTGGGGAGCTCATGAATGGGACATTTGAGCATTAGTAACTTCAATCTCCCCCAAGCTTGAGATGTACTCTCTCCATCAAGAGGCCAAAAGTTGTATATTTCATTCCGATATTTATGAATCTCACTAGGAGGATAAAACTTTGAATAAAAGAGAGGCACTATTTCCTCCCATTCCAGAGCTTGACCATTCTTTAGAAGCTTATACCATTCCTCAGCTCTTCCTTTCAGTGATAATGAAAATAACTTCTTCTTAACTTGATCTGTAGAAATACCCGCACACTTGAACAAACCGCATAATTCGTGTAAAAAGAGAAAATGATCACCGGGATGGACAGTTCTATCCCCAACATAGTAGTTACCCATAACACGATCAATAATTCTTGTAGGTATTTTAAAAACATCATTCTCAGCAGGTGGTGGCTCATCTACTACCTTAGCAGTGGTAGTAGCATTACCAAATAAGAAACTCAGCGAATTATCCATAACGAAAATAAAGCAACTAACAGAAGTAAACAATACTCACAGTAGAAGTTTCCTTTACCAGTTCCACTCTCCAATAGCGCTTCACTCCCCGGCAACGGCGCCAGAAAATAGTCTCGATGACCCACAAGTATAGGGGGTATATCGCAATATTTTTGATAAGTAAGAGTGTCGAACCCAACAAGGAGCAGAAGGTGCTGGCTAGTGGTATGGATCAGGAATTCTCTGCAAATACTTAGCAAACGGATTTTTAGGGGTTTTTGATAAAGCAAGTAAATAAAGTACGAGTAAACAAAAGACAATAGGAATAAATGCAGCAAGTGGCCCAATCCTTTATGCAGCAAAGGACAAGCCGATTGTATTACTTAAGATGACCAAACGTTCTCGAGGACACATGGGAAGACTATCAAGTGCTTTCGCTTCATATAGTTGATTAATCTTCTTTAGCTTCTTAAGTGTTGTGTGGGTGAACCTGTGCTAATGTACCGACCTTCCTAGGACTAGTACATACTTGTGATTATACCCCTTGCAAACATCCGTAAGTACAAGAAAGTAATTAAGGTAGAAACCTAACCATAGCTTTAAACTCTAAGACCCTTATGTCCCTTGTGCAATGGTTTCCTAATGGGGATTCAGGTTTCTGTCACTCTGACAACCCCTACGATTAGTAGCCAAATACACAATGCATTCCCCTAGGCCCATATAGGTGAAGTGTCATGTGGTCGACGTTCACATGACACCACTAGAAGAAGTACACCACAACTTAAATATCAAACTATTGAATCTTTCTCAACACAATTCCACTACTAACAACATGACTTATCCCATGTCCTCAAGAACAAAACGAACTACTCACAAGACATCATATGGATCATGATGAGAGATGGAATAATGAGGTATAACAATCTGAACATAAACAATAATTCAATGGTTCACTCAATAGCATCAACTACAAAGAGTAATCAACACCGGGATAGTTTCCCCTATGAACTATGCAAGATTCAGCCCAATTGTTACAACAATATGGAGATGGTGATGAGGGTGCTGATGGTGATTATGGTGGTGATGATGATGATGATCCTGATGAAGTCTAGCTTGATGGTGGTGTTGATGGCGACGATCTTCCCTCTTTGGGAAGGAATTCCCCTGGCAGAAATCTGTCTGCCGGAGAGATCTTTCTCTCTCGGTGTTTTCTGCCCCGTAGAGGGGGCGGAATCTTTCTGTGGTCGCTCCTCGAGTCTTAGGGTTTCGAGAGAAATATATACGCCAGAGGGGAGAGCCTGGGGTGGAGCGGGGCGGCCACACCACCTGGTGGCGTGGCCTAGGCTGGCCCACGCCAGGGGGTGGTGTGGGCCCCCTGTGGCCCATCTTCAGCCCTCCTTCTGGCTTCCTTCGTCTTCTGGAAAAATAGGATTTTCCATATATTTTCTAGGATTTTCTGATCTTAGCGAATTTTGCCTCCAAACAGCACCTTTTCCATCAAAATCCTGACTGCAGCGGTCCATGCTCCAAAAGTCATCAACCATGCAAAAACAGATGAAATAACATAAGTATCATGTCTTAATACAAAATATATCAATGAATAACAGTGAATTATGACATAGAATAGTGATGCAAAATGGACGTATCAGTCCTCAAGAACTAAACAAACTACTCACAAGACATCATACGGATCGATATCAAAGATGAAATAATGATAGGTAACAATCTGAACATAACAATGATTCAACGGTTCCACTCAATAGCATCAACTACAACAAGTAATCAACACCGGGAAAGTTTCCCCTAAGAACTATGCAAGATTCAACCCAATTGTTACAGCAGTATGGAGTGGTGATGATGTTGCTAGTGGAGATGATGATGGAGATGATGGTGATGATGATCATGATGAATTCCAGCTTGATGGTGGTGTTGATGGCAACGATCTCCCCTCTCCAGGAAGGAATTTCCCCGGCAGATTTCCGCCTGCCAGAAAGCTCTTTCTCTCTCTGCAGTTTTTCACCCTACAGAGGCGGCAAAATCTTTCTATGGTCGCTCCCCGAGGCTTAGGGTTTCGTGCGGATAATATACCCCAAAGAGGAGAGCTGGAGGTGGGCCAGGGTGGCCACACCACCTGGTGGCGCGGCCAGGGTGGCCCGCGCTAGGGGGTGGGGTGGGCCCCCTGTGGCCCAACTCCGCTCCCCCTTCTGGCATCCTTCGTCTTCTAGAAAAATAGGATTTTCCATGTATTTTTTGGAATTTTTTGATCTTCGCGAATTTCGCCTCCAAACAGTGCCTTTTCCATCAGAATCCTGACTTCAGTGGTCCATCTTCCAAAAGTCATCAACCATGCAAAAACAGATGAAATAACATAAGTATCGTTTCTTAATATGAAATATATCAATGAATAACAATAAATTATGATATAGAATAGTGATGCAAAATGGACGTATCACTGTCATCCCTTTAATAGCTCAACTCTCTCTTCTCGTTCCGTGATATACGATTCACTAGACTAACACTTATTCCGACTCCTTGGTTAACACTTAACCAAGTCGTGCATGGCCATGCTTCTAAATCATATCACACGGGAGGGCCCATAGAATATCTCTCCATTACGGAGGGGCAAATCCCATCTTTGGTAATCCACGTCACGCAGCTTGCTTCACATCCAACCCAAACTCTACCGTTATAACTGCCCATTTACGGAACATCGTTTGAAAGAACCTAAGTTGGCGATCCACAACTCGAAACATGCAATCACCTCAGGTCAAAGGATTCCATTGCTTGAGACTTCAAATGACAACATGCTCGTTGCATCTCAACTGTGGGTCAGTCCAATTCGCTAAACTCTTTAGCTGAATCGGTGTAAGTCAGAATAGCATCTCCATGCCCATTACAAGTGGAACCGATTCATCAGCCGACTTTCACATTAGTCTAAGTTGTGTGTCCAGCACAACCTCAACGACCAAGGACAATTAGTATGAACAACATGAATATATAGTTCCATAATTGAATCACATATTCAATGATACATATCTGTAGTTCATACATGGACAATGACTTTATGAATACATTGGGAATAACATCATACATGATTGCCTCTAGGGAATATTCCCATAGGGATATTGGACACAACTGATTCCACTACCCACGATGCATTGCATGGTTAAATAGGGGAGCAGGGGGAACCCTCAGTTACTTTCCCCCGCTCCTACCTCTTCTTCTTCTTCTTCTTCCTCACGTTGCCGCCGCTGCTCTCTGCTTCTGCGACCATGCCGCCACTTTTCTTCCTCCACTCTATTGCTTCACCATAGCGCTGCTCTCCGCCGCTACTATAGGGTCACGTCAATCCTTGACTCTCTCCCTCGAAGAAAGCTCCACATCGGAGGGGAGAGATACATATATGGAACCACAAGATGTGGTCGCCGTCGACGAGCATGAGGAGGGTGGTGCCGTCCTCGAGCGTGGAGCCTGGGATGGTTCCAACGTTACCCAAGCAGAGATGGATTAGCTGTTGCACACGCGTTGGATTTCTCTGGAGATCACCTTCCGCCTCCCCGACAACAAGCAAATCCCCACCGTCAAAGAGGGTGAGTTCATTATTTTCGTAGCCCACTTTACTCACAGCTTCGGCCTTCCTGTGAGCGATTTCTCCAAGGATTTCTTCGAAACCTTTGGCCTCCAACCTCACCATCTCCCGGTAAATGCCGTATTTTCCCTCTCTGCTTTCATCTCTGGCACCGAAGGATACCTCAGCCTCTGGCCCAACATCCAGATCTGGGCCAAGTTCTTTCAAATTAGCACCAATGTTGTCCCCAATAAAGACCTCTTCCCTAGCGAGAAATCTCTGACCCAGTGTGGGGATGCATGCATTTCACCTCAGAAATTATCCATCTTCCCACGGATTCAGGGCCTTGGCTTGTGCAAGAAATGGGCGAGGACGCTCTTCTATGTGAATAACAACACTGATACTGACATGATTCGGCTCCCTGCCTTCTGAGTCGGCGTCCCTACAAAGCTCAACTGGGACCTTAACCCGAAGAAGAAGAATCCTCTTGTCAACTTGGTGGAGAATTGCATCATTGAGATGATGGAGGCCAGGTTATGCGGCGATGACCTGATGGCCACTTTCATTAGTAGCCAAGTTTGCCCTATTTAGCTGCACAGCCACAAGATCTGCCATATGAGTGGCTGCCTCGATCCAAACCGGGTATCCATGGTCGAGCTATCCAATGCTTAGATCTGCAAGCGATTCAAGTCCATATTTAAGACGGACATGACTAGGACATGAGAGTGGTGCATGGCTTCTTTCAACCGAGATAACACCGTACCCCAGGTAAATTTTCCCCGAGTCATACGTGCTGAGCTATGAGTTATGTCGGCACACTTGCCTAATTGATCTCTTTATGTTCCTTTGTGTAGAAATTTCTTCAGCAGATCGTCGAGGATACCCCGAATCCTTCTCTCACTTGGGGCAAGGATCACGAGGCCTCAGATCCGGAAGAGCCAGACTCAGAGGAGTTCATGCCTATCCCGGACAACCCTTCCGACAGATCCTCTGGTAAGACTTCTATCTTAAGGGACTGGCCGGATGATGACGATGAGGATGATTGTGAGATTCTTTAGGTATTTGATCCAATGCCCCTCTCATATGCCTATCCAACTGATCCTACTCCAGCTAACTCAGTTGGTCAGGTGCACAATGGCCTCCCATCATCGTGGGAGGCCAAGGTATGATGAATAAGCTCACTGTGACCTCGGCTCCACCGACCAAACCTTCTAGGGCCAGGAAGAGGTCTAAGAAATCCGCTAGGAGGCCTCTACGGCAAAAGGTGCCTCCATATGTTACTGCGTAAGTTTTCTCCGCATGGTTATCTCTATATTTCTTGTTTCTCTCTTTCTATATTTCTTGTTTCTCTCTACCTCATCTAATTCATATCTTCTTGTTGTTTCTCTTGGCAGTGCTCCTCTGAACATTCCCCATAGCGGATCTAGCATGGCCTCTCTAATCCCTAGGCCAACGTCTCCCCCACCTCATGATGATACTCAGGTTCCCAGCCTCGTTCGAGGTAACACCCCTCCCGTGCTAGATAACAATCCACCTCGGCGGGAGGGTGAAAGTATCAGTGCAGGTGGAGGTGGCGCCCACGAGGATAGTTCCATGCCGGATCAGCAGGGTGACTCATCTACCCTGGAGAGAGAGACAAAAGATCATGGCACCGGTAGTACTGACACTGAACCAGTTTTGACCGAGGTGCCGGTAACCCCGGCACCAGTTCAACCTCAGCCCTAGTCGCAAACAACCCCATGCGTTAGCTTCAACCCAATAGTATCAACCACCACCATCATCGTCCGAGTCTCCCAAGACTCAGCCACAAGACCAGCCTCGGCAATGCCTGCAGGCCAAATCCTAGCAAACTTCGTAATCTCAGCCTCCGCCAACCTCGACAATTGAGCCTCGGCTAGCTACCTCCCAGCAGCGAGCCAACCCTCTTGGCAAGCAGAAGAAAGGAGGAGATGGGACCAAGGAGACCAAGAAGAAGGTTGGGGATGCACCCTTGTAACCATCCATTGCCACAATGCTGCAGAAAGGTGCCTCTCCCTCTGCCTCGGCCACGGGAAAGCAACTTAGATTGCATACTAGCCTAGCTGCTATGATGGCCGCTTAGAAGGCCTCTGCCGAGAAATGCTTGGTCCTGACTCAGACTCCCAGTGGTGAGAGCCTCGGCTCTCTAACTGAGTATGCTGACAATTGGAACAATGCCGAGTATGGCGAAGTCAACTCTGCAAATCCTCTTCGTCAGAAGTTTGGCCTGACGTAGATTGGCGACAGGATGTTCATTGTCAGCAATGCTATTGCTGAAGCTGGGAAGATGATGGAGGTAAATATCTCGGCTGCACTTTTGTACTTGCAATAGATAATACTACCCATTAGTCCCCGAGCCTCCGAGGGAGTAAGATATTACCTGGCTGCATGCTCCTCTAGGAAAACAGTTAGTAAGTTAGCTTTTGCTCTTAGCATATCTAAGATATTTAGCCGAATCTTTTTAACTTAGTCAAAATTCCCTTTAATCAGATATCTAGCCACCTAGATTCGGATCGAGTTTACTTGGTTCGAATCTTGAGTAGAATCAAATATCCAGCCACCTAGATTCAGATCAAGTTTACTCGGTTCAAAGCTTGAGTGGAATCAAATATCTAGCCACCTAGATTCGGATCGAGTTTACTCGGTTCAAATCTTGAGTATAATCAAATATCCATCCACCTAGATTCGGGTCGAGTTTACTCGGTTCGAATCTTGAGTAGAATCAAATATCCAACAACCTAGACTCGGATCGAGTTTACTCGGTTCAAATCTTGAGTATAATCAGATATCCATTTTTCTTAGTGACCAATACTTGTTTCTTTTAGATCTCGAACAACAGGAACACTGCCGAGTTCAGAGACACCTATTCGCGCATAGGGACCTCTCCACCAAGCACAAGAAATTATTGCTTGAGCTGAAGAACAAATGTAAGTTCCTGCTTTATTACCCCTAGTGCACTTTTGTTCTTGATTAGCCAAGTTAATTTGTGACTCGTATTTTGTCAGCCAAGGTGGAGGCCCAGAATAAGGAGCTGCAGAAGCGCGTTGACAAGCTGGAAGGTATTTTCCTCTTGCCCCTTATCCTTTGCAACTCCCCTTCTAGCTCGCCTTGTAAATATACCTCAGCTCGGCTGGGTTAAAAATTCTTGCAGAGTCTCATCAAGATTGCATACTCATGCCTTAACTGGTGATTCATTTTCTCGAACAAGCAGGACAACACCAAGCTCAGCTTAAGGAGAAGGACAAAGAGATCTCTCGGCTCCATGCCAAGAATGAAAATCTAAAACAACTCTAGAAAACTGAGCTTGATAAATTGGATCAAGAGTTCACTGAGGAAAAGAGCCGACTCACGGCCAACTTGAGAAGGACAAAGAACTACTCAAGGAGGTAGAGGTCAAGTTTGAGTCGGTGAACACTGCGCTCGAAAACCTCCAGAAGAAACATGTTGCTTGGTTGGCTGAGCTGGCCCGGATCAACGATATTATAACCTGTGAGTTTCCTTTTGCTAACTTTTTCTTTTACTGACGGGTTCCTTTTTGCTCTTATTGTTCTATCTGAGTTGCTATTTTGTGATTATCCTATTAGGTGACTTTCCCAAATCTAAGATCCGTGTTATCGCTGCTATCTGCAAGTTTTGGGAGAAGAAGATCGAGGTTGGTCCCCTCTCCGAAGAGTATGACATTGATGACTCCTTGGTTGTCCTCTTGGCCAGCGTCGGACCTATGAAAACCTTCGTGGTTGAGCTTATGGACATCGACATCTAAGTGTTTCATGTTCTCTGGACAGAAGACCATGCTCCCAAGAAAGTCAAGCAGTTGGTCGAGAAATTAATGGATTCTGAGATGCAGTTCAATCTATGGAGGGAATCTGCTGCCCGGGCTAGTGCCGACACAACCTTGTCCTTTGTGTTGTCATGGTATGAAGGTATCAATCTAGATACTCTTCCAAACATGTGCACTGGTTCACTGTGGACGATTGATCCAGAGTTCATCCAACGGTGCCAAGCTCGAGCCTATCAACTGATTCAATATGCCAATATTCATGCATGGAACGAAGGGTCGAGCTTGCTCTATGAGGTCGACGACGTATATGTCGAAGAGGATGCTAATGAAGATGAAGAAAACCCAGATGAACACGAGGCGAACCCAAACGCTAAAGCAGAAGCCGAGGTTCCCAACCCTGAAGCTGTCGTTCCTCCTCCAGCTGCTGATGATCCGACCACTGCTGCTCCTTAGGCATATAAACTTCAAATTTGGTTAAATCCCTAGTATGTCGGGTGCACATGCATTAAATAGTTGAATTTATTTTGCTACTACTAAGTTTTTTATGTCAGATCCTTTGGGGCGAAGTCCCCAAGTTTATTTTCTGGTTTGCTCAATTTGGTGATACGGCGCATGTCTCCCATTTTTCAACATGAGACTTATGAGTTCCGAGATCAGAAAATCAAATTAAAAATACTCAAAACCACGAGAATTAGCTCAGAGTGATTCATCATAACAATAATAAAGTAAATATAGGGTTTTGTCCAAAAAACAAATGTCGGCTCGATTATTTTCCCTTCCTTAGTCATTTTTAATGTGCCTAGCATTTGCTAGCCTTTTCTCTTACTTGCCAAGAATCCAATCTTTTGGACAACAACAAGTCGAAGAGTGAGCCTTTGGTGCCGACACACTACTAACTCGTCCTAAGGGGTAAGAAATCTAAGCTAGCCGACATATAAAATGTAAATACAGAAAAAACCAATTACTACTAAGGCAGTCCCTGAGTCATTGATCAAGGTGTCGAGGTTTCATTAATTAGCTCATTGCCGACATAAAAATTGGCATATGAGAGTTCAAGATACATACACTTCAGATAAGTGTAAAATGGACGAAGTAGAGCTACATTCCATGGCCTTTTCGACTCTTCTCCTAACTTGTCTGCCTTATTCTTCTCATGTGGTTGAGCATCTATGAGATAGTATGCATCATTGTGTAATGCCTTGCTCACGATAAATGGCCCTTCCCATGGGGGGATAGCTTATCCATGCCAGCAGTGCATTGCACTAGTCGAAGCACCAAATCCCCTTCACGAAAAACTTGGGGCTTTTGCTGACTCGTCTATTAATGAGCTCGTTGGGGAACCCCAAGAGGAAGGTATGATGAGCACAGTAGTAAGTTTTCCCTCAGTTATGAAACCAAGGTTATTAATCCAGTAGGAGCAAGGAAACACCTCCAAGGTGTTGCTAGCTAGACTTTGGCAGGGTGCACTACCGGCGCCAGCAGCAACGTGAAAACCTACACAACACAACCACAGAACTTAGCCCCAACTTACAGTGAGGTTGTCAATCTCACCGGTTTTGCTGAAAACAATGGATTAAACGTATTGTGTGGAAGAAAGTAAGAGTTTGTAGAAAGTAAACATAAAACAGTAAATAGTTGTAGATTGATGGTAAAAGAAAGGACCAGGGTCCATAGTTCACTAGTGGTGGTCCTTAAGATAGATGACATGTTGGGTGAACAAATTACGGTGGGGCAATTGACAAACATCGAGAAAGCAATACATGCATATACTAATCATATTGACTCCTTTGAGATTCGATTGGGCATTACAACATTATACATATACCGTAATCCAACTTCTTCTACGACTAATAATCCACCTTCAGGTTATCATCCGAACCCCCTCTAGTATTAAGTTGCAAGCAACATATAATTGCATTACGCATTGCGTGTAAAGTAAACAATACGATTGTTCTATGAACAAAGGATTGTTGTTTTCTCCCTAGTAGCAACAACACATCTAGTACCTTAGAGATTTCTGTCACTTCCCCAGATTACTAAAGGCATGAACCCACTATCGAGCATAAATACTAACTCTTGGAGTTGCTAGCATCTACTTGTCCAAGATAGCTACTAACAACGAAAAGCAAGCAAGATCACAAATAACAAAGACATGATAGAATCAATAATCAATCTGAAATAGCATCTCAATTCCATCGGATCCCCGCAAACACAACATGTAGGATTACAAATAGATGATCTTGATCATGAACGGAGCTCACAAGATCTAAACATGATAGCACAAAGGAGAAGAACCAGCCATCTAGCTACTACATGGACCCGTAGTCTAGAGATGAACTACTCACGCATCACACCGGAGGCTTGCATGGTGATGAAGAAGGCCTCCAGGGTGAATTCTCCCCTCTAGCAGGGTGCCGGGAAGAGCTTCAGATCCCTCCCGATCTAGGGATGGAGATGACAGCGGCTACAGCCTCTTTCGTGGATTTTTTTATCGGGTACTTAGGGTTTCTATATCAGACGCATCTTATAGGCGAAAGGGGAGGCCGAGGGGTGCCCTAGGTGGCCAGACCACCCCTGGCATGTGCCAGGCCTGGCCGCGTGGCCAGGCGGTGTGGCGGCCCCTAGCCCCTCCCCGTCTCGTATTCTGGCTCCGTGTCCTCCTCGATGAAAAACTGACTTTGGCTTTTGTCCGGTCCAATTCCGAGAATATTCATTTTCTGACTTTCCTAGAACCAAAAACAGTAGAAACCAGGCAGTTGGCAATGTGGCACTTGTTAATAGGTTAGTCCAAGAAAGTGTATAGAAAGTACTCGATAGTGTGGACAAAACATAAGAAAGTAGATAAAAACCAAGCATGGAATATCAAAAATTAGGGATACGTTTGCAACGTATCAACATCCCCAAGCTTAACTCCTACTCGTCCTTGATACATTGCAAAAGTATCTATAATTTTTGATGTTCCATGCTTGGTTTTATCTACTTTCTTGTGTTTTGTACACACTTTGGAGTACTTTTCATAGACTTTCTTGGACTAACCTTTTAACAAGATGCCACAGTGCCAGTTGCCTATTTTTTGCTGTTTTTGGTTCCAGGAAAGTCAGAAAATCAATATTCTCGGAATTGGACCGGACAAAAGCCAAAGTCGATATTTTACCGGAAGACTCACGGAGCCAGAAGACAAGACGGAGAGGGGCCACGGGGCAGCCACACCATGTGGTGGCACGGGCTAGCCCTGGCCGCGCCACCAGGTGGTGTGGGCCCCCTGGCCGCCCACCGACCTTGCCTCTTCGCCTATAAGAAGCCTCCCGATGCATAAACCCTAAATCATCAAGCTTCCAGCCACGAAAAGTTCCGCAGGGCCGCCACCACCGAAAGGGAGATTCGGGGGACAGAAAGTCTCTATTCCAGCACCCTGCCGGGATGGGGAAGTGCCCCCGGAGCTATCTCCATCGATCTCCACCACCATCTCCATCGCCATTGCTGATTCCCATGATGACGAGGGAGTAGTTCTGTCTCGAGGCTAAGGGTTCTACCGGTAGCTATGTGTTCATCTCTCTCTATGCATGATCTTATTGAGATCATGAGCTTATAATCTAGTAGATCAACCTTGCTACTCAAGTGCTTTATTAGATCTCTGTTCTCCCCATGTGTGTGAAAGTTACAGCGTGCTTACCATGGTGGCACTTAGGCTAGAGATTACAAATACTTGTTATGAGTTATATTTGGAGTTGGATGTCTTTATGAAATTGTGGTGTTTGTTGGACTCATCTAGTACTCAAGGTGACAGTGTGGGGTTTTCTAGATGGGAAAGGCTTACTTTGAGGTATGCTGTTATAGCCCAACCATCGATTAGAGTGTCCAACCGGAGAGTAGTTAAGAGTAGTATCATAAAGAGAAGATATTTATATGAGAGTGTTAACTAGTGAAAGTATGATCCCTAGGCCTTGTTTCTAAGCATTGAAACACCGTTTGCAATTAGATCTATTACATGTTTGCTTGCTTCCATCTTTATTTCAGTTTTCCTTTAGTCTCTTCCATGCCATCAAGCTATTTTTTGGCACCATTGTCTTATATGCATACCACTTGTATTTCACTATCTCTTCGCCTAACTAGTGCACCTATACACCAGACAAGTGTATTGGGTGTGTTGGGGACACAAGAGACTTCTTGTATCTTGATTGCAGGGTTGCTTGAGAGGGAATACCTTTGACCACTTCCTCCCTTAGTTCGATAAACCTTGGGTGATCCACTTAAGGGGAAACTTGTTGTTGTTCTACAAACCTCTGCACTTGGAGGCCCAACAACTGTCTACAAGAATAGAAGTGCGTAGACATCAAGCTATTTTCTGGCACCGTTGCCGGGGAGGTAAGGTAAAAGGTACTCACATCCTCCGGTGTCAGTGCTCGAAGTTATTTCCTTTAGATTCTGCAATTTTGTTTCTTGTTTTCACTATTTAGGCTTAATGGAAAACAACAACAAAAATAGAGAGCTTTATAGTATTTATCTTGAGTTAGGACATGAAGTGTTTGAAGAGAAAATTAAAAAACCTATGGAACTTAATTTGCATGCTAATAGCAATGTTGTTAGTATGAATTCTTTGGACACCATTATTGCTAATGCTATGGAAAAGTCTAAGCTTGGAAAAGTCTAAGCTTGGGGAAGTTACTTTGATGATACTATGCCTCCAATATATGATGATTACAATGATGAATATGATATTTTCAGTCCACCAACTATTGAGGAGGAAATTAATTATGATTACAATTTGCCTCCTATATTTGATGATTATGGTGATGAGAATAATAATGATAGCTATTTTGTTGAATTTGCTTCCACTATGATTAATAAGAATGACTATTCTTATAGGGAGAGTAATAATTGTTTTATGCATGTGGCTCATGATAAGAAAGTTTTATGTGATAGTTATATTGTTAATTTTATTCATGTTGCTACTGAAAGTTATTATGAGAGAGGGAAACATGGTTCTATGCATCTCAGTAATATTAAGTTTCCCATCTTTATGTTGAAAGTCGTGAAGTTGCACTTGTTTTGCTCTCCTATGCTTGTTGATTTGTGCTTTCATGACTCGTTTCTTTACAAGATTCCTATGCATAGGAAGTGGGTTAGACTTAAATGTGCTTTGAATTTGCTTCTTGATGCTCTCTTTTACTTCAATTCATATTTCCTATGTGAGCATCTTCTCAAACTATCATGCCTAACTTAAAGGCGTTAAAGAAAAGTACTTATTGGGTGATAACCCAGAAGTTTTAGATGAGTCTTGGAAGTTATTACCATTGTAATAACCGCTCCTTATCCTTTTATTTTCTTTTTATGCCAAGATTAACCTCTAATGAGAAGTAATGATTGGGAAAGTTGTTGTCCCAAAACAGATTTCTGTGCTTCACCGTAAAAATTCGCGTAAAATCTCTGAACGTCTTTTTGATGCGTAAAGTTTTGTGCTTCTGCCCCAGGTTGTTATCTAACATTCGTTAGTTCAACACTTTTTGATTTGAGCAACAGAAGGTCTTCGAAAAAATTCGTCTTTACCTGCTGGTCTGTTTTGACAGATTTCTGCCATTATTTGCATTTGCTTCTTGTTGGTTCCTTTTTGAGTTCTTTTGGGTAATTGAGCTTTTTGAGGGAAGTGCTACAATAGATTGTGTTTCAATGTAAGTTTTATTGGTGTTGGAACTGAACCTAAAGACCTCTTATCTTGAGTGCACTAATGTTGCTAATAAAGATTGTGTGAAGTTTTGTATGAAGGAAAAATTTCAGGTGTATGGAAGGAATGAGTAATAAGATGAAGGATGGACTAAAGCTCAAGCCTGGGGATTCCACGCATGTCACCCCAAGAAATATCCAAGAAGTACAAGCGTCAAAGCTTGGGGATGCCCAAGGCATCCCCTTCTTCATCAATAAAAATCTCAGGTTTCTACCAAACACTTCATTTTTATTATTTCATGCACAGTTGTGTTGTTCTTGGAGCGTCTTTGTTTTTGTTTTTAGTTTTAGTTTGCTTGGTTTGCTTAGTTTGCTTGAATAAGTTGGTTGTATCCCAACACACATCTTATGGAGAGAGACACACTCCGTTATTCATTGCCTAGAACACTCTAGTTTTCATTCTTATTGTTTTGTGAGTGTTCTCTTTTTCGAGCACTGTGTTTAGCCTTAGTTTTCTTGTGCTTTCACTTAGAACTTTTAGTTCTTCCTTTTTGGATTTGTGAGACAAGCTTACTGATCTTTATTTCTTATTATCTTTGAGTTGTTTCAAATAAGTTGGTTTGGATTGGAAAAGAGTAGGAAAGTTCATGCTTAAGTGGTGAAAAGGAGCTTGTTTTTGACTGTGGCCTATGCTTTGTCATGCCATGCTTGATATTGTTTTGGCTTTATGCTTAGTATTCTCTGCTGTAGCATGAATTTTTATAAACAATTGAGATTGCTTAATGTGCCTTGGATGAATCATGCGTTGTTTTAGCATATTAAAGCATAGTATAGTGGTATTCTCCTTTGATGCTTTATTTGGGTTGACTTGGCGCATGCTCACACCATGTTTTGACTATCTCAAGTCACCATAGCCTTTATGATCCTATAGTTTTCAACTTGTAGTATCACTTTATGCTTTGATCAATGATGTTTTGTCGCTTTGCATGATTATGGCCATTATTGCTCTCTTAGTTTGTCGCTCCCAATCTTTTGCTAGCCTCCACAACCCAATATGAGTTCCACTCATGCATCGAACTCGTTAAACCAAGTTATTCCAAAGAGTCCACCATACCTACCCATTAGCTTATGCTATTCCAAGTATATTCATGCTTTTGTTTACCTTCCAAATTAAACTTGTTATGAGAAAACTAGTGATTAAAGCTCTCACGAACTTGATGGCACACTTTACTTTTTGCATCTAATAAACTTGAACCATTGGGTCCTTCTTTATTGTGTATATGCTTGCACTTTATAAGTTGAAATTAGCAGAACCATGTATCATGGGGAACGCTTTCAACATTGCACTTGTACTTTGTACCCCGTTGACATCATGTTCTTTTGCTTATGGATCCCGGCGGTGTGAAATAAAAGTGGAACTTATAAGATCATGGAGTTTGTATGGGTGTTAGAGAAACGCCTGGGCCGCTGGTCTAATCGCTGCTGTCATGGTGGAAACCTGCAGCGTAACCATAATGAGTTGTCTATGAAGCATTCTTCTTATAAAAAAGAGACAGAGATTGAGAAAAAAGAGAAAAAGAAAAAAATATGAGAAAAGAGGAAAGAGAGAAAAAAGCACCATTTTCCCATGGTAAATAAGAAGATTGCTGAGATGCTTGTTGTCTGCTTGTCTTGTCATTTTGATATGGGGATTCTTCCGTATCATCGGGCAAGGGGTACCCCGTTGGCGGTTCTCTATGATACATACGTACTTACAATGATAAGAGCTTCCTTGTGACTAAAGTTGAGTAGCATGAGGTTCGGTCTTCGTAAGTAAGGGGCATGAGATTTCGGTTTATAACTTGTCAAGCATATCCTCTTAGTTGTGTCACTTTAACCTTAATCACTTCAAGATGCTTATGATAGGGGCAATGAGAGCTGAAATCTATAAGTACCATAATTTTTGGAAGCTCTTTATGAGACTTGAATCCCTACTTCCTTTTATAAAAAGGCCTTTCTTCCACCATTATATTGAGTCTCCACCTTCTATCTTTATGCACCTACTTTGAGAGCATAGTGGCCATTCTTAGTTCTATGTGCATTATTCCAAGACTAAGTTGATTGATGCATAACTTGTTATTGCTTGTTTTAAACTATTTGTATCTAGTCACTCTTATGAACTTTGAAGGTGTCCTATGCATTTATATTTGCTACTCTATGAGGGACAAGCTGAATGCTACTATGCTATGTTTTCTTTATGTGAAACAAACAAACGTCTTGCAAAGCATTGTTATTCATGAATCTTTTGTTTGTGTCTTTTCATGTTGCAACATAGTGGCTATACCTTATTGTTAGAACTTTATCTTTCATGTTATGATTGAAGTACTATGATCCCATCTTTGAATGTTTTGCAAATACTTTGATCAAGTTTATGATGGTGCATGTCACCTCAAAAATTATTCTTTCTTTTTTATCACATACCTACTCGAGGACGACCAGGAGTTAAGGTTGGGGATGTTGATACATTGCAAATGTATCTATAATTTTTGATGTTCCATGCTTGGTTTTATCTACTTTCTTGTGTTTTGTCCACACTTTGGAGTACTTTTCATAGACTTTCTTGGACTAACTTATTAACAAGATGCCACAGTGCCAGTTGCTTGTTTTCTGCTGTTTTTGGTTCCAGGAAAGTCAGAAAATCAATATTCTCGGAATTGGACCGAACAAAAGCAAAAGTCGATATTTTACCGGAAGACTCACGGAGCCAGAAGACGAGACGGAGAGGGGCCACAGGGCCGCCACACCATGTGGTGCGCAGGCTAGCCTTGGCCGCGCCACCAGGTGGTGTGGGACCCCTGGCCCCCCACCGACCTTGCCTCTTCGCCTATAAGAAGCCTCCCGATGCATAAACCCTAAATCATCAAGCCTCCAGCCATGAAAAGTTTGGCAGCACCGCCGCCACCGAAGGGGAGATTCGGGGGACAGAAAGTCTCTGTTCCGGCACCCTGCAGGGACGGGGAAGTGCCCCTGGAGCCAACTCCATCGATCTCCACCACCATCTCCATCGCCATTGCTGATTCCCATGATGACGAGGGAGTAGTTATCTCTCGAGGCTAAGGGTTCTACCGGTAGCTATGTGTTCATCTCTCTCTATGCATGATCTTATCTGAGATCATGAGCTTTTACTCTAGTAGATCTACATTGGTACTCAAGTGCTTTATTAGATCTCTGCTCTCCCCATGTGTGTGAAAGTGACAGCGTGCTCACCATGGTGGCACTTAGGCTAGAGATTACAAATACTTGTTATGAGTTATATTTGTACTTGGATGTCTTTATGAAATTGTGGTGTTTGTTGGACTCATCTAGTACTCAGGGTGACAGTGTGGGGTTTTCTAGATGGGAAAGGGTTACTTTGAGGTGTGTTGTTATAGCCCTACCATTGATTAGAGTGTCCAACCGGAGAGTAGTTAAGAGTAGTATCATAAAGAGAAGATATTTATATGAGAGTGTTCACTAGTGAAAGTATGATCCCTAGGCCTTGTTTCTAAGCATTGAAACACCGTTTGCAATTACATCTATTACATGTTTGCTTGCTTCCATCTTTATTTCAGTTTTCCTTTAGTCTCTTCCATGCCATCAAGCTATTTTTGGCACCATTGTCTTATATCCATACCACTTGTATTTCACTATCTCTTCGCCGAACTAGTGCACCTATACACCAGACAAGTGTATTGGGTGTGTTGGGGACACAAGAGACTTCTTCTATCTTGATTGCAGGGTTGCTTGAGAGGGAATACCTTTGACCACTTCCTCCCCGAGTTCGATAAACCTTGGGTGATCCACTTAAGGGAAAACTTGTTGCTGTTCTACAAACCTCTGCAATTGGAGGCCCAACAACTGTCTACAAGAATAGAAGTGCATAGACATCAGTCCTCGAGTAGGTAAGTGATAAAAAGAAAGAATAATTTTTGAGGTGACATGCACCATCATAAACTTGATCAAAGTATTTGTATAACATTGATAGCTGGGATCATAGTACTTCAACAAAGCATGAAAGTTATAGTTCTAGCAATAACTATGTTGCAACATGAAAAGGGACAAACAAAATATTCATGAATGACAATGCTTTGCAAGACGTTTGTTTGTTTCACATAAAGAAAATGTAGCATACTGGCATTCAGCTTGTCCCTCATAGAATAGAAAACATAAATGCATATGACACCTTCAAAGTTCATAAGGGTGACTAGATACAAATAGTTTAAGAACAAGCAATATCAAAGTTATGCATCAATCAACAAGTCTAGGGACAATGCACATAGAACTAAGAGTGGCCACTATGCTCCCAAAGTAGGTGCATAAAGATAGAACATGGAGACTCAACATAAAAGTAAAAAAAGGCCTTCATAGAAGGAAGTAGATATTCAAGTTTCATAAAGAGCTTCCAAAAATTATGGTACTTATTAGCTTTCACGTCTCATTGCCCCTATCATAAGCATCTTGAAGTGATTAAGGTTTAAAGTGAACAAACTATGGGGTATATGCTTGACAAAGTATAAGTTGGAAATATCATGTCCCTTGAATACGAGGGTCGCTCCTCATGCTACTCAAGTTTAGATACCGGTAAGTTCTTGTCATAGTAAGTGCAAGCATATACAACATAGACGACACAATGGTTCAAGTTTATTAAGGCCAATAAAATTAAAGTGTGCCGTCAAGTTCATGAGAGCTTTAATCCGTAGTTTTCTGATAATAAGTTTAATTCGGAAGGTAGATAAAAACATGAACATACTTGGAATAGCAAATGCTAATAGGTAGGTATTGTGTACTCTTTGGAATAACTTGGTTTTAGGAGTTGGATGCATGAGTGTAACTCATACTTGGTTATGGAGGCTAGCAATAGACTGGGAGCGACCAACTAAGAGAGCAATAATGGCCATAATCATGTAGAGCGACAAAACATCATTAATCAAAGCATAAAGTGATATTACAAGTCGAAAACTAAAGGATCATAAAGGCTATGGTGACTTGGGATAGTCATAACATGGTGTGAGCATGCGCCAAGTCAACCCAAATAAAGCATCAAAGGACAATACCACAATATTATGCTTTAATATGCTAAAACAACGCATGATTCTTCCAAGGCACATAAGAAATCTCAATTGTTTATAACATGTCATGATACAACAAAGATCACTAAGCATAAAGCCAAAACAATATCAAGCATGGCATGACGAAGCATAGGCCACAGTGAAAAACAAGCTCCTTTTACCACTTAAGCATGAACTTTCCTACTCTTTTTCCAATCCAAACCAAACTATTTGAAAACCAATGCATGAATGAGGGGGTCCAACCAATTTATTCAGAAAACTAAGAAAACCAAGCAAACGTAAAACCAAAACGAAAACGAAAAAGAAGACGCTCCAAGAACAACACAACTGTGCATGAAACAATAAAAATGAAGTGTTTGGAAGAAACGTGAGATTTTTATTTATGAAGATGGGGATGCCTTGGGCATCCCCAAGCTTTGACGCTTGTACCTCTGGAATATTTCTTGGCGTGACACGGGTGGCATCCCCAAGCTTGAGCTTTAGTCCATTCTTCATCTCATTACATCATTCTCTCCATACACCTGAAACTTTTCCTTCATACAAAACTTCACACAATCTTTATTAGCAACATTAGTGCACTCAAGATAATAAGTCTTTAGGTTCAGTTTCAACACCAATAAAACTTCCATTAAAACACAAGCTACTGTAGCACTTCCCTCAAAAAGCTCAATTCCCCAAAAGAACTCAAAAAGGAACCAACAAGAAGCAAACGCAAATAATGGCAGAATTCTGTCAAAACAGACCAGCAGATAAAAACCAATTTTTTCAAAGACCTTCTGTTGCTAAATCAAAAAGTGTTGAACTAACTAAAGTTAGTGTTGGGGGGATACCCTCGGGTAGGGTCACGCCGGGGTATAAAGGCCGAGTTAGCCGAGGTTCGTCAAGGCCAAAGCGGATGCTGGCCGGGCCACCTCAAGGCAGGCCGAATCACAGAGTAACCCAGACCAGGGGGCATCCACCTAACTAGGTCACAACCGACTTAAGCCGTAAGTCGGAGCGATGTCTCTAAACTTTCATGCATTAACGGGTGTGGCTGGATCAACTATGATCCGGGTCATGTCAGGCTTCTAGGAGAAGGAAGGAATCTCACTGGTCAAAAGTAGCCCTGGTACACACGGATGAGCGAAGCGGACAGAGGGAGGACCAGCGAGGCGTGGCCGACAAAGGTGACGAAGCCAATGTCGGGTGACGCAGGTGCCACAGAGGCTCACGTAGCCTCTGCATGGATGACGCGGGGGAAAAGTAACCCGGTCGGTTTACTATCTTGGGAGAAGGCATATTCCCTGGAATATGCCTCCACGTATGCCATAAGTGGACACCTAGCCACCGCTATATAAGGAGGGCTAGGGTCTTTGTAGAGTGGTTAGGTTCTACGGGTTGGTCTTGTACAGGTTAGCTAGTGGTGAGAGTAAGAGAGTCCCTTCTTCCTCCTCTCCCCAAGACAGCTCTAGGAACACTTGTGAACCTTGGAAGTGAATCAAATATAACTTTAGTGTGAGGAATCACCTCACTATCCCTCCCTGGATTCCCCTAGTGCATATTAGTCCCCACTATTAGCCTATCCATGGCATTTGCCGTGACACCACCACGACAGTTGGCGCCCACCGTGGGGCTAGCGGCGCTAGCAGGGGTCAAGATCCGGACGGGAAACCTCATCGGCGCCGGCGAACGCATCGTCTCTAGGCTCGTTCAGCGCTTTGGAGCGCTGGAATTTGTCAGCGACAACGTTGGCTGCTTCGGCACGCTCCCGCTTCCGCGCAACGGCCTCTTCATCAAGCTCAGCGCGCACAAGGTCTACGTTGCTGTCGATGTGTCATGCGTTCATCCGCGGTATGTTGTCGAAGCAGGGGAGGCACCCCTTAGCGTGGTTCACGGGGCGCGTATCACTCGCTCCCCAGACCGTGCTGAGGTGATGATGACTGCGCCTGGTGTAGACGCAAGCAAGGATCCGGCACCAGATCCGGAGGTAACGCCTAAGGCACCGAGGAAAGGTAGAGGTCCACCACTAGAGAGGCCTGAGAATGTGCTTCAGGAAGCGATGGATTGCTTAGCAAACCCTATAGTAGTAGCAGTAGACCCAGCTCAGGCACAGGCCGAGCTAGAGGAAACTAGGCAAAAAATACTGGAGGGTGCGAAAAGATAGACGCGGCTCAACAGTCGTTGAGTACGCAAACGCAAACAAAGTTGATACTGTAAAAGTAAAGGGGAGAAACCTCATAAGAGAAATGAACAAAGAGGGAGACACTAGGATTGAGGAGTCAGAGAACTGTTTGTCCGTGGGGCTGCCGAGGTATAGTACCCCGACCAAGAACCTTAGGGTAGCAGACGCTGGTGCATCCGAGCTAGAGGGTCTAATGGGTGAGGCCCGTCAAAGACAACAAGATAGGGTCAATGAGTTGGTTCGGATTGCGAACAGGCAAAATGAGGAATTGCTCAGGGCTAACCCGGAGAGAGTTGGGGCCTCCAAGATCGTTCATTCGGCAGTGGGTAACTCGGAGAAATCCGCTGGAGCCGCATCGTGTCCTCATGGGGGTCCTAGGAGAGAAGAGGTAGTAACCTCGGCCAGAAGGAACAAAAAGATCGTCCCGTATGACCCAACACGGGCAGGGAAAGGAAAAGAAGTACAGAAAAATGAAGATCGACGAAGTGCGAGCCAAGGTGAAGCTGGCCGAGGTAACCACGACCAAGGCAATGCTGGTCAAGGAAATGATGTAAACGGCAATGTCGGATAGCGAAACTCGGCAGGAGCAGGACAACCGCAGCAGCGGAATATACCAAGGCAAGAGCAAAGTGCCGGCCGAGGTATGCAATAGAGAGCTACTCCACGAGAGCAAGACCAGTATAATGATAGAGATTCGGAGATGGTGAACGCAGGATACCCAAGGCTGGACTATCATGTGATAGGGTCAAGATTGGGAAGCAGGGATTTGATGCCTGATGATGCCAGGTTGAAACTGGATCGACTGTATAGGTCGGAACAGATCGAATGTCAAGGTCCACCGCGTCCTGCGTGCTTTGGGCCCCGGATCATGAAGGAGCCGCCAGTACCTAACTTCCAGTTACCTAGAGGCACAAAGACGTATGACGGCAGTACTAAGCCGGAGGATTGGTTGATAAACTATGCTACAACTGTGAAAATTGCTACAGGCAACTTGAGATGGGCTGTGAGATACGTACCCCAGATGTTGGAGGGGCCAGCCAGGGTATGGCTAAACAATTTGCCACCCGGAAGTATTAACTGCTGGATCGATTTTGAGGAAATGTTTATCAGCAATTTCTCAAGTACGTATCAGAGGCCAAAGAGGCCACATACCCTAGCTATGTGTAAGAAGAGACCGAACGAGACGGACCGGGAGTTTTTAACCCGGTGGTGTACCGTGAGAAACTCGTGTGAGGGTGTGATAGAGTCACAGGCCATAGCGTGGTTTGCGCAAGGGTGCAGATATGCAAGTGAGCTGTGGCAGAAGTTGCAAAGGAAAATGCCAACCACATTGGAAGAGATTATCCGAATTGCTGATTCGTATGCTTTGGGTGACCCGACTCAACCTAAACTCGTGTCAAACGATTCAAATGAGGAATATTACCAGAGAGATGGAGCCAGATCATCCCGGAGGAATGATTACAGAGGAAAAAGAAGAGATGACAGACCGGATCATCGGTACAGTTCGCAACAAGTTGCAGCTGTGAACCAAGATCGGCCCGGAGCAGGAGGCAATCAACGTCAGAAAACTGGAGGGGACGATGGACACCAAGAAATGATGGCAAGAAAACTTGGACGCCAGAGCAGAAGAAACAGTGGCAAGAAAAGAAGGACCGTCTGAGGTACACTTATGAGTCGATGTTGGATCAGCCATGTAAATTTCACACGCCAAATCCGAGTAACCCAGCGGGTCATACGACGAGGCAATGTGAGTGGATGCGTAAAATAGAACAAGGTGGTTCGGGGAATGCTCAGGCACCCCGGAATGATCAACCTCGACAGGAGTTACCCCAGCAACAATTGCTCTCCAGAGCAAACACGCAACGGCAATTGTTACCTCCCCCTCTGCCGAGGTATGATAACCATGAGAGAAGGGATGCAGTGCATCAGGTAGAAAACCAGCATCAGCCGGATCAGAGGTACCCTGGAAATGAGGGGAGGAATGAGTACAGAGAGCATCATCAGAGTTACTGTGTGTTTACCACTGAGGAAACAGACAGAAAGAGCTTGCAGCACCGACATATGGAGGTGAATGCGGGAATGCCAGCAGTGACGAGGTATATGCCTTGGTCGGACCAAGAAATCACCTGGAGCATTAAAGATCATCCCAAGCTTATAAGTCCTGGTTCGTATGCGTTAGTGCTGGATCCGACATTCATTGGGCCTAACATCAATGTAAGGTTCTCCAAGGTACTGATTGACAATGGCAGCAGCATTAACATCATGTACGCGGATACAATGCGCAAGTTGGGTATCTCGGAGAACATGCTCCAGGGTACAAGGACAACTTTCCATGGTATTGTGCCCGGCATTTCTTGTGAGCCCATAGGCAAGGTCCGGGTTGATGTATTGTTCGGCACGAGAGATAACTGCCGAACTGAGAATTTGGAGTTTGAAGTGGTGAACTTGGAAAGTGCGCATCACGCGTTACTCGGAAGACCAGCACTGAACAAGCTCATGGCAAGTTGTCACATCAGTTACTTAAAGATGAAGTTGCCCGGGCCAAACGGAGTGATTACTATTGCTGGAGATTTCCGACGTTCCATTGAGTGTGCGTCGGCCGGGTCTAATCTAGCCGAGTCACTCGTGATCGCGCAAGAGAAAAGAAAAATTCAAGAGGTGGTGGCATTGGCTCAGTCCGCGTAGCAGTATATGCCGACGCTGAGTAACCTGCACGGGAGTGTCTCATTCCAAGCCACGAAAGATACCAAGAAGGTGCATGTTGATGATATGTTCCTAGAGCGCACCGTAACAATTGGTGCCGGGTTAAATGACAAATAGGAAAGCGAGCTCGTCAACTTCCTCCGTGAGAATCGGGACATTTTTGCTTGGTCCACACAGGACTTGCAAGGTGTTCCGAGGGAGTTGGCCGAGCACTCTTTGAATGTGAGACCCGGAGCAAAGCCGGTGAAGCAACCTCTCTGCCGCTTCGCCGAAGATAGGAGGAAAGTCATCGGAGATGAGATAGCTCGATTGTTCGCTGCAGGATTTCTCATGGAAGTTCTTTATCCAGATTGGTTATCTAATCTGGTGCTGGTGGAAAAGAAGAAGGATGATCCGAATGTGGCAGTGGTTTGGCGTATGTGTATCGATTACACGAACCTGAACAAGGCGTGTCCAAAAGATCCATTTCCACTGCCTAGGATAGATCAGGTCATAGACTCAACTGCTGCATGTGAACTGTTGTCATTCATTGATGCATATTCTGGTTTCCACCAGATAACTCTGAATCCGGATGATCAAATAAAAACTGCGTTTATCACCCCGTATGGGGCTTATTGCTATCGCACCATGCCGTTTGGTTTATGTAATGCAGGAGCAACGTACCAAAGATGTATGCAGAAATGTTTGCATGACCAAATAGGTCAAAATGTACAAGTGTATGTGGACGATGTGGTTATCAAGACCAAGGAAGGAAAAACGCTCCTTGAAGATATCAGGCAGACGTTCGTGAAATTAAGAAGGTTCCAGATGAAGCTTAACCTAGAAAAATGTACCTTCGGTGTCCCGGTTGGAAAATTACTCGGATTTCTTGTTTCCAGCCGAGGTATCGAAGTTAATCCAACTAAAATCCGTGCCATTGAGCGAATGGAACTGCCGAAGTGTCTTAACGATGTCCAGAAGTTCACTGGTTGCCTGGCATCGTTAATTCGGTTTGTATGTCGGTTGGGAGAAAAGGCATTGCCTCTCTATCAAATCATGAAAAAGTCGGATAAGTTCGTTTGGACGCCGCAGGCCAATGAAGCCTTTGCTCACTTAAAGAAGATGTTAGCCAGTGCACCAGTGTTAGCCTCTCCACTATCAAAGGAGCCAATGTTGCTCTATATAGCCGCAACCAACCGAGTTGTAAGTGTAGTAATTGTGGTAGAGCGCGACGAAGAGGGTAAGTCAGTGCAAAGGCCTGTATATTATCTGAGCGAGGTGTTGTCTGCCTCAAAGCAGAACTACCCACACTATCAGAAAGTGGCATATGGTGTGTATATGGCAGCTAAGAAGTTGAAGCATTACTTTGAGGAGCATCCCATCAAGGTAATATGTGAGGCTCCCATATCCGAGATAATGAGTAACAAGGATGCAAGTGGTAGAATTGCAAAATGGGCAACTGAACTAGCTCCCTATGCACGACAATACGATAGAAGAGAAGCAATCAAGTCTCAGGCTGTGGCCGACTTTTTTGTGGACTGGGCTGAGGTACAATACGAACCACCGCTACCAGATCCGAATTATTGGAGGATGCACTTTGACGGGTCTAAAACAAAAACCGGGCTAGGCGCCGGAATCGTACTTGCCTCGCCAAAGAAGGACCAACTGAAATATGTGTTGCAGATCCATTTCACGGCATCAAACAATGTCGCTGAGTATGAAGCACTTGTGCATGGGCTCAAAGTGGCAAAAGAAATTGGGATACGTCGCATTCTATGCTTTGGCGACTCAGATTTGGTAATACAGCAAGTGTCGGGACTATGGGACGCCCTTGATCCAAACATGGCGCTGTATAGATTTCATGTGCAGAAGATATCTGGTTACTTTGAGGGATGTGAATTTCACCATGTACCCCGCGTAGAAAATGAAGCTGCCGATGTATTGTCGAAGCTCGGATCAACCTGACAAGAAATTCCACCGGGGGTAGCATTGGAACACCTCAGAAAACCGTCTATCAGGCCATCCCTAGAAACTGACTCAATTTACGTCCCTGCGGATGCACAATCCCGAACCGTGCCCATGGACATTGACACAGGATGTGGTTCGCAAAACCCGGGGACTGCTTCGCAAGACCCGGGGACTGCTCAGCATGATCCGGTTGAAGTTATGCCGGTGGATCAGATGGAAATTGATGAGGATGTGTTCCCTGTGCGAGCCATACCAGCTTGGGCACTACCTATATTTCAATTCCTGAAAGACGGAACGTTGCCCATTGAGGGGGTGCTATCCAGGCAAACTTAGAGGAGAGCAAAGGCGTACACAATCATCAATTCCGAGCTATACAAAAGGAGTGTAACCAACGTCCTTCAGTGATGCATTGACCCGGAAGAAGGGCTTGACATCCTCCGAGAAATACATCAAGGGGAGTGCGGGCATCACGCCTCGTCCCGAGCCTTGGTGGCAAAGGCTTTCCGGCATGGATTCTACTAGCCAAGTGCCTTAGAACAAGCAGAAGATCTGGTGAGAAAATGCAATGGTTGCCAGAGGTATGCTACCAAGGCACATATGCCAATGTCGGAGCTCAAGACCATACCAATCACCTGGCCATTTGCCGTGTGGTGTTTGGACATGGTGGGCCCGTTTAAACCAACAAGGGGAAATATGACTCACATTTTAGTCATGGTGGAGAAATTTACAAAGTAGATCGAGGTGAAGCCAATAAGAAAATGTGATGGAGCTACGGCCGTGACGTTTCTCAAAGACATCATCTTGAGATACGGTTATCCTCACAGTATCATAACTAATAATGGCACAAACTTTGCGGAAGGAGCATTTGCGCGTTTTTGCCGGGATAAGAAGATCCGGTTGGATGTTGCCTCGGTAGCCCACCCTGCTTCGAACGGACAAGAGGAAAGATCCAACGGATTGGTATTATCTGGGATAAAACCCCGGCTCATTGAGCCGCTGCAAAGATCAGCGGGGTGCTAGATAGAAGAACTACCAGCGGTACTTTGGAGTTTAAGAATGACTCCGAATCCATCAACGGGCTATACGCCATTTTTTCTGGTATATGGGGCAGAAGCTATATTACCAGCCAACATAGAGCATGATTTGCCTAGGGTCACCCAATACACAGAAGCCAAAGTGCAAGAAGCCCGGCAAAATGATGTTGATCTACTGCAAGAAGCGAGAGAATTGGCATTGTCCAGATCTGCCATATACTAGCAAAATCTCCGACGCTATCATAGCCAGAAAGTAAGCCCACGAGTTTTCTGGGAAGGCAATCTGGTGCTCCGGTTGGTACAACATACTGCTGGCATGCATAAATTATCTCCTCCATGGGAAGCGCCATTCATTGTGAGCAGAGCATTGCACAATGATTCTTATTATCTTATAGATGCAAAGCCACAGGAAAAGAACAAGGCAGACAGGTCCGGCGAGGAATCTAAGCGTCCGTGGAATGTAGCTCTACTCCGTCCTTTCTACACTTAGCAGAGAAGTATATGTACCCGAGTCTTCTCATATGTCGGTATGTATGCCGGCAATGAGCTTATCAATGAGATGTTGGCACATCGAGCAGTAACTCGGGGACTGCCTTAATAATATTTGTTGTCTTTTGTTGTTTGTACGTGAGCTGGAGTAAGTTGTTCTACTTAACTCGGATTAGTAGTGTGTGAGCACCAAAAACCCAACTCTTCGACTTGCTGCTGTCCAACAAGAATTGGCTTCATGGCAAGCAAGAGAACAAGTTTGGAATTGCGTAGCACATGAAAAACGACTAAGGAAAAGAACTTCATCGAGCCGACGTTTGTTTTTCAAACTAACCTTATATGTTTTTAGTTTATTATGCTGATTTATTTTGAGCTAAGCCTAAAAGTTTCCTAGTATTGTTAAGACAATTTTTGAAGCTAAGATTCGTAAGTCGTAAAACCGAATCAAGGTAGACACGAGCCGAGCCAGAAGATTGGACGAACAAGAAAAGAAAACTCGGGGACTACGCCCAAGTTAATCCGGCATAAAAGCTTAGTAGCAAAATATCACATGTGTACTGGATACAATTCCACCCGGCATACCGGGGATCTGATAAACTTTAAAGTTTTTTTTCCCTTAAGGAGCAGCAGGAGGAGGAAGTTCGGCGTCATCTTTGCTGTCTTCATTGTCTGAGGCATCGCCCTCTTGGTCCTCATCCGACCCATCTTCAACGTTCTCAGCGTTTTCGTCACCGGCGGCTTCTAGGAAGCTCGGTCCCTTAGTCCATTCGTGAATGGGAGCATATTCGATGAGGCTGTGGGCGCAAGCCTTGCGCCGAGCTACCCACTCCGGGTCACTGGTCCATTTGGATCCGGTGCGCATGCGCGTTAAGAGGTTGAGGTCGATCTTCTCGTACCACGTGAGTACGTAGTGGAGAACGGTCTCAGTTGCGGCACGTCCAGCGGATTCCCTCCAAAGGTCGAGCTGGGTCTCGCACTCCATCAATTTTTCAACAAGAAGTGCGGTTCCCTCCGGAGTGTCTTCTGCAGGCCAAAACGTGTTAAAGACTCGGACTGCAGCGTCAAGGGTATCCTTGACATATTTCTTGATGATTTCCACGCGAGATGACAGGCTGACTAGCAGGTCCTCCATGTCATAGGGAATCTCTTCTGCGTCAGCACCAACGGGAGTACCCCTCTCTCGGCCGAAATCAGCAATAGCAGCGCTTGCGATGGCAGTGCCTTCTGGAAATTTGCCTGAAACGAGATAAGAGAAACAGATAAAGAAAAGATATGTGAAGTAACCCGGAGAAATAAGCCGGATAAGGGAAAGGAACTCACGTGAAATATGGCTGAGGACCCGAGTCAACTCCCTGGTACAGTCATCACGTCTTTTGCGAAGCTGCACAAGTTCAGCATTCGCCAACTCAAGCTTGACGTCGGACTCCTGGAGAAGTTCTCGGTCCTTGGCAATTTGGAGTTTGAGGCGTTCGTGCTCCTCGGTACAGTCTTGGCCAACCTTTTGGAGCTCGGATTGATGCTGTGCCTTCAATTTTTTCATCTCGGCTTTAAGCTTGGCGATCTCATCATCCTTGGTCCGGAGGAGGGCAAGCTCATCGTCTTTCTTTTTAAGCTTGGCCTGATGCTTCCCTGCTTGTTCAAGAAAATGCAGCATCATATCAGGCACGGGCACACTATCTTCCAGCGATACTGAAATAGTTTGTCAACCCGACAAAGGTGGGATATGAATGTTTGCCGAGCCAAGGAGGAAAGAGGATGAAAAGCATAAGCAAGGTTGATTAGATGTAACTTACCCTTGATCTGATCCAAATTCTTCCTCATAAGCTTATTCTCAGCCTCCACCCCAGCTGCGAAAACCGAATGAGGGATTAGTTCGGCAGAAGAAGATGAAAGCAAACGGAGAAGTGTCAAGGAAGAAACCTACCCCGTTTCTCGTGTTCAGCGAGGAGTGCGTTATGTTTGGCGCGCAGCATCTTATGAGTGTCCAGGAGATGCTGAAACTCAGCGCTCCGGCGATTGGTGGTCACCTGAAAAGAATACAAAGATACAACTTAGCTTTGTGCATATTTGAAGTTATCAAAATCCGGGCCAAGTGGAACTTAACCCGGCTCTAGGTGTGTGCATATTCGAAGTTATCAAAATCCGGGCCAAGTGGAACTTAACCCGGCTCTAGGTGTGTGCATATTCGAAGTTATCAAAATCCGGGCCAAGTGGAACTTAACCCGGCTCTAGGTGTGTGCATATTCGAAGTTATCAAAATCCGGGCCAAGTGGAACTTAACCCAGCTCTAGGTGTGTGCATATTCGAAGTTATCAAAATCCGGGCCAAGTGGAACTTAACCCGGCTTTAGGTGTGTGCATATTCGAAGTTATCATGGAGCTACGGTAGTTTTCTAAGGAGCATCCAGCCGAGTAACAAGTTACTCCCCCGAAGGCTCGGGGACTAATGGTTATGTCATCAATATCTACAACATGCTAAGGAAGTAACGTACCTCCATCATCCGAACCATGAGGTTGATTGCCTTAGCGGTTGTGTTCATTTGAGCAGAAATTCAGCGGGGCCGAACTTCTCCGGAAGATCGTTGTTGTCGACGAACTCCGCCTTGTTCCAATTCATGATGAATTCGATCAGGCTCGGAGGGTATCGCTCGCCGGTGGGCATATGGGGTGCCACCAAGCCCTTCGCATGCGCCTCCTTCCTCTCAACCAGGGAAAGGGCCGGGTTGGTGTGCAAAACCATCTATTGCGCATTAGTTGGCTCGGCAGGGGCGTCCTTCGGTGCTGGAGGCTTCTTGGGAAGCATGGATGCAAGAGTCCGCTGTCCAGGCTCGACGAACGCTGTCATGGTGGCGCCAGGGGCCTTTTTTCCCTTGGGATGCTGGGAGGAGGAAGTGCTCGAAGCAGATTTTCCCTTGGGAGCTGTTTGGGTACTTTCTCGCCGAGACTGAGAAGCCTCAGACGAGACGGAGGAGCTTGGCACTGGTGCTCTTGCTGCTGGGCTTGCTGCTGCTGCTGGCGATCTTGCTGCTGGAGTTGGTGCTGGTGCCGGAGTTGGTGCTGGTGCTGGTGCTGAAGGTAGTAGCTGGTTGCGGCAGAGCCGAAGTTGTGGATGCCGCCGCCTCGGCTGGGCCAGTCTCCCCCACTTCAAGGTTGCCACCCTCTTGACGAGGTGGAGCAGAACCCAGAGCAGCCGCAGAACCCTCAGGAATAGGACTCAGCGGGCGTGGCTCGTCGCCATGAGGGGGAGAAGGGCTAGGTCGGAGCAGCGAAGCAATGCCAGACCCACTCTGGGGGACCTCCACCGTGACCCTGCCGAATCAAACAATGTCGGATGAGAAACTAAGACAGTACAAGAACAAGTAAGGGGCTGAGGGAAAAGAGGCTTACGCATCCGAGGTCAGGGGATCCTTAGGCTTCCGAGCCCTTCGTGCCGGGGCCTTGGTTGCAGGCTTGGAGGCAGTTTTGTCCCCGGACTTCTTTCGCCTTTTGGTAGGCTGAGAAGGTCTAGAGGATGAGGTTGATGCAGCTCCCCGCTTCTTCTTCGGTGCAACCGGAACAGGGTCACCCACAGCAAGGGGAGGGTCCTCATGAATCTGCCCACCGGGGTTAGCTGATGCCGGAAAAGCATAAGAAAGGGGGACAGCATCAAGAGCTTCCATCACCTCGACATCTGAGTCATCTTCATCATCGGGCCAATCTCTAATGGAAGAGGGTTTACCGGTGGGTCACTTCGTAGCGTCGGTCATTGGAAGGAACATCTCCTGATCCGGCTCTTCCTCGTCCGAGGTCTCCCGGTCAGGCGCCCACTTAAGGGTGGGGTCGGTGCCATCTTCGAGGGTTTGCTGAAGGAATAGCTAAGGAAAAGAACAGACAATAGAGTTAAAAATACAACGGCAACCGACATAAGGTTTAATTCGGAGAGAGTTTGCGGCACAAAACTTACCGTGGGAGGAAGCCTATCACAGCAAAAGTGCTCAATTCCCCACGTCCACTCAGACGAGAAGTCCTTGTGGGTGGTGAAGAGAGCCTTGACCCGGCGATAGATCTCTGTGTTGCTCAACTCGAAGGACGAGGTCCGGTTGGGGTCGCGGCCCCAGCTCATGTGACACACTTTGTGAGTGCGATTCTAGAGCAGGGAGATCCGGTTGCGGACGAACGTGATCATGGCGTCCTTGTTGCGCAACCCGAGCTTCTTTAGTTCCGCGAACCTTTTATTGACCTAGTTATCCAAGGCCGTGGGCTTCTTGGGGACAACGTCCCACAACTCCAGGTTAGGAGGACCTGGAGCATAGGGGAGCAGCCGGATCAGGTTTTCGGTGCCGGCGTTCCGGACATAAAAGAAAGTCCGGGCCCATCCCTTGCAGGACTCCAGCCTGGTGACTCGGGGGAAGACGAATAGCCTCCGAGGAGAGATGGACGCAGCCCCGAACTGTGTAAGCTGCTTGTCCTCCGGGTCAAGTTGAATGTTCGGAATGACGTTGCGATGGAGGCCAAAGAATCGGATCCATAGCTCCTTTGTGGGCCATAATCCGGCATAGCCTTTGATCGTGGAGGCGAAAGCAGACAGAGAGGTGATTGCGTTGGCAGGAAGGTGGTGCGGTTGGAGTTCGTAGGTGCTCAACCAGTCGTGGAAAAAATCGCTGACCGGCAAACCGAAACCCCGCTGAAAATGTGACAAGAACACCACATACTCACCCGGATTGGGTGAGGGGGCGAGTTCGGCGGAGGTGAGACGCACGGTGACTCCTGGTAACGAGGTGAGACGCCTGGTGCGGTAGAGCCAGTCCAAGTCATCCTGGCAGACCCAGGATCCGGCCCATGCACCACGGTCCGTCGTGGCGGCGTCTTCCTCCATCTCTTGCTCGGTGCCAGCGAGCTCCTCCTCTGTCATCTCGAGTTCGCTGCCCTCGCTGGCGCTAGCGGTGGTGGGGGGCAGCGGCCTAGACTGACAGCGACCCGTGGCGGAGGAGGTGCGCAGCAGCGGCGGCGACGCAGAGACACGTGGAAGCGGTGCGGTGGCGGCTGCTACTTAGAAGAGGTGGCGGCGGCGCTGTCACGGGAGAAGACGAAGAAGAAGAACTGGGAGCAGAGGGGCGCGGAAGGAGGAAATGACCTAAGGGGCGCGCCCCTCCCCTATATAACCACTCCCTCATGGGGGAAGTGGTATCGTGTTCTGCGGTTACGCCACACGGTGTGGCCGTGTACACACCGGATCGACCAATCAGAATCAGGCCACACGGAAGATCACAGGGCGCAGCGGATCCCATGACGTGACGCATTGATGCAGGTAACAAGGAGGCAGGTATGACGTGACACACGCACAGTAACTCCTGACAATCACTGCGACGGTTACTGTGGCTGGCCCTTAAAATGAGGCGATGTGATGATTAGCCTCCACGTGGGGAAGCGTAAGAGAGAAGGAAGAACAAGCCGGATGAAAATGTGGTAACCCGGCCAACAAGTGAAAACTTGGAATGTGCCGAGGGAAAGTAAATCCATAGAATCCGAGATAAGGTGGTAACCCGGCCAGCAAGGGAAAACTTGGAATGTGCCCAGGGAAAGTAAATCCATAGAATCCGAGGTAAGGAGGTAACTCGAAAATAAGATCCTAAGCTCAGTGAAATGGAACCGGATGTGGCCTTAGCGGCCAAGGCAGCTAAGACCGCACCAGCTTCGGGGACTAATGTTGGGGGGATACCCCCGGGTAGGGTCACGCCGGGGTATAAAGGCAGAGTTAGCCAAGGTTCGGCAAGGCCAAAGCGGATGCTGGCCAGGCCACCTCAAGGCAGGCCGAATCACGGAGTAACCCAGACCAGGGGGCGTCCACCTAATTAGGTCACAACCGACTTAAGCCGTAAGTCGGAGCGATGTGTCTAAACTTTCATGCAAGAACGGGTGTGGCCGGATCAACTACGATCCGGGTCATGTCAGGCTTCTAGGAGAAGGAAGGAATCTCGCTGGTCAAAAGTAGCCCCGGTACGCACGGCATGAGCGAAGCGGACAGAGGGAGGACCAGCGAGGTGTGGCCGAGAAAGGTGACAAAGCCAATGTCGGGTGACGCAGGCGCCGCAGAGGCTAACGTAGCCTCTACATGGATGACGCGGGGGAAAAGTAACCCGGTCGGTTACTATCTTGGGAGGAGGCATATTCCCTGGAATATGCCTCCATGTATGCCCTAAGTGGAGATCTAGCCACCCCTATATAAGGAGGGCCAGGGTCTCTGTAGAGGGGTTAGATTCTACGGGTTGGTCTTGTACGGGTTAGCTAGTGGCGAGAGTAAGAGAGTCCCTTCTTCCTCCTCTCCCCAAGACAGCTCTAGGAACACTTGTGAACCTTGGAAGTGAATCAAATATAACTTCAGTGTGAGGAATCACCTCACTATCCCTCCCTGGATTCCCCTAGTGCATATTAGTCCCCACTATTAGCCTATCCATGGCATCTGTCGTGACACCACCACGACAGTTAGATAACAACCTGGGTCAGAAGCACAAAAATTCACACCTCAAAACGACGTACAGAGATTTTACACGAATTTTTATGGTGAAGCACAGAAATCTGTTTCGGGACAACAACTTTCCCAATCATTACTTCTCTCTCATTAGAGGTTACTCTTGGCACAAAAAGCAAATAAAAAGGATAAGGAGCGGTTATTATAGAGGTAATAACTTCCAAGACTCATCCAAAACTTTTGGATTATCTCTCAATAAGTACTTTTCTTTAACGCCTTTAAGTTAGGCATAAGAAGCAAAAAAAGAATCAAGTCTTCTCAAATGAGGAAGCATTAAGAGCAAATTTTGTTTTCGTAGGAGAGGCAAAAGAAATTTTTTCTCTCTTCTTAGGGAAGTGTTCTATACCTTTCTTGAGTGGGAGTTGATATTTAATGGTGCCTTTCTTTCATATCAATAATGGCACCAACAGTTCTAAGAAAAGGTCTTCCCAAAGTAATAGGACAAGAACCATTGCTTTCAACATCCAAAACATAGAAATCAATGGGTACATAGGCATTGTTAACCATAATAAGAACATCATTAATACTCCCAATGAGTTTCTTTTTAGCATTATCATCAAGTGGGACATTCAAATAACAATCTTCCAATGGTGGCAAATCAAGCATATCATAAATCCTTCTAGGCATAATAGAAACACTAATATCAAGATCACATAAAGCTTTATTAAAATCAAAATCATTCACTTTCATATTAATGATGGGTTCCCAAGCATCTTCTTGTTTTATAGGAATAGAAGCTTTATGTTTCATATTTTCTTCTTTAATCTTTATGAGAGCATCAGTAATGTTTTTTGTAAAGGCCATATTCATAGCACTAGCATTATGACTTTTAGCAAGATTTTGTAGGAACTTAATAACTTCAGAGATATTGCAACCATCAAGATCAAAATCATCATTATCATCTAAAGTAGTAAAGCTATTACTAGCCTCAACACTAGTGGTAGTGATACTAGAAACACTAATGTTTCTAGCAATTTCATCTTCTCTTTCCCACTTAGCATGCAATTCAGCTAATAGTCTAACATTTTCATCAATTCTAACTTGTTTGGCATTAGTAGCAGCAAAGGGATTCTCATTAGTCTCTGGTTTAGCAGACATTTTATTTAAAGAAGATTGAGCTTCAGCCAATGATGCTATATTTCTTTCAGCATTAGAGAGTTTCTCCTCAATAGTTTTATTGAAAGCAGTTTGTTTACTAATAAAGTCTTTAAGCATAACTTCAAGTTCAGAGGGAGCATTCCTATTATTGTTGTAGGAATTTCCATAAGCATTACCATTGTTGGGAGGATATGGCCTATAATTGTTGTTACCAAAATTATTCCTATAGGCATTATTGCTAAAATTATTATTTCTTATAAAGTTCACATCAACTTGTTCTTCTTGAGCAACCAAAGAGGCTAAGGGAACATGATTTGGATCAATATGAGCCTTCCCATTAACAAGCATAGACATAATAACATCAATTTTATCACTCAAGGAGGAGGTTTCCTCAACAGAATTTACCTTCTTACCTTGTGGAGCTCTTTTAGTGTGCCATTCAGAATAGTTAACCATCATATTATCCAGAAGCTTTGTTGCAGCACCCAAAGTAATGGTCATAAAGGTACCTCCAGAAGCAGAATCCAATAGACTTCTTGAAGAATAGTTCAATCATGCATAAAAGGTTTGGATAATCATCCAAGCAGTCAGTCCATGAGAGGGACAATTCACTTCTCATAGATATAATCTCATAGATATAATCAGATTGTTTAAACTTCATTATTTCACTTATCATAGATATAATCTTAGTAGGAGGATAGTATTTTCCAATGAAAGCATCTTTGCATTTAGTCAAAGAATCAATACTATTCCTAGTTAAGGAATTCAACCATTCTTTTGCTTTTCCTCTCAAAGAGAAAGGAAACAATTTAAGCTTAATAATATCCCCATCTATATCCCTATGATTTTGCATCTCACAAAGTTCAACAAAGTTATTTAGATGAGCAGCAGCATCTTCATTACCAATACCAGAAAATTGTTCTCTCATAACAAGATTGAGTAAGGCATGTTTAATTTCAAAGAAAGTAGCTTCAGGAATAGGTGGAGCAATAGGTGTGCACATGAAATCATTATTGTTGGTGCTAGTGAAGTCACACAACTTAGTGTTTTCAAGAGTAGTCATTTTTTTGTGTTTTTAATAAAGAAAGCAAACTAGTAAAACTAATTTTTGTGTGTTTTTGCTAAAGAAAAAAGCAAACAAAGGAAAGTTAAACTAAGCAAAACAAAAACAACAAAGTAAATAGATTGGTTATGAGGGACTCCCCTTGTGAAGATGTCCTTGACTCCTCAGCAATGGCGCTAGAAAATATACTTGCTGACTCGTGTATTAACGAGCTCGTTGGTAAACCCCAAGAGGAAGGTATGATGAGCACATCAGTAAGTTTTCCCTCAGTTATGAAACCAATGTTATCAATACAGTAGGAGAAAGAAAACACCTCCAAGGTTATCAACTCCCCCAAGCTTAGACTTCGCTTGTCCCCAAGCGAAAACTAAGCTCAATAAACATGACCTCAAGTTTATGGAGTGAAGTTTCTATAAAAGAATACGAATAAGAAGCATCAAATTCATCAATACATAAATCATAATAGAAGACAACTCACTATTATATAACTTAACTTGCAATAAGTAAAGGAAATATAATAAAGATACACAAAGTAAATCATAATGGGTAATGTCAAACTTTGTTGTTGGTCAAAGAATAGTTAACAATCTGCAGGAGTTCAAACATAATGGGTTTTCAGTGATAACTTTCAAAGTAATATTCAGTAAGATAAGAGGAGTGTCCAAAACAAGGAATATAAAGAACATGATTGAATAAATCATCATATGAATGATTGAAACACAACAACTCAAATACTTGCTTGAGATAGAAAGGAATAGGTTTACTAACTCAACTAAAAATTAAAAGATAGGCCCTTCACAGAGGGAAGCAGGGATTCAAGTTTCATAAAGAGCTTCCAAAAATTATGGTACTTATTAGCTTTCATCTCTCATTACCCCTATCATAAGCATCTTTAGGTGATTAAGGTTAAAGTGAACAAATATGAGGATATGCTTGACAAGTTATAAGCTGAAAATCGCATGCCCCTTGCTTACGAGTACCGAACCTCATGCTACTCAACTTTAGTCACAAGTAAGTTCTTGTCATTGTAAGTACATGTGTATCATAGAGAATCACCAACGAGGTACACCTTGCCCCATGATATAGGAGCTTTCCCATATCAAAATGACAAGGCAACAGACAATGAGCATCTCAGCGATCCTTTTATTTGCTATTTGCAAAGGGTTTTCCTCTTCTTCTTCTTTTCCTCTTTTTTTCTTTTTTTGATTGAGGATGCTTCACAGATTGCTCACTATGCTTATGCTGCAAGTTTCCACCATGATTAGGCATGGCTTAGGCTAGCCTCCCAGGCATTTCTCTAACACATATACAAACTCCATGAGATTTACAAGCTCCCCTTTTGACGAGGGTTTAACTCGCCAATGCCCATTGTTATGGACTTGGGTTTTGGAGAAGGAGGGAGTGCTGGAGGCATCAGTCGGCTAGCAAACAAGCACACAGGGACACAAGTTTTACCTAGGTTTAGGCCTCGTAGAGGTACCTACTCCTGCTTGTCTGCTCTTAGAATTAACGAAGGAATCGAAGATTACAGGGGTGCGCAGATGCAATCTGGCGAGAGTTGTGGAAACTAGGGTTACACGTGTGTCCTCCCTGCTTCCCCTCCTAGCCTTTCTATAGATAGGCTAGGTCTCGGGTAGCAGATCGAGTCGGTTATAGATTCTTCTTTTCTCGCAAGCAATTGAGAATCTGTGGGCCACTCGAATTCTCCATTGGGCCTTGGAAACGCCGTGGGCTTCCTCCGTATCTGGACCGTATATACCAAACTCGAGTACCTGCAGGGTATAACCATGTCAGTAGCCCCCGAGTGTCCAGTGGAATCGCATATTCGACTGGGGACTTTATGAAGTCTTTCGAGTGCATGACCGAGTGTTATTTCGAGTGTTCAGTTGTGTCATAGGGATTGTTGATATACGTGCCTGATTTATCCGATGTATCCGTATCAGTTAACTGCCTGAGGGCAAAACAACGCAATCTACTCAAACTCGACTCCCCGAATTCGAATTCGGAAAAGTGCTGGCGTAATTCGACTCAGGCCGTGGAGGTCTTACAAGAGTTGAATTCCAGTGCATAAGTGTAAGCACTCGACGCGTCCATCAAGGCATGTTCATCGTACATGCAGTCACGGATATGTTTCTGGTAGTGCGTAGCAAATGCGTTGCCAGGCCTTATTCAGGTCTTATCTTCACGCTGTAAGCACGGCATCCGAGTTTTTTATCATCGCGGAGACGATTCAGGTGGCCCAGGAGATGTAATCTCTTTGTAGGGAAAATGTGAGGCAGAGTCGCCATAGAATGCGAGTGTGGATGTTATCAACACATAGTACGACGTACGAATAATCATAGGGTGCGCGACCACTCCCTATGGGAGTAGCCCCCGAGTGCCTGGTTGAGTCGAAGACTCAAGCAGGGACTAAAAGACCTTTTGCGACTGCTATCATCTTTCGCTGCTTGTTTCGGTCGAATTTGTTTCTAGCGCTCCCTATGGCAGTTACCCATAGTTCTCAATCGAATCGTAGATTCGAGTGGTGGGTATGTCTTGAATGTTCATATACCTGCATGAAGACAATCGTAGGGTGCACGACCAGTGCTCCCTATGGGAGTAGCCCCCGAGTGCTTGGTTGAGTCCAAGACTCGAGCGAGGACTAAAGTAGTCAAAATGTTCTACTGCTGAAAATCAATGACGTCAGTGCTGACGATGTGATGACCTCGGTTGCCCGCGTGAGCAGCTTTGATGGGACGTGACGAGTGGTGGGTCCCACTTTATGACTTCGATTTGACCGGGTGTGCGTAATATTCTGTTTTAACTGCATCTCCTTGATTTCCGCGCGTAATGGGAATAGTGGGGGACGGTTCGTGCTTCAGCTTCGCCACATGTCGATGGCGATGTGCGCCACGCATGTAGTAGGGTTTCTGCTAGCCATTGGATGGTTTCTGTGAGGAGGTTACGTAGCAGCAGAGCTGCGGTAATTTCCCCATCTGTCTTCTTTGTTCTTGCCTCCATTGCATTTGCTGCTGCTCTCTGCTTCCTTGCGCACTTTCTCGTTGCGGCTCTAGACCTGCTCCGTATCTTCCCTAGCTACTTCCTCAGTTCTCATCGCCATCGGAAGATGGGCAAGAAGAAGGGAGGCTTTGCTGCTGGGTCTACCGCCGCCATTGCCGCCACCAAGAAGAAGGGCGGCTCCACTACTATGGGCACCAGCGCCGCCGACGCTGGGAAGAAGAAGGGCACGGGCATCGACATCACCAATGGCGCTTGGCGTGCGTCCATCATCAAGCCCGCCGAGTTGCATCTTCATTGTCGAGATGGAGTTCTTCCCTCCGTGGAAGACGAATCTCGAGTGCCCGGCGAGGAGGTAATTCCTTGTCCTCCTCCTGGTTTCCGGGTGATGTTCCTTGTGTTCACATCCAAGGTCTTTCTTTGCCCCTGCATCCTTTCTTCAGGGGCCTCCTTTACTTCTGCGGGCTCTAGCTGCATCAGCTGTCCCCAAATTCCATTCTCCACATCTCCTGCTTCATTACCCTTTGCGAGTGCTGGCTCGGAGTTGAGCCGCACTTTGGCCTCTTTAAGAGGCTTTTTAAGCTGAAACGCCAGTCGGCGTCCGGTTCGGTAGTCTACGACGTAGGAGGCTGCGGAATCCACGTCGACTCTTCCGCCACTTACTTTGAAATCAAGCTCACTGTGTCTGTCCTAGGGTGGAGAGACAAGTGGTTCTACATCCACGACCAGAAGGCCGACGAAGAGCACTATGGACTCGCGCCCTTCGATCCCGCGACGCCGTGCAAGAGGAGGTGCTCTTGGAAGAATATCGTGATGCCTGGCGAGTTCGAGGAAACAGAGGTGTTGTATAAGCGCGTTTGCAACCTCGAGAGTCGCATAGGCAAAGAAGAGGGAGGCGCTGCCCTCATTTGCACATGGTTGCACCGTCCTGTCTAGCCTCTGCAGGCCAGAGTCCACCCCATGTTCCGCTGGGCTGGTGCGAACGATGCCACTCACGTATTTGCCGATGGCATTTCTGCGGGTGAGGTTGATAAGAGGGTGCGACTGGTGACCAAATACACCACTAAGGAGGTTCTCCCAGGCAAACTAGTCGTGCCTCCTTTCGACGCCTCAAACCCTCCTCCTGAGGTAGAATTGTATGACGAAGTAGCTTTCGTTTTCAGTTGCCTTTTACGATGTTGTGATATATAACATTGTATCTTATGAATGCAATATTGGCAGGTGTCTCCCAATTTTCCCCCTCGTCCTGAAGGGGTTATCCCTCGCGAGGTGGATGAAGAGGACGAGTCGGAGTTGACCGCCCCAATTGAAGAAGAGGAGGGAGCCCCTGAGTCCAGCGACCCGGACACTCGCATGTGTTCCTGCAGCGAGGATTTGGATGCCTCATCGCTGACGATGCCAGAAGGCCCTTCTGTTGTTGCAGAGGAGCCGATCCCCGCCGTTCCTGTGCGCTCCATGGCTCATCCTGCCCGGAAGAAGTTGCGACTGCCAAAGGAGTCATCGGAGTCGGAGGAGCAATCCTTCGACCTTGATAAATTTGACTCATGATTCACGACTTTTCCTTGGTTTTTTTTTGGAGTTGCGTTCCTTGAGGTTTTTGATGGATGTGTTTTGTATTCAAGCGGCGTCGTCGTCTTCTGGTGACATCCAATTTGTGAAGGAATCCGGAGTCGCAGACTCCAAGGCCAAGGAAGTGGCCGAACGATCTTCCTCTCCTCCATTGGCGGCCCACTCTGGGCACAACTCATCGAGTTCCCCGCATGCTGGGGGACACCAGGTGGTCGCCCGGATGACAGCACGACAGTCATCCTCGGAGTCTCTAGAGGACCATGTAAGCATCTCTTTTCCATTTTGTCAGTCGAATATATACTTGGTGCTGTTGCTGAACCTTGTTTTCTTCTAATGCAGCTCATCGTGAAGGAAGTTGCTCGTCTGGCGGAGCAAGTCCTGGACATGGGTCGACAGCATGCGCGGCTGGACAATCGCCATCGCGTTGTTGAAGGTTAGTTTTGCCTTTGTTTGTGTCTTGGTGACGTTTCTAGATTTAATTGATGATACGTCTTGTTCTTTGTAGTTGAGCATAACGAACTTCTGTATCATGCTTCTTCACTCGAAAAGACGCTTGTCACGGCGACGAAGAGTCGCGATGAAGCAATCGCAGCCCTAGAGGAGTCACGAAAGCGCGAGGAGGACTTGCGAAAGCGTGAGGAGGACTTGCGCTCCTCTAATGCCGAGAGGGAGAAGTTGCTTGTGGAACAGCTTTTCTCGATTGCTAAGTCCCTCTCAGGTACTCTTTTCAGCTCAATTTTCGTCGTTTCTTGCTTCGACGTCGTGTTATTGTGCTAACACTTTGCTGTATGTAGATGTCGGTGGCCTGAGCTTTGACGCCCAGGCCCTTCGTTGCGTTGATGCATTGGCTGGTACTATCGCCGCAGTCGAAGACCGCATCTCTTCCATTCAAGGGATGCTGACGATGGCCAAGGGTGTGCTCAGTCGCATACGCAGGGATCTAACTCCCAAGGCTGAGCTACTTGACAACCTTGAGGACCTGGTGGAATCCCTTGCTGGGGTATTCCTATGGACTTCAGGAACTCCGAGCGGCATGTCGGTGCCACCATGGCACTCGCGATGGTGCAAGCCCATGGCGTGGAGGTGGATCCCGCCGCGATTTCCAAGGCGATGCCCGTCGGCGCAGATGGCCAACAGGTAGTGTTTGCTCCCTTCTCTACTGGTTGTGGTAAATATGGACCACATCTCATCAATACAGTCGCCAAATACTCCGAGGAGCTACAGCGAGCGAAGAATGCGGCGAAGGCTGTGGCATCAGGGGCTAGCACTAGAAAGTCTGTGGCGTCAGAGACCGCCACGGATTCGACGAGGCCCCCGAAGTCCAAGTCGAAGTCGAAGAAGCAGGCTGCTCCTTAGTAGATATTTTGTAATAGTTGTAGTTTTATTTTTGTGTTGAAACCATGCTTTTTGTGGGAGTATCCATGTGGATACTTTGCCATTTCTGAATGCATTCGATCCTTTTATCAATGTACTCTTGGTCCCTTATTTTGCTCTTGCTTGGTTTATGATAGGGTACGTCGAGTGGTCCCTCGAGTGATCCTCGTGATCCTCCACCCACCTATGAAACCTTGGCGTAGCCGCGCTCAAAGGTGGATGAGTTGTCCCTGCTTTCGCGACCGCCTGATTGCATTAAGCAACTAGAGCGTGAGTTGCCCATCCTCTGTGGTAGCGCGGATGTATGGAAGTCGAAGGCGGAGAAGGCTACCTCCTGCGAGCAGTATCTCTTGGAGGACGCAGCTCAGCGAGCAGTTCAAATGTTAGCTTTCTGCCCTCTTATCTTTTCTTTTAGTCAGTCGCGGTGATGCCATGTCTTCATACTTTGCCCTTTTGCTTGGCGTAGTTGTCAGTGCCTGTCATCTGCAGGATGAGAAGGACCGAATTGCCGTTCGAATGAATGATCTGACCCAGGAGCAACTACAGGCGAGTGGGTACTTTTGGGTGGACCATGATCGTGCGATCGCGCTTGCGACCCTGCAGGATCATGCTTCTCGAGTACTTCACTTTTTGAAGAAGGCGCAGTCGTGCCTTAGACATATCTATCAAACGAAGTTTCCGTTGGACATCGCCCCTTCAAGCTTGTTGGCTCTTCTGGTGAAGTTTCAGGATTTGAGTGCGGTTCGTGAGTGTGTACGACGGCAGTTAGTAGTGGGTGCTAAGGCTGCATTGTCACTGGTGCCACTGGGCTGCCACCTCCGCCAGAGGGTATAACCTAGGACATGGTTCCGCACTACCAAGCGGTTGATTGCCCAGCGGAAGAAATTGTCGACTTCTTCGAGGAACAAACGAGCGTTCTCCTGTTGTAGCAGTAGCATGATTTGTATCCTGCACGTAGTTGTACAAGTGTTGTAAAGTTCATATGAATATGTTGGATCTAACTAATACTCATTGATATGTGAATAGCTTGCTAGCTTTTATGTTTTGCGAGTGTGTTTGCACTATGTAGTTCCTTTTCGTTAGCCTGACTTATGTTATCTCAGCACCTTGCCAACCCGTCAGGTGTGTTGCAACTGGGTTGGTGTTTATCAAGGGCTCGATTGTTGTTGTGTCAGCTACTCGGGATACTACGATATGTTCGTAGAATGAGAGTGTAAAGGGTGGCGTAGCTCCCGAGTGATCGATTTGCAGGAAAATAAGGAAAACACAGAGTTTTGTGGCACTTAGATTTATTTATTCGCAGAATAGTACGAGGTACAATGTGTGGCTAAGTAGCCTAGCTAAATAGCCTTATTTGTAAATGTAAAAGTGACTAGGGGTAGAAGCGACGCAGTTGTGCGACGTTCCAGGGGTTGGAGTATGCGACTCCTATCTTGAAATCTTTAAGGCGATATGCGCCACCTAGGATTACTTATGTAATCATGTAAGGTCCCTCCCAAGGAGACTCGATCTTGAGATGCCCTTGTTGCTTGAGTCATAGGACCAGGTCTCCTTCGACGAAGGATCTTGGGTGTAGCCTTCTGCTGTGGTAGTTGCCGAGGCTTTGCTAGTAGATCGTTGATCTCTCCGCTGCGATTTCTCGCGCCTCGTCAAGAAGGTCGACGGAGTCTTCCAGTGCAAGAGTTGACTCCTGCTCGCTGTAGGCGACCACCCGCGGGCCTTTGTAGCGTACTTCTCCGGGCAGCACCGCTTCAGCACCGTGCACCATGAAGAACGGGGTATATCCCATAGCGTTGTTTGGAGTTGTGCGCAAGCTCCAGAGTATGGATTGTAGCTCGTCTGGCCAGCATCCGGCGGCTTGTTCGAGTGGCCGGAGGAGTCGCCTCTTGATTCCGCCACAGAAGAGGCAGTTGGCCTTTTCGACTTGACCGTTGGTCTGCGGGTGAGGCACCGAGGCATAGCTTATGTTGATTCCTAGGTTTTCGTAGAATTCCTGGAACTCCTTGGAGGTGAAGTTCGTCCCATTGTCCGTGATGATGCTGTGTGGTACTCCAAAGTGGTAGACAATGGACTCAAAGAACTTGACAGTGCTGGCTCCTGATTGATTTGTCACCAGCATGGCCTCGATCCACTTGGTAAATTTGTCGACTATGACCAGGAAGTAGACATAGCCTCGTCGCGAGGATTTAGGAGCTTGCAGACCATGTCGAGTCCCTAGCCAAGCGAATGGTATTGGCCAAAGTTCCGCGCCAGGTGCGTGCGGTTTGTCCACGAATCGCTGGCAAGTGTTGCAGCGCTGGACGATGTCCTTGGCGTCGCGCATAGCCGTGGGCCAGTAGAATCTGGCTCGTAGAGCTTTGGCGACAAGGGCGCGACTGCCAGCATGGTGCCCGCAGGTCCCTTCATGGATGTCGAGGAGGAGGGCCCTTTCGTCCCAGTTGGAGACGCACCGTTGAAGCACTCATGTGATGTTGTGCTTGTACAGTTCGCCGTTGATGACGGCGAATGCCTTGGATCGTCGCGCAATGTGTCGTGCGTTAGTCGGATCATCTGGGAGCCTCTTGTTGAGTAGATATGTGATGTAGAGTTGTGTCCAAGATGGCTCGATCATCATGACGCCCATTGGTCCTTCGAGTCCTGTATAAAGCTCCAGGTCGTCGAGTGCCATTGGCTCATTGGGTGGCATAGTCCCTGAGCCCGTTGACGCACTTGCTTTCTTCTCTGGAGCCTTTGGCTTGATGGAGCGTTCGCAGATGTGCTCGAGAAATACCCCAGGTGGTATGGGGCGCAGGTGGAGCCAATGTTGGTGAGTGTGTCCGCCTCTTCGTTGCTTTTGCGGCCTACGTGTCACAGCTCACAACCATTGAAGTACCCTTCAAGTGTGTCATAGAGATCGTGATAGGCGATCATGTTGTCGCTCAGTGCGTCGCACTCGTGCATCGTTTGGTTGACCACCAGTTTGGAGTCGCCGTAGATGATGAGCCTTTTGGCGCCACAGGCTTTCGCCATCCGCATCCCATGGATTAGAGCTTCATACTCAGCTTCATTGTTGGAGGCGGTGAACTGCATTCGCAGAATGTATTTCAGCTTGTCTCCCTGGGGTGATGCAGTATGACACCTGCACTAGCGCTATCCTTTCGTTTGGACCCATCAAAGTGCATCATCCAAAGATAGGACATATCTGGCTTTTTGGGGAGCTAGTTCCCCATCCAGTGCACGAGGAAATCAGGGAGGACTTGCGACTTGATCGTGTCGTGCTTTTTGTATGTGATGTCTCGTGGAGACAGTTCGATTCCCCAAAGCGCGACTCGCCTGGTGGCATCAGGGTTATTGAGGATGTGCCCGAGCGGGGCGTCGTTGACCACCACGATTGGGTGCTCCTGGAAGTAGTGGCGCAGTCGCCTGGCTGTCATGAAGACGCCGTACGCCAGCTTCTGGTAGTGCGGGTACCGCTGTTTTGTTGGTGTGAGCACCTCGCTAAGGTAGTAGACTGGGCGCTGGACTCCGTGGACCTTGTTTTCTTGTGGATGATGTAGCCGTACGCTTGCCGATATCAAGATCATGATGAAGTCCAGCAGGTCCGGCTCCAACACGTCCATCAGCTCCAGCTCCAGCAAGTCCAGCACCACCAAGTCCAGCACCACAAAGCAGCGGTGCATCCGTGATCGCACACATGACCGGTACCCCGACAACCTCTATCCCTCGCTCCAGCAAAGCAGCAGAAGAAGCAACTCCTTTCTAGATAAAGCCACCGGGAATATGTATCTGGCTAATCTGAGACCATGGGGGAATAATACTAGAGGGGGAGAGAGATCCTTCACGAGGAGGTGCGAGGAAGAAGGGGTGTGAGGGGGGCCTTTTATAGGAGGAGAGGGTACCCCTCCCCCATGGCCGGCGTCCCATGGGATAGACTCCTCACCTCCCCCATTCATGTGGTGGTAACCCCTCCACATTAAAATGCCCCTTCACATTCTCTTTTAAAGTCTCCACTTTAAATGCATTAAATTTCTCCAAATTTAATGCTCTCTCATTTAATTAAACTCTTTTATTACTTTTATTCAGAATTTTTTTAATTACTTTAATTAAAAAACATTCACGTAAAACCCCCTGCAACATTTCAATATTACATGCAGAACCAATTTTAGCAATTTCACCCGAAACAGTTTCGGTGTCTATTGAAATAATTCCAGCGCTTTCTTAAATCTTTATCTGAAACATATTTTCTCCAAATGGTGTCGGTATACCTTAAGTGTGTCACCCTATGGTTCGCGAATAATGCATACATGATCGAGACCCCTCTCGGATCAATAATCAGAAGCGGGACCTGGAGATCCATACTGACTCCTACTAATTCAACGATGACTTTTGTGATCGTGAGAACCTTTAATGCTAGTAACTAAATCCCTTTGTCTCACGATATATTACATGTTCGAGATTCGATCATCGGTATCTCCATACCTAGTTTGATCTCGTTGCCGACATGCACTCTTTTCTCGTTCCCGTGATATAACATTCAAGTGATCACATCACTTGCTTGCAAGCTATCTTAATGTGATATCACCGAGAGGGCCCAGAGTATATCTATCCGTCATCGGGATGGACAAATCCCACTCTTGATCCATGAGCCTCAACATAACACCTTCGTAGCACTGAACCCACCTTTATAGTCACCCTGTTACGGTGTGACATTTGATGTTATCAAGATACTCTTCCGGTGTTAGCAATTAACATGATTTCATGGTCTAAGGACTAAGCTTACTTCGTATGATGTTATAGCAATATAAACATAATGACTCTGATCGTAATGCTATACTTCAAATGAATGTTCATCACATCATTCCACCAATGCTGTGACCTCATTATCAACAACATCCAATGTCCATGATCAGGAAACCTTCATCAGTTTGTTAATCAACGAGCTAGTTTATATGAGAGGCATTACTAGGAACTTTGTAGTTTGTTTATTAAACACACATGTATTAACGTTTCCAATTAATACAATTATAGCATGCAAAATAAACATTTATGATAAACATGGAATAAGATAATACCCACTTTATTATTGCCTCTCGGGCATATTCCCTTCACGCGACACGTCCGAGTATGCACTGATATTGTGAAGGCCATTCGACGAGCTCAAATTCGATGCGCTCTCGCCGAAAGTTTTGTGGCATGCCGAAGATGACGTCGAGGTTGATTTTGCCTAGGGGTTATATGCCTTTCCCTGGGACGATGTCGTGGAATGTCGTGTCTGAAACTTCTAGACACGTCATAGGGATCCTCATCGCCCGCAAGGTACTCGCGAACATGAGGTTAATGCCACTGCCGCCATCCATGAAGACGCGACTCATGTCAAAACCCCCAATATGTGCCTCGAGTATGAGGGGACAGTGGCCTGGACGAGGAACTTGGCGCGGGTGGTCACGCATGTCGAAGGTGATGCAGGTGTCGCTTCCACTGAGGTACTCAGTGGTGGAAGGTGGAGAGTTGATTGCCAAGTTGACCTGGCGAGTGATGGCCTTCTGCATTCAATTTGAGGGACGCCTTTTTGGATCATCCCCATGTGGCCCATGGCTCGTGGGTATGGTTTGCCTCCGTGATGCTAGACCGGTGCGGCCGCGGGTGGTGGTGGTCGGGGCAGTGGTGGAGGATCTCCATGTGCCACATCGCCTAGGGCGGCTCCGTAGCCCCTATTGACTGCGTCGCGATTCAATCGGGCCAGGCCTTCATGGAGGTTGAGGAACTCACGACAGTCCTTGAGAAGGTGGTTGGATTTCTTCTTGCCATCATGCTTGTCGATGTAGAAGTGCACGTTGCATGGCCCAGACAGTTTGTCCTTGATAGATGTTGCGGGTGCCTCGTCGCGAGTGCGGCGCTGCCACACCTGCGTGGTTTTTCTGCTGTCGTGGTATCCACCACTGCGGTATCCGTTGTTGCGGTTATCGTCGCGTTTGTCTACGTGGTTGGCTGCGACAATGTTGACCTCGTCGTGGTAATCGTAGACGCGCATTCGACGTTTGCTTCGACGGTCGCATATGTGCCCAAGGTCGTCGTTGTCATCGGAGTAGGTATGGTTTTTCACCGAGTCTTCTCCATCAGCCCACCCATTCGCGATTTCCATCAGGTGGTCGATCGTTTTGGGCTTCGAGCGGCCTAGCTCCTCCCTGAGCTCTATACGGTGAACGTCGCCGTTGAATGCGTCGATTGCGCGGTCCTCCGAGATGTTTTCTGTGGAGTTCTTGATGACGGACCACCTTTGGATATACGAGCGTAGCGCTTCGCCCGACCTTTGCTGGCAGCTTCTCATCTCTTGAATTTGCGCACAAATCTGTAGACCAGCTCTTCCCAGCTGCGAATGGATCCGCGTGGGAGATTGTTGAGCCATGCGCGAGCGGCGCCCTGCAGCTGTAGCTACAGGCCTTGCATAGTCGTGCTTCGACTCTGCCCATGTAGTCTGACAGAGGATATGTGGTCCTCCAACCAGATTTTCGGGTCCTGTAGACCGTCAAATTTTGGGTTCTCTGATGGTAGTTTGAACCCTTTAGGCATTCGCTTCTGCCTGATGGCCCTGTTGAAGCATCTGGCGCCGCAGAGCTCAGTCTCATCCTCTTCTGAGTCAGTCGAACAAGCACGTCTTGCCCTTGATTTGTCGATTTTGCGTTGCGTGAGGTCATCACGCGCATCGTAGTCGCTATCGTGCCGCCGTGAGTGGCGACGCCGAGACAGATCGTGGCTATCATCGCTAGACGAAGGTGAGGAGTAGTGTTTTGCTAGAGCTTTACTTTCCGTTGCCTCCGGTGCAGGATCTTTGTCCAGGGCTACCTCGACTAGCCCCAAGCCCGCGATCGTAGATCGGTGCATGGTAGCTCGTGGATCTCCAGCTGTCGGCTGGTTGTTGAGGAGGTACATGGTGGCCGCCGTTACCGTGGCTTGCAGCGTCTTCGGGAGCACGTTGCCCTGTGTATCCACCGTCATGGAGCCGAAGTCGAGGACTTTCGCGGCTTCCATGCACTCTTCCTCAGTGAGGTGGGTTAGTCGAGATCTTCTCTTGTTGGCCAGGTACTCGTTGCCTTTGGAGGAGGATCCTCCGTAGGAGGAGAGCGTAGCTCACCGAAGGCTTGATTCGTCCGCCGCCTTTTTACGTGCTTCAAGTTGCGCGATTGTATGTAGCTGGCGTCTATATTCCTACTTCAGTAGCCAATGGTAACCCATCAGCATGTCTTGCAGGAAGTGGAGGGGTAGAGGATTGCCTCGCAGAGCTTCTCGATAGTGGGCCCACTCGTTGTCATTGAGCTTGATCACCACGCGCTCTCCAGTGTGTTCATTCACTATGGTCGGCGGTTCTCCTGCCGCTCAATTGTTGATGGGTGTGTCGTTGCCACCGTTGGTGGGGCCACCGTTGGGCATGTTGCCGTTGGGTGGTCCTGTGCCGTTGGGCGTGCTGCCGTTGGGCGGTCTGGTGCCAGATCTGGTGCCCACATTTTCGCGATTGGTGGTAGTATCGCCTGCGTTGATGACAGTGCACATTAATTGGTTGGGGAAGCTGTTGCTCCCGCAACTTTCAGATCCAGAGTCGTAGGCTCCGTCTTTAGTGGCTAGATCACCCAGATTGTCGCTGTCTGTGCTCCCAGTTGTTGCTGAGGCATTGAGTTTGCTGAGGGTGTCGAATGGTGGCGGGAACCACGATGCTAGAGCCATCGCGAGTGCCGTCGGCTGGTCAGGCATGCAAAGCGTGCCCAGTTAACCAACCTGGAAGCGGAAGCTCCCAATCGCTAGGCTGATTCCATCGCCCACGGACTCGAAAGCTGGGCGAGTGGCCAGCGTGTGCACGGTGAAGTCGAACGCGCCAAAGAGCTGGTGAATCTCCGTTGTTGCGGAGTTGTAGATCGCGGTTGATGGGGCCGAAGTATCCGTGACATCAGCACTCCCAATTCCCACAGACAGCGCCAATTTACGAGGGTTTAACTCGCCAATGCCCATTGTTATGGACTTGGGTTTTGGAGAAGGAGGGAGCGTTGGAGGCATCAGTCGGCTAGCAAACAAGCACACAGGGATGTAAGTTTTACCCAGGTTTAGGCCTCGTAGAGGTCCCTACTCCTGCTTGTCTGCTCTTGGAATTAACGAAGGAATCGAAGATTACAGGGGTGCGCAGATGCAATCTAGCGAGAGTTGTGGAAACTAGGGTTGCACGTGTGTCCTCCTCGCTGCCCCCTCCTAACCTTTATATAGATAGGCTAGGTCTCGGGTAGCAGATCGAGTCGGTTACAGATTAGGGTTTTCCCTTTCAACTTTCTATCTTAAGCTTCTTCTTGTCTTGCAAGCAATTGAGAGTCCGTGGGCCACTTGAATTCTCCATTGGGCCTAGGCAACGTCGTGGGCGTCCGCCGTATCTGGACCGTATATACCAAACTCGAGTACCCGTAGGGTATACCCATGTCACCTTTTATTTCACACCGCTAGGATCCATAAGTAAAATAACATGATATCAACTAAATAAAGTGCAATGTTGAAAGCGTTCCCCATGGTAACATGGTTCTGCTAATTCACAACTTACAAAGCGCAAGCTTATACGCAACATAGATGGGCACAATGGTTCAAGTTTATTAAGTGCAAGAAAATAAAGTGTGCCATCAAGTTTGTGAGAGCATTAATCACTAATTTTCACATAACAAGTTTAATTCGGAAGGTAGATAAAACATGAATTTACTTGGAATAGCAATAATGCTAATAGCTAGGTATGGTGGACACAAATGGCATAGGTTTTGGGTTAGGATTGGATGCACGAGAAGCATTCCCTCTCAGTACAGGTTTTTGGCTAGCAAGGCTGGGTAGCAAGCATAACAGTTGGAGGAAACAAACAAACATATAAGTGATAAAAACAAACATGCAATCTTCCTTGGAAGCACAAAAGATGTTAACTAGAGAATACTAAGCTTATGAGCCAATCAAGAAAGAAGGATCATGAAATTGTATTTCTTAAAAGTACTTTTCTCTTTTTCATTCAATTCTCAAATAGTGTTGCTACTGACCAGAAACAGGTTTTCCAAAACCAACTAAATTTACTTAATGACCCCAAAGTGATACCAATACTAACAACAAGATCAATCATACAACAGAAATTGCAAACTAATATAAGATGTTTAAAAAGTAAATGATAGAACTTCTCATTAATATTCCATAACAGCAACTCACACAAGGGATACATAGATATCTAACTAGAGGGGAGATACTTCCACAATGCAAACCATCCTATATGATAACTTCTCTATTCATGATATGACTCTACTTAAAAAAGTAAACAGATAAAAGGGTAAAAGATGTGATACCGCGGCACTCCCCCAAGCTTGGAACAAAACAAGGGGATGCTAAAACCTGATGATGAATAACTCCTTTGGTGGTTGTGGTGTTGCGCCCATGATCGGAGTGAGAAAATCTTCCAGGATCTTGCGAAGCCTGTTATTCTCTTCTTGCAATATATCCACCTTTCACCTCAGGACTCGATACTTATTGCAAAACTCATCAGTGGTTCGTAGAGCTTCCACTGCTGCGGGGCAGGAACTAAGGTTAAGAACTGGAGGTATCATCCCCTGTCCTTTCATGCTTGCTGACATGCCCTTCACTTCCTCCTCGATACTCCGATCCATGTCTTCACGCCTAGCTATGATCTTTTCTTCTTCCACCCATCCTACGTAGGTCCTCTGCTCAAGGTTGCGATGGAGCTCGCACCGGTGTCGTAGCTCATAGTCCTCTGAAAACAAATCCTGGAACGACATCTGAACATAACAGATCAAAATGAAAACAAGACGAGAACACGATATATGGACCTTGGGTGATCCGGAGGATTATATATTACGAAGTTTAACAGCAAAAGGAAAGTACTGGGAGAAAACAGGTTAGAGACGGGCTCCGGGGTGGCCACACTCCCCGGTGGCGCGACCAGGTGGGCCCGCGCCACGGGGTGGTGTGAGTTACCCGGGCTCCATTTTCTTCCCTCTTTCGACTCATTAATTCCCATGTTAGATAAAAACTGCAAAAATATAACTTGGAAGGTTTTTCGCAGACGTTTTCTTACCAGGACTGTTACCTATTCGAAAACAGACTCTGTAGGTCTCTGAATTTGGTCTTTAATAAAATTTCCGGAGTCACCATTTGAATAACATCAATATCTCCATTGTAAGAATCTCCAGAAATATACTGCTTGAGTCTTTGACCATTCATCATCTTATTACATCATTTTCTCCTACAACTTGGAAATTTCTTTCACACAAAACTTCACACAATTCTCATTAGGAACATTAGTGCATGCAAGGTAATAAACCTTTAAGTTCAATTTCAACTGAAATCCATCAAAACATAAGCAACTTAAAAAACTCCTCTCGAAAACCCAAAAGGAATTCAAAAAGGAAATCGATTTAAGAGGCAAATGCAGAAATGGCAAATCTATCAAACAAAAAGGATAAGGAGAGGTTGTTGCAGAAGAAATAACTTCCAGGACTCAAATAAACAAAAAATAAACTAAAAACGAAAATATATTGGGTTGTCTCCCAAAAAGCTCTTTCTTTATAGCCATTAAGATAGGTATGATGAATTTCAATGATGCTCACATAAGAATATGAATTGAAGTAAAAGAGAGCATCAATAAGCAAATATACACATATCCTATGCAAGGGAATTTTGTAAGAAAATAAAATGTTGAAACCAGAGGCTACTATCATAGGAAGGGGAAACAAGTGCAACATAAAGACTTTCAGCATAAAGCGAGGAAACTTAATATTATTGAGATGCATAAGAACAATTTTTCCCCTCTCATAATAACTTTCAGTATCATGCATAAATTTAACAATATAACTATCACTTGAACCATTGTAGCAATGATCACTTATTCTGATAGAAAACATAGGGACACTAGCTTTCCTAGTTCTATTAGGATGTGAAACAATTTTAGAAGATCCTTACAAAGGATAATGTGCCCATCTTCTACATTTTTAGTGACAAAGTCTTTCATATTTGCTACTACAGGTTCATCATCTATTTGTTCATTAGGTTCTATAGATTTCTTTGTACTTTCGTTAACCATACTAGCTGTCATAGAATGTTCCTTTACTATAACCGGGAAAGGTATTTTCTCAATGTAAGGTTCAGGTAAAATATGATCCATCGCATAAACTTCAGTATTTCTAGCAGGAACACAATTAACAATATCTTTATATGTTGCATGATACTTGTTCCATTTCTTTTTAGGAATTTCAATATAAGAGGCAAACGCCTTAAAATAATTTACAATACTTTGAGAATCAAGAGCATAAGAATTACTAATATTATGAAAGTCACCAATTCCCATAAAAGACTTAATGCATTCATAATCATAATTTATACCTGACTTTCTTCCTTTATCATTATCCCATGCTTCAGCATTATCTTGAATACGTTCTAGAAGATCCCATTTAGCTTCTTCTTCCATGCGTGTAAATGATCCAGCACAAGAAGCATCCAATAAATCCTTATCATGAAGAGAAAGCCTTGCATAAAAGTTATTGATAATAATATTGTTAGGGAGCTCGTGAATAGGACATTTGAGCATTAGTAACTTCAATCTCCCCCAAGCTTGAGTTGTATTCTCTCCATCACGAGGGCAAAAGTTGTATATTTGATTCCGATCTTTATGAATCTCACTAGGAGGATTAAATTTTGAATAAAAGAGAGGTACAACTTCCTCCCATTCAAAAGATTGGCCATTCTTCAGCAGCTTGTACCATTCCTCGGATCTTCCTTTAAGCAATAATGAGAATAACTTCTTCTTGACTTGATCTGTTGTAATACCTGCACACTTGACCAACCCGCATAATTCGCGTATAAAGAGCAAATGATCACCGGGATGGATAGTTCCATCTCCAAAATAGTAGTTATCCATAACACGATCAACAATTCTTGTAGGTATCTTAAAAGTATAATTTTTAGTAGGTGGAGGTTCATATACTACCTTACCAGTCGTAGTAGCATTACGAAATATGAAACTAAGTGAATTATCCATATTGAAGTAAAGTAACTAACAGAAATAAACAATACTCACCGTAGAAGTTTCCTTTACCAGTTCCACTCTCCAATAGCGCTTCACTCTCCAGCAACGGCGCCAGAAAATAGTCTTGATGACCCACAAGTATAGGGGGTGTATCGCAGTATTTTCGATAAGTAAGAGTGTCGAACCCAATGAGGAGCAAAAGGTGTTGATGAGTGGCTTGGATAAGGAATTCTCTGTAAATACTTAGCAAATGAATTTTTAGGGGTTTTTGATAATACAGATAAATAGAGTGCGAGTAAATAAAAGACAATAATAATAATTGCAGCAGGTGTCCCAATCCTTTCTTTAGCAAAGGAAAAGCCGGTTGTATTACTTAAGATGACCAAACGTTCTCGAGGACACATGGGAATATCGTCAAGTGCTTTCGCTTCATACAGTTGATTAATCTTCTTTAGTTGGATAAGTGTTGTGTGGGTGAACCTGTGCTAATGTACTGACCTTCCTAGGACTAATACATACTTGTGATTATACCCCTTGCAAGCATCCTCAACTAAAAGAAAGTAATTAAGATAAAAAACCTAACCACAGCCTTAAACTCTGAGATCCTACACTCCCTTGTGCAAAGGTTTCCTAATGGGGGTTCAGGTTTCTGTCACTCCGGCAACCCCGTGATTAGTAGCCAAATACACAATGCATTCCCCTAAGCCCATAAAGGTGAAGTATCATGTAGTCGACGTTCACATGACACCACTAGAAGAATAACACCACAACTTAAATATCAAACTATTGAATCTTTCTCAACACAATTCCACTACTAACAACATGACTTCTCCTGTGTCCTCAAGAACTAAACAAACTACTCATGAGACATCATATGGATCAAGATGAGAGATGAAATAATGATAAGTAACAATCTGAACATGAACGATAATTCAATGGTTCCACTCAATAGCATCAACTACAACAAGTAATCAACACCAGGAAAGTTTCCCCTAAGAACTATGCAATATTCAAACCAATTGTTATAGTGGTATGGAGTGGTGATGATGGTGCTAGTGGAGATGATGATGGAGATGATCCCAATGAAGTCCAGCTTGATGACGGTGTTGTTGGTGATGATCTCCTGTTGAGGGTAAACCTCTATGGTGGCCCGATCTTTCACGAATCCCACTCAAATCGAGGATGGAGTGCGGGGAGAGGAGGGGAGGATGAATATGACGAACTCACGCACGAAGAATGTGATGAACACACACACGCAAAACAACGATACACACAAATAGCTCACGCTGGCGGTGACCGGTCCGGCAGAATCCCTAGGATCGGCAACGGGCGGAGGACTCTCTCTTGAACTGGCACGGCGAGAAGGGAGACTCGGTGAGATCTTGACGTCTAGGCAAAGGGACTCCGATGCCTATGTTGGGTCCGCAGCATAGAAAACAAAAAAATACCTATGATGAGAACTACACGCCAAGATCTATCTACTAGGTACAAAGCAACGGGTGGACATACATCCAACCAGAATTTACCCTCGAAGACAACGAGTTTTGTTAACGAGTAGGAACTCGTGGTTGATGTAGTCATACACTTGCCGATCTCAAGATCGTGAGGAATTCCGAGCGCTGCAACTCAGCAGCGCATACGTACCCGCACACGCGGTTCAAGCCACCGGACAACCTCCACCTCCTCGCTCCAACGATCCAGCGGAAGCAGCAACTCCTTCCAGACGAAATGCCACCGGGAACATGTATCTCGCTAATTCGAGACCATGGGGGAATAATTCTAGAGGGGGAGAGAGATCCTTCACAAGGAGGTGTAAGGAAGAAGGAGGGAGAGGGTGGCCTTTCGTAGGAGGAGGGGGTGCCCCTCCTCTCCATGGCCGGCGCATGGGGGGTGACCCCTCACCTCCCCCATTCATGTGGTGGTAACCCCTCCACATTAAAATGCCTCTTCACATTCCCTTTTAAAGTCCCCACTTTAAATGCATTAAAATTCTCCAAGTTTAATGCTCTCTCATTTAATAAAACTCTTTTATTAAATTTATTCAGAATTTTGTTAACTACTTTAATTAACAAACATTCACATATAACCCCTTGCAATATTTCAATATCACATGCAGAACCACTTTCTGCAATTTCACCCGAAACAATTTCCGGTTTCTATCGAAACAATTCTTGCGCTTTGTAATTCTTTCGTCTGAAACATATGTGCTCCAAAATGGTGTCCGATAACTCTTAAGTGTGTCACCCTATGGTTCGTGAATAATGCAGACATGATTGAGACTCCTCTCAGATCAATAGTCAGAAGCGGAACCTGGAGATCCATACTGACTCCTGCATATTCAACGATGACTTATGTGATCATGAGAACCTTTCACGCTTGTAATTTAATCCCTTTGTCTCATGATATAATACATGTCCGAGATTCGATCATCGGTATCCAAATACCTAGTTTGATCTCGTTACCAACATGCACTCTTTTCTCGTTCCCGTGATATAACATTCTAGTGATCACATCACTTGCTATCTCAATGTGATATCATCGAGAGGGCCCAGAGTATATCTATCCGTCATCGGGATTGACAAATTCCACTCTTGATCCATGAGCCTCAACATAACACCTTTGTATCACCGAACCCATCTTTATGGTGTGACGTTTGATGTTATCAAGATACTCTTCCGGTGTTAGCAATTAACATGATCTCATGGTCTAAGGATAAAGATTACTTCGTATGATGTTATAGCAATATAAACATGATGACTTGATCGTAATGCTATACTTCGGATGAATGTTCATCACATCATTCCACCAATGTTGTGACCTTGTTCTTAACAACATCCAATGTCCATGATCAGGAAACCTTGATCATCTTGTTAATCAACAAGCTAGTCTATAAGAGAGGCATAACTAGGAACCCTCTTTGTTTATTAAACACACATGTATTGATGTTTCCGATCAATACAATTCTAGCATGCAAAAGAAACATCTATCATATATAAGGAATACATAATAACAACTTTATTATTGCCTCTCAGTGCATATTTCCTTCAGTTTCCCACTTGCACTAGAGACAATAATCTAGTTCACATAGTGATAAATCTAACACCCATGGAGTTCTGGTGTTGATCATGTTTTGCCCTAGGGAGAGATTTAGTCAACGGATCTGCTACATTTAGGTCCGTGTGTACTTTACAAACCTTTATATCTCCATCCTTGACATGCTCGCGGATGGAGTGAAACCGGCGCTTAATATGCTTGGAATTCTTGTGAGGCCTCGGTTCCTTTGCGTTGGCTATGGCTCCATTGTTGTCGCAATAGATCACCATCGGGTCCAATGCACTAGGAACCACACCTAGTTCCGTAATGAACTCTTTCATCCAAACCACTTCCTGTGCCTCTTCTGAAGCAGCAACATATTCCACCTCCGTCGTTCATCCAGCCACCACAGGTTGTTTGGAACTCCTCCAACTAACTGCTGCTCCATTCAAGAGAAATACGTATCCGGATTGAGACTTAGAGTAATCCGGTTCAGTGTCAAAGCTAGAATCGACATAACACTTAGCGACTAGCTCTTCTTCACCTCCGTATATAAGAAACATATCCCTAGTTCTTCTCAAGTACTTGAGGATGTTCTTGACCGCTATCTAGTGTTCCGAACCTGGATCGGATTGGTACCTACTAGTCAAACTAATAGCATGTGCCACATCCGGTCTTGCACATAGCATGGCATACATAATAGAGCCTATGGCCGAGGCATAGGGGATCTTATCCATCATCTCTCTTTATTCCGCCGTAGCCGGACTTTGAGTCTTACTCAATGTCTTGCCTTGCAACATAGGTAAGAACCCCTTCTTACTTCCCTCCATATTAAACTTCTTTAATATCTTATCAAGGTATGTACTCTACGATAGCCCAATTAGGCGCCTTGATCTATCTCTATAGATTTTAATGCCTAATATATATGATGCTTCACCAAGGTCTTTCATCGAAAATTTGCTGTTTAGATAACTTTTAACACTGTTTAAAAGATCTATATCATTTCCAATCAATAATATGTCATCCACATGTAATATCAGAAATGCCACATTGCTCCCACTCACTTTCTTGTAAATACAAGCCTCTCCATAAGTTTGGACAAATACAAACTCTTTGATCACCTCATCAAAGCGGAGATTCCAACTCTAGGATGCTTGCTTCAGTCCATAGACGGATCGCTGAAGTTTTGACATCCATCTGCCATATTTCATAATCGAAATACGCAACAATTGCTAACATAATCCTAACCGACTTAAGCATCGCTACGGGAGAGAATGTCTCATCGTAGTCAACTCCTTGAATTTGTCGAAACCCCTTTGCGACAAGTCGAGCCTTATAGATGGTCACATTACCATCGGCATCAGTTTTTCTTTTGAAAATCCATTTATTCTCAACGGCCTTTTGATCGTGAGGTAAGTCCATCAAGGTCCAAACTTGGTTCTCGTACATGGATTCCATCTCGTATTTCATGGCTTCTAGCCATTTGTTGGAATCCGGGCTCATCATTGCTTCTTCATACGTCGCAGGGTCATCCATTTCATCAACCATGAAATTCACAATAGGATTGCCATACAGTTCAGGAGCTGCACGTGTCCTGCTTGACCTGCGAGGTTCGGTAGTGTCCTCTTTCGGAGTTTCATGATCAATATCATTAGCTCTCTCTTCATTAGGTGAAGTCAACTCTGAAACAACTTCCGGTGCTGCGCTACTCGCCATTTCATGAAGAGAAGGTTCAATAACCTCTTCGAGTTCTACATTCCGACTACTCACACCTTTCGCGAGAAACTCCTTCTCAAGAAAGGATCCATTCTTGGCAACAACAACCTTGCCCTCGGATATGTGATAGAAGGTATACCCAATCGTTTCCTTAGGGTATCCTATGAAGACGCATTTTTCCGCTTTGGGTTCGAGTTTATCCGGCTGAAGTTTCTTCACATAAACATCGCATCCCCAAACTTTAACAAATGACAACTTAGGTTTGTTTGCAAACCATAATTCATACGGTGTCGTTTCAACGGATTTAGATGGTGCCCGATTTAAAGTGAATGCAGCTATTTCCAGTGCATAACTCCAAAATGACTGTGGCAAGTCAGTCAGAGACATCATAGATCGAACCATATCCAATAAGGTACGATTTCAACGTTCCGACACACCATTATGTTGTGGTGTTCTGGCAGGCGTGAGTTGTGAAACTATTCCACACTCTTTCATGTGTGTGCTAAACTCGTAACTTAGATACTCTCCTCCATGGTCAGAGCGTAGAAATTTGATCTTTCTATTATGATGATTTTCCACTTCATTCTGAAATTCCTTGAACTTTTCAAAAGTTTCAGATTTGTGTTTCATCAAATAGATATACCCGTATCTACTCGAATCATCCGTGAAAGTAACAAAATAACGATATCCACCTCGCGCCGACACACTCATTGGTCCACATACATCAGTATGTATGATTTCCAATAAATCTGTCGCCCGTTCCATTGAACCGGAAAACGGCGTTCTAGTCATCTTGCCCATAAGGCATGGCTCACATGTATCAAATGATTCAAAATAAAGTGATTCCAAAAGTCCATCAGAATGGAGTTTCTTCATGTGTTTAATGCCAATATGACCTAGACGGCAGTGCCACATATATGCAGTATATCATCATCAAGTTTAATCTTTTTAGCATTAACATTATGGATGTGCGTAATATTACTATCGAGATCCATCAGAAATAAACCATTCAACATAGGTGCATGACCATAAAAGATATTATCCATATAAATCGAACAACCATTGTTTTCAGATTTAAACGAATAACCACTTTGCATCAAACACGATCCGGATACAATGTTCATGCTAAGTGCAGGCACCAAATAACAATTATTCAGGTTTATAACTAATCCCGATGGTATATGGAGAGGCAGCATTCTGACGGTGATCACATCAACTCTTGATCCATTGCCGACCTGCATTGTAACCTCATCCATTGCTAGTTGTCGCTTGTTCCACATCCCCTGAATCGAGTTACATATATTAGCAACCGATCCCGTGTCAAATACCCAGGTGCTACTGCGAGTACTAGTCAAGTACACATTAATAACATGTATATCATATATACCTTTGGTTGCCTTGCCAGACCTCTTGTCCGCCAAATACTTGGGGCAGTTGCGCTTCCAATGGCTAGTCCCCTTGCAATAGTAGCACTCGGTATCGGACTTAGGGCCAGCTCGGGGTTTCTTTTCAGGCGCGGCAACAGATTTGCCACCCTTCTTTCCCTTGTGCTTTCCTTTCTTGTCCTTCTTGAAACCGGTGGTCCTATTGATCATCAACACATGATGTTCTTTCCTAATCTCCACTTCTGCAGTCTTAAGCATTGACAGAAGCTCTGGAAGAGTCTTCTTCATGCCCTGCATATTATAGTTCATCACGAAGCTCTTGTAGCTAGGTGGCATAGATTGGAGAACACGATGTATGCCTTAGTCAATGGGAATCGTTATTCCCAAGGACACAAGCTTATCGGCGTACCCGTACATTTTGAGTACGTGCTCACTAACGGAGCTGTTTTCCTCCATTTTGTAGCTGAAGAACTTTTCAGAAGCATTATAACTCTCTAGGGTAGCATGGGTATCGAAAATCATTTTCAATTCTCCCATGATATCAAAAGCATTGCCATTTTCGAAACTCTTTCGAAGTTCTGGCTCTAGCCCATACAGTATGCCGCAATGAACTAAGTTGTGGTCCTCCTGACGAGTCACATAGACATTCTTTTCCTCATCAGGGGCATCAGGAGCTGGTGGGGGGCCTAGCGACGCATCTAGCACATATTGCTTTTGTGCAGCAGTGAGGAGAATCCTCAAATTCATAGCCCAGTCGATGAAGTTGCTACCATTCGCAGCAAGTTTCTCTTTCTCCATGAACACATTGAAATTAAAAGCAGGTGGTGCCATCTACAACAGAATTTGTAAAGTTTATTCAGACTAAGTATATGATAGAGTAAGTTCAACTAATCCAAATTACTAACGAACTCCCACTCAAAAACAACATCCCTTGTGCCTTTTTGGTGATTACATGAACCAAATCCACTACACCAAGTCCGATCATCACGTGAGTCGGTGTAGCTTCAAAGGCAAGCATATATATGGGAATCATATCAACTATATGACTCATGCTTAACCTTTCGGTCTATGTTCCGAGGCCATGTCTATACATGCTAGGCTCACCAAGTAAGAACCTTAGTACTCGCGTGTGTAAAACTGTCTTACACCCGCTGTATGAAAGCGAAGAGTCGAGTACACCCGATCATCATGTGATGTCTCGAAACACGATCCATAGAACGGTGCATACTCAAGGAAGAACACATTTTATCTTGATATCTAAATGAGGGATCATCTTACATTGCTACCAAAAGCGTCAAACTAGTAGTATAAGATGCTAACATCTAATGTGTAAAGTGAGATGATATGATCCATGCATTTGATCTCTATCATTTGCATCGTGGTATGATCTCTATCATTCCTTTGTGTGTAAGGCCAAGGTCTATGGAACATACACGTTGAATGTGTTATCAGAGTATCTATCATACATCTACTTACAACAATACCATATCATTACACAAGCCTAGCAACGATCTAAACTAGACTCCTCTAATTTATCAATTGCAAGTTTTACGTGGCTTAGGGCTTTCGGAGATAGAACCGTTCTCACCTACGAACATGAACCACAACGAGGATAACCAAGTTATTAGCAACTCATTGTAAATCAGATATTGACTATAGTAGGAGAGATAGACACCCACCAACCACTTATGCAAAACAAGTTGCATGTCAGTCGTGGAACCAGTCTCCCCAAGACAGCTCTAGGAACACGTGTGAACCTTGGAAGTGAATCAAATATAACTTCAGTGTGAGGAATCACCTCACTATCCCTCCCTGGATTCCCCTAGTGCATATTAGTCCCCACTATTAGCCTATCCATGGCATCCGTCGTGACACCACCACGACAGTTAGATAACAACCTTGGTCGGAAGCACAAAAATTCACGCCTCAAAACGACGTACAGAGATTTTACACGAATTTTTATGGTGAAGCACAGAAATCTGTTTCGGGACAGCAACTTTCCCAATCATTACTTCTCTCTCATTAGAGGTTACTCTTGGCACAAGAAGCAAATAAAAAGGATAAGGAGCGGTTATTATAGAGGTAATAACTTCCAAGGCTCATCCAAAACTTTTGGATTATCTCTCAATAAGTACTTTTCTTTAACGCCTTTAAGTTAGGCATAAGAAGCAAAAAAAGAATGAAGTGTTCTCAAATGAGGAAGCATTAAGAGCAAATTTTGTTTTCGTAGGAGAGGCAAAAGAAATATTTTCTCTCTTCTTAGGGAAGTGTTCTATACCTTTCTTGAGTGGGAGTTGATATTTAATGGTGCCTTCTTTCATATCAATAATGGCACCAACAGTTCTAAGAAAAGGTCTTCCCAAAGTAATAGGACAAGAAGCATTGCATTCAACATCCAAAACATAGAAATCAATGGGTACATAGGCATTGTTAACCATAATAAGAACATCATTAATACTCCCCATGAGTTTCTTTTTAGCATTATCATCAATTGGGACATTCAAATAACAATCTTCCAATGGTGGCAAATCAAGCATATCATAAATCCTTCTAGGCATAATAGAAACACTAATATCAAGATCACATAAAGCTTTATTAAAATCAAAATCATTCACTTTCATATTAATGATGGGTTCCCAACCATCTTCTTGTTTTATAGGAATAGAAGCTTTATGTTTCATCTTTTCTTCTTTAATCTTTATGAGAGCATCAGTAATGTGTTTTGTAAAGGCCATATTCATAGCACTAGCATTAGGACTTTTAGCAAGATTTTGTAGAAACTTAATAACTTCAGAGATATTGCAACCATCAAGATCAAAATCATAATTATCATCTAAAGTAGTAAAGCTATTAGTAGCCTCAACACTAGTGGTAGTGATAGTAGAAACACTAATGTTTCTAGCAATTTCATCTTCTCTTTCCCACTTAGCATTCAATTCAGCTAATAGTCTAACATTTTCATCAATTCTAACTTGTATGGCATTAGTAGCAACAAAGGGATTATCATTAGTTTCAGGTTTAGCAGCCATTTTATTTAAAGAAGATTGAGCTTCAGCCAATGATGCTATATTTTTTCAGCATTAGAGAGTTTCTCCTCAATAGTTTTATTGAAAGCAGTTTGTTTACTAATAAAGTCTTTAAGCATAACTTCAAGTTCAGAGGGAGCACTCCTATTATTGTTGTAGGAATTTCCATAAGCATTACCATTGTTGGGAGGATATGGCCTATAATTGTTGTTACCAAAATTATTCCTGTAGGCATTATTGCTAAAATTGTTATTTCTTATAAAGTTCACATCAACTTGCTCTTCTTGAGCAACCAAAGAGGCTAAGGGAACATGATTTGGATCAATATGAGCCTTCCCATTAACAAGCATAGACATAATAACATCAATTTTATCACTCAAGGAGGAGGTTTCCTCAACAGAATGTACCTTCTTACCTTGTGGAGCTCTTTCAGTGTGCCATTCAGAATAGTTAACCATCATATTATCCAGAAGCTTTGTTGCAGCACCCAAAGTAATGGTCATAAAGGTACCTCCAGCAGCAGAATCCAATAGACTTCTTGAAGAATAGTTCAATCATGCATAAAAGGTTTGGATAATCATCCAAGCAGTCAGTCCATGAGTGGGACAATTCTTTACCAAAGATTTCCTTTCCCAAGCTTGAGCAACATGTTCATTATCAGATTGTTTAAACTTCATTATTTCACTTCTCATAGATATAATCTTAGTAGGAGGATAGTATTTTCCAATGAAAGCATCTTTGCATTTAGTCCAAGAATCAATACTATTCCTAGTTAAGGAATTCAACAATTCTTTAGCTTTTCCTCTCAAAGAGAAAGGAAACAATTTAAGCTTAATAATATGCCCATCTATATCCCTATGATTTTGCATCTCACAAAGTTCAACAAAGTTATTTAGATGAGCAACAGCAGCTTCATTACCAATACCAGAAAATTGTTATCTCATAACAAGATTGAGTAAGGCAGGTTTAATTTCAAAGAAAGTAGCTTCATGAATAGGTGGAGCAATAGGTGTGCACATGAAATCATTATTGTTGGTGCTAGTGAAGTCACACAACTTAGTGTTTTCAAGAGTAGTCATTTTTTGTGTTTTTAATCAAGAAAGCAAACTACTAAAACTAACTTTTGTGTGTTTTTGCTAAAGAAACAAGCAAACAAAGGAAAGTTAAACTAAGCAAAAAAACAACAAAGTAAAAAGATTGGTTATGAGGCACTCCCCTTGTGAAGATGTCCTTGACTCCTCGGCAATGGCGCCAGAAAATATACTTGCTGACTAGTGTATTAACGAGCTCGTTGGCGAACCCCAAGAGAAAGGTATGATGAGCACATCAGTAAGTTTTCCCTCAGTTATGAAACCAAGGTTACCAATCCAGTAGGAGCAAGAAAACACCTCCAATGTGTTGCTAGCGGGACTTTGGCAGGGCGCACTACCGGCGCCAGTAGTAACGTGGAAACCTGCACAACACAACCACAGAACTTTGCCCCCAACTTACAGTGAGGTTGTCAATCTCACCGGTTTTGCTAAAAACAAAGGTTTAAACGTATTGTGTGGAATAAAGTAATAGTTTGCAGAAAGTAAATAGAAAACAACAAAAAGTTGTATATTGATGGTTAAAGAAAGGACCGGGGTCCATAGTTCACTAGTGGTGGCTCTCCTTAAGATAGATGACATGTTGGGTGAACAAATTACAGTGGGACAATTGACAAACATCGAGAAAGCAATACATGCATATACTATTCATCTTGACTTCTTTGATGTTCGCTTGGGCATTACAACATTATACATAGAACGTAATCCAACTACTTCTATGACTAATAATCCACCTTCAGGTTATCATCCGAACCCCCTCCAGTACTAAGTTGCAAGCAACAGATAATTGCATTACGCATTGCGTGTAAAGTAAGCAATACGATTGTTCTATGAACAAAGGATTGTTGTTTTCTCCCTAGTAGCAACAGCACATCTAGTTCCTTAGAGATTTATGTCACTTCCCTAGATTACTAGAGGCATGAACCCACTATCAATCATAAATACTAACTCTTGGAGTTGCTAGCATCTACTTGGCCAAGATAGCTACTAACAACGGAAAGCATGCACGATCACAAATAACAAAGACATGATAGAATCAGTAATCAATCTGAAATAGCATCTCAATATCCATCGGATCCCCACAAACACAACATGTAGGATTACAAATAGATGATCTTGATCATGAACTGAGCTCACAAGATCTAAACATGATAGCACAAAGGACAAGAACTAGCCATCTAGCTACTACATGGATCCGAAGTATAGAGATGAACTACTCACGCCTCACACCGGAGGCTTGCATGGTACTAAGAAGGCCTCCAGGGTGAATTCTCCCCTCCAGCAGGGTGCCGAAAAGAGCTTCAGATCCCTCCCGATCTAGGGATGGAGATAACGGCAGCTACAGACTCTTTCATGGATTTTTGATCGGGTACTTAGGGTTTCTGTATTGGAGGCATCTTATAGACAAAAGGGGAGGCCGAGGGGGTGCCCTAGGCGGCCAGACCACCCCTTGGCACGGGCCAGGCCTGGCCATGTGGCCAGGTGGTGTGGCAGCCCCCTGGGTCTCGTATTCTGGCTCTGTGTGCCCCTCGGTGAAAAACTGACTTTGGCTTTTGTCCCATCCAATTCCGAGAATATTCATTTTTGAATTTCCTGGAACCAAAAACAACAGAAAATAGGTAGCTGGCACGGTGGCACTTGTTAATAGGTTAGTCCAAGAAAGTTCATAGAAAGTACTCCAAAGTGTGGACAAAACATAAGAAAGTAGATAAAAACCAAGCAAGGAACATCAAAAATTATGGATATGTTTGCAACATATCAGGTTTACTTTCCGGCTATGATAGTGTCGGAGATTCTGCTTATATATGGCAGATCTGTACAATGCCAATTCTCTTGCCTCTTCTAGCAGATCAACATCATTTTGTCAGGCTTCTTGCACTTCAGCCTTTGTGTATTGGGTGATTCTAGGCGAATCATGCACTATGTTGGCTGGTAATACAGCTTCTGCCCCATATACCAGAAAGAATGGCGTATAACCAGTTGATCGATTCAGAGTTGTCCTGAGGCTCCATAGTACTATCGGGAGTTCGTCAATCCAACACCCCACTGATCTTTGTAGCGGCTCAATGAGTCGGGGTTTTATCCCGGACAATACTAGCCCATTGGATCTCTCCACTTGCTTGTTCGACGCGGGATGTGCAACTGATGCAACATCAAGTCTTATATGTTTATCTCAGCAAAATCGAGCAAATGCTCCCTCAGCAAAGTTTGTGCATTGTCAATTATTATGCTATGTGGGTATCTATATCTCAAGATTATATCTTTGAGGAATGATATGGCAGTTGGTCCATCACATTTTCTTATTGGTTTCACCTCAATCCACTTTGTGAATTTGTCCACCATGACTAGGATATGAGTCATGTTGCCACGAGCTGGATTAAATGGCCCAACCATGTCCAAGAACCATACAACAAATGACCAAGTGATAGGTATAATTTTGAGTTCCAAGGATGGCATATGTATCTTGCTCGAATACCTCTGACAACCATTGCATTTTATCACAAGGTCCTCTGCTTCTTGTAAATCACTGGGCTAGTAAAATCCATGCCAAAATGCCTTGGCGACTAAAGCTATGGACGAGGCATGATGCCCACATTCACCCTAATGTATATCTCGGAGGATTTCCTACCCCTTTGCCAGATCAATGCATCGCTGAAGGACACTTGTGACACTCCTCTTGTATAACTCGCCATTTATTATGGTATAGGCTTTTGCCCTTCTTTGAATCTATCTGATGAGGACCTCATCACATGGTAAACTCCCATCGTTCAAAAAAATTAGAATTGGTTGTGCCCAAGCTAGTACAATATAGGCCGGGAAAATCACTTCATCAATTTCCATTGGGTTAGCTGACATAACTTCTATCGGGTTAAGCTGAACAGTCCCCGGGTTCTACGAGGCAGTTCCTGGGTTTGCCGACGCAGTCCCCAGGTTACTCGATATGCCTCCCCAATCAATATCCATTGGGACAACCTAGGATCTTGGTTTGCTCAGGATATGGATTGACTTGAATTCTGGTGATGGATTGATAGATGGTTTTCAGAGGTGCTCAAGAGCTATGCTTGGCGGGATAGCCTGCCGAGATGAACCAAGTTTTAATAACATGTCGGCTGCATCATTTTTAGCCTGAGGTACATGATGGAACTCACATCCTTCAAAGTACCCACAAATTTTTTTGAACATGAAATCTATACAAGGCCATATTTGCGTCCAAAGCATCCCAATGACCCGAAACTTGCTGCACCACCAAATCCGAATCACCAAAGCATTTGATCCGACGTATTCCAATCTCCTTTGCTAATTTCAAGCCATGCACAAGTGCCTCATATTCGACCACATTGTTTGATGCTCTAAAATAAATCTGCAACACATATCTCAATTGATCCTTTTTGGGCGAGGTAAGGACTACCCGGCACCTAACCCGTCTTTGAATTTGGACACACAAAGTGCATTCTCTAGTAATTCGAATCAGGCAAAGGCGACTCATACTGCATTTTGGCCCAATCCACAAAAAAGTCGGCCACCACCTAACACTTGATTGCATCTCTCATATCATACTTTGGAGCATATGGGGCTAACTCAATTGCCCACTTGGCGATTCGGCCACTTGCGTCTATGTTACCCATTATCTCGGATATTGGTGCTTCACATATCACCTTTATATGTTGTTCTTCAAAATAATGCTTAAACTTTTTGGCCGCCATATAGACGCCATATGTAATATTTTGATAATGTGGGTAGTTCTGTTTTGATGCAGAAAGTACTTCACTTAGGTAATAAACTGGCCTTTGCACCGACTTACCTTCCTCGTCACGCTCCATCACTACCACGACACTTACGAATTGGTTGGTTGCTGCTATGTAGAGCAACATCAGCTCTTTGGGTAGTGGTGAGGCTAACATTGGTGCAGAGGCTAGCATCTTTTTTAACTCATGAAAAGCATCATTTTCCTGCGATGTCTAGATGAACTTATCTAACTTTTCATTAGCTGGTACATAGGTAATGCCTTTTCTCCCAGCCGACTAACGAAACGACTCAGCGATACCAGGCAACCAGTGAATTTCTGGACATTGTTGAGACACTTCGGCAGTTCCATGCGCTCAGTAGCTCGGATCTTAGTCGGATTAGCTTCAATACCTCGGCTGTACACGAGGAAACCAAGTAATTTTCTATCCGGGACACCAAATGTGTATTTTTACGGGTTAAGCTTCATTCAGAACCTTCTCAAGTTCGCGAATGTTTGCCAGATATCATGCAGGAGAGTATGACTCTCCTTGGTTTTTGTCACCACATCATCAATATACACTTGGACATTTTTGCCAATTTGATCGTGCAAGTATTTTTGTGTGCACCTTTGATATGTTGCCCCTGCATTACGTAAGCCGAATGTCATAGTGCGATAGCAGTAAGCCCCGTACGAGGTAATAAAGGCAGTTTTTATTTGATGACCCGACTTTAATGGTATCTGGTGGAAACCAGAATATGCATCTACAAACGAAAAGGCTAGAAAAAGCGCGCGCGTTCCCGAGCGCGCTCTGCAATCACTGGTGTTGCTGCACGTGGCGTCCGGAGAGTCCTTTGTGTGTTGTCCCTAGCCTTCCCCGCGCGACACGTGGTGCCTGTAGAGAGAGGGGTGGTGGTCTTTTTTCTTTCTTTTTTAATGCAAACACGAAAAATGCGATATCTTTTAAACGAATCATCCAAATTGAGATCCGTTTTCACAATTGCGCTAGTCACGTCGAGATCTACAAAACTAGATCTCATATGATAGGTTTTGAAGAACTTTTTGTTTTGCACTGCCCTTTGACCCTACATTGCACTGTCTTTGGTTGTGGTGCACGGCATGATGTCCTGGCGGTACACGGCAGGTGCACTGCCTTTTTCTTCTGCTTTGCACTGCCTTCGGTCATGGTGTACGGAACGATGTCCTAGCAGTGCACTGTCTGCGTACTGCTTTTTTGTATTATATTGCACTGCCTTCAAACGCGGTGGACGGCGAGGTGTCCATGCACTGCCTTGTTGTTCTGTGTTGCACTGCCTTAGTTCACAATACAGTGCGTGGTGTCCAGGCAGTGTACTACGCATTGTCCAGGCAGTGCACGATCCATGTACTGCCTTGTTGTTCTGTATTGCACTGCCTTAGTTCGCAGTGCACTATGCGGTGTCCTGGCAGTGTAGTACACATTGTCCAGGCAGTGCACCGTCCATGCACTTCCTTATTGTTCTGTATTGCACTGCCTTAGTTCGTAGTGCACTGCGCGTTGTGCTGACAGTGTACTACGCACTCTCCAGGCAGTGCACCGTCCATGTACTGCCTGCACTGCGCTGTGTCCAGGCAGTGTACTACGCACTGTCCAGGCAGTGCACCGTCCATGCATTGCCTTGTTGTTCTGTGTTGCACTAGTTCGCAGTGCACTGTGCAGCGTCCTGGCAGTATACTACGCACTATCCAGGCAGTGTTGCACTGCCTTAGTTCGCGCACTGCGCGGTGTCCTGATAGTGTACTACGCACTATCCAGGCAGTGCACCGTCCATGCACTGCCTTGTTGTTCTGTGTTGCACTGCCTAAGGTCGCAGTGCACTGCGCGATGTTCTTGGAGTGCATGGTGTACTGCGTTGCACTGCTTTCGGTCGACAGTAAACAAGTTGCATCGCTCGTGGAGCCTTATTGCACTGCGTGAAACTACCTTTCGTCGCGTGCACTGCATGAGCAGCTAGCCATGTGTCGGGCTGCCGTGTGGCTGGAAATACACGCGCTACCGTGCGGCCGGAAATACACGTGCTGTCAAGCGGCTGGAATTACGCACGGGTGAACTTCCACACGCCACATGTCGTGCTGCCGTACGGCCGGAAACGTGCGCGCTGTGGCCGAAACGCGCTTCCTGAAGAGCGCGCTCCCGCTAGTCGTTCTCATCTACAAATGATAAGAGCTCACAACCAGTTGTCGAGTCAATGACTTGATCTATCCTCGGCAAAGGAAATGGATCCTTTGGACATGCCTTGTTCAAGTTGGTGTAATCAATGCACATGCGCCACACCACTGCCATGTTCGGGTCATCTTTTTCTTTTCCACCAGCACTAGATTAGATAGCCAATCAAGATGAAGTACCTCCATGATAAACGCAGCTTCAAGGAGCCGAGCTATCTCATCCCCTATGATCTTTCTTCTATCCCTGGCGAAGCGGCGGAGAGGTTGCTTCACTGGCCTTGCATCAGGCCTGACATGCAAAGAGTGCTCAGCTAGCTCCCTCGGCACACCTTGCAAGTCATGTGTGGACCAAGAAAAAATGTCTCGATTCTCACAAAGGAAGCTGATGAGCTTGCTTTACTATTTATCATTCAGGCCCGCACCAATAGTGACAACGCACTCTGGGAACTGGTCATCAATTGGAAATTTCTTGGTGTCCTTAGACGGCTGGAATGATACACTCCCATGTGGGTTACTCGGCACCGACATATTCAGTTGAGTTAACTGAGCCAATACCATAGCCTCTTGAATCCTCTTCTTCTCCCGTGCTATCACTAATTACTCGGCCAGATTGGATCCGGCCGAGGCACACTCCATGGAACGCCTAAAGTCCCAAGTAATGGTGATGACCCCATTGGGCCCTAGCATCTTCATCTTCAGATAGCTGATATGGTCACTGGCCATGAACTTCAAAATTATTGGCCTTCCCAACAGTGCATGGTAACAACTATCCAGATCCAAAACCTTGAACAACAAGTTTTTAGTCCTGCAGTTATCTCTTGTGTCGAATAACATATCTATCTGGACTTTGCCATTTGGCTCATAGGACAACCCTGACACAAAGCCATGGAAGGTGGTCGTAGTTGACTGGAGCATGTTTTCTGAGATACCAAACTTGTGCATTGTGTCCCTGTACAGTATATTGATATTGTTGCCATTGTTAATGAGTACCTTTGAGAACTTCACATTTATGTTCGGCCTGATAAACGTTAGGTCTAGCACTAGAGCATATGATCTAGGACTCGGCATGATATTAGGATGATCCTTTTTGCTCTAGATGATCTCTCGATCTGACCAATACATGTACTTTAGCACTGCCGGCATAACTGCATTGACCTCCATGTGTCACCTCCGCACACTTTGCCTATCATTTTCCTCTATGGTGAACCCACAATAGCTCTAGTGATGCTCCCTATACTCATTCCTTTCATCATTGTCGGAGTTTCTATAGTCCCCTTGGTTTCACTTGGTGCACTGCATCTCTTCTCTCCTGATTCTCATACCTCGGCGGTGGTGGAGGTAGAACTAGCTGCTGAGCATTTCCTCCCATGAGATGTGGCTGAGGTGGCGCCTGAGGCGGGCCCATATCACCCATTGCATGTTGCATCCATGCAAACTACTGAGTCGTGTGATTTGCTAGTTTACTTGGATTCTACATGTGAAATTTACACGACCGATCCAACATATACTCATAAGTGTATTTTGGCCTCTCCTGGCACTGTCATTTCTACTCACTGGTCCATGTTTTCTTGCCATCACTTTTATGTGCCCATTGCTGGCTGATGACCCATAAGTATAGGGGGTGTATCGCAGTATTTTCGATAAGTAAGAGTGTCGAACCCAATGAGGAGCAAAAGGTGTTGACGAGTGGCTTGGATCAGGAATTCTCTGTAAATACTTAGCAAACGGATTTTTAGGGTTTTTTGATAATGCAGATAAATAGAGTGCGAGTAAATAAAAGACAATAATAATAATTGCAGCAAGTGGCCCAATCCTTTCTTTAGCAAAGGACAAGATGGTTGTATTACTTAAGATGACCAAACATTCTCGAGGACACATGGGAATATCGTCAAGTGCTTTCGCTTCATACAGTTGATTAATCTTCTTTAGTTGGATAAGTGTTGTGTGGGTGAACCTGTGCTAATGTACTGACCTTCCTAGGACAAATACATACTTGTGATTATACCCCTTGCAAGCATCTGCAACTACAAGAAAGTAATTAAGATAAAAACCTAACCACGGCCTTAAACTCTGAGATCCTACACTCCCTTGTGCAAAGGTTTCCTAACGGGGGTCAGGTTTCTGTCACTCCGGCAACCACGCGATTAGTAGCCAAATACACAATGCATTCCCCTAGGCCCATAAAGGTGAAGTATCATGTAGTCGAAGTTCTCATGACACCACTAGAAGAATAACACCACAACTTAAATATCAAACTATTGAATCTTTCTCAACACAATTCCACTACTAACAACATGACTTCTCCCATGTCCTCAAGAACTAACCGAACTACTCACGAGACATCATATGGATCAAGATCAGAGATGAAATAATGATAAGTAAACATGAATGATAATTCAATGGTTCCACTCAATAGCATCAACTACAACAAGTAATCAACACCAGGAAAGTGTCCCCTAAGAACTATGCAAGATTCAACCCAATTGTTACAACGGTATGGAGTGGTGATGATGATGGAGCTGGTGGAGATGATGATGGAGATGATGATGATCCCGATGAAGTCTAGCTTGATGACGGTGTTGATGGCGACAATATCCCCTCTCCGGGAAGGAATTTCCCAGGCAGATTTTTGCCTGCCAGAGAGCTCTTTCTCTCTCTGCAATTTTCCGCCCCGTAGAGGCGGCGGAATCTTTCTGTGGTCGCTCCCGAGTCTTAGGGTTTCGAGGGGATTATATATGCCAAAGGGTGATGCCAGAGGTGGGCCAGGGTGGCCACACCACCTGGTGGCACGGCCAGGGCTGGCCCGTGCCAGGGGGTGGTGTGGGCCCCCTGTGGCCCATCTCCACTTCCCCTTCTGGCTTCCTTCATCTTCTAGAAAAATAAGAATTTCCATATATTTTCCGGGATTTTCTGATCTTCGCGAATTTTGCCTCCAAACAGTGCCTTTTACATCAGAATCCTGACTTCAGTGGTCCATCCTCCAAAAGTCATCAACCATGCAAAAATAGATGAAATAACATAAGTATCATCTCTTAATATGAAATATATCAATGAATAACAATAAATTATGATATAGAATAGTGATGCAAAATGGACGTATCAACTCCCCCAAGCTTAGACTTCGCTTGTCCCCAAGCGAAAACTAAGCTCAATAAACATGACCTCAGGTTTATGGAGTGAAGTTTCTATAAAAGAATACGAACAAGAAGCATCACATTCATCAATACATAAATCATAATAGAAGACAACTCACTATTATATAACTTAACTTGCAATAAGTAAAGGAAACATGATAAAGATACACAAAGTAAATCATAATGGGTAATGGCAAACTTTGTTCTTGGTCAAAGAATAGTTAACAATCTGCAGGAGTTCAAACATAATGGGTTTTCAGTGATAACTTTCAAAGTAATATTCACTAAGATAAGAGGAGTGTACAAAACATGGAACATAAAGAACATGATTGAATAAATCATCATATGAATGATTGAAACAGAACAACTCAAATACTTGCTTGACAAGTTATAAGCTGAAAATCTCATGCCCCTTGCTTACGAGTACCAAACCTCATGCTACTCAACTTTAGTCACAAGTAAGATCTTGTCATTGTAAGTACATGTGTATCATAGAGAATCGCCAACGGGGTACCCCTTGCCCCATGATATAGGAGCTTTCCCATATCAAAATGACAAGGCAACACACAATGAGCATCTTAGTGATCCTGTTATTTGCTATTTGCAAAGGATTTTCCCCTTCTTCTTCTTTTCCTCTTTTTTTTCTTTTTTTGATTGAGGATGCTTCACAGATTTCTCACTATGGTTATGCTGCAAGTTTCCACCATGATTAGGCATGGCTTAGGCTAGCCTCCTAGGCATTTCTCTAACACATATACAAACTCCATGAGATTTACAAGCTCCCCTTTTGACGAGGGTTTAACTCGCCAATGCCCATTGTTATGGACTTGGGTTTTGGAGAAGGAGGGAGCGCTGGAGGCATCAGTCGGCTAGCAAACAAGCACACAGGGACACAAGTTTTACCTAGGTTCAGGCCTCGTAGAGGTCCCTACTCCTGCTTGTCTGATCTTAGAATTAATGAAGGAATCGAAGATTCCAGGGGTGCGCAGATGCAATCTGGCGAGAGTTGTGGAAACTAGGGTTACACGTGTGTCCTCCCTGCTGCCCCTCCTAGCCTTTCTATAGATAGGCTAGGTCTCGGGTAGCAGATCAAGTCAGTTACAGATTTGGGTTTTCCCTTTGAACTTTCTATCTTAAGCTTCTTCTTTTCTCGCAAGCAATTGAGAATCTGTGGGCCACTCGAATTCTCCATTGGGCCTTGGAAACGCCGTGGGCTTCCTCCGTATCTGGACCGTATATACCAAACTCGAGTACTTGCAGGGTATAACCATGTCAGTAGCCCCCGAGTGTCCAGTGGAATCGCATATTCGACTGGGGACTTTATGAAGTCTTTCGAGTGCATGACCGAGTGTTATTTCGAGTGTTCAGTTGTGTCATAGGGATTGTTGATATACGTGCCTGATTTATCCGATGTATCCGTATCAGTTAACTGCCTGAGGGCAAAACAACGCAATCTACTCAAACTCGACTCCCCGAATTCGAATTCGGAAAAGTGCTGGCGTAATTCGACTCAGGCCGTGGAGGTCTTACAAGAGTTGAATTCCAGTGCATAAGTGTAAGCACTCGACGCGTCCATCAAGGCATGTTCATCGTACATGCAGTCACGGATATGTTTCTGGTAGTGCGTAGAAAATGCGTTGCCAGGCCTTATTCAGGTCTTATCTTCACGCTCTAAGCACGGCATCCGAGTTTTTTTATCATCGCGGAGACGATTCAGGTGGCCCAGGAGATGTAATCTCTTTGTAGGGAAAATGTGAGGCAGAGTCGCCATAGAATGCGAGTGTGGATGTTATCAACACATAGTACGACGTACGAATAATCATAGGGTGCGCGACCACTCCCTATGGGAGTAGCCCCCGAGTGCCTGGTTGAGTCGAAGACTCAAGCAGGGACTAAAAGACCTTTTGCGACTGCTATCATCTTTCGCTGCTTGTTTCGGTCGAATTTGTTTCTAGCGCTCCCTATGGCAGTTACCCATAGTTCTCAATCGAATCGTAGATTCGAGTGGTGGGTATGTCTTGAATGTTCATATACCTGCATGAAGACAATCGTAGGGTGCACGACCAGCGCTCCCTATGGGAGTAGCCCCCGAGTGCTTGGTTGAGTCGAAGACTCGAGCGAGGACTAAAGTAGTCAAAATGTTCTACTGCTGAAAATCAATGACGTCAGTGCTGACGATGTGATGACCTCGGTTGCCCGCGTGAGCAGCTTTGATGGGACGTGACGAGTGGTGGGTCCCACTTTATGACTTCGATTTTACCGGGTGTGCGTAATATTCTGTTTTAACTGCATCTCCTTGATTTCCGCGCGTAATGGGAATAGTGGGGGACGGTTCGTGCTTCAGCTTCGCCACATGTCGATGGCGATGTGCGCCACGCATGTAGTAGGGTTTCTGCTAGCCATTGGATGGTTTCTGTGAGGAGGTTAAGTAGCAGCAGAGCTGCGGTAATTTCCCCATCTGTCTTCTTTGTTCTTGCCTCCATTGCATTTGCTGCTGCTCTCTGCTTCCTTGCGCACTTTCTCGTTGCGGCTCTAGACCTGCTCCGTATCTTCCCTAGCTACTTCCTCCGTTCTCATCGCCATCGGAAGATGGGCAAGAAGAAGGGAGGCTTTGCTGCTGGGTCTACCGCCGCCATTGCCGCCACCAAGAAGAAGGGCGGCTCCACTACTGTGGGCACCAGCGCCGCCGACGCTGGGAAGAAGAAGGGCGCGGGCATCAACATCACCAATGGCGCTTGGCGTGCGTCCATCATCAAGCCCGCCGAGTTGCATCTTCATTGTCGAGATGGAGTTCTTCCCTCCGTGGAAGACGAATCTCGAGTGCCCGGCGAGGAGGTAATTCCTTGTCCTCCTCCTGGTTTCCGGGTGATGTTCCTTGTGTTCACATCCAAGGTCTTTCTTTGCCCCTACATCCTTTCTTCAGGGGCCTCCTTTACTTCTGCGGGCTCCAGCTGCATCAACTGTCCCCAAATTCCATTCTCCACATCTCCTGCTTCATTACCCTTTGCGAGTGCTGGCTCAGAGTTGAGCCGCACTTTGGCCTCTTTAAGAGGCTTTTTAAGCTGAAACGCCAGTCATCGTCCGGTTCGGTAGTCTACGACGTAGGAGGCTGCGGAATCCACGTCGACTCTTCCGCCACTTACTTTGATATCAAGCTCACTGTGTCTGTCCAAGGGTGGAGTGACAAGTGGTTCTACATCCGCGACCAGAAGGCCGACGGAGAGCACTACGGACTCGTGCCCTTTGATCCCGCAACGCCGTGCAAGAGGAGGCACTCTTGGAAGAATATCGTGATGCCTGGCGAGTTCGAGGAAACATAGGTGTTGTATAAGCACGTTTGTGACCTCGAGAGTCGCATAGGCAAAGAAGAGGGAGGCGGTGCCCTCATTCGCACATGGTTGCACCGTCCTGTCTAGCCTCTGCAGGCCAGAGTCCACCCCATGTTCCGCTGGGCTGGTGCGAACGATGCCACTCACGTATTTGTCGATGGCATTTCTGCGGGTGAGGTTGATAAGAGGGTGCGACTGGTGACCAAATACACCACCAAGGAGGTTCTCCCAGGCAAACTAGTCGTGCCTCCTTTCGACGCCTCAAACCCTCCTCCTGAGGTAGAATTGTATGACGAAGTAGCTTTCATTTTCGGTTGCCTTTTACGATGTTGTGATATATAACATTGTATCTTATGAATGCAGGACTGGCAGGTGTCTCCCAATTTTCCCCCTCGTCCTGAAGGGGTTATCCCTCGCGAGGTGGATGAAGAGGACGAGTCGGAGTTGACCGCCCCAATTGAAGAAGAGGAGGGAGCCCCTGAGTCCAGCGACCCGGACACTCGCATGTGTTCCTGCAGCGAGGATTCGGATGCCTCATCGCCGACGATGCCAGAAGGCACTTCTGTTGTTGCAGAGGAGCCGATCCCCGCCGTTCCTGTGCGCTCCATGGATCATCCTGCCCGGAAGAAGCTGTGACTGCCAAAGGAGTCATCGGAGTGGGAGGAGCAATCCTTCGACCTTGATAAATTTGACTCATGAGTTCACGACTTTGCCTTGGTTTCTTTTTTGGAGTTGCGTTCCCTGAGGTTTTTGCTGGATGTGTTTTGTAGTCAAACGGCGTCGTCATCTTCTGGTGACGTCCAATTTGTGAAGGAATCCGGAGTCGTAGACTCCAAGGCCAAGGAAGTGGCCAAACGATCTTCCTCTCCTCCATTGGCGGCCCACTCCGGGCACAACTCATCGAGTTCCCCGCATGCTGGGGGACACCAGGTGGTCGCCCGGATGACAGCACGACAGTCATCCTCGGAGTCTCTAGAGGACCATGTAAGCATCTCTTTGCCATTTTGTCAGTCGAATATATACTTGGTGCTGTTGCTGAACCTTGTTTTCTTCTAATGCAGCTCATCGTGAAGGAAGTTGCTCGTCTGGCGGAGTAAGTCCTGGACATGGATCGACAGCATGCGCGGCTGGACAATCGCCATCGCGTTGTTGAAGGTTAGTTTTGCCTTTGTTTGTGTCTTGGTGACATTTCTAGATTTGATTGATGATACGTCTTGTTCTTTGTAGTTGAGCATAATGAACTTCTATGTCATGCTGCTTCACTCGAAAAGACGCTTTTCACGGCGATGAAGAGTCGCGATGAAGCAATCGCAGCCCTAGAGGAGTCACGAAAGCGCGAGGAGGACTTGCGCTCCTCTAATGCCGAGAGGGAGAAGTTGCTTGAGGAACAGCTTTTCTCGATTGCTAAGTCCCTCTCAGGTACTCTTTTCTCAATTGCTAAGTCCCTCTCAGGCCAAGGGTGTGCTCAGTCGCATACGCAAGGATCTAACTCCCAAGGCTGAGTTGCTTGACAACCTTGAGGACCTGGTGGAATCCCTTGCTGGGGTATTCCTATGGACTTCAGGAACTCCGAGCGGCATGTCGGTGCCACCATGGCACTCGCGATGGTGCAAGCCCATGGCGTGGAGGTGGATCCCGCCGCGATTTCCAAGGCGATGCCCGTCGGCGCAGATGGCCAACAGGTAGTGTTTGCTCCCTTCTCTACTGGTTGTGGTAAATATGGACCACATCTCATCAATACAGTCGCCAAATACTCCGAGGAGCTACAGCGAGCGAAGAATGCGGCGAAGGCTGTGGCATCAGGGGCTAGCACTAGAAAGTCTGTGGCGTCAGAGACCGCCACGGATTCGACGAGGCCCCCGAAGTCCAAGTCGAAGTCGAAGAAGCAGGCTGCTCCTTAGTAGATATTTTGTAATAGTTGTAGTTTTATTTTTGTGTTGAAACCATGCTTTTTGTGGGAGTATCCATGTGGATACTTTGCCATTTCTGAATGCATTCGATCCTTTTATCAATGTACTCTTGGTCCCTTATTTTGCTCTTGCTTGGTTTATGATAGGGTACGTCGAGTGGTCCCTCGAGTGATCCTCGTGATCCTCCACCCACCTATGAAACCTTGGCGTAGCCGCGCTCAAAGGTGGATGAGTTGTCCCTGCTTTCGCGACCGCCTGATTGCATTAAGCAACTAGAGCGTGAGTTGCCCATCCTCCGTGGTAGCGCGGATGTATGGAAGTCGAAGGCGGAGAAGGCTACCTCCTGCGAGCAGTATCTCTTGGAGGACGCAGCTCAGCGAGCAGTTCAAATGTTAGCTTTCCGCCCTCTTATCTTTTCTTTTAGTCAGTCGCGGTGATGCCATGTCTTCATACGTTTCCCTTTTGCTTGGTGTAGTTGTCAGTGCCTGTCATCTGCAGGATGAGAAGGACCGGATTGCCGTTCGAATGAATGATCTGACCCAGGAGCAACTACAGGCGAGTGGGTACTTTTGGGTGGACCACGATCGTGCGATCGCGCTTGCGACCCTGCAGGATCATGCTTCTCGAGTACTTCACTTTTTGAAGAAGGCGCAGTCGTGCCTTAGACATATCTATCAAACGAAGTTTCCGTTGGACATCGCCCCTTCAAGCTTGTTGGCTCTTCTGGTGAAGTTTCAGGATTTGAGTGCGGTTCGTGAGTGTGTACGACGGCAGTTAGTAGTGGGTGCTAAGGCTGCGTTGTCACTGGTGCCACTGGGCCGCCACCTCCGCCAGAGGGTATGACCTAGGACATGGTTCCGCACTACCAAGCGGTTGATTGCCCAGCGGAAGAAATTGTCGACTTCTTCGAGGAACAAACGAGCGTTCTCCTGTTGTAGCAGTAGCATGATTTGTATCCTGCACATAGTTGTACAAGTGTTGTAAAGTTCATATGAATATGTTGGATGTAAATAATACTCATTGATATGTGAATAGCTTGCTAGCGTTTATGTTTTGCGAGTGTGTTTGCACTATGTAGTTCCTTTTTGTTAGCCTGACTTATGTTATCTCAGCACCTTGCCAACCCGTCAGGTGTGTTGCAACTAGGTTGGGGTTTATCAAGGGCTCGATTGTTGTTGTGTCAGCTACTCGGGATACTGCGATATGTTCGTAGAACGAGAGTGTAAAGGGTGGCGTAGCCCCCGAGTGATCGATTTGCAGGAAAATAAGGAAAACACAGAGTTTTGTGGCACTTAGCTTTATTTATTCACAGAATAGTACGAGGTACAATGTGTGGCTAAGTAGCCTAGCTAAATAGCCTTATTTGTAAATGTAAAAATGACTAGGGGTAGTAGTGACGCAGTTGTTCGACGTTCCAGGGGTTGGAGTATGCGACTCCTATCTTGAAATCTTTAAGGCGATATGCGCCACCTAGGATTACTTATGTAATCATGTAAGGTCCCTCCCAAGGAGACTCGATCTTGAGATGCCCTTGTTGCTTGAGTCATAGGACCAGGTCTCCTTCAACGAAGGATATTGGGTGTAGCCTTCTGCTGTGGTAGTTGCCGAGGCTTTGCTAGTAGATCGTTGATCTCTCCGCTGCGATTTCTCGCGCCTCATCAAGAAGGTCGACAGAGTCTTCCAGTCGCGCCTCATCAAGAGTTGACTCCTGCTCGCTGTAGGCGACCACCCGCGGGCCTTTGTAGCGTACTTCTGCGGCAGCACCGCTTCAGCACCGTGCACCATGAAGAACGGGGTATATCCCGTAGCACTGTTTGGAGTTGTGCGCAAGCTCCAGAGTACGGATTGTAGCTCGTCTGGCCAGCATCCGGCGGCTTGTTCGAGTGGCCGGAGGAGTCACCTCTTGATTCCGCCACAGACGAGGCCGTTGGCCTTTTCGACTTGACCGTTGGTCTGCGGGTGAGGCACCGAGGCGTAGCTTATGTTGATTCCTAGGTTTTCGTAGAATTCCTGGAACTCCTTGGAGGTGAAGTCCGTGATGATGTTGTGTGGTACTCCAAAGCGGTAGACAATGGACTCAAAGAACTTGACAGTGCTGGCTCCTTATTGATTTGTCACCGGCATGGCCTCGATCCACTTGGTAAATTTGTCGACTGTGACCAGGAGGTAGACATAGCCTCCTCGCGAGGATTTGGGAGCTTGCCGACCATGTCGAGTCCCTATCCAAGCCAATGGTATTGGCCAGAGTTCCGCGCCAGGTGCGTGCGGTTTGTCCACGAATCGCTGGCAAGTGTTGCAGCGCTGGATGTTGTCCTTGGCGTCGCGCATGGCCGTGGGCCAGTAGAATCTGGCTCGTAGAGCTTTGGCGACAAGGGCACGACTGCCAGCATGGTGCCCGCAGGTCCCTTCGTGGATGTCGAGGAGGACGGCCCTTTCGTCCCCGTTGGAGATGCACCGTTTAAGCACTCATGTGATGTTGTGCTTGTACAGTTCGCCATTGATGACGGCGAATGCCTTGGATCGTCGCGCAATGTGTTGTGCGTTAGTCGGATCATCTGGCAGACTCTTGTTGATTAGATATGTGTTGTAGGGTTGTGTCCAAGATGGCTCGATCATCATGACGCCCATTGGTCCTTTGAGTCATGTATAAAGCTCCAGGTCGTCGAGTGCCATTGGCTCATTGGGTGGCATAGTCCCTGAGCCCGTTGACGCACTTGCTTTCTTCTCTAGAGCCTTCGGCTTGATGGAGCGTTCGCAGATGTGCTCGAGAAATACCCTAGGTGGTATGGGGGCGCAGGTGGAGCCAATGTTGGTGAGTGTGTCCGCCTCTTCGTTGCTTTTGCGGCCTATGTGTCGCAGCTCACAGCCATCGAAGTACCCTTCAAGTGTGTCATAGAGATCGTGATAGGCGATCATGTTGTCGCTCAGTGCGTCGCACTCGTGCATCATTTGGTTGACCACCAGTTTGGAGTCGCCGTAGATGATGAGCCTTTTGGCGCCACAAGCTTTCGTCATCCGCATCCCATGGATTAGAGCTTCATACTCAACTTCATTGTTGGAGGCGGTGAACTGCATTCGCAGAATGTATTTCAGCTTGTCTCCCTGGGGCGATGACAGTATGACACCTGCACCAGCACTATCCTTTCGTTTGGACCCATCAAAGTGCATCATCCAAAGATAGGACATATCTGGCTTTTTGGGGAGCTAGTTCCCCATCCAGTGCACGAGGAAATCAGGGAGGACTTGCGACTTGATCGTGTTGTGCTTTTTGTATGTGATGTCTCGTGGAGACAGTTCGATTCCCCAAAGCGCGACTCGACTGGTGGCATCAGGGTTATTGAGGATGTGCCCGAGTGGGGTGTCGTTGACCACCACGATTGGGTGCTCCTGGAAGTAGTGGCGCAGTCGCCTGGCTATCATGAAGACGCCGTATGCCAGCTTCTGGTAGTGCGGGTACCGCTGTTTTGTTGGTGTGAGCACCTCGCTAAGGTAGTAGACTGGGTGCTGGACTCCGTGGACCTTGTTTTCTTTGGCTCGTTCCACCACAAGCACTATGCTGACCACTTGGTTGGTGGCGGAGATGTAGAGCAACAGCGGCTCTTTTTCTTGCGGAGTCACTAGTACTGGCGAGGTGGATAGTAGACGTTTGAGGTCTTCGAAGGCTTCTTGTGCCTCGTCTGTCCACTCGAACTTGTCAGTTTTGCGGAGAAGTTGGTAGAAGGGCAGTGCCTTTTCGCCCATTCGCCTGATGAATCGACTAAGCGCCGCGATTCGCCCAGCCAGCTGTTGGACGCCTCTCACGTTCTTTGGCTTATCCATGGCCAGTATGGCCTTTATTTTCTTCGGATTTGCTTCGATCCCCCTCGTGGAGATGAGATACCCGAGTAATTGCCCAGATGGTATGCCAAAGGCACATTTGTCCGGGTTGAGCTTGATTCGGTAGCGGTCGAGGTTGGCAAAGGTCTCACGTAGATCTCGATTAATGAGGCTAACTCTTTTCTTTTGATGACGATGTCGTCAACGTAGACTTGGATGTTGCGACCAAGTTGGTTCTTCAGGCAGGCCTGCATGCACCGCTGATAGGTGGCTCCTGCGTTTTTTAGCCCGAAAGGCATTGTGTTGTAGCAGAACACACCAAAGGGCATCGTAAACGCCGTTTTGTCATGGTCCTCCTCTTTCATTCAAATCTAATTGTAGCCTGAGTAGGCGTCGAGGAAGCAGAGATGCTCACATCCTACGGTGGAGTCGATGATTTGGTCGATTCGCGACAGCGGGAAGTGATCATTTGGGCAATGCTTATTCAAGGAGGTGAAGTCCGCGCACATCCGCATGATATCCGTGTCTTTTTTGGGCACAAGCACTGTGTTGGCGAGCCAAGTGATTTCCTTGATCTCGTGTATGAATTTTGCGTCGAGGAGTTTGTTGATCTCCATTCCGACTGCTTTTTCTCTTGGTTCCGACAGTCGCCGAATTGTCTGTTTGACTGGCCTTGCGTCTGGATTTACGTTGAGTGAGTGCTCGACGAATTCCATGGAAACTCCAGGCATGTCCGCTGGACACCAGGCGAATAACTCCGAGTGCTCACTGAGTAATTCGACAAGCACGAGTTCCTATGCGGAACTCAAGTTGTTGGTGATGAGGGCCATCTTTGTCGGGTCTGTTGGGTGGACCTAGACTTTATTCGTGTGCACCGATGAGTCGAAGGAAAGGTTGGGTGAACTTGGCCTGCTCAGGGGAGGCATACTATTGTCTGTCGACTACTTCAATCTTGCGAGTTCCTCCTGCATGCCGAAGGACTGGGAGATTCTGTTGAATTCCCTGTCACAGCTGTCGGACCTCTCGACGTTGTCGTTGATTGTGATTACGTCGTTTGGACCCGGCATCTTTATCTGCAGGTAGGCTTAGTGTGGCACTGCCATGAACCACACGAACGCGATGTTGGGTTTGCAGCATAGAAAACAAAAAAAATCCTACAATGAGAACTATATGCCAAGATCTATCTACTAGGTACAGAGCAACGGGTGGATACACATCCATGGAGAACTTACTCTCGAAGACAACGAGTTTTGTAAACGAGTAGGAACTTGTGGATGATGTAGTCGTACGCTTGCCGATCTCAAGATTGTGATGAAGTCCAGCAGGTCCGGCTCCAGCACGTCCATCAGATCCAGCTCCAGCAAGTCCAGCACCACCAAGTCCAGCACCGCAAAGCAGCGGTGCATCTGTGATCGCACACACGCCCGGTACCCCGACAACCTCCGTCCCTCGCTCCAGCAAAGCAGCGGAAGCAACAACTCCTTTCTAGATAAAGCCACCGTGAACATGTATCTCGCTAATCCGAGACCATGGGGGAATAATACTAGAGGGGGAGAGAGATCCTTCACGAGGAGGTGTGCGGAAGAAGGGGTGTGAGGGGGGCCTTTTATAGGAGGAGGGGGTACCCCTCCCCCATGGCCGGCGCCCCATGGGAGGTACTCCTCACCTCCCCCATTCATGTGGTGGTAACCCCTCCACATTAAAATGCCCCTTCACATTCTCTTTTAAAGTCTCCACTTTAAATGCATTAAATTTCTCCAAATTTAATGCTCTCTCATTTAATAAAACTCTTTTATTATTATTATTCAGAATTTTGTTAATTACTTTAATTAACAAACATTCACATAAAACCCCCAGCAACATTTCAATATTACATGCAGAACCAATTTCAGCAATTTCACCCGAAACAGTTTCGGTGTCTATTGAAATAATTCCAACGCTTTCTTAAATCTTTATCTGAAACATATTTTCTCCAAATGGTGTAGGTATCCCTTAAGTGTGTCACCCTATGGTTCACGAATAATGCAGATCGAGACCCCTCTCGGATCAATAATCAGAAGCGGGACCTAGAGATCCATACTGACTCCTACACATTCAACGATGACTCCAGTGATCGTGGGAACCTTTAACGCTAGTAACTAAATCCCTTTGTCTCGCGATATATTACATGTCCGAGATTTGATCATCGGTATCTCCATACCTAGTTTGATCTCGTTGACAACATGCACTCGTTTCTCGTTCCCGTGATATAACATTCTAGTGATCACAACACTTGCTTGCAAGCTATTTTAATGTGATATCACTGAGAGGGCCTAGAGTATATCTATCCGTCATCGGGATGGACAAATCCCACTCTTGATCCATGAGCCTCAACATAACACCTTCGTAGTACTGAACCCACCTTCATAGTCACCCTGTTACGGTGTGACGTTTGATGTTATCAAGATACTCTTCCGGTGTTAGCAATTAACATGATCTCATGGTCTAAGGAGTAAGATTACTTCGTATGATGTTATAGAAATATAAACATAATGACTCTGATCATAATGCTATACTTCGGATGAATGTTCATCACATCCTTCCACCAATGTTGTGACCTCGTTATCAACAACATCCAATGTCCATGATCAGGAAACCTTGATCATCTTGTTAATCAACAAGCTAGTTTATATGAGAGGCATTACTAGGAACTTTGTATTTTGTTTATTAAACACACATGTATTAACGTTTCCAATTAATACAATTATATCATGCAAAATAAGCATTTATCATAAACATGGAATAAGATAATAACCACTTTAGTATTGCCTCTCGGGCATATTCCCTTCAGTCTCCCTCTTGCACAAGAGTCAATAATCTAGTTTGAAAAACTTTGCGTATTGAACACCTATGGCTTTCTGGTCTTGCATATACGCGATTGCTAGTGGTTAACATAATCTCCGGATCTGACAGTTTCAGGTCCGTGTGTATTTGCATGTCTTTGCGTCTCTACGCATCACTCATTCTCAAATGAGATGGCATTGTATAAATTTGGTCCTTTGGTGAGACCTTTAGTTCGTTCGGGTTAAAATATGTTGATATTATTGTCATACAATATATCTTCATAGTATTAGCCCACTTTGAACCACACCTAGTTTGATAACAAACTAGTTAACACAAATGCCCTCCTATGTTGCTACTATAGCAGTCATATACTTAGCCTTTTGTTGTAGTATCCGTCACAATGTCTCAACTTTGGAACTCATCCAAATCCATCATGGAACATCCTTTCCATTACATTGTGCCACTCATAGTCTAATTTGAGATAAATTTAATTTGTATCTTGTGACAAAACTAGTATCAATGTAACACTTTACAATGAACTACCTTTAACTATTTGTCACTTATACATGATATATTCTTAGTTCTTCCAAAGCTCATAAGAATATCTTTACTATTGTCCAATGAACATCTTATGAATCATTCTGGTATGTGCTCATAACATTTGGAGCATAGGACATATCTGGATATATACATATCACGGTATAATCGATCAAAATCTTCATGTGATTTTACTCACCAAGTGCTGATGCACTTGAATATTGATACAATCATTTCCATGCAGCAAGAACCTTTCTTGTTATTTCCATATTGAACCCTTTCAATATCTCATATATGTACGTCTGGCATAACCATATTAGCGCCTCTATCTATCCATATGGACATTGATGCCAAATATTCCTGTTTTTCCCAAGTCTTTCATCGAAATCCTATTTTAATGAAATTCTTAACTTGTCTCAATACAAGATACATCATTTCCAATCAACAATATGTCCTCTGCATAATGTATTAGAAATATGTCCCAGCGCTCCCACTTAATTTCTTGCAAATGCAAGCATCTTCATCATCTCCGATGAAATTAAACTCCTTTAACATTTTTCATCATGGTGAAGATTCCAACTCCGCTATGCTCACTTCAACTATTGAAGTTTCCATGCCCTTTTAGCATCCTTTGAATTAACAAAACCCTTCGGATTGTGTCATGTACATGTCCTAAGTAACCATTCTATTAGAAGAACCTTGTTTTGTTTATTCAACTACCATATACCAAATTATATGTAGTGGTTGCTACATTAATTCGTCAAGACTAAATATCGCTATGAAAGATCAAATCTTGTCATAGTCAACTCCTTGAACATTGCCGTAAACTTGTTTTCGACATGTCGACTATTTCATATATGTTAAACATCCATGTCTATTTCTTTATAGATCCACATGACCGATAGGCTTTATGCCTTTTCAAAGGGTCTTCCAAGTTCAGAAACTTGATTCTCGTGTATGGATACTATCAACGATTCTATGACTTCTAGTCATTTTATGGAGTCAGGGCCCATCATCGCTTCTTTGCATGCAGTCGGTTCGTCATTGTCAAAACAATAACGACTTGTTTATCAAATATCACTTTTTGATTCTTACCGAACCACACGGTTCAATATGAACTCTAATCTCCGAGATTACAACCTTTGTAATCACGGGAGCCATGAGCATTGTGGCCGCCACCGGGACACTTTCCGGCGTTGCGCTACTTAGCACATATAGCTAAGGTTCAACAACCTTATCAATGTTCTATTGACCTCCCACTTAACTTTTCACGAAAAATTCCTTCTCAAGAAACTTGACGTTCCAAGTAACAAACTCTTTTGTCCTCGGTGTTATTCAGAAATTCCCAACAAATTCTTTGGCATAACCTACAAAGACGTGCCTATCCGACTTTGGTTGTAAACGTTTTACTTATGCATAGCATACCAAAATTTAAGAAAAGACAATTGGGGTTTTATCCCAAACCATAACTTATATGGTGTCATTTCAATGGATCACAATGGTGCTCTTTTCAGTGTAAAAGCGGTAGTCTCTAAAGCTTCAATCCTTAAAACATAATGGCAGTTTTATAAATGACACCCTTGATCTTACCATGTCAAATAAGGTTTGATTTGATCTCTCGAACATACCATACTCCTTTGGTTTATCGGGAAATGCAAATTCATGGAACAATTCCTAAAATCTTAGGTGTTTTGCTAAACATGTAACTCAAATATCTTCCTTTATGATCGAATCATAAACTCTTTATTTTCTTGTTACAATGATTTTCCACTTCATCTTGAAAGTCTTTGAACAATTTTCAAATGTTTCATACTTCTTCCTTATTAAGAAAATATATAGATATATTCACTCGAATTTCTGGAGAAAGCATATGAAGCAAAAAGATCCATAGCATATGGCTACACATAATGGACTATGCACATCAGCATGCACAATTTCCAATAAGCTAGTCATCCGTTCCTCTTTGGCCTATGAACAGAGTTTCAATTATCTCGAGGAAAGTCTCACAAGCGTTAATTGATCAAAATCAAAGACTCCAAAAATCCATCAACATGGAGTTTCTTCATGTTTTCTTTCCAATATAATTTAAACAGCAATGTCACTTCATAAGTGATCTTTCAATCATTTGTCCTGCGACATTTTAGCAATAGTGTTTGTGGATGTGATTTCTCCCACTAGACTTGTAAAAGTTCATCCATCCTTTATGGAATACGGTAATTATTTGAACAACCATTATTCTCATAATACCGGAACAAAATAAAAATTATTAAAACAAATCTTGAAGGCTAGGTTTGACGAGAACGAAAAACACAATAACACTTTATTTGTTTTCGATGAACATCATCACTTATTCTCTTGCCAGTTACTTAGGCCATTGCAGTTCATGAATTACGTTGTCATGTATGACACTTCATACCAACCAATTCGGTATCCAATACCTAAGAACCACATTGTTGAACAAGCAAGGAATACAACCATAACATGTGTATCTTCTAAATACCTAAGCTGGACATTTCCAACTTTTTCTTTTCTGCCAAATATTTTATAGATTCTCTTTTAGCAATTCCGTTTCCTTTTAAAAGAATCTATCAACATCAATAGTGGTGTTATTCATATGGCACATAGTCCAAAGCGTATATAGTCAAACACTAATACCTTTGGACTTGCACTTTGAAGTGGATCACCATCATCAAATGTTTGGCATTCTTTCAAAAAAACCATTCTTTAGTAATCTTTTAGTGTAGTAAACATTTTACTTACATCTTCTATTCATCCTTATCATGACAACTTTCATGATCAAGCTACTATAGCCTATAAGGAAGAATTGCGAGTATAATATTAGTTCCCAAAAACTTTTTTGGGAGATCCGGATGCCTAGCATCTCCATCCTTCACAAATTCTCATACAATATGAGAACATGTATTTTGCTAAATTATACTATATCATAATGCAACCAAAAAAATTGTTTCAGATATCACAATATCTTCCACACATGATGGTTTCTGAAACAAATTTTCAGCTCCCAGATAATCTTGATATTAAAACAACTTTTGAATATCAAAAATCATGGAGGCAGACATGATACTTTAGATACTAACATTGGAATTCTTACTCTTGATTTAATACTACTTATTAAATTTCATGGAGTAAATAGAGGTTGCTGAAAGTTTGTAATAGTACTTATAAACTTTAAATTGACATTCAAAACAATACTATACCAGTTCCTAAAGTAAATATCCAGAATTCTATAGTTCTATTATCTCAATTAAAACTAAGCATAAGGTAGTGAACAGATGCCAATGACTACAACAAATTATGCAAATTCACTTCGATTTAGTTTATGACAAATTGAGTTCGACTAATCCAAATTAGAAATGAACTCCCACTCAAAAATGACATCCCTCGTGCCTTTTTGGTGATCACATGAACCAAATCCACTACACCAAGTCCGATCATCACGTGAGTTGATGTAGCTTCAAAGGCGAGCATCTATATGGGCATCATATCAACTATATGACTCATGCATAACCTTTTGGTCCGTGTTCTGAGGCCATGTCTGTACATGCTAGGCTCGCCAAGTAAGAACCTTAGTAAACCCGTGTGTAAAACTGTCTTACACCCGTTATATGAAAGCGTAGAGTCGAGTACACCTGATCATCACGTGATGCCTCAAAACACGATCCACAAAACGGTGCATACTTAAGGAAGAACACATTTTATCTTGATATCTAAATGAGGGATCATCTTATAATCCTACTAAAACGCCAAACTAGCAATATAAGATGACAACATCTAATGTGTAAAGTGAGATGATATGGTCCATGCATTTGATCTCTATCATATCCATCATGGTATGATCTCTATCATTCCTTTGTGTGTAAGGCCAAGGTCTATGGAACTTACACGTTAAGTGTGTTGTAAGAGTATCTATCATACATCTACTTACAACAATACCATATCAAGACACTAGACCAGCAACAATCTAAACTAGACACCTCTAATTTATCCATTGCAAGTTTTACGTGGCTTAGGGATTTCGGAGATAGAACCGTTCTTACCTACGAACATGGAACCACAATGAGAATAAACAAGTTATTAGCAAATCGTTGTAAATCAGATATTGACTATAGTAGGAGAGACAAACACCCGCCAGCCACTTATGCAAAACTAGTTGCATGTCAGTCGTGGAACCGGTCTCATGTGCGATGACATGTAAGGTTGGTCCGGGTCGCTTCATCCCACTATGCCACCAATATCCAAAATACATAGAAGATGCAGTAACATGATCATCATCGCCCACATATAAACATATGTGTACTACCTGTGCAAAGCACCTATGCATAGATCTGGCTCTAATACCACTATTAGGTTCGCACCATAGAAAACTAAAAATTTCCTATGATGAGAACTATACGCCAAGATCTATCTACTAGGTACAGAGCAACGGGTGGATATACATCCATGGAGAACTTACCCTCGAAGACAACGAGTTTTGTTAACGACCAGGAACTCGTGGATGATGTAGTCATACGCTTGCCGATCTCAAGATCGTGATGAAGTCCAGCAGGTCCGGCTCCAGCACGTCCATCAGATCCAGCTCCAGCTAGTCCAGCACCACCAAGTCCAGCACCACAAAGCAGCGGTGCATCCGTGATCGCACACACGTCCGGTACCCTGACAACCTCCATCCCTCGCTCTAGCAAAGCAGCGGAAGCAGCAACTCCTTTCCAGATAAAGCCACCGGGAATATGTATCTCGCTAATCCGAGACCATGGGGGAATAATACTAGAGGGGGAGAGAGATCCTTCACGAGGAGGTGTGAGGAAGAAGGGGTGTGAGGGGGCCTTTTATAGGAGGAGGGGGGTACCCCTCCCCCATGGACGGCGCCCCATGGGAGGGACTCCTCACCTCCCCCATTCATGTGGTGGTAACCCCTCCACATTAAAATACCCCTTCACATTCTCTTTTAAAATCTCCACTTTAAATACATTAAATTTCTCCAAATTTAATGCTCTCTCATTTAATAAATCTCTTTTATTATTTTTATTCAGAATTTTGTTAATTACTTTAATTAACAAACATTCACATAAAACCCCCTACAACATTTCAATATTACATGCAGAACCAATTTCAGCAATTTCACCCGAAACAGTTTCAGTGTCTATTGAAATAATTCTAGCGCTTTCTTAAATCTTTATCTGAAACATATTTGCTCCAAATGGTGTCGGTATACCTTAAGTGTGTCACCCTACGATTCGCGAATAATGCAGACATGATCGAGACCCCTCTCGGATTAATAATCAGAAGCGGGACCTGGAGATCCATACTGACTCCTACACATTCAACGATGACTTCTGTGATCGTGAGAACCTTTAACGCTAGTAACTAAATCCCTTCGTCTCACGATATATTACATGTTCGAGATTCGATCATCGGTATCTCCATACCTAGTTTGATCTCGTTGCCGACATGTACTCTTTTATCGTTCCCGTGATATAACATTCTAGTGATCACATCACTTGCTTGCAAGCTATCTTAATGTGATATCACCGAGAGGGCCCAGAGTATATCTATCCGTCATCAGAATGGACAAATCCCACTCTTGATCCATGAGCCTCAACATAACACCTTCGTAGCATTGAACCCACCTTTGTAGTCACCCTGTTACGGTGTGACGTTTGATGTTATCAAGATACTCTTCCGGTGTTAGCAATTAACATGATCTCATGGTCTAAGGACTAAGATTACTTCGTATGATGTTATAGCAATATAAACATAATGACTCTGATCGTAATGCTATACTTCGGATGAATGTTCATCACATCATTCCACCAATGCTGGGACCTCATTATCAACAACATCCAATGTCCATGATCAGGAAACCTTGATCATCTTGTTAATCAACGAGCAAGTTTATATGAGAGAAATTACTAGGAACTTTGTTTTTTGTTTATTAAACACGCATGTGTTAACGTTTCCAATTAATACAATTATAGCATGCAAAATAAACATTTATCATAAACATGGAATAAGATAATAACCACTTTATTATTTCCTCTCGGGCATATTCCCTTCACGCGACACGTCCGAGTATGCAGTGATATTGTGAAGGCCATTCGACGAGCTCAAACTCGATGCGCTCTCGCCGAAAGTTTTGTGGCATGCCGAAGATGACGTCGAGGTTGATTTTGCCCAGGGGTTATATGCCTTTCCCTGGGACGATGTCGTGGAACGCCGTGTCTAAAACTTCTAGACACGTCACTCATCGCCCGCAAGGTACTCGCGAACATGAGGTTAATGCCACTACCGCCATCCATGAAGATGCGACTCATGTCAAAAACCCCAATATGTGCCTCGAGTATGAGGGGACAGTGGCCTGGACGAGGAACTTGGCGCGGGTGGTCACGCCTGTCGAAGGTGATGCAGGTGTCGCTTCCACTGAGGTACTCAGTGGTGGAAGGTGGAGAGTTGATTGCCAAGTTGACCTGGCGAGTGATGGCCTTCTGCATTCGATTTGAGGGACGCCCTTTTTGGATCATCCCCATGTGGCCCGCGGCTCGTGGGTATGGTTTGCCTCCGAGATGCTAGACCGGTGCGGCCGTGGGTGGTGGTGGTCGGGGCGGTGGTGGAGGATCTCCATGTGCCACAGCGCCTGGGGCGGCTCCGTAGCCCCTATTGACTGTGTCGCGATTCATCCGGGCCTGGCCTTCATGGAGTTTGAGGAACTTGTGGTAGTCCTTGAGAAGGTGGCTGCATTTCTTCTTGCCATCGTGCTTGTCGATGTAGAAGTGCATGTTGCATGGCCCAGACAGTTTGTCCTTGATAGATGTTGCGGGTGCCTCCTCGCGAGTGCGGCGCTGCCACACCTGCGTGGTTTTTCCGCTATCGTGGTATCCACCACTGCGGTATCTGTTGTTGTGGTTATCGTCGCGTTTGTCTACGTAGCCGGCTGTGACCATGTTGACCTCGTCGCGATAATCGTAGACGCGCATTCGACGTTTTCTTCGGCGGTCGCGTCTATGCCCAAGGTCATCCTCATCGGAGTAGGTACGGTTTTTCACCGAGTCTTCTCCATCAGCCCACCGATTCGATTTCCATCAGGTGGTCGATCGTTTTGGGCTTCGAGCGGCCTAGCTCCTCCCTGAGATCTATACGATGAATGTCGCCGTTGAATGCGTCGATTGCGCGGTCCTCCGAGATGTTTTCTGTGGAGTTCTTGATGACGGACCACCTTTGGATATACGAGCGTAGCGATTCGCCCGACCTTTGTTGGCAGCTTCTCAGCTCTTGAATTTGCGCACAAATCTATAGACCAGGTCTTCTCAGCTGCGAATGGATCCGCGCAGGAGACTGTTGAGCCATGCGCGAGCGGCGCCCTGCAGCTGTAGCTACAGGCATTGCATGGTCGTGCTTCGACTCTGCCCATGTAGTCTGACAGAGGATATGTGGTCCTCCAACCAGATTTTCGGGTCCTATAGACCGTCAAATTTTGGGTTCTCTGATGGTAGTTTGAACCCTTTAGGCATTCGCTTATGCCTGATGGCCCTGTTGAAGCATCTGGCGTCGCAGAACTCAGTCTCGTCCTCTTCTGAGTCAGTCGAACAAGCACGTCTTGCCCTTGATTTGTCGATTTTGCGTTGCGTGAGGTCATCGCGCGCATCGTAGTCGCTATCGTGCCGCCGTGAGCGGCGACGCCGAGACAGATCGTGGCTATCATCGCTAGACCAAGGCGAGGAGTAGTGTTTTGCTAGAGCTTTACTTTCTGTTGGCTCTGGTGCATGATCTTTGTTGAGGGCTGCCTCGACTAGCCCCAAGCCCACGATCATAGATCGGTGCATGGCAGCTCGTGGATCTCCAGCTGGCGGCTAGTTGTTGAGGAGGTACATGGTGGCCGCCGTTACCGTGGCTTGCAGCGTCTTCGGGAGCACGTTGCCCCGTGTATCCACCGTCATGGAGCCGAAGTCGAGGACTTTCGCGGCTTCCACGCACTCCTCCTCGGTGAGGTGGGCTAGTCGAGATCTTCTCTTGTTGGCTAGGTACTTGTTGCCTTTGGAGGAGGATCCTGCGTAGGAGGAGAGCCCGGCTCACCGAAGGCTTGATTCATCCGCCACCTTTTTACGCACTTCAAGTTGCACGATTGTATGTAGCTGGCGTCTGTATTCCTTCTTCAGTAGCCAATGGTAACCCATCAGCATGTCTTGTGGGAAGTGGAGGGGTAGAGGATTGCCTCGCAGAGCTTCTCGATAGTGGGCCCACTCGTTCTCGTTGAGCTTGATCACCACGCGCTCTCTAGTGTGTTCATTCACTATGGTCGGCGGTTCTCCTGCCGCTCCATTGTTGATGGGTGTGCCGTTGCCACCGTTGGTGGGGCTACCGTTGGGCATGTTGCTGTTGGGTGGTCCTGTGCCGTTGGGTGTGCTGTCGTTGGGCGGTCCGGTGCCAGATCTGGTGCCAACGTTTTCGCGATTGGTGGTAGTATCGCCTGCGTTGATGACAGTGCACATGAAGTGGTTGGGGAAGTTGTTGCTCCCGCAACTTTCAGATCCAGAGTCGTAGGCTCCATCTTTAGTGGCTAGATCACCAAGATTGTCGCTGTCTGTGCTCCCAGTTGTTGCTGAGGCGTTGAGTTCGCTGAGGGTTCCGATTGGTGGCAGGAACCACGATGCTAGAGCAATCGCGAGTGCCGTCGGCTGGTCAGGCATGCAAAGCGTGCCTAGTTAACCAACCTGGAAGCCGAAGCTCCCAATCGCTAGGCTGATTCCATCGCCCATGGACTCGAAAGTTGGGTGAGTGGCCAGCGTGTGGACGGTGAAGTCGAACGCGCCGAAGAGCTGGTGAATCTCCGTTGTTGTGGAGTTGTAAATAGCGGTTGATGGGGCCGAAGTAGCCACGACATCAGCACTCCCAATTCCCACAGACAGCGCCAATTGACGAGTGTTTAACTCGCCAATGCCCATTGTTATGGACTTGGATTTTGGAGAAGGAGGGAGCGCTGGAGGCATCAGTCGGCTAGCAAACAAGCACACAGGGACGCAAGTTTTACCCAGGTTTAGGCCTCGTAGAGGTCCCTACTCCTGCTTGTCTGCTCTTGGAATTAACGAAGGAATCGAAGATTACAGGGGTGCGCAGATGCAATCTAGCGAGAGTTGTGGAAACTAGGGTTGCACGTGTGTCCTCCTCACTGCCCCCTCCTAACCTTTATATAGATAGGCTACGTCTCGGGTAGCAGATCGAGTCGGTTACAGATTAGGGTTTTCCCTTTCAACTTTCTATCTTAAGCTTCTTCTTGTCTTGCAAGCAATTGAGAGTCCGTGGGCCACTTGAATTCTCCATTGGGCCTAGGCAACGTCGTGGGCTTCCGCCGTTTCTGGACCGTATATACCAAACTCGAGTACCCGTAGGGTATACCCATGTCACCTTTTATTTCACACCGCTGGGATCCATAAGTAAAATAACATGATATCAACTAAACAAAGTGCAATGTTGAAAGCGTTCCCCATGGTAACATGGTTCTGCTAATTCACAAATTACAAAGCGCAAGCTTATACGCCACATAGATGGGCACAATGGTTCAAGTTTATTAAGTGCAAGAAAATAAAGTGTGCCATCAAGTTTGTGAGAGCATTAATCACTAATTTTCACATAACAAGTTTAATTCGGAAGGTAGATAAAACATGAATTTACTTGGAATATCAATAATGCTAATAGCTAGGTATGGTGGACACAAATGGCATAGGTTTTGGGTTAAGGATTGGATGCACGAGAAGCATTCCCTCTCAGTACAGGTTTTTGGCTAGCAAGGCTGGGTAGCAAGCATAACAGTTGGAGGAAACAAACAAACATATAAGTGATAAAAACAAACATGCAATCTTCCTTGGAAGCACAAAAGATGTTAACTAGAGAATACTAAGCTTATGAGCCAATCAAGAAAGAAGGATCATGAAATTGTATTTCTTAAAAGTACTTTTCTCTTTTTCATTAAATTCTCAAATAGTGTTGCTACTGACCAGAAACAGGTTTTCCAAAACCAACTAAATTTACTTAATGACCCCAAAGTGATACCAATACTAACAACAAGATCAATCATACAACAGAAATTGCAAACTAATATAAGATGTTTAAAAAGTAAATGATAGAACTTATCATTAATATCCCATAACAGAAACACACACAAGGGATACGTAGATATCTAACTAGAGGGGAGATACTTCCACAATGCAAACCATCCTATATGATAACTTCTCTATTCATGATAGGACTCTACTTAAAAAAGTAAAAAGATAAAAGGGTAAAAGATGTGATACCGCGGCACTCCCCCAAGCTTGGAACAAACCAAGGGGATGCTAAAACCTGATGACGAATAACTCCTTTGGTGGTTGTGGTGTTGCGCCCATGATCGGAGTGAGAAAATCTTCTAGGATCTTGCGAAGCCTGTTATTCTCTTCTTGCAGTATATCCACCTTTCTCCTCAGGACTCGGTACTTATTGCAAAACTCATCAGTGGTTCGTAGAGCTTCCACTGCTGCGAGGCAGGAACTAAGGTTTAGAACTGGAGGTATCATCCCCTGTCCTTTCATGCTTGCTGACATGCCCTTCACTTCCTCCTCGATACTCCGATCCATGTCTTCACGCCTAGCTATGTTCTTTTCTTCTTACACCCATCCTACGAAGGTCCTCTGCTCAAGGTTGCGATGGAGCTCGCACCGGTGTCGTAGCTCATAGTCCGCTGAAAATGAATCCTGGAACGACATCTGAATAGAACAGATCAAAATGAAAACATGACGAGAACACGATATATGGACCTTGGGTGATCCAGAGGATTATATATTACGAAGTTTAACAGCAAAAGGAAAGTACTAGGACAAAACGGGTTAGAGACAGGCTCCGGGGTGGCCACACTCCCCGGTGGCGCGGGCAGGTGGGCCCGCGCCACGGGGTGGTGTGAGTCACCCGGGCTCCATTTCCGTCCCTCTTTCGACTCATTAATTCCCATGTTAGATAAAAACTGCAAACATATAACTTTGAAGGTTTTTCGCAGACCTTTTCTTACCAGAACTGTTACCTATTCGAAAACGGACTTTGTAGGTCTCTGAATTTGGTCTTTCATAAAATTTTGCGGAGTCACCATTTGAATAACATCAATATCTTCATTGTAAGAATCTCCAGAAATATAGTGCTTGAGTCTTTGACCATTCATCATCTTATTACATCATTTTCTCCTACAACTTGGAAATTTCTTTCACACAAAACTTCAGACAATTCTCATTAGCAACATTAGTGCATGCAAGGTAATAAACCTTTAAGTTCAATTTCAACTGAAATCCATCAAAACATAAGCAACTGAAACAACTCCTCTCGAAAACCCAAAAGGAATTCAAAAAGGAAATCGATTTAAGAGGCAAATGCAGAAATGGCAAATCTGTCAAAACAGACCAGCGGGTAAAGATCATTTTTTCGAAAATAATCTGTTGCTTAAATCAAAAAGTGCAAAACCAACGAAAGTTTAATAATAACCTGGGGCATGCACATAAAAAATTACAGATCAGTATGATGTTCTATGATTTTTCACGATTTTTTATAGTGAAGCAAAAAAATCTGTTTCGGGACAGCAACTTCCCCAAATCTTACTTCTCTCTCATTAGAGGCTGATCTTGACACAAAAATAAAATGATAAGGAGAGGTTGTTGCAGAAGAAATAACTTCCAGGACTCAAATAAACTAAAAGCGAAAATATATTGGGTTGTCTCCCAAAAATCTCTTTCTTTATAGCCATTAAGATAGGTATGATGAATTTCAATGATGCTCACATAAGAATATGAATTGAAGTAAAAGAGAGCATCAATAGGCAAATATACACACATCCTATGCAAGGGAATTTTGTAAGAAAATAAATTGTTCAAACCAGAGGCTACTATCATAGGAAGGGGAAACAAGTGCAACATAAAGACTTTCAGCATAAAGCGAGGAAACTTAATATTATTGAGATGCATAAGAACAATTTTTACCCTCTCATAATAACTTTCAGTATCATGCATAAATTTAACAATATAACTATCACATGAACCATTGTAGCAATGATCACTTATTCTGATAGAAAACACAGGGACACTAGCTTTCCTAGTTCTATTAGGATGTGAAACAATTTTAGAATATCCTTACAAAGCATAATGTGCCCATCTTCTACATTTTTAGTGACAAAGCCTTTCATATTTGCTACTACAGGTTCATCATCTATTTGTTCATTAGGTTCTATAGCTTTCTTTGTACTTTCGTTAACCATACTAGCTGTCATAGAATGTTCCTTTACTATAACCGGGAAAGGTATTTTCTCAATGTAAGGTTCAGGTAAAATATGATCCATCGCATAAACTTCAGTATTTCTAGCAGGAACACAATTAACAATATCTTTATATGTTGCATGATACTTGTTCCATTTATTTTTAGGAATTCCAATATAAGAGGCAAAAGCCTTAAAATAATTTACAATACTTTGAGAATCAAGACCATAAGCATTACTAATATTATGAAAGTCACCAGTTCCCATAAAAGATTTAATGCATTCATAATCATAATTTATACCTGACTTTCTTCCTTTATCATTCTCCCATGCTTCAGCATTGTCTTGAATATGGTCTAGAAGATCCCATTTAGCTTCTTCTTCCATGCGTGTAAATGATCCAGCACAAGAAGCATCCAATAAATCATTATCATGAAGAGAAAGCCTTGCATAAAAGTTATTGATAATAATATTGTTAGGGAGCTCATGAATAGGACATTTGAGCATTAGTAACTTCAATCTCCCCCAAGCTTGAGTTGTATTCTCTCCATCACGAGGCCAAAAGTTGTATATTTGATTCCGATCTTTATGAATCTCACTAGGTGGATAAAATTTTGAATAAAAGAGAGGTACAACTTCCTCCCATTCAAAAGATTGGCCATTTTTCAGCAGCTGGTACCATTCCTTAGATCTTTCTTTAAGCGATAATGAGAATAACTTCTTCTTGACTTGATCTGTTGTAATACCTGCACACTTGACCAACCCGCATAATTCGCGTATAAAGAGCAAATGATCACCGGGATGGATAGTTCCATCTCCAAAATAGTAGTTATCCATAACACGATCAACAATTCTTGTAGGTATCTTAAAAGTATCATTTTTAGTAGGTGGAGGTTCATCTACTACCTTAGTAGTCGTAGTACCATTACGAAATATGAAACTAAGTGAATTATCCATATTGAAATAAAGTAACTAACAGAATAAACAATACTCACCGTAGAAGTTTCCTTTACCAGTTCCACTCTCCAATAGCGCTTCACTCCCCAACAACGGCGCCAGAAAACACTCTTGATTACCCACAAGTATAGGGGGTGTATCGTAGTATTTTCGATAAGTAAGAGTGTCGAACCCAACGAGGAGCAAAAGGTGTTGACGAGTGGCTTGGATAAGGAATTCTCTGTAAATACTTAGCAAACGAATTTTTAGGGGGTTTTGATAATACAGATAAATAGAGTGCGAGTAAATAAAAGACAATAATAATAATTGCAGCAAGTGTCCCAATCCTTTCTTTAGCAAAGGACAAGATGGTTGTATTACTTAAGATGACCAAACATTCTCGAGGACACATGGGAATATCGTCAAGTGCTTTCGCTTCATATAGTTGATTAATCTTCTTTAGTTGGATAAGTGTTGTGTGGGTGAACCTATGCTAATGTACTGACCTTCCTAGGACAAATACATACTTGTGATTATACCCCTTGCAAGCATCTGCAACTACAAGAAAGTAATTAAGATAAAAACCTAACCACGGCCTTAAACTCTGAGATCCTACACTCCCTTGTGCAAAGGTTTCCTAACGGGGGTCAGGTTTCTGTCACTCCGGCAACCACGCGATTAGTAGCCAAATACACAATGCATTCCCCTAGGCCCATAAAGGTGAAGTATCATGTAGTCGAAGTTCTCATGACACCAATAGAAGAATAACACCACAACTTAAATATCAAACTATTGAATCTTTCTCAACACAATTCCACTACTAACAACATGACTTCTCCCGTGTCCTCAAGAACTAACCGAACTACTCATGAGACATCATATGGATCAAGATCAGAGATGAAATAATGATAAGTAACAATCTGAACATGAACGACAATTCAATGGTTCCATTCAATAGCATCAACTACAACAAGTAATCAACACCGGGAAAGTTTCCCCTAAGAACTATGCAAGATTCAAATCAATTGTTATAGCGGTATGGAGTGGTGATGACGGTGCTAGTGGAGATGATGATGGAGATGATCCCAATGAAGTCCAGCTTGATGACGGTGTTGATGGTGACGATCTTCTATTGAGGGCAAACCTCTATGGTGGCCCGATCTTTCACGAATCCCACTCAAATCGAGGATGGAGTGCGGGGAGAGGAGGGGAGGATGAACATGACGAACTCACGCACGAAGAACGTGATGAACACACACACGCAAAACAACGATACACACCAATAGCTCACGCTGGCGGTAACCGGTCCGGCAGAATCCCTAGCATCGGCAACGGGCGGAGGACTCTCTCTTGAACTGGCACGGCGAGAAGGGAGACTCGGTGAGATCTTGACATCTAGGCAAAGGGACTCCGATGCCTATGTTGGGTCTGCAGCATAGAAAACAAAAAAATTCCTATGATGAGAACTACACGCCAAGATCTATCTACTAGGTACAAAGCAACGGGTGGACATACATCCAACCAGAACTTACCCTCGAAGACAACGAGTTTTGTTAATGAGTAGGAACTCGTGGTTGATGTAGTCGTACACTTGCCGATCTCAAGATCGTGAGGAATTCTGAGCGCCGCAACTCAGCAGCGCATCCATACTCGCACACACGTTCAAGCCACCGGACAACCTCCACCTCCTCGCTCCAGCGATCCAGCGGAAGAAGCAACTCCTTCCAGACGAAATGCCACCAGGAACATGTATCTCGCTAATTCGAGACCATGGGGGAATAATTCTAGAGGGGGAGAGAGATCTTTCACAAGGAGGTGTAAGGAAGAAGGAGGGAGAGGGTGGCCTTTCGTAGGAGGAGGGGGTGCCCCTCCTGTCCATGGCCGGCGCATGGGGGGTGACCCCTCACCTCCCCCATTCATGTGGTGGTAACCCCTCCACATTAGAATGCCTCTTCACATTCCCTTTTAAAGTCCCCACTTTAAATGCATTAAAATTCTCCAAGTTTAATGCTCTCTCAGTTAATAAAATTCTTTTATTAAATTTATTCAGAATTTTGTTAATTACTTTAATTAACAAACATTCCCATATAACCCCTTGCAATATTTCAATATCACATGCAGAACCACTTTCTGCAATTTCACCCGAAACAATTTCTGGTTTCTATCGAAACAATTCCTACGCTTTGCAATTCTTTTGTCTTGGTGTCCAGTAACTCTTAAGTGTGTCACCCTATGGTTCGTGAATAATGCAGACATGATTGAGACTCCTCCCAGATCAATAGTCAGAAGCGGGACCTGGAGATCCATACTGACTCCTACATATTCAATGATGACTTCTGTGATCATGAGAACCTTTAACGCTTGTAATTTAATCCCTTTGTCTCATGATATAATACATGTCCAAGATTTGATCATCGGTATCCAAATACCTAGTCTGATCTCGTTACCGACATGCACTCTTTTCTCGTTCCCGTGACATAACATTCTAGTGATCACATCACTTGCTTGCAAGATATCTCAATGTGATATCACCGAGAGGGCCCAGAGTATATCTATCCGTCATCAGGATTGACAAATTCCACTCTTGATCCATGAGCCTCAACATAACACCTTCGTAGCACTGAACCCATCTTTATAGTCACCCTTTTACGGTGTGACGTTTGATGTTAGCTAGATACTCTTCCGGTGTTAGCAATTAACATGATCTCATGGTCTAAGGATAAAGATTACTCCGTATGATGTTATAGCAATATAAACATGATGACTTGATCGTAATGCTATACTTCGGATGAATGTTCATCACATCGTTCAACCAATGTTGTGACCTTGTTATTAACAACATCCAATGTCCATGATCAGGAAACCTTGATCATCTTGTTAATCAACAAGCTAGTCTATTAGAGAGGCATAACTAGGAACCCTTTTTGTTTATTAAACACACATGTATTGATGTTTCCGATCAATACAATTATAGCATGCAAAATAAACATCTATCATATATAAGGAATACATAATAACAACTTTATTATTGCCTCTCAGGGCATATTTCCTTCAGTCTCCCACTTGCACTAGAGACAATAATCTAGTTCACATAGTGATAAATCTAACACCCATGGAGTTTTGGTGTTGATCATGTTTTTCCCTAGGGAGAGCTTTAGTCAACGGATCTGCTACATTTAGGTCCGTGTGTACTTTACAAATATTTATATCTCCATCCTTGACATGCTCGCGGATGGAGTGAAACCGGCGCTTAATATGCTTGGAATTCATGTGAGACCTCGGCTCCTTTGCGTTGGCTATGGCTCCATTGTTTTCATAATAGATCACCATCGGGTCCAATGTGTGGCGCCCCGCCAAAACCACTACTAGAAAATCGCGTTGTTTTTGTGCAATGCATCATCATGACCGCATGCTCATGTCATCATGCCACCTTGCATTTGAGCATCGTCATCATCATATATGGTTTGTTTGAAAACTATTTTCGAAAAGTCTGCTTTTGTTTTCTAAACGCCCCGTCTTTATTTCAAATCAAAACCCGGGCCTCCGGATTATTTTGTTTCGTCTTCCAACGGTTTTCAAAAGCCCCGTTTTAAATAATAAAATATTTTCTTTTATTTTTAGGAGGCAGCCCGCCAGACCCAAAAGTCTGACCGGCCACCTCCAGATAAAAATCCTATCTACCCCAGAGAACACCCAACCCTTTCTACCAAATAACCTACCCCTATTTTCCTACCCACCTTCCTCCACCTCACCCCAACCTATCACAGTGCGCCACATCACCCTGGCCCTTTTTTCCACCCACTCAACCATTGCCACCTCATCCCACCTGCCATCTCCCCACCAAACGCGCCGCCACCCAGCTGTGTGGGCCCCACCTCCTGGAATGGACAGCGCTGTCCACTCCACATGCCGCTTCCCCTGGCCCACCCCACCGACACCACCATGTCCCGCACCCGACAGCTCTCCCGCCCGCGCGCACGCATCCCCAGGCCCCTGGTCCCCGCGCCCCGTCTCCATCCCTTCCACCCCACGCGTCGCCTACCGAGCATCCCCGCCGCCGCCTACCCCCCTCTCTGTCGCGCTCGCCGGCCGCCGCCTCCGTCCTCGCGGCCCGCCGCCTCCTCCCGCTCCTCCCCCGATTCCGCCGCCGACCGCCTTCCCGCGTGACCTCGAGCTCCGCCACGCTTCCTCCCCTCCTCTTCGGCCATCTCCTCGAGCCCTGCGCCGAGTCTGGCCCGCGTCCGGCCCGGCCGCCGTGCCGCTCCACGCTATCGCAGGCGAGCTCTCCCCGCGAGCCGTCCTCCGTCCGGGCCTCCTCAGGCATGTCCTCCACCCGAGCTCCGGCCGCCCCGTCTCTCCTCCTCCATGTGCCGAACCCCGCCGGCCGCGCCATCCGCCCCCGCAGCTACCTCCCCGCACCCCGCGTCGTCGTTCCCGTTGCTCTGACGCCGGCTTGCCTCGCGCCGTCCTCGCCGCGTCGCCCCTATCTCGCACCCTCGCGCGCCAGGGCCAGCCCCTTCCCCATGACCCCTTCAAGTTGCCGCGCGCCCTCACCTCATCGTCAGTCGCAAGCTAGCGCAGTGGTGCGTGTCCTCTCACCAACCCTACAGGTCCCTAGTTCGAATCTCGTTGAGGCTAATAAGCCACCCTTTTTCTTGTTTTTCTCTAGACTCTGACAGCCGGGTCCCGCCCATCATTGACCGCTCCGGCCAGGCCAGCAGCCACCAGGACTCCACCAGCCGCCGAAGGGCCGGCCCATCTGCTTCCTTCGCCCAGTGCGGTGGGTAGTAAGCTAGCTCCAGATCAAGCCTAGTCTCTGTTTTTTTTCTGGAACTCCAGAAATATATCCATATCTTCTATAAATCATATCTTCCTTTTGGTAAACCGAAATAAAAAGTATCGTGTATGAAAGTTCTTCAGAAGAATGCATAGAACATTAATTCTCCATCCTCATCTTTGATTGCATCAAGTATCATGTGGGTTGGTCATAGTTTGCATGACACCTATTAAGTCACATATGGAGTAATATGGGAAATGCTCATAATATCTTCCGGCTCCATTTAACGTTGATGTAGATCACCCCTGCCATGTTTTTTCTTGCTAATTCAACATTTAAATTGCGGGGTAGTTAAACAACTTGAACCGTTTAATTAATTGTCGGGACCTCGGTTCCGCTTAATATTGCCTAATTGCACCGCATCTGCATCATATCATAATCATGCCGGATCTTCTGCCGTAACATTAAATAGTGCATCCGGTGTTTCTTTTAGTGCTTTGCTTCTTCGCGGATTAGACCGATGAGTGGATGCGAGTATCGACAAGTTCTCCGGATATGAACCTCCGGCAGTGTTTCCCAGGCGAGCATCTCTCCCCCTTCTACCTATTTTGCATTTATAGTCTTTATTTCCTCCTATTGATCTATTGCTATCCCTGTCACGATGCTTTAGTTTCCGCACCCCAGTTATATCCCGTGCAGCCTCGATATTACCATGGATAGCTCCTAATACCTGTTGTTTGGTAGATAGCTGGCCTTGCGAGTCGTAGTTGCTTGCTCAGGTGCGATCTCGTGTTGTCAAGTACCACAGTTGTTGGAATGGTGGAGATGTTTATTGCTGGTAGATGTTTATGGTGGAGATGATCATGATTTTAAATACAACTATTAAAAATGCTAGATATAACTAATGCAGAGGCATCGGTGGGCAATAGATGTCATTTGGTTCTTCCACGCTCACTTGTGTCCCGTAGGACCCTGAGTACTTGATACCTGTTCCTTGATTTCTCGCACTTTCCACATCCGGGAGGCCTTATGGACCCCCCTGAGCCAGAGCTTGATTCATTTCTATTTCTTGGGGCCACAAAGTAGTTTGGGGCTTTATTACTATCCTGTACTTATGTCATGCTTTACTGCTTTATTTAAGATTGTGCGTGGAGCACCTATACTGTTTAGGATTGCGGAGTGTTTTCACGGTATCGACAAGCCTAGTCACACTTTCGGGTTCCTAGTCGTTTATAGCCATTGGCGCAAACCTTGGGTCCGTCTCGGAGCCGGCCAACTTCGTTGTGGGTAGCTTAATGGGGTGGCCCCCTGAAATATTTATGAATCCTGTGATTGCTTTGTCGTGAAAGCCTCGTTGGGTTTTGAGTTGGTTTTTCCGAGGTTAATCGAGTGTGTGTTGCTATTTGTGCACCCCTGCAGGGTAAAACTTTCTGAAAGCCGTGTCCGCGGTTATGGACGACTTGGAGCATAGTATCTCGATCATAGACAAGCATAACTAAAGTAGTGTTATAAATTTGACTTAATATGTGACTAGTAATCAGCTCAATTATAACGGAATGGATATTAAAAATGCCAACAAGTGGTGGATCTTGGTCGTATCGTGTTCTAGAATACCTGCCTAGTAAGTATTGCAACTCCAATGGAATGTGATAAAAGTGCCAACAACTGTTGGGTTTGAGATTTCTCAGGACAATTACATCTGACTAGTAAATGTTCCAACTACAACGGAATGGTAATTAAAACTGCCCACTACTTATGCTTCAGGATGACTCATGCTATCTATATCTGAATAGTAAGAGTTGCAACTATAATGGAATGAGTAAAATTGCCAACTGTGTGAGTTCCTTGGTCCGACTTCCTCGTTTGGTCTCGAGGGGGAAATACCAGGATGGGTTTGTTTGGTGTTAGCTTCAGGTTGGATCCGAATAGGTCTTTCTTACCCCTCTCTGATAACCGCCAGTTGTATCGAGTCTCTATAGGTTGTTTAGTGCAGCTGCGCTACCACCTCATCTCACCATACCTATGTAGGCGAGAGCCACCGAATTCTAGCCTCGCCGTGTACTGGCCTCAGTACTGACGCTCCTCTTTTTCCTTTGCCCTTTGTCGGCACCCTTTTGTTTTAGCAGGTTTGAGATCGACGTCGTTAGCAGGGTTACCCTTCCGGCTTGGCCTGGGCAGGGTTATGGACGCCATTGGTTATTCTTCAGGGCTCTTAGCCCCATTTGCATCTTGTCGGTAGCCGGACGCTCTATCGTTTCAAGGTGATTTGGATCTTTGTATATGATATCTGTATTCTTGACTCGTTGAGTCACTGTTGTATATATATATCTGTTCTGTGGGTCCCATCGAGGACTGTTGTGTAATGGTATTACTTCGTTTTCCACCCGCACGAAAGTGCCTGGTGGGTGTCCTTGAATCGTTTCTATGCGGGTTTGGCGGAAAGGGCTAAAACCTGCATAGTGTCGATTTGAGGGTGTTACACAATGCACTAGGAACCACACCTAGTTCCGTAATGAACTCTTTCATCCAAACCACTTCCTGTGCCGCTTCTAAAGCAACAACATATTCCGCCTCCATCGTTCATCCAGCCACCACAGGTTGTTTGGAACTCCTCCAACTAACTGCTGCTCCGTTCAAGAGAAATACGTATCCGGATTGAGACTTAGAGTAATCCAGATCAGTGTCAAAGCTAGAATCGACATAACACTTAGCGACTAGCTCTTCTTCACCTCCGTATATAAGAAACATATCCCTAGTTCTTCTCAAGTACTTGAGGATGTTCTTGACCGCTATCCAGTGTTCCGAACCTGGATCGGATTGGTACCTACTAGTCAAACTAATAGCATGTGCCACAGCCGGTCTTGTACATAGCATGGAATACATAATAGAGCCTATGTCCGAGGCATAGGGGGTCTTATCCATCATCTCTCTTTCTTCCGCCATAGCCGGACTTTGAGTCTTACTCAATGTCTTGCCTTGCAACATAGGTAAGAACCCCTTCTTACTTCCGTCCATATTGAACTTCTTTAATATCTTATCAAGGTATGTACTCTGCGATAGCGCAATTAGGCGCCTTGATCTATCTCTATAGATTTTAATGCCTAATATATATGATGCTTCACCAAGGTCTTTCATCGAAAATTTGCTGTTTAGATAACTTTTAACACTGTTTAAAAGATCTATATCATTTCCAATCAATAATATGTCATCCGCATATAATATCAGTAATGCCACATTGCTCCCACTCACTTTCTTATAAATACAAGCCTCCCCATAAGTTTGGACAAATCCAAACTCTTTGATCACCTCATCAAAGCGGAGATTCCAACTCTGGGATGCTTGCTTCAGTCCATAGATGGATCGCTGAAGTTTGCATACGTTATTAGCATCCTTAGGATCAACAAAACCCTTAGGTTGTATAATATACAACTCTTCTTCAATATTACCATTGAGGAACGCAGTTTTGACATCCATCTGCCATATTTCATAATCGAAATACGCAGCAATTGCTAACATAATCCTAACCGACTTAAGCATCGCTACGGGAGAGAATGTCTCATCGTAGTCAACTCCTTGAATTTGTCGAAACCCCTTTGCGACAAGTCGAGCCTTATAGATGGTCACATTACCATCAGCATCAGTTTTTCTTTTGAAAAACCATTTATTCTCAACGGCCTTTCGATCGTGAGGTAAGTCCACCAAGGTCCAAACTTGGTTCTTGTACATGGATTCCATCTCGGATTTCATGGCTTCTAGCCATTGGTTACAATCCGAGCTCATCATCGCTTCTTCATACGTCGTAGGGTCATCCATTTCATCAACCATGAAATTCACAATAGGATTGCTGTACAGTTCAGGAGCTGCACGTGTCCTGCTTGACCTACGAGGTTCGGTAGTGTCCTCTTTCGGAGTTTCATGATCAATATCATTAGCTCTCTCTTCATTACGTGAAGTCAACTCCGAAACAACTTTCGGTACTGCGCTACTCGCCATTTCATGAAGAGAAGGTTTAATAACCTCTTCAAGTTCTACATTCCGACTACTCACACCTTTCACGAGAAACTCCTTCTCAACAAAGGATCCATGCTTGGGAATAACAACCTTGCCCTCGGATCTGTGATAGAAGGTATACCCAATCGTTTCCGTAGGGTATCCTATGAAGACGCATTTTTCCGCTTTGGGTTCGAGTTTACCGGCTGAAGTTTCTTCACATAAACATCGCATCCCCAAACTTTAAGAAATGACAGCTTAGGTTTGTTTCCAAACCATAATTCATACGGTGTCGTTTCAACGGATTTAGATGGTGCCCGATTTAAAGTGAATACAGCTGTTTCCAGTGCATAACCCCAAAATGACTGTGGCAAGTCAGTCAGAGACATCATAGATCGAACCATATCCAATAAGGTACAATTACGACGTTCCGACACACCATTATGTTGTGGTGTTCCGGCAGGCGTGAGTTGTGAAACTATTCCACACTCTTTCATGTGTGTGCTAAACTCGTAACTTAGATACTCTCCTCCACGGTCAGACTGTAGAAATTTGATCTTTCTATTATGATGATTTTCCACTTCATTCTGAAATTCCTTGAACTTTTCAAAAGTTTCAGATTTGTGTTTCATCAAATAGATATACCCGTATCTACTCAAATCATCCATGAAAGTAAGAAAATAACGATATCCACCTCGCGCCGACACACTCATTGGTCCACATACATCAGTATGTATGATTTCCAATAAATCTGTCGCCCGTTCCATTGAACCGAAAAACGGCGTTCTAGTCATCTTACCCGTAAGGCATGGCTCACATGTATCAAATGATTCAAAATCAAGTGATTCCAAAAGCCCATCAGATGGAGTTTCTTCATGCGTTTAACGCCAATATGACCTAGACGGCAGTGCCACATATATGCAGATATATCATCATCAAGTTTAATATTTTTAGCATTAACATTATGGATGTGCATAATATTACTATCGAGATCCATCAGAAATAAACCATTCAACATAGGTGCATGACCATAAAAGATATTATCCATATAAATCGAACAATCATTGTTTTCAGATTTAAACGAATAACCACTTTGCATCAAACACGATCCGGATACAATGTTCATGCTAAGTGCAGGCACCAAATAACAATTATTCAGGTTTATAACTAATCCCGATGGTATATGGAGAGGCAGCGTTCTGACGGCGATCACATCAACTCTTGATCCATTGCCGACCTGCATTGTAACCTCATCCCTTGCTAGTTGTCGCTTGTTCTGCAGCCCCTGAATCGAGTTACATATATTAGCAACCGATCTCGTGTCAAATATCCAGGTGCTACTGCGAGTACTAGTCAGGTACACATTAATAACATGTATATCATACATACCTTTGTTTGCCTTGCCGGACTTCTTGTCCGCCAAATACTTGGGGCAGTTGCGCTTCCAATGGCCAGTCCCCTTGCTATAGTAGCACTCGGTATCGGACTTAGGGCCAGCTCCGGGTTTCTTTTCAGGTGCGGCAATAGATTTTCCACCCTTCTTTCCCTTGTTCTTGCCTTTCTTGTCCTTCTTGAAACCGGTGGTCCTATTGATCATCGACACTTGATGTTCTTTCCTAATCTCCACTTCTGCAGTCTTAAGCATTGATAGAAGCTCCGGAAGAGTCTTCTTCATGCCCTGCATATTATAGTTCATCATGAAGCTCTTGTAGCTAGGTAGCAGAGATTGGAGAACACGATGTATGCCTAAGTCAATGGGAATCGTTATTCCCAAGGACACAAGCTTATCGGTGTACCCATACATTTTGAGTACGTGCTCACTAACGGAGCTGTTTTCCTCCATTTTGTAGCTGAAGAACTTTTCAGAAGCATTATAACTCTCTACGGTGGCATGGGTATCGAAAATCATTTTCAATTCTCCCATGGTATCAAAAGCATTGCCATTTTCGAAACGCTTTCGAAGTTCTGGCTCTAGCCCATAAAGTATGCCGCAATGAACTAAGTTGTGGTCCTCCTGACAAGTCACATAGACATTCTTTTCCTCGTCAGGGGCATCAGGAGCTGGTGGGGGGCCTAGCGACGCATCTAGCACATATTGCTTTTGTGCAGCAGTGAGGAGAATCCTCAAATTCATAGCCCAGTCGGTGAAGTTGCTACCATTCGCGGCAAGTTTCTCTTTCTCCATGAACACATTGAAATTAAAAGCAGGTGGTGCCATCTACAACACAATTTGTAAAGTTTATTCAGACTAAGTATATGATAGAGTGAGTTCAACTAATCCAAATTACTAATGAACTCCCACTCAAAAACAACATCCCTCATGCCTTTTTGGTGATTACATGAACCAAATCCACTACACCAAGTCCGATCATCACGTGAGTCGGTGTAGCTTCAAAGGCGAGCATCTATATGGGAATCATATCAACTATATGACTCATGCTTAACCTTTCGGTCTGTGTTCCGAGGCCATGCCTATACATGCTAGGCTCGCCAAGTAAGAACCTTAGTACTCGCGTGTGTAAAAATGTCTTACACCCATTGTATGAAAGCGTAGAGTCGAGTACACCCGATCATCACGTGATGTCTCGAAACACGATCCATAGAACGGTGCATACTCACGGAAGAACACATTTTATCTTGATATCTAAATGAGGGATCATCTTACATTGCTACCAAAAGCGCCAAACTAGAAGTATAAGATGCTAACATCTAATGTGTAAAGTGAGATGATATGGTCCATGCATTTGATCTCTATCATTTGCATCGTGGTATGATCTCTATCATTCCTTTGTGTGTAAGGCCAAGGTCTATGGAACTTACACGTTGAATGTGTTATAAGAGTATCAATCATACATCTACTTACAACAATACCATATCACTACACAAGCCCAGCAACGATCTAAACTAGACGCCTCTAATTTATCAATTGCAAGTTTTACGTGCCTTAGGGCTTTCGGAGATAGAACCGTTCTCACCTACGAACATGAACCACAACGAGGATAACCAAGTTATTAGCAACTCGTTGTAAATCAGATATTGACTATAGTAGGAGAGACAGACACCCGTCAACCACTTATGCAAAACAAGTTGCATGTTAGTCGTGGAACCGGTCTCATGTACGATGATATGTAAGGTTGGTCCGGGCCGCTTCATCCCACTATGCCACCAATATCCAAAATACATAGAAGATGCAATAACATGATCATCATCGCCCACATATAAACATATGTGTACCACCCGTGCAAAGCACCTACGCATAGACCTAGCTCTGATACCACTGTTGGGGCCGCAGCATAGAAAACAAAAAAATTCCTACGATGAGAAATACACGCCAAGATCTATCTACTAGGTAAAAAGCAACGGGTGGACATACATCTAACCAGAACTTACCCTCGAAGACAACAAGTTTTGTTAACGAGTAGGAACTCGTGGTTGATGTAGCCTTACACTTGCCGATCTCAAGATCGTGAGGATGTCCGAGCGCCGCAACTCAGCAGCGCATCCGTACTCGCACACACGTTCAAGCCACCGGACAACCTCCACCTCCTCGGTCCAGCGATCCAGCGGAAGCAGCAACTCCTTCCAGACGAAATGCCACGGGGAACATGTATCTCGCTAATCCGAGACCATGGGGGAATAATTCTAGAGGGGGGAGAGATCTTTCACAAGGAGGTGTAAGGAAGAAGGAAGGAGAGGGTGGCCTTTTATAGGAGGAGGGGGTGCCCCTCCTCTCCGTGGCCGGCGCATGGGGGTGACCCCTCACATCCCCCATTCATGTGGTGGTAACCCCTCCACATTAAAATGCCTCTTCACATTCCCTTTTAAAGTCCCCACTTTAAATGCATTAAAATTCTCCAAGTTTAATGCTCTCTCATTTAATAAAACTCTTTTATTAAATTTATTCAGAATTTTGTTAATTACTTTAATTAACAAACATTCACATATAACCCCTTGCAATATTTCAATATCACATGCAGAACCACTTTCTGCAATTTCACCCGAAACAATTTCCGGTTTCTATCGAAACAATTCCTGCGCTTTGCAATTCTTTCGTCTGAAACATACGTGCTCCAAAATGGTGTCCGGTAACTCTTAAGTGTGTCACCCTACGGTTCGCGAATAATGCAGACATGATTGAGACTCCTCTCAGATCAATAGTCAGAAGCGGGACCTGGAGATCCATACTGACTCCTGCATATTCAACGATGACTTCTGTGATCGTGAGAACCTTTAACGCTTGTAATTTAATCCCTTTGTCTCATGATATAATACATGTCCGAGATTCGATCATCGGTATCAAAATACCTAGTTTGATCTCGTTACCGACATGCACTCTTTTCTCGTTCCCGTGATATAACATTCTAGTGATCACATCACTTGCTTGCAAGGTATCTCAATGTGATATCACCGAGAGGGCCTAGAGTATATTTATCCGTCATCAGGATTGATAAATTCCACTCTTGATCCATGAGCCTCAACATAACACCTTCTTAGCACTGAACCCATCTTTATAGTCACCCTGTTACGGTGTGACGTTTGATGTTATCAAGATACTCTTCCGGTGTTAGCAATTAACATGATCTCATGGTCTAAGGATAAAGATTACTTTGTATGATGTTATAGAAATATAAACATAATGACTTGATCGTAATACTATACTTCGGATGAATGTTCATCACATCATTCCACCAATGTTGTGACCTTGTTATTAACAACATCCAATGTCCATGATCAGGAAACCTTGATCATCTTGTTAATCAACAAGCTAGTCTATAAGAGAGGCATAACTAGGAACCCTTTTTGCTTATTAAACACACATGTATTGATGTTTCCGATCAATACAATTCTAGCATGCAAAATAAACATCTATCATATATAAGGAATACATAATAACAACTTTATTATTGCCTCTCACGGCATATTTCCTCCAGGCTAGGCCTTGTACAACGCGGAGGCACGATGCAAACTCCAACGAGGTTTGGGATATTTGGTGCTCCTTTTGTAGGGGTTCCGCGTGTAAAAACAATAAATTTTACTCTATGCCCCTGAACCCCTGAAGCTGCCAGAACCTATCTATTAGTAATACAGTAACGGGAGGGGCTTTTGGCGAACTTCCCTTGAAGACCGAAAAGCATTGTCAAGGCTCAGGAGAGCGTGGTTGATGTAGACGAGCCGAAGCCGACCTCAAGGTCATGATGCAGTCCTTGAGCTCCTTGGCTCCAACGACTTGAGTGCCTCAAGTGTGACACCTCGCGGGGAGTTACACAGGTCCGGTGCCAGATGATGACTCCCGCTTCCCCGATCCAACAGCAGTTGCGGAAGTAGAGCGACCGAATATGAATCCCGCAGCGCGACGACGCTCCGCGGTGAAGATGTCTCTGTTCGCATAGTCCGGACTTGGGACCACAGTCACGAGAGAGAGAGAGGGGGGAGAGAAAATATCAATTGGATGTCCTCCCAAAAGTGAGAAGACCTTTATTGATTATTGGTGTATTTTATTTGGCCAAATACCCCCACTATATATAGGGGGAGGGGAGGTACTACCTCCCTCAAAGTCCCGGGGTGGGACTAAAGGAGAGGAGGGGGGAGGGGTGGCTGCCGGCGACCCTAGTGGGCCCCGTGGGGGTCTAGGCCCACTCGGCCTCCCCTTTGCCCCTTCTCCCTCTCTCCTTTCCCCTAATGGGCCCTCTCCCTTAGGAAATTGGCCCATTAAGCCTTTGACCGTTAAAATTGATTTTCTATTTAATAAATAATTATGAATAAATGATTAAATCAACATTTAACATTCATTCATACATTATTCAATCTCCGTGGCTATGGAACACCTTCCACCTCCACTCCAGACATCCTCCGGACTTACCGAAACCCTTCCGGTTTTCTCCCTACTATTCTTCGGCGATTCTACCGATCCTATAAACACTCTCTAAGAATTATCAAGCCCTTAAGAGTGATACCCTAGGGTTCAAGAACACTCCAGACATGGTCGAGCCACTCCCGCACCAATGGTCGACAGAGGGACCTGGAAGGCTATGTGACCCCTGTGCGTTCCACGAAGATCTTTCGTTGTTTGAACCGGGACAGTCGTGTATTATTCCCTTTGTCACTCGATACTTGCATTGTCTGAGATCTGATCAATGACATCCCCATGCCGTGTTCCATCTCGTTACCGAACAACGCTACTTGACTCGTTCTGACAAGTGATATCCCCGTGATCAAATCACACACTGCGCAGCTATTGGATATAACTTCTCCGAGTGGGCCCTTGAGTATCTTCCCGTCACATGGACGGACAAATCCCGCTCTTGACATATATTGCCTCTATGGTTTCCTCCGAGTACCTGAACACACCTTTATAACCACTGTATTACCAGATGTCGTTTGATGCTATCTAAGAACTCTTGGGAGACAGTGATTGATATAGCCTCACGGTCTAAGGAATAGTCTACGAGGATCCATTTCTAATCATCGTAACTTGAACTTCGTGACATGATCGGGTCACGATGTTTAGGTTGGGTATTGGGTCATCATCTCATTCTCAGAATGAGATGACCTCATTTCCATCTGGCATAAATGCCACATGATCAGGAAACATGATCATTTGTTGACCAATGAACTAGTGACTAGAGTTTCACTGGGAACCCCTGGTTGTTTGTATATCACACGTGTATTGATGTTTCCACTCAATACAGTTATAGCATGATATAAAAGTTAATCATAAACTATATGAAATATGATAATAGTCCTTACTACTATTTGTCTCTAGGGCATATTTCCAACAGTCTCCCACTTGCACTAGAGTACAAATACACCAGCTGCATTTGTTCTCAATCATTGGCACCATATATCCGGTACCGTGAACATGCTTGCTCATGGAAGAGGTTGAGTCTTGGGTCTGTACTTTACAGTCCCAAATCCTTTGCAACTTACTAATGTGACCTTGATTGACATTAATACCTTATCATCACATGATAACATCTGTTTGTATGCATCGTCGCTATGGCAGCAGAACGAGGCCTGATTCCAGGAGCCTACAGTGACTTTATATCAACCTCGAGGGATTTCTCATGGGCACTGTGCCCTGGGACACATCATTCTACGTTAAAAGCGAACTAGCCCCGCCATAACATTATACAACACTTCAGATGGTGCCCTTATCTATTATTATAAATGTATTCATCGAAACACTAGTGCACTCTATGCAACTTTCGATGTTTTTGTTCACCTTGCTTCCTACTTGACTTCAATCGGTATCTTCAGGAGTTTCCAACATATTCCCTTATAACATAACCCTTTATGTTTTAAGATATGTCATCCTTTATGGATTTGGAAAACATGTCTGCAGTTCTCTACTAGACACTACGGACAATACTTAGCTCAACATTTTGTGATTCAAACTTAATCACTTTCAAACGTTCCTTATTTGGATAACATATTATGTTAAGTTATCATCATGGTTTTCTAAGATAGAACCTATGTCTCAACATAGTGGATGAAAATCATCCTTTTCTTTCTTTCAACCATTGATGTTAAACTTAATGTTATTCTGAATTTGAGTTATTAAGGACCAGTTCCTTAATTAACTTCTATTCTGAAACCCCTTTCAGAACCCCTTAAGGAATACTACGTAATATCATAATACAGTTATTATCAACTTCTACATCTTATAAATCATTATTTATAAGTATTTGCGCCTTTCATTCTTAACATACTTAAGAATTACTCCTAAAAGCTCCCACTCAAAAATATGTTAATCACATATCATTTTAGGAAGACTTTCTAGCTCCCACTCAATTTCATGCAAATTGCATATCCACTCACTATTCTGAATATCTTCAAAATCCTTTGATCAAATATCAAACTTGGAGATTTACTATGAGATACTAGTACTGTTACTAGTTTTAAATCCTCTAGACATTCAGCACACTTGAATCAAATTCATTTGAATTTGTCCAATACCTGACAAATTGTGCTTTTGTCGTGTACCCCCTTTTCCTACTATGGCTTTCCAGTCATTTGGGAAAATTCAAGTAACCCCTTTTACTTGTGAGATTCAGCAACGAATTTCTTTCTAATCTCAAGGGAAGTTTGCTTTTAAGATTTCTCATAATTTTAGTTTACCATTATTTCCTTTGTAGTTCGTATGTATGTCATATTCCAATAATCATGACAAATGATTCAAAAATTTCTTCATACAAGATATGGATTTACATTTTGAATCCTACTTTATGTAGTGAAAACACTAGTGGAGAAAACACAATGATCAATATCATTGATTCTTTTCTTCTGTGAAGAGAGTCGTTCAGGAACGTTGTCCGTTGCACTTCTCAACACTCTGATGTAGGGTTTTGAATCCTCATCGTGTTTTTCACTATCTTCCATTTGCTCCATAATCAAGAAACATCACTAAAAGTGAGATTTCTCAAGAATATACCAAAATCCAAGCAATACGAATCTTGCTTTCCTTTTGGTTTCAGATATGGCTTTCGTATTCAAAGTTTCCAATGAATACTCTACAAGGACTTATTTGCTATTGTTTTGGTTTTATCGAATAACCCCAAAACTTTTAGAATTCAAATGGTTCACTACATTCTAATTGAGTGCTAACTATTTCTAACTAATGGTCTCTGCATCTATACTACAACGATTTATTTGGTGCCTTCTATTCACCCACTTTGATATCTAATATCACATTGTGATGCTTTGCATTTTGACGTTTCAAAATGCTTTGCATTCCAAAATTTATTTTATGCCATTCTTATAAATTCGAATTTCATTACTATTGATCAAATCATAGTAATTAGATTCTCTTTTATCTTTATACCCTTTGTTGATGAAACACTTTCATCAAATCAAATAGTTTCATATTCATGTTTCCTTTGGTAAACTACTTTACACATTTAAACAATCAATTAATGATAATTACCATTTTCGTCAAAGCACAATACATCGAATATGTATTCTATTTAACAATTCATTAAACACTTTGTATTCAAGTAATACACAGTGTTCAAGTTATTTTGCCGAACTTAGGCATGATTTATATGTGACAAGAAATTGAATGACTTTCACATATTGTCACATAACTTTGAATTTAAACAATGGTTTTTCATTCCTTAATGAAATATCACTTAAGTCGGGTATTTTAAACAAGGCACTTTAATGTTTTACAAATGTTCACGCATTATCAATTAGTTTCAAACAACAAGCATAATTCACACATAATCAAACAAGATATGAACACGAATAGAAATCATTCATAAAAGTGGAACAACCGTTTGTTACAAACTTATATGAATAACCATCTCAAGGAGTGTGAGACACACTAAAGAAGTTCACAATCTCTTGATTACAATAAGCATCCTCAAACATAAACTAAATGATAAATATCGAGGGAGAGTGTCGTCGGCCGTCATCATCATGCTCGCCATCAACACGCAACGTCACCTCCTCTCCAGCAAGCACCTCTCATGCAAAAGGACCTGTTTTCAGCAAAACAGAACAAGTATCAGATATACTTATGTGTTTGCAAGATTATAACATTTATAAAACTGTATATCAACTATATACCTTTGTCATTGATGACCTGAGCGACATCTGGTTCAACCAACACATTCCTGAGATGTGTCACGAACCGGTGGAACTCCATTGATTCTGCGTCGCCCCTCATTACGCAAGTCCTGACTTGTGCTTGGTAGCTTGGTGGCAGCGACCGCAGCACAACATTGTTTACGAAAGAGCCTGTCATCCAGCTATCCAGGAAGTATGCAGGCCTCATGTACACATCATGCATGCGCTCCAAGTGGTCGTCCAGTGATGAGTTCTCCTCCATCTTAATGGAGAGGAAGTCTCCCATCAGCTCATGCTCCCATATGCGTACTTGTTCCATGAAATGTGTCCTAAGCTGTAGCATCACCGAACGAGGGTTGACATCACCCACGAAAGGGCACGGGTCATCCACCATTCCGAAACGCATGGTAACTGAAATGAAGGAGGCCATCTCACGATGGAGATATCGGTCTTTCCGCTCCTCTGGGGTCTCTAGGTCAGTGGGCTGATCCAAATTCATCCCATCGAGTATGTAGTCGACCACGTCGTTCTTTCTAAGGAGAACGTGGAGACGTGCAACCCATATGGAGAAGTTTGATCCATCTAATCTGAGCTTCTCTCCTTCTAACCAATCAATCATCAAGATGAAAGGAGCCATCTGCATTTATAATTGCAAAAGCAATTTAGACTAAGTTTATAATTAAATGAGTCAATAATAACTCCACTCAGAAACACCTATCCCCAAAAGGGTTCCTAGTGATAACACAACCCCTATCAGCCACATCTCCCCCGATTGTCACGACCATCAATGTGGGTTCAAGGGTGGACGCTAAACGTTGGTCACATCATTCATGCGACTCGTGCTCGATCTTTCGACCATCCGTGTTCCGAGACCATGTCTGCACATGCTAGGCTCGCCAACTCAACCTTAGTGTATTCGCTGTGCAACATGGCTTACACCCACTGTATGTGAACGTAGATATGTATGGCACCTAGGCCTGTAACCCTGGATCGCCTCATACCGAAGAACTTTCTTGGTGGTGCACACTAAGGGGGAACACAATCGTTGGTAATTATAACAGGGATCATCTTATTAGGCTACCGTCGAGTATCTAATACTATCACACAATAAGACATACAAACAATAACATTGAATGTAAATGCTATGTGATATGGTCCTTCACGTCGTGATCTCCATCCGCCGTCACCGGGTTCCGGCGCTAGGGTTCTGGCGCCGTAGACACTAGGGTACCGGTATCATTCCGGCGTGGTAGTTCATCACCTCCGTGATTATCTACTACTATGTAACAAAAGGTAGTCACTTTAACTTTGCCACTACCATATCACAAAGCAACGCCCTCCTGCAAAACAAAGTTAGATGCCTCTACTTTATCTTTGCATGTTTTACGTGGCTGAATGGGCTTCCGTACAAGAACCTTTCTTACCTACGAACTTTCAGCATAACGCTGATCAAGTAGTTGTCTCTACTACACCCCTTTCGGGGCCCTCCTTTGCAAATGGCATACCAACTAATGCGAGAGATACAGACACCCCATAAGCCACTTTATACGATACAAGCCGTATGTCAAGCGTGGATCAGTCTCGCGAATGAACACGTAAAGTCGGTTGGCGGCCGCTTCATCAAGCATTACTGCGGTATACACAAGTATACGTGGGAGGGTAACAACTAAAAGATCAACGCCCACACGCTACATCTCGTGTGTTCTACCCTGTAGTGACCTTGGATCGATAAAGATCCTAAGTCCCTATGATTAACATGCTAGTCCCTGGATCATTAGCTAGCACTCACGGTCGATGAAATATCATGTAAAACACAAGTCTTTATTACATGAATTGAATAATCTAGAGTTTACATTATTACAACAGAAGCAAAATATATACAACTTGGAGTCCCATCAATGCCACAGGTAGGTTGAGTGAAGACCCGCGATCCTAGCGCACCTTTCAACGATCTCCAAATTCTACATATGAAACGTGCAACCAAACGAGTTGGTCAATACTTTGAATGTATTGGCAAATTACACCAAAGAAAGAATAGGACTAACTCTACATGCAAGGCTAGGGTAGGCTTTGGGGTTCATTTGCATAAAGCCAACTTTCTCTAAGTAAGAAGAAAAGAGGAAGAGTTTTATCCTACTTTGTAAACATTTGTTTAAGTAAAATAAGGTTGAATGGAACACGAGGATATTACTCACCAAGTGCCCAAACAACCCAACACTTGGATATTACTCACCAAGTCCCCAAAATCCCACCCATTGGCGATATTACGCACGCCCTGGGGTTGTAGAAAAACTTTAAGTTTGGAAAGACAGAGGAAGATCCTTCAGAGGCTCCATCCTTCAGACGCTCAATGTTGTTCTATTTCCGTGAACACGGCTGATCGATCAGATTGCAATACTCTCGAGAGGTTGTGCACTTTCCCCCACAATCCACGATCAAGTCCTTTTACAGACAAGACCATGGCGAGGCCTTCCCTTAGTAGCCCCTCTACCAGCTGGATCCAACCGTGCCAAGAACCTCCAAATGTTGGTACCCCGGTGAGGTTTCCCACTAAGTACTAAGCCAAGACATAGCCCATATGTATTGTAGTTGCACTGGAAGCTTCTGAATTCTGAAACATGGCAGACTTTTTTGATTCCTGGGCGGCCGTCCTCCACCAAAATCCCACTCGTTGTCCCGACAACCATTCCACCCAGAAGAAAACTTAGTTTTATTTTGAAGGGGGTTTTGAGAAGAAAAGTTCGCTCGAGAGAGCTCTCATACTTAGAAATTTTTTGAGTCTTTCGAACCCCCCAACGGTACTTAGTATATATATAGCATAGCAGGCAGTACTTAGCAAAAACAGGGGAAACCTATTAGGATGGAAAATTCCTAAGTATAAGCTACTCATGGCATACTACAAAACTGCACTTGCAAAAACAGGACTAAGAAAATCTACTAAAGACCTACACATGCATACTACAAGATTTCAAGAGTAAAATATGCATAGTCAAAAACTGGGACATAATATGTAAAAGTGGTGTAACTTGCCTTATGTTTGTGATATGAGTGATGATTGAATTCTTCTGCAGCAATCGCACTCTCCAAACAATCTAACGCGAGGACAAAACAACTCTAATCAACACAATTGCAAACATAGTAACAATACAATACAACAAACATGCATGATGATTTAATATTATTTATTTGAATGGTATTAGTTCATATGATGCATCTAGGAGATCAATTAATGCAATAAGGTATTTATTATTAAATCTTGATGACCAAATAAGGGGTTTTAGTAGTTCTGTTGCAACTTCTGTCCTAATTTTCGAATTAAATTTGGTTATTGGTTTTAATGGATAGAGAACATTAATACGAACCAGTAGCAACTGAATTCACCTTAATCGGAGTTGTAGATCTTTTCCTATGATTTAACTAGTATTTAATAGGGATTAAATCATTTAAACTATTTACTTCGTCAAAAATCATATCTAAGACCTGATCTATATTCTAAGTGAAATTGCGAATCCATAGACATATTATTTATATTTTTCTGACCTATAAATAATTTATTACAAAGTTTATAATCTAACTATCCATTAATACTAATTAAATCACCATAGTAATTATACACTACAAAAATTATATCTAACAGAATATTAATGTCTTATATTAAATTATGAAACCATTGATACCTTATTTGTATTTTTCTGATCTATAGATAATTTACTATAGATTTTTTAGTCTAAAAGGGCTATTAAACCAATTAAATTACTGCAGTAAATATATGTAGTACAAGACAGATCTATTAGCATAATAATATTCTACACAATTTTCTGAATCCATTGATATATTATAAGCTACTTTTGGATATACAGATATTTTATTATGAATTTTCTAAGATTACTTCAATTTCTACCAATCATTTCAATTTTTATTATTAACGGGAATATTCTAAGGAATATTCCACGCTGACTGGGACGCGTGTGCTGACCTGGCTGACGACGGAGCGGTGACATGGCGCGCTGACTGGGCAACACGCGACGTGCACTGATTGGAGGATACCGGTTCGAGGTTAATCTAATTTGTGCCGTTCAGACAAGATCCGAGGGTCGCTGTGACTCGGACGTCCTCGCACCGGCGGACGACGACGAACGGCGGCAGTAGCTCCAAGTGGTGGCCTCTGACGATGTTCCGGCGAGTTCCCGGGGTGGCGGAGTGGACGACAGGGTGCGCCGTGTTACTACAGTCTTGCGGGTATCCTCGGTGATGTCCTTTGCTTCCTATAGCAACGGCGATGGTCGGATGGAGCTCCACAGCGGCTGTGTTACTCCGACGAGAAATCCCGGACGCGTTGGTGACCTGCGGAGGTAGAGACAAGGTCAGAGAGGCACGGTGCGTCGTGGAGAAGAGGATAAGAGGGAAAGGAAGACGAGGGGAGGGTCGGAACCTCGTGTTCCAGATCGATCTGAAGGTGGCCGGCGGCGGAGGATCGAAGCTCGATAGTGGGGGTGCTAGGGTTCGGGGAAAAGGCGAAAAGGTACACGAGGAGGTGCTGGGGGTTTATATGGGGCGATCCCGTGCGGAAGGGGCAAGAAAATCGGAATGGAAACAGCCGAAATGATCGGGATTCGAAACGGGAGGATGAACCGTGTTCATCCCGGTCTCCAGCGACGCGGGGAAGGAGTGGTGGGACCCGCCTGTCAGCGTCAAAGAGGGAGAGACGGGCTGAGCGGCTGTTGTTAATGGGCCAGCCCGGTGCGCTGTTGTGATGCGCGCTGTGCACTGGTGGGCGTGGCAGTAGATAGTGGGAAGGAGGAGGGTGGCTCGGGCTGGGCCGGCCAGTCCGGTTAGATTAGGGTTTTTTTCTCCATTTCATTTTTCTTACTAGTTTTAGTATTTTTTTTGTAACTTTTGTTTTACAACTCTAAATGAGTTGAAATTTGTTTCTAAAATTTTCTAATTTCAAGTAGATCATTTTAGGCTATTATTTAGCATTAATTTCTACCTTAAAAAGTGGATTTTTTTATAAAGCCAATTTATTCCTTTTAAGAATAAAGTGATATGTAGAATTTTTAGGGTTTATTCATTATTCCAACTTAAGAATTTTTCTTGATGCCAAAATGCTATTCAACACATTGTTTTTGGATTTATACAAAACTTCCAAACCAATTGGACAGTCATACTAAACCATTCAATTTTTAGTATGGCTTAGGAAATTTAGAACAATCCTAAAAAGTTTCTTTTTATTTAGAAATTTCAACAAGATCAACAATTCAATCAATTTACTTTATTATTTTAACATTACAAAACAGGAAATTTTTGGGATGTTACATACCCGTACTAGCATTACTACGCATAGATCTAGATCTGATACCACTGTAGGGGTTCCGCGTATAAAAACAATAAATTTTACTCTATGCCCCTGAACCCCTGAAGCTGTCAGGACCTATCTATTAGTAATACAGTAACAGGACGGGATTTTCGCGAACTTACCCTTAAAGACCGAAAAGCGTTGTCAATGCTCAGGAGAGCGTGGTTGATGTAGACGAGCCAAAGCCGACCTCAAGGTCGTGATGAAGTCCTTGCGCTCCTTGGCTCCAACGACTTGAGTGGCTCAAGTGCGTCACCTCGCGGGGAGTTACACACGTCCGGTGCCTAACGATGACTCTCACTTCCCCGATCCAGCAGCAGTTGCTGAAGTAGACCTCCCGGATCCGAATCCCGCAGCGCGACGGTGCTCCGCGGTGAAGATGTCTCTCATTCACGTAGTCCAGACTTGGGACCACGGTCATGAGAGAGAGAGAGAGGGGGAGAGAAAATATCAACTAGATTTCCTCCCAAAAGTGAGAAGACCTTTATTGATTATTGGTGTATTTTATTTGGCCAAATACCCCCACTATATATAGGGGGAGGGGAGGTACTACCTCCCTCAAAGTCCCTGGGTGAGGAGAGGAGAGGAGAGGGGTGGCCATCGGCCACCCTAGTGGGCCTCGCACAGGGGGCTAGGCCCAGCCGCCCTCCCCTTTGCCCCTTCTCCCTCTCTCCTTTCCCCTAATGGGCCCTCTCCCTCCGGATATTGGCCCACTAAGCCTTTGACCATTAAAATTGATTTTCTATTTAATAAATAATTATGAATAAATGATTAAATCAACATTTAACATTCATTCATACATTATTCAATCTCTGTGGCTATGGAACACCTTCCACCTCCACTCCGGACATCCTCCGGACTTACCGAAACCATTCCGGTTTTCTCCCTACTATTCTTCGGCGATTCTACCGATCCTATAAACACTCTCTAAGCATTATCAAGCCCTTAAGCGTGATACCCTAGGGTTCAAGAACACTCCAGACATGGTCGAGCCACTCCCGCACCAATGATCGACAGAGGGACCTGGAAGGCCATGTGACCCATGTGTGTTCCATGAAGATCTTTCGTCGTTTGAACCGGGACAGTCGTGTCTTATTCCCTTTGTCACTCGATACTTGCATTGTCTAAGATCTGATCAATGACATCCCCATGGCATGTTCAATCTCGTTACCGAACAATGCTACTTGACTTGTTCCGACAAGTGATATCCCCGTGATCAAATCACACGCTGCACAGCTATTGGATATAACTTCTCCGAGTGGGCCCTTGAGTATCTTCCCGTCACATGGACGGACAAATCCCGCTCTTGACATATATTGCCTCTATGGTTTCCTCCGATTACCTGAAGACACCTTTATAACCACCATATTACCAGATGGCGTTTGATGCTATCTAAGCACTCTCGGGAGACAGTGATTGACATAGCCTCACGGTCTAAGGAATAGTCTACGAGGATCCATTTCTAATCATCGTAACTTGAACTTCGTGACATGATTGGGTCACGATGTTTAGGTTGGGTATTGGTTCATCATCTCATTCTCAGAATGAGATGACCTCATTTCCAACTGGCATAAATGCCACATGATCAGGAAACATGATCATCTGTTGACCAATGAACCAGTGACTAGAGTTTCACTAGGAACCCTTGGTTGTTTGTATATCACACGTGTATTGATGTTTCCACTCAATATAGTTATAGCATGATATAAAACTTAATCATAAACTATATGAAATCTGATAATAGTCCTTACTACTATTTGCCTCTAGGGCATATTTCCAAAACCTTTGTCAAAGGAGCATGAGGCAAGAACTAGATATCCAAATATCATGCCTAGGGTTTACAATAGAGGTGGGGGACTATATATAGGCCAGCCACTCAGTCAGGGGTACTTTAGGAATTAAAGACAAGTTCTGGACGGACTATGGGTTACATGTCTGAAGTCCCAAAGGCCTTTTACATGCCTGGTGTTGGTCGGTCTAGAGACTCCGGTGTGCAGGCCGGAGACTCCCGTCTGGGCCGGAGATTCTGGTGGGGTCTCCGGAGGGGCCATCTGGCTATCCTGGAGCCTGGTTCGGGGGTCAGACCAGAGGTGGGCCGGAGTCTCCGGGTCTTCAGGCCGGAGACTTTGGTGGACCGGAGATTCCGGTGTGCGCAGACCGGAGACTCTGGTCTGAGCAGCTCCAGTGGCTTCTGCTTCACGATCTGCTCCTTGTTCTCCATCCTTGGGTGCTTGGTGATGTGTTGGGGCTTCGTACCTGATGATGCATAGAGTAGTTGCATGAAGTAGCACACCATCCAAGGAGGTATCAAATTGGCACGAGGAGAGGAGCGAGTTCATCTTAGCTTGTAGGAGTTTGGCTCAGGCACAATTCATGGGTCCACTTGGGGGACTTGTTGGTGTAGATGTAGGAGCATCTGTAGGACGGGCTGCATCAGCTCATCTTGAACACCTCCATGGTAGGGTGAGAGGTCCTTGACATTGAATGTGTTGCTTGCAAGGTACTTGGAGACTGGAATGTTGACGATGTAGGCGTTGTTGTTGATTCTCTTAAGGACCTTGAAAGGGCCATCTCCTCTTGGTTTGAGCTTGGAGTCGCATTCTTTGGGGAAGCGGTATTTGCTTAGGTGTATCCACACAAGGTCACCTTCTTCAAAGATCATATCCTTCTTTTCCTTGTTTAACCTTGAAGCTTGGTGAAGGACTTGTTGCTCAATAGTAGCTCTTGTTTCTTCATGCAGATTCTTCATAGCTTGTGCGTGCTTCTCAACGTCCATGTTGGTGCGCTCATGGAGAGGTAGAGGTAGGATGTCGAGCACGGTGAGGGGCTTGAAACCATAGATGATCATGAAGGTACTCATCTTGGTTGTTGAGTGCTTGGCTCGGTTGTAGGCGAAATCGGCGTGGGGAATGCGTTCCTCCCAATCCTTCAAGTTCTTATTGATCAACACACGTAGAAGAGTTCCGAGGATTCGGTTGACAACCTCGGTTTGTCCATCGGTTTGAGGATGCGACGCGGATGAAAAGAGGAGCTTGACGCCGAGCTTGGCCATGAGGGTCTTCCATAGGTAGCTCATGAATATGACATCGTGGTCGGAGACGATTGTTCTTGGCACACCGTGAAGACGGACGATTTCCCTGAAAAACAGATTTGCAACATGTGAAGCATCGTCGGTCTTATGGCACGGTATGAAGTGTGTCATTTTGGAAAAGCAATCCACGACAATAAAGATAGAATCATGACCATGCTTAGATCTAGGCAATCCTAACACAAAATCCATGCTAATGTCGGACCAAGGTGTATGAGGAATAGGCAATGGCATATAAAGACCATAAGGGTTAGCTTGCGACTTAGCTTGAACACATGTCATGCATCGTTGCACGTAGCGCTCCACATCGCGCTTCATCTTGGGCCAAAAGTAGTGAGTGGAGATCATGTCCAATGTCTTGTCACGGCCAAAGTGACCCGTAAGGCCTCCACCATGAGATTCTTGGAGAAGCAAGAATTGGAGGGATGACTTCGGAATGCAAAACTTGTTTTGTTTAAAGAGAAAGCCCTTATGCAAATAGAAATCATTAACTCCTTTGTTAATGGAGCACTTTGCGAAAATTGGTTCAAAGAACGGGTCGGAAGCATACAAAGATTTTATTTCCTCAAGAACCAACACGTTGATTTCAAGTCTTGTAAGAAGGCTTGTGTGCTTGCGAGACAAAGCGTCCGCAACTACATTATCTTTTCCCTTCTTATACTTGACAATGTACAGAAAAGACTCCATAAACTCAACCCACTTAGTATGTCTCTTACTCAAGTTGGCTTGGCCTTTGAGATAATTCAATGACTCATGGTCAGAATGTATGATAAATTATTTGGGCCATAGGTAGTGTTGCCAAACTTGAAGAACACGAACTAAGGCAAAAAGCTCTTTGTCATAAATCAAATAATTAAGGCGAGCACCATCAAGTTTCTCGCTATGGTAGGCTATAGGACGTCTATTTTGCATCAGGACTCCTCCAATGCCAATACCACTACCATCACACTCTATCTTAAAAGTTTTTGTGAAATCCGGTAACGCAAGGAGAGGTGCTTCGGTGAGCCTCTTTTTGAGTTCGTCAAAAGCTTTTTGTTGAGGTTTTCCCCATACGAACGTGATATTCTTTTTTGTCAACTTGTTGAGAGGACAAGCAATGGTTGAAAAGTCTTTCACAAAGCAACAATAGAAACCGGCCAACCCATGAAAACTTCGGAGTTCACTCACATTTGTTGGGATGGGCCAATCTCGTATGTCCTTTACCTTTGACACATCAACTTCAATTCCCTTCGAAGAAACGACAAATCCAGGAAAAAGCTTTAGCAAAATTACACTTGGGAAGATTAGCATAAAGCTTTTCACGTCGAAGGATTTGCAAGACTTCCTTGACATGTGTAATATGGTCCTCAAGTGACTTGCTATAAACAAGTATATCATCGAAATATACAACAACACTCTTGCCAATGAGAGAACGCAAAATATGATTCATGAGGCGCATGAAGGTGGATGGGGCATTAGATAAACCAAAGGGCATAACCAACCATTCACAGAGACCAAGTTTGGTCTTGAAGGCAGTTTTCCACTCATCGCCTTCAGCCATGTGTATTTGATGGTAACCACTACGAAGATCAATTTTTGAAAAAATAGTGGCTCCACATAACTCATCAAGAATGTCATCGAGACGTGGTATGGGATGTCGATAATGCACAGTGATAACATTGATTGGATGGCAGTCCATGCATAACCGTAACATATCATCCGTTTTTGGAACAAGTATCACGGGTACGGCACTTGGACTAGTGCTAACTTGGATCAAACCTTTGGAGACGAGTTGGTTGATTTGACGTTCAATCTCCTTTGTCTCCTCCGAGTTCGTGCGGTAAGCGGCGCGGTTGGGAAGTGGTGCGCCGGGAATGAGGTCAATGCGATGTTTGATGCCGCAAAGAGGAGGTAGTCCATGTGGAAGCTCTTCGGGGAACACATCCTTGAATTCCTGCAAAAGAATCATCACAGATGGAGGAATATTGGTTAATTCATTAGTTCCTTGAGCTAGTCCTTTGCAAAGGAGGACATAGTGCAAGATGGGTGGGTTCTTTCGAACATATCTCACTTTTGGTGGCAAGGAGAACACTCTTAGTTTTTCCACTCGAGTTTGGCTTGTGGCTCTCACTCACTATGAGGTGGTTCTCTCTCTCACCACTCTTCTCACAAGTAGGTGTTGTGCTTTGCACCCTTGCTAAAGCCTTTGCATTGTCCACAATTATTTGGCTAGCAGTCATTGGTTGCAAAACACATGTTTTCTTGAGCTATTTGAAGGTGTACACATTGGTGCGACCATCATGTATAGCAGCCTTGTCAAATTGCAATGGTCGACCAAGAAGCATGTGACAAACTATCATAGGAACCACATCGCACTCCACCGTATCTTTGTAAGGACCAATGGCAAAGGAGACCGATACGGTATGCTTGATCTTCATGGACCCTTGGTCACTTAGCCATTGCACATGGTAGGGGTGATTGTGCGGATGGAGAGTGAGGTTGAGCTTCTCACACAACTCGGTGCTAGCAAGGTTGTGGCAACTCATTTTGAAGGAAGGTTTGGGGTACTTAAGGAGCTTCCATTGAAGGTTGTTGGCGTAGAGGTTGAAGCTTGCTTGTAGGTGAAATTATGTCTTGGGCTTGTTGGACTTGAAGTCCTCTTGCACTTGTAATTTAGCCTTTGTTGCGATGTGCACAAGCTCAACCATGTTGTTGTATGTTTGGAACTCAATGATGCGCTTGATTGGGTGGTTCAACCCAATAAGGAAGCGTGCCATAGTTTGCTCCGTGCGCTCTTCAATGTTGGCGCGGATTAAGTTGAGTTCCATTTCCTTGAAGTACTCTTCCACGGTCTTTATCCCTTGACGAAGCGATTGAAGGTTGTTGAAGAGGTCACGCGTGTAGTGCGCGGGGACGAACCGGGATCTCATGTGAGCCTTCATGTCATGCCAAGTTGTGATTGGTGGTTCTTGTCTTGCATTGCTAACGTATCCATAATTTTTGATGTTCCATGCTTGGTTTTATCTACTTTCTTATGTTTTGTCCACACTTTGGAGTACTTTTCATATGATTTCTTGGACTAACCTATTAACAAGAGCCACAGTGCCAGCTGCCTGTTTTCTGCTGTTTTTGGTTCCAGGAAAGTGAGAAAATGGATATTCTCGGAATTGGACGGGACAAAAGCCAAAGTCAGTTTTTCACCGAGGGACACCAGGAGCCAGAATACGAGACGGAGAGGGGCTGGGGCCGGCCACACCAACTGGCCGCGTGGCCAGGCTTGGCCCGCGCCAGGGGGTGGTATGGCCGCCCCAAGCACCCCCTCGGCCCTGTTGATATCATGTTCTTTTGCTTATGGATCCCGGCGGTGTGAAATAAAAGGGGAACTTGTAAGATCATGGAGTTTGTATTTGTGTCAGAGAAATGCCTAGGCCACTAGCCTAAGCCATGCCTAATCATGGTGGAAACTTGTAGCATAACCATAATGAGCACTCTATGAAGCATCCTCAATAAAAACCTATGCAAATAGCAAATAAAAAGATCGCTGAGATGCTCATTGTCTGCTTGCCTTGTTATTTTGATTATGGGATATCTCCTGTATCATGTGCAAGGGGTACCCCGTTGGCGGTTCTATATGATACATATGTACTTACAATGACATGAGCTTACTTGTGACTAAACTTGGGTAGCATGAGGTTCGGTCTTCGTAAGTAAGGGGCATGAGATTTCAGCTTATAACTTGTCAAGCATATCCTCTTAGTTGTGTCACTTTAACCGTAATCACCTTCAAGATGCTTATGATAGGGGCAATGAGCTGAAAGCTAATAAGTAACATAATTTTTGGAAGCTCTTTATGAAACTTGAATCCCTACTTCCTTCTATGAAGTAGCTTTCTTTTACTTTTATGTTGAGTCTCCACCTTCTATCTTTATGCACCTACTTTGTGAGCATAGTGGCCATTCTTAGTTCTGTGTGCATTGTCCCAAGACTTCTTGATTGATGCATAGCTTTGATATTGCTTGTTTTAAACTATTTGTATCTAGTCACTCTTATGAACTTTGAAGGTGTCCTATGCATTTATGTTTGCTACTCTATGAGGGACAAGCTGAATGCCACTATGCAATCTTTTCTTTATGTGAAACAAACAAACGTCTTTCAAAGCATTATTATTCATGAATCTTTTGTCTGTGCCTTTTCATGTTGCAACATAGTTGCTTTGCCTTATTGTTAGAACTTTATCTTTCATGTTATGATTGAAGTACTATGATCCCAGCTATCAAGGTTTTACAAATACTTTGATCAAGTTTATGATGGTGCATGTCACCTCAAAAATTATTCTTTCTTTTTATCACTTACCTACTCGAGGACGAGAAGGAGTAAGCTTGGGGATGTTGATACGTTGCTAACGTATCCATGATTTTTGATGTTCCATGCTTGGTTTTATCTACTTTCTTATGTTTTGTCCACACTTTGGAGTACTTTTCATATGATTTCCCAGACTAACCAATTAACAAGAGCCACAGTGCCAGCTGCCTGTTTTCTGCTGTTTTTGGTTCCAGGAAAGTCAGAAAATGAATATTCTCGGAATTGGACGAGACAAAATCCAGAGTCAATTTTTCACCGAGGGACACCCGGAGCCAGAATACGAGACAGAGAGGGGCTGGGGCCCGGCCACACCACCTGGCCGCGCGGCCAGGCTTCGCACGCCCCAGGGGTGGCCTGGCCGCCCCAGGCACCCCCTCGGCCTCTCCTTTCTCCTATATATTGCCTCCAATACATAAACCCTAAGTACCCTATCAAAATTCCACGAAACAGTCTGTAGCCGCCGTCATCTCCATCCCTAGATCGGGAGGGATCTGAAGCTCTTCCCAGCACCCTGCCGGGGAGGGGAATTCACCCTGGAGGCCTTCTTCATCGTCATGCAAGCCTCCGGTGTGATGCGTGAGTAGTTCATCTCTGGACTACGGGTCCATGTAGTAGCTAGATGGCTAGTTCTCCTCCTTTATGCTATCATGTTTAGATCTTCTGAGCTCCGTTCATGATCAAGGTCATCTATTTGTAATTCATACATGTTGTGTTTGTGGGGATCCGATGGATATTGAGATGCTATTTCAGATTGATTATTGATTCTATCATGTCTTTGTTATTTGTGATCTTGCATGCTTTCCATTGTTAGTAGCTATCTTGGCCAAGTAGATGCTAGCAACTCCAAGAGTTAGTATTTATGCTCGATAGTGGGTTCATGCCTCTAGTAATCTGGAGAAGTGACAGAAATCTCTAATGTACTAGATGTGCTATTGCTACTAGGGAGAAAACAATAATCCTTTGTTCATAGAACAATCATATTGTTTACTTTACACGCAATGAATAATGCAATTATCCATTGCTTGCAACTTAATACTGGAGGCGGTTCGGATGATAACCTGAAGGTGGATTATTAGTCATAGATGCAGTTGGATGGCGGTCTATGTATAATGTTGTAATGCCCAATCAAATCTCAAAGGAGTCAAGATGAGTAGTATATGCATGATTGTTTTCTCAATGTTTGCCAATTGCCCCGCTATAATTTGTTCACCCAACATGTCATCTATCTTAAGGAGAGCCACCACTAGTGAACTATGGACCCCGGTCCTTTCTTTTACATTCAATCTACAATCAACTGTTTGCTGCTTTGTGTTTACTTTCTGCAAACTATTAGTTTCTTCCACTCGATACGTTTAATCCTTTCTTTTCAGCAAAACCGGTGAGATTGACAACCTCATCGTAAGTTGGGGACAGAGTTCTGTGGTTTTGTTGTGCAGGTCTCCACGTTGCTGCTGACACCGGTAGTGCGCCCTGCCAAAGTCTAGCTAGCAACACCTTTGAGGTGTTTCCTTGCTCCTACTGGATTGATAACCTTGGTTTCATAACTGAGGGAAAATACTGTTGTGCTCATCATACCTTCCTCTTGGGGTTCTCCAACGAGCTCGTTAGTACACGAGTCAGCAAGTGATTTTCTGGCGCCATTGCCGGGGAGTCAAGGACATCTTCACAAGGGGAGTCCCTCATAACGAATCTCTTTACTTTATTATTTTTGTTTTGCTTAGTTTACTTTTGCTTTGTTTGCTTGTTTCTTTATAAAAACACAAAAAAAAATAGTTTTACTAGTTTGCTTTCTTTATTAAAAACACAAAAAATGACTACTCTTGAAAACACAAAGTTGTGTGACTTCACTAGCACCAACAACAATGATTTTATGAGAACACTCATTGCTCCACCTATTCCTAAAGCTACTTTCTTTGAGATAAAACCTGCTTTACTCAATCTTGTTATGAGAGAACAATTTTCTGGTATTGGTAATGAATATGCTGCAGCCCATCTAAATAACTTTGTTGAATTATGTGAGATGCAAAAGCATAGGGATATAGATGGAGATATTATTAAGCTTAAAGTGTTTCCTTTCACTTTGAGAGGAAAAGCTAAAGAATGGTTGAATTCCTTGACTAGGAATAGTATTGATTCTTGGACCAAATGCAAAGATGCTTTCATTGGAAAATACTATCCTCCTGCTAAGATTATATCTGTGAGAAGTGAAATAATGAAGTTTAAACAATCTGATAATGAACATGTTGCTCAAGCTTGGGAAAGAATGAAATCTTTGGTAAAGAATTGTCCCACTCATGGACTGACTGCTTGGATGATTATCCAAACCTTTTATGCAGGATTGAACTATTCTTCAAGAAATCTATTGGATTCTGCTGCTGGAGGTACCTTTATGACCATTACTTTGGGTGCTGCAACAAATCTTCTGGATAATATGATGGTTAACTATTCTAAATGGCATACTGAGAGAGCTCCACAAGGTAAGAAGGTAAATTCTGTTCAAGAAACCTCCTCCTTGAGTGATAAAATTGATGTTATTATGTCTATGCTTGTTAATGGGAAAGCCCATATTGATCCAAATAATGTTCCTTTATCCTCTTTGGATGCTCAAGAAGAGCAAGTTGATGTGAACTTTATAAGGAATAATAATTTTAGCAATAATGCCTACAGGAATAATTTTGGTAACAGCAATTATAAGCCATATCCTCCCAACAATGGTAATGCTTATGGAAATTCCTACAACAATAATAGGAGTGCTTCCTTTGAACTTGAAGTTATGCTTGAAGACTTTATTAGTAAACAAACCGGTTTCAATAAAACTATTGAGGAAAAACTTTCTAATGCTGAAAGAAATATAGCATCTTTAGCTGAAGCTCAATCTTCTTTGAATAAAATGGCTGCTAAATCTGAAACTAATGATAATCCCTTTGCTGCCACTAATCTCATACAAGTTAGAATTGATGAAAATGTTAGACTATTAGCTGAATTGCATGCTAAGTGGGAAAGAGAAGATGAAATTGCTAGAAACATTAGTGTTTCTACTATCACGACCACTAGTGTTGAGGCTAGTAATAGCTCTAATACCTTAGATGATAATTATGATTTTAATCTTGATGGTGCAATATTTTTGAAGTTATTAAGTTCCTACAAAAGCTTGCTAAAAGTCCTAATGCTAGTGCTATGAATATGGCCTTTACAAAACACATTACTGATGCTCTCATAAAGATTAAAGAATAAAAGATGAAACATAAAGCTTATATTCGTATAAAACAAGAAGATGGTTGGGAACCCATCATCAATATGAAAGTGAATGATTTTGATTTTAAAGCTTTATGTGATCTTGATAGTAGTGTTTCCATTATGCCTAGAAATATTTATGATATGCTTGATTTGCCACAACTTGAAGATTGTTATTTGAATGTACCACTTGATGTTAATGCTAAAAATAAACTCATGGGGAGTATTAATGATGTTCTTATTATGGTTAACAATGCCTATGTCTCCATTGATTTCTATGTTTTGGATGTTGAATGCAATGCTTCTTGTCCTATTACTTTGGGAAGAACTTTTCTTAGAACTGTTGGTGGCCTTATTGATATGAAAGATGGCACAATTAAATATCAACTCCCACTCAAGAAAGCTATAGAAAACTTCCCTAAGAAGAGAGATAAGATTTCTTTTGCCTCTCCTATGAAAACAAAATTTGCTCTTAATGCTTCTTCATTTGAGAACAATTGATTCTTTTTCTTACTTCTTATGCCTAACTTAAAGGCGTTAAAGAAAAGTACTTATTGGGAGATAACCCAAAAGTTTTAGATGAGTCTTGGAAGTTATTACTTCAGTAATAACCGGTCCTTATCCTTTTTATTTGCTTTTTGTGCCAAGAGTAACCTCTAATGAGAGAGAAGTAATGATTGGGAAAGTTGTTGTCCCGGAACAGATTTCTATGCTTCACCGTAAATATTCGTGTAGAATGTATGTACGTCCTTTTGAGGCGTGAATTTTTGTGCTTCTTCCCCAGGTTGTTATCTAACTTTAGTTAGTTAAAAACTTTTTGATTTGAGCAACAGAAGGTCTTCGGAAAAAAATGTCTTTGCATGCTGGTCTGTTTTGACAGATTTCTGCCATTATTTGCATTTGCTTCTTATTGGTTCCTTTTTAGTTCTTTTGGTGAATTTAGCTTTTTGTGGGAAGTGCTACAGTAGCTAGTGTTTTAATGAAAGTTTTATTGGTGTGTTAACTGAACCTAAAGACCTATTATCTTGAGTGCACTAATGTTGCTAATAAAGATTGTGTGAAGTTTTGTATGAAGGAAAAATTTCAGGTGTATGGAAGGAATATGTAATGAGATGAAGGATGGACTAAAGATCAATCTTGGGGATTCCACGCATGTCACCCCAATAAATATTCAAGAGGTACAAGCTCAAATCTTGGGGATGCCCAAGGCATCCCCTTCTTCATCAATAAAAATTCCAGGTTTCTTCCAAACGCTTCATTTTTATTGTTTCATGCATAGTTGTGTTGTTTTTGGACCGTCTTCTTTTTCATTTTTCATTTTGGTTTTAGTTTGCTTGGTTTTCTGAATAAATTGGTTGGACCCCCTCTTTCATACATTGGTTTTCAAATAGTTTGGTTTGGATTGGAAAAGAGTAGGAAAGTTCATGCTTAAGAGGTACAGCGAGCTTGTTTTTGACTGTGGCCTATCCTTTGTCATGCCATGCTTGATATTGTTTTGGCTTTAGGCCTAGTATTCTTTGATGTAGCATGACTTGTTATAAACAATTGAGATTGCTTAATGTGCCTTGGAAGAATCATGCGTTGTTTTAGCATATTAAAGCATAGTATTGTGGTATTCTCCTTTGATGCTTTATTTGGGTTGACTTGGCACATGCTCACACCATGTTATGACTATCCCAAGTCACCATAGCCTTTATGATCCTTTAGTTTTCAACTTTTAGTATCACTTTATGATTTGATCAATGATGTTTTGTCGCTCTGCATGATTATGGCCATTATTGCTCTCCTAGTTGGTCGATCCCAGTCTTTTGCTAGCCTCCGTAACCAAGTATGAGTTCCACTCATGCATCCAACTCCTAAAACCAAGTTATTCCAAAGAGTCCACCATACCTACCTATTATCATATGCTATTCCAAGTATATTCATGTTTTTGTCTACCTTCCAAATTAAACTTGTTATGATAAAATTAGTGATTAAAGCTCTCACGAACTTTATGGCACACTTTAGTTTCTTGAATTTAGTAAAATTGAACCATTGTGTCCATATTTGTTGCGTATATGCTTGCGCTTTATAAGTTGAAGTTATAAGAACCATGTATCATGGGGAACGCTTTCAACATTACACCTGTACTTTGTACCCTGTTGATATCATGTTCTTTTGCTTATGGATCCCGGCGGTGTGAAATAAAAGGGGAACTTGTAAGATCATGGAGTTTGTATTTGTGTCAGAGAAATGCCTAGGCCACTAGCCTAAGCCATGCCTAATCATGGTGGAAACTTGTATCATAACCATAATGAGCACTCTATGAAGCATCCTCAATAAAAACCTATGCAAATAGCAAATAAAAAGATCGCTGAGATGCTCATTGTCTGCTTGCCTTGTTATTTTGATTATGGGATATCTCCTGTATCATGTGCAAGGGGTACCCCGTTGGCGGTTCTATATGATACATATGTACTTACAATGACATGAGCTTACTTGTGACTAAACTTGGGTAGCATGAGGTTCGGTCTTCGTAAGTAAGGGGCATGAGATTTCAGCTTATAACTTGTCAAGCATATCCTCTTAGTTGTGTCACTTTAACCGTAATCACCTTCAAGATGCTTATGATAGGGGCAATGAGCTGAAAGCTAATAAGTAACATAATTTTTGGAAGCTCTTTATGAAACTTGAATCCCTACTTCCTTCTATGAAGTAGCTTTCTTTTACTTTTATGTTGAGTCTCCACCTTCTATCTTTATGCACCTACTTTGTGAGCATAGTGGCCATTCTTAGTTCTGTGTGCATTGTCCCAAGACTTCTTGATTGATGCATAGCTTTGATATTGCTTGTTTTAAACTATTTGTATCTAGTCACTCTTATGAACTTTGAAGGTGTCCTATGCATTTATGTTTGCTACTCTATGAGGGACAAGCTGAATGCCACTATGCAATCTTTTCTTTATGTGAAACAAACAAACGTCTTTCAAAGCATTATTATTCATGAATCTTTTGTCTGTGCCTTTTCATGTTGCAACATAGTTGCTTTGCCTTATTGTTAGAACTTTATCTTTCATGTTATGATTGAAGTACTATGATCCCAGCTATCAAGGTTTTACAAATACTTTGATCAAGTTTATGATGGTGCATGTCACCTCAAAAATTATTCTTTCTTTTTATCACTTACCTACTCGAGGACGAGAAGGAGTAAGCTTGGGGATGTTGATACGTTGCTAACGTATCCATGATTTTTGATGTTCCATGCTTGGTTTTATCTACTTTCTTATGTTTTGTCCACACTTTGGAGTACTTTTCATATGATTTCCCAGACTAACCAATTAACAAGAGCCACAGTGCCAGCTGCCTGTTTTCTGCTGTTTTTGGTTCCAGGAAAGTCAGAAAATGAATATTCTCGGAATTGGACGAGACAAAATCCAGAGTCAATTTTTCACCGAGGGACACCCGGAGCCAGAATACGAGACAGAGAGGGGCTGGGGCCCGGCCACACCACCTGGCCGCGCGGCCAGGCTTCGCACGCCTCAGGGGTGGCCTGGCCGCCCCAGGCACCCCCTCGGCCTCTCCTTTCTCCTATATATTGCCTCCAATACATAAACCCTAAGTACCCTATCAAAATTCCACGAAACAGTCTGTAGCCGCCGTCATCTCCATCCCTAGATCGGGAGGGATATGAAGCTCTTCCCAGCACCCTGCCGGGGAGGGGAATTCACCCTGGAGGCCTTCTTCATCGTCATGCAAGCCTCCGGTGTGATGCGTGAGTAGTTCATCTCTGGACTACGGGTCCATGTAGTAGCTAGATGGCTAGTTCTCCTCCTTTATGCTATCATGTTTAGATCTTCTGAGCTCCGTTCATGATCAAGGTCATCTATTTGTAATTCATACATGTTGTGTTTGTGGGGATCCGATGGATATTGAGATGCTATTTCAGATTGATTATTGATTCTATCATGTCTTTGTTATTTGTGATCTTGCATGCTTTCCATTGTTAGTAGCTATCTTGGCCAAGTAGATGCTAGCAACTCCAAGAGTTAGTATTTATGCTCGATAGTGGGTTCATGCCTCTAGTAATCTGGAGAAGTGACAGAAATCTCTAATGTACTAGATGTGCTATTGCTACTAGGGAGAAAACAATAATCCTTTGTTCATAGAACAATCATATTGTTTACTTTACACGCAATGAATAATGCAATTATCCATTGCTTGCAACTTAATACTGGAGGCGGTTCGGATGATAACCTGAAGGTGGATTATTAGTCATAGATGCAGTTGGATGGCGGTCTATGTATAATGTTGTAATGCCCAATCAAATCTCAAAGGAGTCAAGATGAGTAGTATATGCATGATTGTTTTCTCAATGTTTGCCAATTGCCCCGCTATAATTTGTTCACCCAACATGTCATCTATCTTAAGGAGAGCCACCACTAGTGAACTATGGACCCCGGTCCTTTCTTTTACATTCAATCTACAATCAACTGTTTGCTGCTTTGTGTTTACTTTCTGCAAACTATTAGTTTCTTCCACTCGATACGTTTAATCCTTTCTTTTCAGCAAAACCGGTGAGATTGACAACCTCATCATAAGTTGGGGACAGAGTTCTGTGGTTTTGTTGTGCAGGTCTCCACGTTGCTGCTAACACCGGTAGTGCGCCCTGCCAAAGTCCAGCTAGCAACACCTTTGAGGTGTTTCCTTGCTCCTACTGGATTGATAACCTTGGTTTCATAACTCAGGGAAAATACTGTTGTTCTCATCATACCTTCCTCTTGGGGTTCTCCAACGAGCTCGTTAGTACACGAGTCAGCAATTGATTTTCTGGCGCCATTGCCGGGGAGTCAAGGACATCTTCACAAGGGGAGTCCCTCATAACGAATCTCTTTACTTTATTATTTTTGTTTTGCTTAGTTTACTTTTGCTTTGTTTGCTTGTTTCTTTATAAAACACAAAAAAAAATAGTTTTACTAGTTTGCTTTCTTTATTAAAAACACAAAAAATGACTACTCTTGAAAACACAAAGTTGTGTGACTTCACTAGCACCAACAACAATGATTTTATGAGAACACTCATTGCTCCACCTATTCCTAAAGCTACTTTCTTTGAGATAAAACCTGCTTTACTCAATCTTGTTATGAGAGAACAATTTTCTGGTATTGGTAATGAATATGCTGCAGCCCATCTAAATAACTTTGTTGAATTATGTGAGATGCAAAAGCATAGGGATATAGATGGAGATATTATTAAGCTTAAAGTGTTTCCTTTCACTTTGAGAGGAAAAGCTAAAGAATGGTTGAATTCCTTGACTAGGAATAGTATTGATTCTTGGACCAAATGCAAAGATGCTTTCATTGGAAAATACTATCCTCCTGCTAAGATTATATCTGTGAGAAGTGAAATAATGAAGTTTAAACAATCTGATAATGAACATGTTGCTCAAGCTTGGGAAAGAATGAAATCTTTGGTAAAGAATTGTCCCACTCATGGACTGACTGCTTGGATGATTATCCAAACCTTTTATGCAGGATTGAACTATTCTTCAAGAAATCTATTGGATTCTGCTGCTGGAGGTACCTTTATGACCATTACTTTGGGTGCTGCAACAAATCTTCTGGATAATATGATGGTTAACTATTCTAAATGGCATACTGAGAGAGCTCCACAAGGTAAGAAGGTAAATTCTGTTCAAGAAACCTCCTCCTTGAGTGATAAAATTGATGTTATTATGTCTATGCTTGTTAATGGGAAAGCCCATATTGATCCAAATAATGTTCCTTTATCCTCTTTGGATGCTCAAGAAGAGCAAGTTGATGTGAACTTTATAAGGAATAATAATTTTAGCAATAATGCCTACAGGAATAATTTTGGTAACAGCAATTATAAGCCATATCCTCCCAACAATGGTAATGCTTATGGAAATTCCTACAACAATAATAGGAGTGCTTCCTTTGAACTTGAAGTTATGCTTGAAGACTTTATTAGTAAACAAACCGGTTTCAATAAAACTATTGAGGAAAAACTTTCTAATGCTGAAAGAAATATAGCATCTTTAGCTGAAGCTCAATCTTCTTTGAATAAAATGGCTGCTAAATCTGAAACTAATGATAATCCCTTTGCTGCCACTAATCTCATACAAGTTAGAATTGATGAAAATGTTAGACTATTAGCTGAATTGCATGCTAAGTGGGAAAGAGAAGATGAAATTGCTAGAAACATTAGTGTTTCTACTATCACGACCACTAGTGTTGAGGCTAGTAATAGCTCTAATACCTTAGATGATAATTATGATTTTAATCTTGATGGTGCAATATTTTTGAAGTTATTAAGTTCCTACAAAAGCTTGCTAAAAGTCCTAATGCTAGTGCTATGAATATGGCCTTTACAAAACACATTACTGATGCTCTCATAAAGATTAAAGAATAAAAGATGAAACATAAAGCTTATATTCGTATAAAACAAGAAGATGGTTGGGAACCCATCATCAATATGAAAGTGAATGATTTTGATTTTAAAGCTTTATGTGATCTTGATAGTAGTGTTTCCATTATGCCTAGAAATATTTATGATATGCTTGATTTGCCACAACTTGAAGATTGTTATTTGAATGTACCACTTGATGTTAATGCTAAAAATAAACTCATGGGGAGTATTAATGATGTTCTTATTATGGTTAACAATGCCTATGTCTCCATTGATTTCTATGTTTTGGATGTTGAATGCAATGCTTCTTGTCCTATTACTTTGGGAAGAACTTTTCTTAGAACTGTTGGTGGCCTTATTGATATGAAAGATGGCACAATTAAATATCCACTCCCACTCAAGAAAGCTATAGAAAACTTCCCTAAGAAGAGAGATAAGATTTCTTTTGCCTCTCCTATGAAAACAAAATTTGCTCTTAATGCTTCTTCATTTGAGAACAATTGATTCTTTTTCTTACTTCTTATGCCTAACTTAAAGGCGTTAAAGAAAAGTACTTATTGGGAGATAACCCAAAAGTTTTAGATGAGTCTTGGAAGTTATTACTTCAGTAATAACCGGTCCTTATCCTTTTTATTTGCTTTTTGTGCCAAGAGTAACCTCTAATGAGAGAGAAGTAATGATTGGGAAAGTTGTTGTCCCGGAACAGATTTCTATGCTTCACCGTAAATATTCGTGTAGAATGTATGTACGTCCTTTTGAGGCGTGAATTTTTGTGCTTCTTCCCCAGGTTGTTATCTAACTTTAGTTAGTTAAAAACTTTTTGATTTGAGCAACAGAAGGTCTTCGGAAAAAAATGTCTTTGCATGCTGGTCTGTTTTGACAGATTTCTGCCATTATTTGCATTTGCTTCTTATTGGTTCCTTTTTAGTTCTTTTGGTGAATTTAGCTTTTTGTGGGAAGTGCTACAGTAGCTAGTGTTTTAATGAAAGTTTTATTGGTGTGTTAACTGAACCTAAAGACCTATTATCTTGAGTGCACTAATGTTGCTAATAAAGATTGTGTGAAGTTTTGTATGAAGGAAAAATTTCAGGTGTATGGAAGGAATATGTAATGAGATGAAGGATGGACTAAAGATCAATCTTGGGGATTCCACGCATGTCACCCCAATAAATATTCAAGAGGTACAAGCTCAAATCTTGGGGATGCCCAAGGCATCCCCTTCTTCATCAATAAAAATTCCAGGTTTCTTCCAAACGCTTCATTTTTATTGTTTCATGCATAGTTGTGTTGTTTTTGGACCGTCTTCTTTTTCATTTTTCATTTTGGTTTTAGTTTGCTTGGTTTTATGAATAAATTGGTTGGACCCCCTCTTTCATACATTGGTTTTCAAATAGTTTGGTTTGGATTGGAAAAGAGTAGGAAAGTTCATGCTTAAGAGGTACAGCGAGCTTGTTTTTGACTGTGGCCTATCCTTTGTCATGCCATGCTTGATATTGTTTTGGCTTTAGGCCTAGTATTCTTTGATGTAGCATGACTTGTTATAAACAATTGAGATTGCTTAATGTGCCTTGGAAGAATCATGCGTTGTTTTAGCATATTAAAGCATAGTATTGTGGTATTCTCCTTTGATGCTTTATTTGGGTTGACTTGGCACATGCTCACACCATGTTATGACTATCCCAAGTCACCATAGCCTTTATGATCCTTTAGTTTTCAACTTTTAGTATCACTTTATGATTTGATCAATGATGTTTTGTCGCTCTGCATGATTATGGCCATTATTGCTCTCCTAGTTGGTCGATCCCAGTCTTTTGCTAGCCTCCGTAACCAAGTATGAGTTCCACTCATGCATCCAACTCCTAAAACCAAGTTATTCCAAAGAGTCCACCATACCTACCTATTATCATATGCTATTCCAAGTATATTCATGTTTTTGTCTACCTTCCAAATTAAACTTGTTATGATAAAATTAGTGATTAAAGCTCTCACGAACTTTATGGCACACTTTAGTTTCTTGAATTTAGTAAAATTGAACCATTGTGTCCATATTTGTTGCGTATATGCTTGCGCTTTATAAGTTGAAGTTATAAGAACCATGTATCATGGGGAACGCTTTCAACATTACACCTGTACTTTGTACCCTGTTGATATCATGTTCTTTTGCTTATGGATCCCGGCGGTGTGAAATAAAAGGGGAACTTGTAAGATCATGGAGTTTGTATTTGTGTCAGAGAAATGCCTAGGCCACTAGCCTAAGCCATGCCTAATCATGGTGGAAACTTGTATCATAACCATAATGAGCACTCTATGAAGCATCCTCAATAAAAACCTATGCAAATAGCAAATAAAAAGATCGCTGAGATGCTCATTGTCTGCTTGCCTTGTTATTTTGATTATGGGATATCTCCTGTATCATGTGCAAGGGGTACCCCGTTGGCGGTTCTATATGATACATATGTACTTACAATGACATGAGCTTACTTGTGACTAAACTTGGGTAGCATGAGGTTCGGTCTTCGTAAGTAAGGGGCATGAGATTTCAGCTTATAACTTGTCAAGCATATCCTCTTAGTTGTGTCACTTTAACCGTAATCACCTTCAAGATGCTTATGATAGGGGCAATGAGCTGAAAGCTAATAAGTAACATAATTTTTGGAAGCTCTTTATGAAACTTGAATCCCTACTTCCTTCTATGAAGTAGCTTTCTTTTACTTTTATGTTGAGTCTCCACCTTCTATCTTTATGCACCTACTTTGTGAGCATAGTGGCCATTCTTAGTTCTGTGTGCATTGTCCCAAGACTTCTTGATTGATGCATAGCTTTGATATTGCTTGTTTTAAACTATTTGTATCTAGTCACTCTTATGAACTTTGAAGGTGTCCTATGCATTTATGTTTGCTACTCTATGAGGGACAAGCTGAATGCCACTATGCAATCTTTTCTTTATGTGAAACAAACAAACGTCTTTCAAAGCATTATTATTCATGAATCTTTTGTCTGTGCCTTTTCATGTTGCAACATAGTTGCTTTGCCTTATTGTTAGAACTTTATCTTTCATGTTATGATTGAAGTACTATGATCCCAGCTATCAAGGTTTTACAAATACTTTGATCAAGTTTATGATGGTGCATGTCACCTCAAAAATTATTCTTTCTTTTTATCACTTACCTACTCGAGGACGAGAAGGAGTAAGCTTGGGGATGTTGATACGTTGCTAACGTATCCATGATTTTTGATGTTCCATGCTTGGTTTTATCTACTTTCTTATGTTTTGTCCACACTTTGGAGTACTTTTCATATGATTTCCCAGACTAACCAATTAACAAGAGCCACAGTGCCAGCTGCCTGTTTTCTGCTGTTTTTGGTTCCAGGAAAGTCAGAAAATGAATATTCTCGGAATTGGACGAGACAAAATCCAGAGTCAATTTTTCACCGAGGGACACCCGGAGCCAGAATACGAGACAGAGAGGGGCTGGGGCCCGGCCACACCACCTGGCCGCGCGGCCAGGCTTCGCACGCCCCAGGGGTGGCCTGGCCGCCCCAGGCACCCCCTCGGCCTCTCCTTTCTCCTATATATTGCCTCCAATACATAAACCCTAAGTACCCTATCAAAATTCCACGAAACAGTCTGTAGCCGCCGTCATCTCCATCCCTAGATCGGGAGGGATATGAAGCTCTTCCCAGCACCCTGCCGGGGAGGGGAATTCACCCTGGAGGCCTTCTTCATCGTCATGCAAGCCTCCGGTGTGATGCGTGAGTAGTTCATCTCTGGACTACGGGTCCATGTAGTAGCTAGATGGCTAGTTCTCCTCCTTTATGCTATCATGTTTAGATCTTCTGAGCTCCGTTCATGATCAAGGTCATCTATTTGTAATTCATACATGTTGTGTTTGTGGGGATCCGATGGATATTGAGATGCTATTTCAGATTGATTATTGATTCTATCATGTCTTTGTTATTTGTGATCTTGCATGCTTTCCATTGTTAGTAGCTATCTTGGCCAAGTAGATGCTAGCAACTCCAAGAGTTAGTATTTATGCTCGATAGTGGGTTCATGCCTCTAGTAATCTGGAGAAGTGACAGAAATCTCTAATGTACTAGATGTGCTATTGCTACTAGGGAGAAAACAATAATCCTTTGTTCATAGAACAATCATATTGTTTACTTTACACGCAATGAATAATGCAATTATCCATTGCTTGCAACTTAATACTGGAGGCGGTTCGGATGATAACCTGAAGGTGGATTATTAGTCATAGATGCAGTTGGATGGCGGTCTATGTATAATGTTGTAATGCCCAATCAAATCTCAAAGGAGTCAAGATGAGTAGTATATGCATGATTGTTTTCTCAATGTTTGCCAATTGCCCCGCTATAATTTGTTCACCCAACATGTCATCTATCTTAAGGAGAGCCACCACTAGTGAACTATGGACCCCGGTCCTTTCTTTTACATTCAATCTACAATCAACTGTTTGCTGCTTTGTGTTTACTTTCTGCAAACTATTAGTTTCTTCCACTCGATACGTTTAATCCTTTCTTTTCAGCAAAACCGGTGAGATTGACAACCTCATCATAAGTTGGGGACAGAGTTCTGTGGTTTTGTTGTGCAGGTCTCCACGTTGCTGCTAACACCGGTAGTGCGCCCTGCCAAAGTCCAGCTAGCAACACCTTTGAGGTGTTTCCTTGCTCCTACTGGATTGATAACCTTGGTTTCATAACTCAGGGAAAATACTGTTGTTCTCATCATACCTTCCTCTTGGGGTTCTCCAACGAGCTCGTTAGTACACGAGTCAGCAATTGATTTTCTGGCGCCATTGCCGGGGAGTCAAGGACATCTTCACAAGGGGAGTCCCTCATAACGAATCTCTTTACTTTATTATTTTTGTTTTGCTTAGTTTACTTTTGCTTTGTTTGCTTGTTTCTTTATAAAAACACAAAAAAAATAGTTTTACTAGTTTGCTTTCTTTATTAAAAACACAAAAATGACTACTCTTGAAAACACAAAGTTGTGTGACTTCACTAGCACCAACAACAATGATTTTATGAGAACACTCATTGCTCCACCTATTCCTAAAGCTACTTTCTTTGAGATAAAACCTGCTTTACTCAATCTTGTTATGAGAGAACAATTTTCTGGTATTGGTAATGAATATGCTGCAGCCCATCTAAATAACTTTGTTGAATTATGTGAGATGCAAAAGCATAGGGATATAGATGGAGATATTATTAAGCTTAAAGTGTTTCCTTTCACTTTGAGAGGAAAAGCTAAAGAATGGTTGAATTCCTTGACTAGGAATAGTATTGATTCTTGGACCAAATGCAAAGATGCTTTCATTGGAAAATACTATCCTCCTGCTAAGATTATATCTGTGAGAAGTGAAATAATGAAGTTTAAACAATCTGATAATGAACATGTTGCTCAAGCTTGGGAAAGAATGAAATCTTTGGTAAAGAATTGTCCCACTCATGGACTGACTGCTTGGATGATTATCCAAACCTTTTATGCAGGATTGAACTATTCTTCAAGAAATCTATTGGATTCTGCTGCTGGAGGTACCTTTATGACCATTACTTTGGGTGCTGCAACAAATCTTCTGGATAATATGATGGTTAACTATTCTAAATGGCATACTGAGAGAGCTCCACAAGGTAAGAAGGTAAATTCTGTTCAAGAAACCTCCTCCTTGAGTGATAAAATTGATGTTATTATGTCTATGCTTGTTAATGGGAAAGCCCATATTGATCCAAATAATGTTCCTTTATCCTCTTTGGATGCTCAAGAAGAGCAAGTTGATGTGAACTTTATAAGGAATAATAATTTTAGCAATAATGCCTACAGGAATAATTTTGGTAACAGCAATTATAAGCCATATCCTCCCAACAATGGTAATGCTTATGGAAATTCCTACAACAATAATAGGAGTGCTTCCTTTGAACTTGAAGTTATGCTTGAAGACTTTATTAGTAAACAAACCGGTTTCAATAAAACTATTGAGGAAAAACTTTCTAATGCTGAAAGAAATATAGCATCTTTAGCTGAAGCTCAATCTTCTTTGAATAAAATGGCTGCTAAATCTGAAACTAATGATAATCCCTTTGCTGCCACTAATCTCATACAAGTTAGAATTGATGAAAATGTTAGACTATTAGCTGAATTGCATGCTAAGTGGGAAAGAGAAGATGAAATTGCTAGAAACATTAGTGTTTCTACTATCACGACCACTAGTGTTGAGGCTAGTAATAGCTCTAATACCTTAGATGATAATTATGATTTTAATCTTGATGGTGCAATATTTTTGAAGTTATTAAGTTCCTACAAAAGCTTGCTAAAAGTCCTAATGCTAGTGCTATGAATATGGCCTTTACAAAACACATTACTGATGCTCTCATAAAGATTAAAGAATAAAAGATGAAACATAAAGCTTATATTCGTATAAAACAAGAAGATGGTTGGGAACCCATCATCAATATGAAAGTGAATGATTTTGATTTTAAAGCTTTATGTGATCTTGATAGTAGTGTTTCCATTATGCCTAGAAATATTTATGATATGCTTGATTTGCCACAACTTGAAGATTGTTATTTGAATGTACCACTTGATGTTAATGCTAAAAATAAACTCATGGGGAGTATTAATGATGTTCTTATTATGGTTAACAATGCCTATGTCTCCATTGATTTCTATGTTTTGGATGTTGAATGCAATGCTTCTTGTCCTATTACTTTGGGAAGAACTTTTCTTAGAACTGTTGGTGGCCTTATTGATATGAAAGATGGCACAATTAAATATCCACTCCCACTCAAGAAAGCTATAGAAAACTTCCCTAAGAAGAGAGATAAGATTTCTTTTGCCTCTCCTATGAAAACAAAATTTGCTCTTAATGCTTCTTCATTTGAGAACAATTGATTCTTTTTCTTACTTCTTATGCCTAACTTAAAGGCGTTAAAGAAAAGTACTTATTGGGAGATAACCCAAAAGTTTTAGATGAGTCTTGGAAGTTATTACTTCAGTAATAACCGGTCCTTATCCTTTTTATTTGCTTTTTGTGCCAAGAGTAACCTCTAATGAGAGAGAAGTAATGATTGGGAAAGTTGTTGTCCCGGAACAGATTTCTATGCTTCACCGTAAATATTCGTGTAGAATGTATGTACGTCCTTTTGAGGCGTGAATTTTTGTGCTTCTTCCCCAGGTTGTTATCTAACTTTAGTTAGTTAAAAACTTTTTGATTTGAGCAACAGAAGGTCTTCGGAAAAAAATGTCTTTGCATGCTGGTCTGTTTTGACAGATTTCTGCCATTATTTGCATTTGCTTCTTATTGGTTCCTTTTTAGTTCTTTTGGTGAATTTAGCTTTTTGTGGGAAGTGCTACAGTAGCTAGTGTTTTAATGAAAGTTTTATTGGTGTGTTAACTGAACCTAAAGACCTATTATCTTGAGTGCACTAATGTTGCTAATAAAGATTGTGTGAAGTTTTGTATGAAGGAAAAATTTCAGGTGTATGGAAGGAATATGTAATGAGATGAAGGATGGACTAAAGATCAATCTTGGGGATTCCACGCATGTCACCCCAATAAATATTCAAGAGGTACAAGCTCAAATCTTGGGGATGCCCAAGGCATCCCCTTCTTCATCAATAAAAATTCCAGGTTTCTTCCAAACGCTTCATTTTTATTGTTTCATGCATAGTTGTGTTGTTTTTGGACCGTCTTCTTTTTCATTTTTCATTTTGGTTTTAGTTTGCTTGGTTTTATGAATAAATTGGTTGGACCCTCTCTTTCATACATTGGTTTTCAAATAGTTTGGTTTGGATTGGAAAAGAGTAGGAAAGTTCATGCTTAAGAGGTAAAGCGAGCTTGTTTTTGACTGTGGCCTATCCTTTGTCATGCCATGCTTGATATTGTTTTGGCTTTAGGCCTAGTATTCTTTGATGTAGCATGACTTGTTATAAACAATTGAGATTGCTTAATGTGCCTTGGAAGAATCATGCGTTGTTTTAGCATATTAAAGCATAGTATTGTGGTATTCTCCTTTGATGCTTTATTTGGGTTGACTTGGCACATGCTCACACCATGTTATGACTATCCCAAGTCACCATAGCCTTTATGATCCTTTAGTTTTCAACTTTTAGTATCACTTTATGATTTGATCAATGATGTTTTGTCGCTCTGCATGATTATGGCCATTATTGCTCTCCTAGTTGGTCGATCCCAGTCTTTTGCTAGCCTCCGTAACCAAGTATGAGTTCCACTCATGCATCCAACTCCTAAAACCAAGTTATTCCAAAGAGTCCACCATACCTACCTATTATCATATGCTATTCCAAGTATATTCATGTTTTTGTCTACCTTCCAAATTAAACTTGTTATGATAAAATTAGTGATTAAAGCTCTCACGAACTTTATGGCACACTTTAGTTTCTTGAATTTAGTAAAATTGAACCATTGTGTCCATATTTGTTGCGTATATGCTTGCGCTTTATAAGTTGAAGTTATAAGAACCATGTATCATGGGGAACGCTTTCAACATTACACCTGTACTTTGTACCCTGTTGATATCATGTTCTTTTGCTTATGGATCCCGGCGGTGTGAAATAAAAGGGGAACTTGTAAGATCATGGAGTTTGTATTTGTGTCAGAGAAATGCCTAGGCCACTAGCCTAAGCCATGCCTAATCATGGTGGAAACTTGTAGCATAACCATAATGAGCACTCTATGAAGCATCCTCAATAAAAACCTATGCAAATAGCAAATAAAAAGATCGCTGAGATGCTCATTGTCTGCTTGCCTTGTTATTTTGATTATGGGATATCTCCTGTATCATGTGCAAGGGGTACCCCGTTGGCGGTTCTATATGATACATATGTACTTACAATGACATGAGCTTACTTGTGACTAAACTTGGGTAGCATGAGGTTCGGTCTTCGTAAGTAAGGGGCATGAGATTTCAGCTTATAACTTGTCAAGCATATCCTCTTAGTTGTGTCACTTTAACCGTAATCACCTTCAAGATGCTTATGATAGGGGCAATGAGCTGAAAGCTAATAAGTAACATAATTTTTGGAAGCTCTTTATGAAACTTGAATCCCTACTTCCTTCTATGAAGTAGCTTTCTTTTACTTTTATGTTGAGTCTCCACCTTCTATCTTTATGCACCTACTTTGTGAGCATAGTGGCCATTCTTAGTTCTGTGTGCATTGTCCCAAGACTTCTTGATTGATGCATAGCTTTGATATTGCTTGTTTTAAACTATTTGTATCTAGTCACTCTTATGAACTTTGAAGGTGTCCTATGCATTTATGTTTGCTACTCTATGAGGGACAAGCTGAATGCCACTATGCAATCTTTTCTTTATGTGAAACAAACAAACGTCTTTCAAAGCATTATTATTCATGAATCTTTTGTCTGTGCCTTTTCATGTTGCAACATAGTTGCTTTGCCTTATTGTTAGAACTTTATCTTTCATGTTATGATTGAAGTACTATGATCCCAGCTATCAAGGTTTTACAAATACTTTGATCAAGTTTATGATGGTGCATGTCACCTCAAAAATTATTCTTTCTTTTTATCACTTACCTACTCGAGGACGAGAAGGAGTTAAGCTTGGGGATGTTGATACATTGCTAACGTATCCATGATTTTTGATGTTCCATGCTTGGTTTTATCTACTTTCTTATGTTTTCTCCACACTTTGGAGTACTTTTCATATGATTTCCCGGACTAACCAATTAACAAGAGCCACAGTGCCAGCTGCCTGTTTTCTGCTGTTTTTGGTTCCAGGAAAGTCAGAAAATGAATATTCTCGGAATTGGACGAGACAAAATCCAGAGTCAATTTTTCACCGAGGGACACCCGGAGCCAGAATACGAGACAGAGAGGGGCTGGGGCCCGGCCACACCACCTGGCCGCGCGGCCAGGCTTCGCACGCCCCAGGGGTGGCCTGGCCGCCCCAGGCACCCCCTCGGCCTCTCCTTTCTCCTATATATTGCCTCCAATACATAAACCCTAAGTACCCTATCAAAATTCCACGAAACAGTCTGTAGCCGCCGTCATCTCCATCCCTAGATCGGGAGGGATCTGAAGCTCTTCCCAGCACCCTGCCGGGGAGGGGAATTCACCCTGGAGGCCTTCTTCATCGTCATGCAAGCCTCCGGTGTGATGCGTGAGTAGTTCATCTCTGGACTACGGGTCCATGTAGTAGCTAGATGGCTAGTTCTCCTCCTTTATGCTATCATGTTTAGATCTTCTGAGCTCCGTTCATGATCAAGGTCATCTATTTGTAATTCATACATGTTGTGTTTGTGGGGATCCGATGGATATTGAGATGCTATTTCAGATTGATTATTGATTCTATCATGTCTTTGTTATTTGTGATCTTGCATGCTTTCCATTGTTAGTAGCTATCTTGGCCAAGTAGATGCTAGCAACTCCAAGAGTTAGTATTTATGCTCGATAGTGGGTTCATGCCTCTAGTAATCTGGAGAAGTGACAGAAATCTCTAATGTACTAGATGTGCTATTGCTACTAGGGAGAAAACAATAATCCTTTGTTCATAGAACAATCATATTGTTTACTTTACACGCAATGAATAATGCAATTATCCATTGCTTGCAACTTAATACTGGAGGCGGTTTGGATGATAACCTGAAGGTGGATTATTAGTCATAGATGCAGTTGGATGGCGGTCTATGTATAATGTTGTAATGCCCAATCAAATCTCAAAGGAGTCAAGATGAGTAGTATATGCATGATTGTTTTCTCAATGTTTGCCAATTGCCCCGCTATAATTTGTTCACCCAACATGTCATCTATCTTAAGGAGAGCCACCACTAGTGAACTATGGACCCCGGTCCTTTCTTTTACATTCAATCTACAATCAACTGTTTGCTGCTTTGAGTTTACTTTCTGCAAACTATTAGTTTCTTCCACTCGATACGTTTAATCCTTTCTTTTCAGCAAAACCGGTGAGATTGACAACCTCATCGTAAGTTGGGGACAGAGTTCTGTGGTTTTGTTGTGCAGGTCTCCACGTTGCTGCTGACACCGGTAGTGCGCCCTGCCAAAGTCCAGCTAGCAACACCTTTGAGGTGTTTCCTTGCTCCTACTGGATTGATAAGCTTGGTTTCATAACTCAGGGAAAATACTGTTGTTCTCATCATACCTTCCTCTTGGGATTCTCCAACGAGCTCGTTAGTACACGAGTTAGCAAGTGATTTTCTGGCGCCATTGCCGGGGAGTCAAGGACATCTTCACAAGGGGAGTCCCTCATAACGAATCTCTTTACTTTATTATTTTTGTTTTGCTTAGTTTACTTTTGCTTTGTTTGCTTGTTTCTTTATAAAAACACAAAAAAAATAGTTTTACTAGTTTGCTTTCTTTATTAAAAACACAAAAATGACTACTCTTGAAAACACAAAGTTGTGTGACTTCACTAGCACCAACAACAATGATTTTATGAGAACACTCATTGCTCCACCTATTCCTAAAGCTACTTTCTTTGAGATAAAACCTGCTTTACTCAAACTTGTTATGAGAGAACAATTTTCTGGTATTGGTAATGAATATGCTGCAGCCCATCTAAATAACTTTGTTGAATTATGTGAGATGCAAAAGCATAGGGATATAGATGGAGATATTATTAAGCTTAAAGTGTTTCCTTTCACTTTGAGAGGAAAAGCTAAAGAATGGTTGAATTCCTTGACTAGGAATAGTATTGATTCTTGGACCAAATGCAAAGATGCTTTCATTGGAAAATACTATCCTCCTGCTAAGATTATATCTGTGAGAAGTGAAATAATGAAGTTTAAACAATCTGATAATGAACATGTTGCTCAAGCTTGGGAAAGAATGAAATCTTTGGTAAAGAATTGTCCCACTCATGGACTGACTGCTTGGATGATTATCCAAACCTTTTATGCAGGATTGAACTATTCTTCAAGAAATCTATTGGATTCTGCTGCTGGAGGTACCTTTATGACCATTACTTTGGGTGCTGCAACAAATCTTCTGGATAATATGATGGTTAACTATTCTAAATGGCATACTGAGAGAGCTCCACAAGGTAAGAAGGTAAATTCTGTTCAAGAAACCTCCTCCTTGAGTGATAAAATTGATGTTATTATGTCTATGCTTGTTAATGGGAAAGCCCATATTGATCCAAATAATGTTTCTTTATCCTCTTTGGATGCTCAAGAAGAGCAAGTTGATGTGAACTTTATAAGGAATAATAATTTTAGCAATAATGCCTACAGGAATAATTTTGGTAACAGCAATTATAAGCCATATCCTCCCAACAATGGTAATGCTTATGGAAATTCCTACAACAATAATAGGAGTGCTTCCTTTGAACTTGAAGTTATGCTTGAAGACTTTATTAGTAAACAAACCGGTTTCAATAAAACTATTGAGGAAAAACTTTCTAATGCTGAAAGAAATATAGCATCTTTAGCTGAAGCTCAATCTTCTTTGAATAAAATGGCTGCTAAATCTGAAACTAATGATAATCCCTTTGCTGCCACTAATCTCATACAAGTTAGAATTGATGAAAATGTTAGACTATTAGCTGAATTGCATGCTAAGTGGGAAAGAGAAGATGAAATTGCTAGAAACATTAGTGTTTCTACTATCACGACCACTAGTGTTGAGGCTAGTAATAGCTCTAATACCTTAGATGATAATTATGATTTTAATCTTGATGGTGCAATATTTTTGAAGTTATTAAGTTCCTACAAAAGCTTGCTAAAAGTCCTAATGCTAGTGCTATGAATATGGCCTTTACAAAACACATTACTGATGCTCTCATAAAGATTAAAGAATAAAAGATGAAACATAAAGCTTATATTCGTATAAAACAAGAAGATGGTTGGGAACCCATCATCAATATGAAAGTGAATGATTTTGATTTTAAAGCTTTATGTGATCTTGATAGTAGTGTTTCCATTATGCCTAGAAAGATTTATGATATGCTTGATTTGCCACAACTTGAAGATTGTTATTTGAATGTACCACTTGATGTTAATGCTAAAAAGAAACTCATGGGGAGTATTA